>CM068371.1:302133962-303386745 GCA_034769895.1 Magicicada septendecula
AGGTCTTTGGTACTCAAGAAATCAGGGCTGTATGCAAAAACTTATTTGATTATGTTTGAATTTGCGGCTGTTATCGTTTGCCATAGAAAATACCCTTGTTAAAATATAAAACGTTGCAGGTAAACTACCCCTTTCCCTTAACCGATCTTTACCAAAATCAACAGATCTTGAGAACTCTACAATTCAGAGCTGTATACGAAACATTATTTGATTCTGTTTGAATTTGCGGCTGTTATCGTTTGCCAAACAAACAAAATTACCCTTGATAAAAAAAACCGTTGCTGGTAAACTACCCCTTTCCCTCAACCGATCTTCACCAAAAACAATAGGTCGCGAGTACTCTACAAATCAGGGCTGTATGCAAAAAATTATTTGATTCTGTTTGAATTTGCGGCTGTTATCGTTTGCCATAAAAAAAAATCTACAGACAGACACACAGACACTTTTCGAAAAATGACTTTTTTTCATGTTTTGAGTGTAGTACAATCATATTCTGCAGTAATCTCGAACACGATTTTTTTTGCCATCACCATACTTCCATTTCCTTAAGGAACATGGAAGTAAAATCGGTATGGAGAACCATACATGATTTCCATGTTCTAATTACTTATATAATTATTTTTAATGTGTACACTCAGATCGAAACTAAATATATCAGAGTGATTTTGGTAAAAACGCTGAGAAAAATAATCAAAATACGAATTATACCTAGTTGTTAATATTTTAAAAATAAAGAATCAATTTGATTAAATTATCTTTTATTTAAAAACGCGAAAAAAGTGAATACCGCCCAGCGTTTGTTTTCTGTGAATTTCTGAAAACGAAAATTTTTTTGTTTTAAGTATCCATGGTTACATAGGATGGAATGATATCAGTTGTTAATATTTTATTGAAATTTTTGAGTTTTCGTTCGAATAAATTTATAACAACAATACAAAAAAAACATCAAGACAAACCCCCTCACCCTTCAACTACCCTTTTCATTTATCGAAATTTCATCTAGCTTTCTACAGTGGATTATTATGACCTTGTTTGTAGGATATTTTATTTATCAACATTAAGTACTTTACTCTTATTAAAACGTAAAACGTTGCAGGTAAACTACACCTTCCTCTTAACCGATCTTCACCAAAATCAATAGACCTTGAGTCCTCTACAGCTTGGGCATATATGCAAAACATTATTTGATTTTGTTTTAATTTGCAGCAGTTATCGTTCGCCATAGAAAACATTTTACATACAGACACTTTTCGGAAATTGACTTTTCGTGTTTTGAGGGTAGTACAAACGGAATCTGCCCTTATCTCGAACATATTTTTTTCACGATCACCATACTTCCATTTCCTTACAGAACATGGAAGTACAAATTACCCATTAGTGCTTTCGAACAATAATAATCGCCCGAGGGTGAATGATGTCTATAGTGTTATCCAAGTCTTTCCTGGCAATACTATACTAGTCATTTTTACTTCCATGTTCCTTAAGGAAATTGAAGTATGGTGATGGCAAAAAAAATCGTGTTCGAGATTATTGCAGATTCTGATTGTACTACACTCAAAGCATTAAAAAAAGTCATTTTTCGAAAAGTATCTGTCTGTGTATCTGTGTGTCTATAGATTTTTTTTCTATGGCAAATTATAACAGCGGCAAATTCAAACAGAATCATATAATTTTTTTCACACAGCCCTGATTTGTAGAGTACTCAAGACCTATTGTTTTTGGTGAAGATCGGTTAAGGGAAAGGGGTAGTTTACCTGCAACGGTTTTTTTTTAATCAAGGGTAATTTTTTTCTATGCCAAACGATAACAGCCGCAAATTCAAATAGAATCAACTACTCTTTTGCACACAGCCCAGAATTGTAGAGTTCTCAAGACCTATTGTTTTTGGTGAAGATCGGTTAAGGGAAAGGGGAGGTTTACCGGCAACGTTTTATGTTTTAACAAGGGTATTTTATATGGCAAACGATAACAGCCGAAAATTCAAACAGAATCAAATGGTTATTTGCATACAGCCCTAAATTGTAGAGATCTCAAGACCTATTGTTTTTGGTGAAGCTGAGTTAAGGGAAAGGGGTAGTTTACCTTCAACGTTTCATGTTTTAACAAGGGTATTTTCTATGGCAAACGATAACAGCCGCAAATTCAAATAAATTTTTGCATGTAGCCCTGATTTGTAGAGTACTCAAGTCTTATTGTTTTTGGTGAAGATCGGTTAAGGGAAAGGGGTAGTTTACCTGCAACGGTTTTTTATCAAGGGTAATTTTTTTCTATGGCAAACGATAACAGCCTCAAATTCAAACAGAATCAAATGATGTTTTGCATACAGCCCACAGCCCTGTATTGTAGAGTTCTCAATACCTATTGGTGTTGGTGAAGATCGGTTAAGGGAAAGGGGTAGTTTACCAGCAACATTTTATGTTTTAACAAGGGTAATTTTTTATATGACGAACGATAACTGCCGTAAATTCAAACAGAATCAACTACGTTTTTGCATACCTTTTTGAACTAAAGAGAACTCAAGGTCTGTTGATTTTGTTGAAGATCGGTTAAGGGAAAGGGGTAGTTTATCAGCAACGTTTTATGTTTTAAAAAGGGTAATTTTTTTATGACGAACGATAACTGCCGAAAATTCAAAGAGAATCAAATAATTTTTTGCACACTTTCCTGAGTTGTAGAGCACTCAAGGTCTGTTGATTTTGGTGAAGATCGGTTAAGGGAAAGGGGCAGTTTACCGGCAACATTTTAAGTTGTAACAAGAGAAATGTTTCCATGACGAACGATAACTGCCGCACATTCAAACAGAATCAAATATTTTTTTGCATGCATCCCTGAATTGTAGAGGACTGAAGGTCTATTGATTTTGGAGAAGATCGGTTAAGAGAAAGGGGTAGTTTACCGGAAACATTTTATGATTTAACAAGTGTAAAGTACTTAATTTTTATAAATAAAGTATCCTGATAAGAAGCTCATAATAATCCAGTGTAGAAACGTAGATGAAATATCTATGAATGAAGAGGTTAGATGAACGGCGTGGGGGTAATTTTCTATTATTAAAAATTATAGTTGAAGTTGGAGGGGAGAATTTTTTATATGTGTACTACATTATCGGCAACAAAGAAGTAGTTTTTTGTTAAAATTGCTTCCCGGGCTGTTTAGCCGTAGTCCAATGTTTTCTGTAAAACCAGACTTTTCGGCAGTGCCATCGACTAACATCATCAGTGAAAATCGAGTGCGAAAACGTGGGGTGGTATACGTTAGTGACCACAGTACTGTGGTTAATGCTGAAGCAATAAGTAGAAAGACGTAGTTTCTATGGAAATTTTCATTTCGAATATGATTTTAAATATAAATCTTAGAACATGGAAGTCATGTATGGTTCTCCATACCGATATTTACTTCCATGTTCCATAAGGAAATGGAAGTATGGTCATGGCGAAAAAAAATCGTGTTCGAGATAATGGCAGATTCTGATTGTACTACCCTTAAAACACAAAAAAAGTCATTTTTCGAAAAGTGTCTGTGTGTGTGTCTGTCTGTCTGTCTATCTGTAGAATGTTTCTATGGCAAACGATAACTGCCGCAAATTCAAACAGAAACAAATAATTTTTGCATACAGTTCTGAATTTTAGAGGACTCGAGGCCTATTGATTTTGGTAAAAATCGGTTAAGGGGAATGGGTAGTTTACCTGCAACCTTTTACGTTTTAACAAGAGTAAAGTGCTTAATTTTGATAAATAAAGTATCCTTAAAAGAAGTTCATAATAATCCCCTGTAGAAAGGTAGACGAAATATCTATAAATGAAAAGGGTAGTTGAAGGGGAAGGGGTAATTTTCTATAAATTAAAATGGTAGTTGATGAGGGAGGAGATAATTTTACTTCCATGTTCCTTAAGGAAATGGAAGTATGGTGATGGCAAAAAAAATCGTGTTAGAGATTATTGCAGATTCTGATTGTACTACACTCAAAACATGAAAAAGGTCGTTTTTCGAAAAGTGTCTGTGTGTGTGTCTGTCTGTCTATGTGTGTGTCTGTGTGTCTGTGTGTCTGTCTGTAGATTTTTCTATGGCAAACAATAACAGCCGCAAATTCAAACTGAATCAAATCATTTTTTGCATACAGTCCTGATTTGTAGAGTACTCACGACCTATTGTTTTTGGTGAAGATCGGTTGAGGGAAAGGGGTAGTTTACCGGCAACGGTTTTTTTTAATCAAGGGTAATTGTTTTCTATGGCAAACGATAACAGCCGCACATTCAAACAGAATCAACTACTCTTTTGCATACAGCCCTGAATTGTAGAGTTCTCAAGGCCTATTGTTTTAGGTGAAGATCGGTTAAGGGAAAGGGGTAGTTTACCTGCAACGTTTTATGTTTTAACAAGGGTATTTTATATGGCAAACGATAACAGCCGCAAATTCAATCAGAATCAAATAATGTTTTGCATACAGCCCTGATCAGTAGAGTACTCAAGACCTATTCCTTTAGGTGAAGATCGGTTAAGGGAAAGGGGTAGTTTACCAGCAACATTTTATGTTTTAAAAGGGTATTTTTTATGGCAAACGATAAGAGTCGCAAATTCAATCAGAATCAAATACTTTTTGCATGTAGCCCTGATTTGTAGAGTACTCAAGACCTATTGTTTTTGGTGAAGATCGGTTAAGGGAAAGGGGTATTTTACCTGCAACATTTTATGTTTTAACAAGGGTAATTTGTTATATGACGAACGATAACTGCCGTAAATTCAAACAGAATCAACTACGTTTTTGCATACCTTTTTGAACTAAAGAGAACTCAAGGTCTGTTGATTTTGGTGAAGATCGGTTAAGGGAAAGGGGTAGTTTACCTGCAACATTTTAAGTTGTAACAAGAGAAATGTTTCAATGACGAACGATAACTGCCGCACATTCAAACAGAATCAAATATTTTTTTGCATGCATCCCTGAATGGTAGAGGACTGAAGGTCTATTGATTTTGGAGAAGATCGGTTAAGAGAAAGGGGTAGTTTACCTGAAACATTTTATGATTCAACGAGAGTAAAGTACTTAATTTTTATAAATAAAGTATCCTGAAAATAAGATCATAATAATCCACTGTAGAAACGTAGATGAAATATCTATAAATGAAGAGGTTAGGTGAACGGGGTGGGGGTAATTTTCTATTATTAAAAATTATAGTTTAAGGTGGAGGGGAGAATTTTTTAAGTGTACTACGTTATCGGCAACAAAGAAGTAGTTTTTTGTTAAAATTGCTTCTCGGGCTGTTTAGCCGTAGTCCAATGTTTTCTGTAAAACCAGAGTTTTCTGCAGTGCCATCGACTGCCATCATCAGTGAAAATCGAGTGCGAAAACGTGAAGTGGTATACGTTAGTGACCATAGTACTGTGGTTAATGCTGAAGCAAAAAGTAGAAAGACGTAGTTTCTATGGAAATATTTCATTTCAAATATGATATTATAAATAAATCTTAGAACATGGAAGTCATGTATGGTTCTCCATACCGATATTTTTATAAGTTTTATATGTATACTACGTTACTGACAACAAAGAAGTAGTTTCTATGGAAATATTTTATTTCACTTTGACAAAATTCTATATTTTTTTAGAAATTATCGAACCGAATTCAAGTAAATGATTGGAACTGTATGAGTACCCGCAATACATTTCGATGTTTTTAATATGCGATTGTATCGATATATTACGGTGTGGAAAAGAAGAAGTGTAATAATTGCAAATTGTCCTATTTCTTAATGTAAAGCAAAAATACGTGTTGTTTTCATTTGGTAGTTAGGTAATAATGGTTTTGGGTTTTTAGTTTACTGCTAAAATAAATAAAAGCTGTGGTTGAGAAAACATAACATTAAACGTGTAATACAATGCGTATAACAGAGTAACACTTAAAATAAAGAACCTAACGTTTTTAAGTTTACAAATTGGAAAAAACAACAGCAAATACAAAATCAAAAATACAAATATTTATGGTTAATGAAAAAACAAAAAACACTGTGTTAAGGAATGACAACATATGCTCTACAAATTGTACATAATGGATGTTTGTTTTTTGTTAGTCACAAAACGAGTACTTGTCGGAAAAGGAATTTTACCAAAAAAACGAGTTCTGCCACAAAAAAGTGACATGTAGGCCTATAATAATAGGCAAGGGGTTGGCCCTTGGGCCACTCCAGCCTTACTTCGAGTTGGGTTTTTCGTGGTTTTAGAAAAAAAATAGTTTTACATTTCACACGTATTGGTTTCCATGTATAATTTCAGTTTTCATGTTAAACTAACATAATCAATTTTTGGTGTCACAGCCACCACCATCACAGTCATTTTCCATTAAAAAATGACAAACGAAATCAATTGCAATCACCAGCCAACTATTTTGCAACATACAAAATTAAAATTTGTATAATTCTTTCACTACATAAAATTATGTGCGATATTCACTACATATCGAAGCTCAAAAATCGCATTATCGAAATAACTGCGGGTATGCATAAAGGCAGTACCAAATGATTTTATATATAATCTGAGAACATGGAAGTCATGTATGGTTCTCCATACCGATTTTTCTTTTTTTAAATCGAGTCTCTTTCTTTTCATTCGTCTTCTGATTTCCTGAACGACGATTCTGTTCACCCGTATAATTATAAATTTCTCAGCAAAACATTTCTTCCTTAATACGTTTGTGTCTTCTGTTTAAACCCCACCATTCTGATCCATGTCATAACGCTATACTCCACACAGGCTAGTAAATAACTAGCCATCAGGGAGGTCAAAATATTTTCCAGGAGGGGCAAACAATTTTCCAGAGGAGAAAATTATTTATATATTTTTCTTACATACACATATTAGTTTGTAATTATTATATCATAATAGAAGTAAATACACAGATTTTATTAATTTATTAATACATTTATTGGTTCAAAATATGCATAAAATTAATGGTTTGTAAAAGTTAATGTTTGATCTCCATTAAGTAGTGCTCAAGTTTCCAAAGTTTTAATATTATGATGTCCGTAATCAAAACATCAGAGCAGGTTTTAGTGTGCATGAGGGTACACCGTGGACAAAAATTTTCAACATTCCCTATGGAGCGTTGCTCAGAGTAAAGCTGCGAATCTACAGTGTACGTTGCACAGAACAAACACGCAGTGGCGTACCTAGGCTATTTGGTACCCGGTGCGGAGCTCACATTTGTCACCTCCCTCCAAACATTATCATTTAAATGGTACTCAGATTTGAGTAAGTTAATAACCGAATATAATGTCTTTATTTTCAACACAAATTTAGATTTTATTTCGACAATGCAAGTGCATAATTTTATAATACAATAACTACAGAAATACAAAGTTAACTATAGTCGTGGTAGCCTATGCATATTTTCTTACATATTAAACTTACCTAGCACATGCCACGTACAGACACTGAAACTACACTTCACACTACCCTAAAATTGTTATGAGGATCAATGCTGTGTTGCTGAGTATTAGTAAATTATAACAACAAACAGGATCTTCATAATCAAAACACACATTTCAATTTAAAATTACTTTTAATATCTTCAGTAATTTGAGATTTGGTTAATACATAATTCATTCTAAATACATACATCACATCAATATTTCTCTATGATTTTAGAAACCTTACATTTTTTGTCTTCCTACTTTGATTTCAGCAAATTTACTAAGTACACCATCAAAATTAATTTTATCAGCTGTTTTGTGCTCGATTGAAATAATAGCCAACTTTGAAAGCCTCGACTGGCTCATAGTAGAACGGAGATAACTTTTAATCAATTTAAGTTTAGAAAAACTTCGTTCACACGAAGCAGTCGATACGCAAATTGTCAAATAGAGTCTTAGTGCTAAATCCAAGTTTGGAACAGAGTCAGAAAATTCCATTTCAATTATGAATTCCACAAATTTCAACGATGACCACTTCTTGCAATCTTCATGGTCGATTTCAGCCGCTGGCAAATGTCTTCTCAGTCGCTCGATTTCAGCAATGATGTCTTCTTTGGAGAACTGATTGAAGGTTTCAATAAGATTTGATGACAGAACTTGCAGATCTTTGTTTGAAGCACCGACTAAGTTATTTGGTTCCAGAACAGAGACAGTTTTGACACTTTTTCCATTGATTTGGTCCTATTATCAAGTTCTGAATGGAATCGATCCACACATTCAAACATAGCTCTTTTCAATTCTTCTTTTTTTGTAAGACCAACATCTCTACACTTTCCGCCTGACATCATCTTCTTGAATTTTCTTCTACCCCTATTTTCTACAGGAATGTCCATTTCTTCACACATCTCGGTAGCAAACTTGATGGCGTTATCGACGGTAGTATTACGCTTATCATTAAAATACAGTTTCAGAGATCGCATTTTGATTACACATTTTTCAAAACTTATTCCTTTTATTTGCAAATATTTTGGGTATGATTAATTTCGTCCAGTACATCACGCCAGAGGGAAAGAAAACATAAGAATGAAAAGTTGCAGACAGCATTCAGTAAGACCTGTGCTGATCCCCTCGTTTCAATATTTTCTTCCGGACTAGACAGTTCTTCAATTGCTTCCACTAGTTCAGTGAATTCTGGTTTTACAGGATTTACTGCCTCGTGGTAGGCACTCCATCTTGTTTCTACCAACTTCTTGACAGAAATTGTTATATTTTTCTTCAGTACATCCCAACGATGCGTTGAGGCCGAGAATGTGTAAACAATCTCTAGAGCTCCAAACAATGTTACACAAGAGGGTACACTCCCAAATGAATGAACTCCACACAGGTTTAAAGAGTGGTTAGTACAAATAAAGGCACAAATAAAGCCTTAGGATTCATCTCTTGTATCCTTGCCGGAACGCCTGTATGGATTCCTGCCATAGTTGATGCATTATCATACCTTTGGCTTCGGCACATCTTAATATCAAGACCATCCTTTTCAATGTTCTTCACAATTTCATTATGAAATCAGCCTTTTTCCCAGTCAGAGAGTAAAACCCCATAAAGGACTCCCGTATTTCTACTTTCCCACACTCAACATGAACATATCGAATCACTTCACACATCTGCTCAGTATGTGATAAATCTGGCGTGCAGTCGAAAAGAATACCAAAGTACTATGTTTTCGTAATATCAGACAATATTTTCTCTTTGACAGTGTCTCCCAAAATATTAATGAAACCGTTCTGTGTTTTAGGGGAAAAGGTAAAAGGTTTTCCAACTGAACTACTATGTTGTATTCGAACTAAATATTTTTTTAATACTGGGTCGTAATTTGACAACAGTTCTGCCAATTCCAAAAAATTATCTTTCCTGTCAGAACCAGCTTCCTCTCTATGGCCACGGAAAGGAAGGTTTTGTTTGGCCAAAAATAAAGTAATGTCTAGAAGACGATGTAAAATATCCCTCCATGTCTTCTTTTCCTTTTCTACAGTTAGGTGGGCATCATGATCAATAGTACTTTTTGTCATTAACCGCACTCTAAGAGTTTTCTACTTTTCAAGAGAAGAGATGTGCTGCTCAGATCCCTCATGATCAACCACCTTTGGACTTAGTTTCCACCAAGACTGGAATCCAGTTACAAGTTTTGATGTCCCAGCCTTTTTACTGTCTGTGCAAAAGAGCCTACAACAGAAACAAAACAAACTCTCTTTTGATGGAGAATATACCATCCATGAGCTGAGAACTTTCTCCCCGTTAGGCAAGTTCTTGTAAAATCATGCCGTGGTTAGTTGACGACATTTTCCCTTGTCTTTTTCTCCTTGCCTTTCTACTTTCTGGAACAGTCCATTCTTATTTTGAAATGGTTCACTTCCTCTCTGAATTAAGTCCACTTTTAACTTATCTGGTACAGGAATCGGCCAATCAGCTATATCTGAATACATGGATATTTGGTCAGACTTAAGTTCGTCATCAGATCTTTCTTCGACTTCGAGTTGTGGAATTTGGTGTAAAACTTCTATATAACCAGACTTATGTGTATAGTTTTTTCCTGATTCTAGCAATTTTAAGACAGAGCTGTATTGAAGAGTAGACTGAATTTTCCCGCATCTTTCTCTTTCTTCTTCTTTTTCATCGGGTTGTTTCCTACTCCACTCTCCAGTTCATGTAAAGTGTCGACCAAGTTTTCACGTTGCGTTGAAGGGATCTCCTAGTTATTATTCTCTTTTTTCGTCAAATTTTCTTCAAGGCCTTCAGGAGTATCTTCTAGTTCAAAGGGTAATGAAGGCGATAAAACCTTAAATGTGGAACCAGAAGTTCTTTCCAATTCATGTAAACTCTTGTCTAACTTTGCAAGTGACGTTGACGTTGACGGAATCTGATCGTCCTCGTCCTTTTCTCCAGACAAACTTTCTTCAGCTTCAGATCTGTCTAATAGCTGACAAGGTGCTGAAGGATTTAAGAACTTCAGCAAGGAATCAGATATTGTCTGATTTTCTCGTTCTCTTGCCGTCTTCAATGTTCTTTGTTGGAATCCGATAGCCCGATGCCGTTTCATTTTAATGTTCCTGTAAAAAAACAGAAAAAATCGGAAATTTGTTCTTAACTGGGGTTGTGAGCGCTCGCCCGCCGCCATATTGGCTGGCCGGCAGACTTCACGCGTCGGCCCACCTTTGCCTCTCTACGTATTATTTCTCTGCTCTGTGGTTAGCCCGCGTAGCGCAGGGGAAGTGTCTCCTAGTTCATATGGCTTTATACAAGATGCGCGCGGAGGCAACTCTTGGGGTGTATACAAGGTGCGCGTGAGGCAACATTTTATTTACTTAATATATTCTCTTATTTCAGTTCCGTTTTGGGACTTTTTCTAGTAGCTTTATTACGCGTTTCGGAACGATCGTTCCATCTTCAGACATAAGCTATGTACACCTCATACAAGACGTGAAACATTAAAATTTCAATTAAACTGAAATACATGAACAACAAAAACTGTTTCACGTACACGCCTTGAACGGTGTAAACGGATGCCTTGTAGCATATAAATATTTTTTTTTATTTGTTTAAGTTCTGTTGAGTTATATTTACTAAAAAGTAGGCTTTTTACTAATATACATAAACATTCACGTTTGATATTAAGAGTAAGAGTAAGAGTTTGTCACTGAGGGTGACAGTGCCTGTCCCAACAAATGTGATGCGTTTCATTCAACGCTAGCAAACATGTTCAGTCCCCCACATTCCAATGTTTTTGCTTTTCTAGAGGTACTGGAAGACATACAAATTACTACTATGTCGGTATAAACACAAAAACAATAAGGAAAACATTAAATTCGACGGTTGTTAAGATAAAACAATTTTTAAGTAATATTAAGTCTGAGTTAAAAACGAAAAAATCAAAGGTTAGAATTTATAAAAACGCATCATAGGCCTATATATTGCGACAGTACAAATAATTGATGTACTGAGCATTGAATATAAAAATTTAAATATACCTAATAAACTGTAAATAATTAATAATGTATTAGAAATAAGCATGTCAGGGATTGCAAGCTTGGCTCAGACAAAAATATGAACAGGTGTTTCGACCTGAATCGACGTGCACACACACACAAATGTAACAGTGTGTACACCAGTATTTTGCTAGTGTGTGTGAACGCAGGTCTATCCAGGCGAGTTTACCACCTCAAGATGAATAATTGCATAATTACTGTTTTTCCGTAATTATTCATAAACTATAATTAAGAAGTAAAATCCAAAAACACAATAAAATGTAATAAAATTTACTAAATACTGTGTACGAAAACCACGTAAAAAAGACACACCGTACGAGTGTAGTAGTGAAATAACTGTGTACAAATCGAAAGGGTTAAGTTGCAGTGTCCAAAATTACAGTGAACATGTGTAGTGAAAGTAGTTATAAGATGAGTATAAGAGTATACTTACAGGACTCTGCATTCGCGGAAATATAAGAAATAGCGAAATTGACAAAGAGTGGGGGAACTGAACCCAGAGACAGTTTCTGACATGTCGATTTCGTACAACTGCAGGTGTTGACCAAGACATGGGTATAAATAGGACACACACGCTACAATGGTTCTCTTTCTTAAATCACCCACAGTGCAGCGGGAGCTTCTGCCCGTCCGCACAGAATATTTAAATTTTTGTAAATAGTTTCATCCTTCCAGTTACATACAGTTATGTAACTGGATTGTAAAACAAACAATTTTTAAGTAGTAACAAAATTACATAAGAAGATCCACATAAGAAGATAAACTGACGTCCGAAACAGCACGAGGAGAAGTTCCAGAGAGCGATACGACGCTGGACGGAGAGAGAGTCGACGCTGGACAAGAGGTGAAGAGCGATACGACGCTGGACAAGAGAGAGACGACGCTGGACTCTAGAGGAGCGACGCTGGACAAGAGAAGACGACGCTGGACAAGAGGAAGTGATGCTGGAGTTCGAGACGAGGACGATTACAGATGGATCCAATGACTGAGTATGATTGACGACAATAAGGTGATAAACAACTTATTTATCTCTTAATCGAACAATTAACTCAAAGACAATTAAAGATATTCTTGTTCTATTTAAAAGTAAGAGCCAATGTTTATTGTAAATATAGAATTAAAATCATAGATGTTATTGAAGTAAGATTAACGTAAACAAGAGCTCAAATTAGTATTGAAATGAAAAGAATGCAAAGCATTTAAGTAAAAATTAGCGTTTTATATAAATCAGTACTGAGAAACAAAAGATAAATTCAGTAACTATTGATATTTTTGAGTTACATTACAATATATAAGAAGATATTTAAACATTGATATTATGAAACACACTAATTGACTGAGTAGTCTGGAAATGAGATTTTTTTTAATACAATAATTAGTAGAACAGAATATTTAGTCAGTAAGGATGTATAAGCCTTACGGCATAATAACAAAATAATAACGAATGTTTTAAGTCGAAGTAATGCCGTGTGCACAATTTTATTAATCTCAAATAAATTTGAAATACCGTTACAAGTTCTGCAATAAGAATTGCAGATACACCTGAAACCCAATATAAATTGTACTTATGTATATGTAACGTTGCATAAGAAATGGCGCTCCAAGATCGTGGGGCTCCACAAATTTAAATTATATTAAATTTGCCATTTTGTATCGTCATAAGAAATGTCGCTTCCAACGTGGAGCATCACAAATTTAAATTATATTATATTTGCAATGTTATATTGTTACAATATATTAAAAGGAGTAAAGCTTTCTATAATAGCGTAGGCCTACTTTAGTATTTAAGTTTTGTATTGTAGCGATAATAGAAGTATTGGACTGTGTGAGGTTTTGTATTACATAATTTTATAGTGTTTTCTACTTCAAACTAACAATATACTAAAGGTATTGTGGCAGAAGTGTGTATTTTAACGTACAACTTCGAAAATTCCATATTAGCGCTTCCAACAGCGAAATTACTAATTCTTGAATCTAACCACAGCGTATATACTAATTTCAGAGCGAGCTTTATTCGTTTATATGCAACCACAAAAGTAACAACAAATTATAACAACAAAATAATAACAAATTTATAATCAGCGGCCCTCTTTTTTTTCACATCTGGCTTAGAGCGACCAAAACTAACCGCAGCGCGCACCTTGTCAAACCCCGTTCATATAATCCCCTAGTTCGGGAATTCGCTAATAAAATTAATTCAGTTTTAGTTCCTGAAAATTCTATTACAGTATCTAACAGTAAGCGTGATTAATATGGAAAAAATGCAACAAAACTACGCAAAAATGTTTGGCTTCTTTCTTGCATCTTTATTAAATTGAGAAATATTTCACAGAATAGGTGGGGTGTGTAACTTAATCTGTATTCACAAAACTTTAAAGTTATTATGTAGTATACGTTTAATTTTGTAATTTTTTAATAAAAAAAAGTAAAAATAACATGTTATATTATACAGATTTTTGACAAATTTTTCTTATTTCTCCTAAATTCATTGGGGGTGAGTGTGTACCTTTGACACCCCTAGGCGAACGTCTTTGTTTTGCTTTAGGTAAATTTTTTCCAGAAAGTTGTTTATGTTTTTAATTAATAAAAACGAAACAGTGAAAAACAATTTTTCATTTTAAAAAAGCAAAAGAAAACTTGGGTGTAATGCATATTTATTAATAGTAAAAGATATGTAACACTTTCACCAAAGTAGCCACTGTTATTGAAAATGTGTATATTTTAAAGCTATTGAATTTAACTCCGTAAGCCTACGTTCAATTGCTTTGGTGGCATGGCCCTAACATCTTCTTCTCCTTTAAATTTCATGTCGATTGATTTAGTATTATTATAGTGATAATAAAAAAAATCTTACCTTTGGTGTTAATAAAAGTTGAATGAAGAACGAAGACAAAATGATAGAACCTAATAGATAAAATGTATAATTGAAAACTTGTATCAACTGTTTACATTCTAGGCCTAATAACACTCAACACAAAGATCAACCTATCAAAAACTGAATTTTAATACATGTATGGATCGATGTATTGGCATTCTACAGTACATCATAAAGCCAAACACTGTTTAAAGAAAACCATGTAATAATTCACTATTAATGATTCGCTTCAGCGACTAGTTGCTAAAATAATAACAGCCTAACAGCGCCGCGTGAACTGTCTCTTTGTTTACGTCTGCTAGTCTACAGCTGCAGACATCTTATAGGATCGGGCGAGTCTATGTCGGTCAACTGAAGGGATGGAAAGCAACTGGCAAATCAGTGGAATACATTTGTCATATCGCAAAGAAAATAATCATCTATCATCGTTGCGTTGGTTCACAATGTAGTTCAGTGTAGTTGTTATTGTTTTCGGTACATTGTCAAATTATAGCTTTTACATAATACATATAATATTTATAAATATTAGTCTAAAAAACTTTTAAAGTAAAAAAATGAATATTTTTTCTTAATGAGAAAATAGCACCCCGGGGAAAATGGTATCCGGTGCGGACCGCACCCTCCTAGGTAAGCCACTGCAAACACGCGGAAAAGAAGGGGTGCTCCGAAGTCTCTCATGGACCCTGAGCATCTTGCAGAGGGTTCATTCCCTAAAGACGAAAGATCTGTCTATGAACCGTTCCTCTGTAAACACGTGCAGTTACACGGGCCAGCGGTCCACAGGAAACAAATCGCTGTCCACGCTGGACACCCTTTCGGATTGCATTGTGTTGGTGTGGTTTTCGGTACTTTCCATTTCAAAAGCGTGTAAACGTAAGATAATAAACATGAGTGAGGCCAGAAATAACGCGAATTGTGTGTGTATGTTGTGTGTGTGTGTGTGTGTGTGTGTGTGTGTCCTGCCTGCCTTTTTATTGCGGTAATCACAATAATAAAACTTTGGAAACGTAAACATTACATAATTGAGATATGCTTGCCTGCCAGGAACGATATATTTTCACTCATACATGATTTAAAATGAAATGAAAAAATTATAATTTTATTTCCTGGTAACAAAATTATTTTATTTTTAACAATTACCATTGTTTGAAAAAGTTTAAATGAATTTTCAAGTAATTTAGTCTTGTTAAAACGTAAAACGTTGCAGGTAAACTACCCTATTCCCCTTAACCAATCTTCACCAAAATCACCTCTACAACTCAGGCAGGTATGCAAAAAATTATTTGATTTTGTTTGAATTTGCGGCAGTTATCGTTTGCCATAGGAAAAATTCTACACATAGACACATAGACACACAGACACTTTTCGAAAAATGACTTTTCTTCATGTTTTGAGGGACTACAGAACGTTAAGCCTGGTGTCTCATGCATCGAAAATAATTAGCCGAATCATCTTTCGAAGAATATAAAGTAACATAGAGAGCCGTTTTACAGACGATCAGTTTGATTTTAAGAAAAATATGGGAACAAGGGAGGCAATTTTGGCATTAAGACAGATAGTAGGGAAACGACTGAGGAAAGACAAAGCGACATTTATAGCTTTTTTTAACTTAGAAAGGCCTTCGATAACGTTAAGTGGAACAAGCTGTTCAGTATTCTACACAAAACAGGAGTATCCTACAAAGAACCAAGATTTATCCAGAATCTTTACAAGCAGAGACAGGCATAGTTCGATGTGGAAACCATCAAGAGGAGGCGAACATTGAGAAAGGAGTAAGACAGGGATGTTCTCTGTCTCCAGAGTTAAAATGTTTGTTTAACTTGTATGTCCAAGAAGCGATTGATAGAGTAAGGGAAGACACCCATCTAGGAGTAAACATATACGAGGAAAAAGTGGACATGCTTAGGTTCGCAGATGACATAGCAGTGACTGCAGAGAGCAACGAAGATCTACAAAAGATTCTTGACACAATGGATCAAGTAATAAAGAATAAATTCAATATGAAAATAAAAGAACAAAAGACCAAAGTCATAGTCTGTAGTCGGAAGGAAGAAGATCCAGTCAGAATAACTATTGGAAATAATGTTCTCCAGGCAGTTAAAGAATATAACTATCTAGGAAGTAAAATCACAAGTGATGGACGTAGCGGTAAGGAAATTATAAGCAGAATTAAAGCAGGCTAAAATTGCTTTCAACAAACAGAAAAACCTCTTCACTTCAAACATTATCAGCCAAAAAATAAGGAAGTATCTAGTAAAGACATACGTGTGGAGTGTTGCCCTATACGGGAGTGAATCTTAGACAATTGGAGAAAGTGACAGGAAAAGACTCCAAGCATTTGAGACCTGGTGCTACAGAAGAATATTCAAGATAAGCTGGAGCAAGAAGATAACGATTGAGGAAGTCTTTAGAAGAGCTCAGGAGGAGAAGAGCTTTCTATAAAATGTAAAAGACAGAAGAGCTAAGTTTATAAGGCATATACTACGACACAATGGGTTGGTTAAGAGAATAATAGAAGGAACAATTGAAGGGAAGAATCCCTGAGGACGACCTCGTTTAGACTACATGAAACAGCTTCTGGTCGATATGAACTGCACATCATATTGCGAGTTGAAAAAAAAAGCAGAAAAGTAGGAATAATAGCGAGCTGCTGCCAACCACCCTATGGGCTGCTAACCTAAAAGAAGAAGACCTTCCCGCCACACGCAGTCGAAGGTTTTCTCCACATCTAGAAAGAACGCGGTCCTTTGTTTGTCATGGCAGCCGGTTTTTGACGTCGCGGAAAAGAGGCTGATTGCTCTGAGGTTCTCCGTGCGAGAAGAGGTATTTCCCAGCTTGGGTATTACGATAATGTAGCCATTTTCCATTTAGCAGGAAAGAAGATTAGCTTGAGGCAAGCGTTAAACAGCTCGGTCAGAAATCTAGTTCCACGCTCCAGAAGGCGCTCGAGTGCGATATTCCTAACACAGTCTGGGCCGGGCGTCTTTCTGGGCTTGAGTTGAACGATCTTCTCAGTGAACTCCTCCGATCTGCTCAGTAACTTAATGAATCACCTTCTCAAACTCTTTCTCAAGATCATCCACAAGAGAATATACAAAATCTGTGAAGAACAAGTATCAGCCACACAGTTTGGTTTCAGAGATGCAGTAGGTACACGAGAAGCTCTATTCAGAATTCAGGTGTTATTCCAACGATGTATAAATGTAAACTGTGGTGTTTTTGCATGTTTAATCGATTACTAGAAGGCCTTTGACTGTGTCCAACATCAGAAAATGATGGATATCTTGAAAAATATTGTATTAGATAGAAAAGACGTAAGGATAATAGCTACACTGTATTGGAACGAATCAGCAGTGGTTAGAGTAGATAAAGAGAAAACTGAAGAGATACAGATTCTACGTGGAGTAAGACAAGAATGTATACTATCACCGCTTTTATTCAACATATACTCGGAAAATATTTTTTAGGGAATCTTTAGATGAATGTGATGTGGGAATCTCTCTGAACGGAGAACGAATAAATAACATACGTTATGCGGATGATACCGTCATATTCGCAGATAGCTTAGAAGGGCTGCAACAACTAATGAATATAATGACAGAAAGCAGCCGTAGACATGGTCTAGACATCAATGTTAATAAAACGAAGCTAATGATTGTATCTAAGAACAAGTTCACAAACTGCACCCTTCATGTAAACCAAAGGTCAGTTGAACGTGTAAGCCAATTTACATATCTTGGTACTATAGTCAATGAACAATGGGACCCCTCTCAAGAAATAAAGAGCAGAATTGAACAGGCAAGAGCAGTGTGCACGAGAATGAGCAGTTTAATCAAAAGTCACGATTTAACAATAAACACAAAGATGAGACTTCTACGCTGCTACGTATTCTCGGTCCTCTTCTACGGTGTAGAATCTTGGACTTTGACTGAAGCCACAACTAAACAGCTGGAATCTTTCGAAATGTGGCTTTACCGTAGAATACTGAGCATTTCATGGACAGCACATATAACTAAATTTGAAGTTCTTAGAAAGACGAAGAAAGATAGGAAAGTTATTAACACAGTGAAGATAAGAAAGCTTCAGTATCTTGGACATCTCATGAGAAATGAACAGAGATTTTACTTATTGCAGTCCATACTACAAGGAAAAGTACTTGGAAAGAGAGGAGTTGGGCTAGCGAGAATATCATGGCCGAGAAATTTAAGGACCTGGTTTGGCATGAATATAGCTGACTTACTCCGTGCAGCAGTGTAGAAAGTTAAAATAGCCTGTATGATATCCAACATCCGAAACGGATAGGAACTATCAGAAGAAGAAGAAACTTACCACAATTTTAACGGTTAATAATAACAAACATTTATTGTTGTATAAATACAAAGTGTGTGCTATAGAATCAGACTATTCCGTGGTTTTAGGCCTATTAGCTTGACCTTCATTTGCTTTTTTATTTTTATTTGAATATACAACACAAAGAATAAAACCAACGTAACAAAAACACTCGCAGAAGTCAGTAAGACAGACGCTTCCGGCATTTTTCGAACGTCACGTTATATAATTTGTTGAACGCAGTAAAGACAAGTAACGGTAATAAGGATTCCACGGGAACTAGAATGACGGACAGTTGCCATTCACATTTTGCGAACACTGCATACAGCAACAATGATCTGCAATGTCATTGCCATAAGTCTTATTACTGGGTCTGATAACTTTTAAAAGCACTGCATACAGCAACGTCATTGCCATAAGTCCTATTACTGGGTCTGATAACTTTAAACACGTCGAGAATACAAGGGAAGATATTACACAGCCTACTACTATTGTGGACATCCTGTAGGCGGACAAAAATCCATAATCAGCTTTTCCCCAGCGAAATTTGTAGCAGAAGTAAAACTATAGAACTGATTATTTACGATGAAAGCATGCGCTACAATACTGAAACAGTAACCATTAGAATCAGCGCTGTACGTTTAGAGTATTCTCGTTGTCTTACAAGTGTTTTTGCATTTTGTGTGCTAGACGCTCCTCTCTGTAATATGCCAGACTGCCTTCACGTGACGTATCCAATACCGAGCTTTGTTCCGTGATAATCGGCAGGGATTTGTAATGGACAATTTAGAGATGGCGTTTATTGTGCACTGTAGCTTTAATTTCATTTTGAAGAAGGAACTGACAAGTTGACCAGCAAGTTTGGTGACTATTTATAAACATTTTTGCTGTTACAACTTGTTTGATTATGTGAAACAAAAAGAAAATATTTTCAACAAATATTGTTTTGTTTGATAGCACTTAAGAAAATAAATATTTTCAGTTTCTTTAGCATCTAAAAATTGTTTCCCTAATGTTTATTAAACAAAAAAAAAAACAAGACTGTTATCTACACGAGCGTTAGCGTATGCCTATAGGTCTGTGTGTTTACAAAATACATAGAGGATAAAACTTTAAACATCCATAGCCCTACGTAAAAACTCCTCTACGTGAATTTTTTTTTAATATTATTCATCGTTTAACGAATTATGAAATTTCATTAGTCAGTTTTCCTTTTACTCAAACGAAATTGTACCCTTTGTATGTTAATTTCTCTTGTATGTAATTATAAAACTCTGATGCCAAAGCATGAATTGGGGATCCTAGTAATTAAATTCCTTTTTTGCCCTGTACACAACTACGATCTGGCCACTGTATTGAGTGTATGAACATTTGCATAAAGTGTTGTTTATGTTGGCAGATTAACACCTTATTCAATAATTCTAGGCATTTTTATACTTACTGTATATGTCTGGGTTTCGGGTTTAATGAATGCTCATAATTGACTCCACACTTTTACTTCTCCTTACCCAGCAAACTATCTCTTTCTGGATAAGTGGATAAGTAACAATAGTAATAGTCACAGAAGTTCAATACATATAAACTTTAAGTAGTGAATTAATCATTATTACAGACAAGCAGGTAGCAATCATAATCTTCATGTAGACACGTTTGGTTTTGACTCACAATAATTTAAAATTTATTATCCTTCAAAGTCAAAAGACCTTAAAAAGACAAAGGCCTTAAAAAGTTAAAGGCCTTAAAAGACAGTGACATTAACGTTAACCAAAAAAGTGTTTCATTAGTTACAGTTTTATATAGCCCTGCGCGCGCGCGCGCGCGCGCGCGCGTGTGTGTGTGTGTGTGTGTGTGTGTGTGTGTGTGTGTGTGTGTGTGTGTGTGTGTGTGTGTGTGTGTGTGTGTGTGTGTGTGTGTGTGTGTGTGTGTGTGTGTGTGTGTGTGTGTGTGTGTGTGTGTGTGTGTGTGTGTGTGTGTGTGTGTGTGTGTGTGTGTGTGTGTGTGTGTGTGTGTGTGTGTGTGTGTGTGTGTGTGTGTGTGTGTGTGTGTGTGTGTGTGTGTGTGTGTGTGTGTGTGTGTGTGTGTGTGTGTGTGTGTGTGTGTGTGTGTGTGTGTGTGTGTGTGTGTGTGTGTGTGTGTGATTTTTGTAGTTTTCCATTTCTCTGTAATATTTTTACAGGGGGTCTTTAAAATGTAATAAGACTTACTGTATAAAATTAATTATCAGCACATTAAATACAAACCAATTTTATTCCCTTCCATTTAGTTCCCTCGGGAAGTCATCACACATAAAGATACGTTGCTCTCGTTAACTGAAACAGTGCTGGAAGCCTACAGATGCCAATGCCTTTAGCCGGTCAGTTACAATTTTTATATCTTCTCCACATTTTTCAAACTATGGAATTAGCTTTTGATTTTCTGAAACAGGAAATAATCACATCGACTAAGATTAGAAGACTAGGTGGACTCGGATACCACACGGATGCTTTTGTTAAGAAAATAGGGTGTGATATTAAGCGTTATCAAGCATTTAAAAGTCAGCGATCTCTGGTTAGTCTTAAGTCATGCACTAGAATTTAGTGAATAAACAGATGATTTAGATTTTTTTCATAACGAATCATTACTATCACTATTAGCAAACAGTGATTAGACATGATAAGACCTCTTACTATCAAAACATTTTTTCTGAGCTCTGTGCAAAATTGTCCTCGACAGTTTCGTGCTTTGTTCCACATAAAAAGTAGTCCAGGTCATGGTTTAACTCCGTAAGCTTGTTTCAACTTCTCAGATATTTCTGGTGCATTGTCTTGGAGTTTCACACAGAATTCCTTTGGATAATGTTGTTTTATGTTATTGGGCTCTAATTTTGTTTCGTGAGTTAAAACACATATAAAAACTACGGCACAGTAACAAACGGTGTTAAAAATTAAAAAGATGACATTTTTTGAAAGTTTTCAAAATAAAAACTGCATACTTCTGCAGTTTTTGTGTCATATTCACACCACTTCGGAGGAAGAAATTTCTATCACACTGTAATAACTTGACCCCCAGAAACATTTGAACATTGGTGTCACTCGTCACATCGTTTGTGTGTGACAAGGAGAAATTCAACCAAATATGAAAAATTCAGTTTTACTACCTTTTAGACATGCTTCGTGTCTATGACAATTTTCACTGACATTGATTTCTTCTAATGGTATACGTGTATACTAAATTTAGGATAACGTGTACTTAATTATTATATTTAGATTATATGTAAATTATATGACTGTTTAGTATTCATTTGGAGATAAATGAGGATCTGTATTTTACACTGTCAAGTAGATTTGTGTGTGTGTGTGTGTGTGTGTGTGTGTGTGTGTGTGTGTGTGTGTGTGTGTGTGTGTGTGTGTGTGTGTGTGTGTGTGTGTGTGTGTGTGTGTGTGTGTGTGTGTGTGTGTGTGTTGCAAATCAATTTTATCGCACGACTAATACATATACAGTAAAATACATATCTCTGTCCTCATTAATACTACTACTACTACTACTACTACTACTACTACTACTACTACTACTACTACTACTACTACCACCCCATCCCAACACTACCACTATCTTTACCGGTACTACCATTACCACCACCACCACTACCATCGTCACCATCTCCTGAGTCAGGTAAAGCAGTATTAAGACAACTTTGAAAAGGTCTCAAAGGAGCTAAAAGACTTTATAAATGTAGAAAAGGCCAGATATGTAATTTATGTGGGAATATTACAAAATTCAATCATTACTAGTGCTTGAAAATAAAGAAATATTTTTTCTAATAAACATTCGTTTTCTTTTAACCGCATTAAAACAGACACTTTTGATTCAGCTGTTTTGTTGTTTATTTCACTGTTATCTCAATCAATTCATACTAACTTGTTATACATAAACAATCTTGTAAATTTATAATTCTTACCCCTTTTATTACGACACAAACAAGATTTAATATACTTTCCTACAATCAACACTGACTTAGAGACCCAAAATGTATACGACAGTTCCCAAGAAGGAAGGCAGTTTTTCTGTTTTCTCCAATCTTTGTATAATTTCAGTACAGATAACGACAATACTAGAAATGGAATTTAAATTACCCGCGCTGAAAATGCGTAAATATACGTAAGCAGATAGTGAGAAAGGAAGAGGTAGACAGATAGACGACAACTGCGTTCGGATAAAGATATACACGGAGACGAAAGCATGATCTAATCTCACGTTTGGGTAAAGGGTAATCAGAGTGCGACGACAAGATGAGTTTCCACCTAATCCAGGCTCTGCTGGTACATGGCAGCTATAATAATTAGGCTACCCAAACTGATTTTAACGAAACTGGCAACACAAAATGGCCACATTGAGTGGCAATGCAAATTATATTGTCTCCTATATCGACTCTTCCACTGCTCAGCGTGCGGGAGTGAAATTCTAAGTGTAGAGACAGTAAACAGAGTCAATATAATCGAGCAAATTACATAAACGGAGGCAAATTGTAATGTTGATGACCAAACTAAGAACATCAATAAAACAAAATAAATAAGAAAAACAAAAAACCGAGTAGCAATTTGAATAAATCTGAATAAAGTAAACTAAAATAACGTATCTGGTCTGAAGCAATGAGTTCAACAGTTTCGCGCTAGAATCTAGGAACTAAAGTTATGGATTTTGTGTGTACCCTGAAAAAAATCATGCCAATACAAGGAGAGTCACAATCCTTCTAACCGTCAAATAAATCGTTTCCCCTATACCGGAAACTAGATAGATAGGTACTTATTTCATGTCCATAGATAGATAAATACATTGCCTGAAAACTTCTGCTTTAGTCCAGCATATCACCATGACTAGACATAATATCGACTTCGGATATAATAGAACTATTGTCTGTTACGGAAGTGGTAGGCTTATACAAATGAATCATAACAGAGGCGACTGAAATTGAGATGATTGCCTGCGCTTACATCCAGCCTGGAACCCGTCACTTAACGTTTACAATACCAGTCGGACAACACCAGCGATTAGTCGATCGCCAACCAACAAGAACGCATCTCTCAACTACCACTCCAGTATAAATGTAAGACTAGTCTAGTCTCCTAAGTCACTGAGAAGACATCTGCCTGAAGATGGCAGAGTTGGGTCTATCGAACAGTTGAGGAAACCCCTTGACAAAAAACAGCAAAACGCACCTTGCAAATCAACCCTAGAAAAGGACACAACATAACATACCCGCAAAAAGAATAATCTTAGGTAGATAGATAGATAGATAGATAGATTATGTAAGTAGACAGATAGACAGACAGAGACAAGACAGATAGACAGATCAAGAGGGGGATATATAGACAAGCAGACAGGTAAACTGAACAGACAAATAAAGTAATAAGGGAAAGAGTAGCCTAGCACACAGTCAAACATTTCTTTCTCTTTACTTGCATAAAAGAATATATATTATATATTGACTTATAATATTACACTATTGTGTTGTATTGAAATTAGAGATTGTATATTGAATTATATAATTATGCGTACACTACGATAAAATGTCTCTTAATTTACGACATAGAAAGCAACCTTATATTTTTTCTGTAAAGCAGAAAAAGTAAAGCAGCTGCTGAATTTATCACTTATAACACAAAGACATAAGAGGAGTGGAGAATCTTCAATTTTTTTTCAGTTTTTCAAGGCAACTATAAGTACACCAAAAAAGCGGGTTTTCAAACTATTCTCCATTTCTACCACTTATTATCTCGTTTTTGTGTTACAAACTACCCTTCTAATGTGAGAAGACTAACATGCTAGAGACACTAAGTAGTTACAGAAGAAATACCTTGCCATTCTTTCATACCACTTGGCGATTCTGCTATACACACGCATAACTCTTTAAGCTATCTTGTGGTCTAGACACGTGTGGGCACACACGCAAACACACGCACATTCACGCTTACTACATATAAACCCACTGTTACCATAAGTTTAAGTTTACCAACCACAATTTATTCTCCTCCACTGAGTTGGTTTCACAGTTTAGCGCACCAACAACCAAAATCACCTAAGGTCATATGATAAACATCTCAAACTATGTGTAACATTCTTTGTAATAAAAGCATGCCTACAGTCCCAGAAGTTATATATATATATATATATATATATATATATATATATATATTATAACGTACCAAATCCCATAGATTTGGGATTATATGTAGAAAGTTTTAAAAATCAAATATAAAATAAATTTAAATTGAAAGAACCATATCTCGCGCTGTAGCGAGCATTCAAAACAATTGTAAAACGCCCAGCGGCTATGTCCGGCGGTGTTATGTAATCACGCACACACGTTATAAATTAGGGACACGCCCTAACTTTAAAACATTAATATTTCGGAAACGAATAAATATAGGCAAAATCCAGAATAGCCAAAATGTTTGCCGAAATATTAATAATAGGGTGTGCAAATTTCATTAAATATAATTAAAGAGTTAATGAGATAATTCCTTTTAATTAAATAACTTCCATAGTAAGAGAGCTAGGGAGTTCAGATTTGAATATGTTATAATTATAAAAATTACGAATCAAATGTATATGTTAGATTAAGCATAACTATGTTAGATTAACCAAGATAATCGCAATACAAATTGCAACCGGACGTCCGACCGACAATTGGTTCCGGTGTATTCCAGAATATTAAAAATAATAACAATTCTCGGACTGTGGGAATTATTTTTCGTTCTCACGGAATGAGGTGACTAAATTTTAAGTAGAAGGGAGAATGTTTCACCCAATCAGATCATTCTAAAAATTTTGAACAACCGTTGGTTTCGAGCTGAACGCTCTTCACTCTTCTTTCAACACTCAACCTGTAAACGTACTCTTCTGTTAGAACTCAAGCAGTCAACACAGACTCTTCTGTAAGGACTCAACCAGTACACACACATTCTCTTCTGCCAGGACTCAAACAGTGAACACACACACACTTCTGTAAAGATTCAACTTCTGAACAACACAGACACTCTTCTATAACGACTGGACTGTGACGGCGTCTACGTGCGATAGCCTTATTCATCAACAAATAAGCGTACTGCGCAATACACCCAAACTGTTGGCGTACGCATATAAGAGATCGACCATATACCAGACTACAACAGAATGAGGCCGTCTAAATCGTGGTACGAGCTGAAGAACTGACGACGCAGAGCGACACCCGAGACGAGGTACAACACACACAGTGCAGAGTATCCGGACCGAGGGCCTGAAGCAGTTGCAGCAGTTAAACCACGGACGTTAAATCCATCAACAGTTGCTGAAGGGGCTAAGTTGCTGATCCCTGAACTCTTCGTTGGAATCCAGGACGCAGCGGAAATCATCGCCACTAGCTGGTTGGACTAGGACATCGAGGGACCCCAGAGGACATCTTCGAGAACTTCAATACATTATATTGCAATATATTACATTATACATTTTATATAAAAAGAACATTTTTCTTTCTTTTGTTAAAATCAATTGTAAAGTCAATTTCATTCAGATGCCTATAAAAACAGAGACTCTAAATTAATAAGAACCTCAATATTGTGATAATCTGTAGAACAAGTATAAGTTAAGTAAGAAGCAAAAGATAAGAAATAGACATAGATGAAAAGCGCTATACAAATCTTAATATTGAATCACTTAAGAAACTTATACTGCAGTATACGTGAAACAAATCACAAGTAAATAAAAAGCACGTTGAACAAGATTCACGGCTAATTATTTAAGAGTATTTAAAAAGCCTTCTAAAGTAGTAAAATCAGTATTAAAGTCTTGAAAAATCATTAATTAAATTATTTAAAAATTTAACTTTAAAAAGAAATAAGAAACAAGTTCTTTTAAATTCGTATTTATAAGCTTTCCCTCTGAAAGCTAATATTCGTTCAGAAAACATTGATCAAATTACTCATTACTCTTTAGTACGTAAGAATTATGTTAGATGTAAGTTTTTCATTTTATGAGCTATTAGAATAATAAACCCCAATTTTATACCCAACACTGTTTTGTTATTGCTGTACTCCAAAATCTACCAACATCACAAAACTATTCACAATTATTATAACGATACACTTTGTGCTTATACTTCTGAATTAACCTACTTGCGAATTCAAATCACAAATTCCTACGGCCCTAGTCGGAAGAAGAAGACGCAAGAACGCACAGCA
This sequence comes from Magicicada septendecula, assembly GCA_034769895.1. Classification (NCBI taxonomy): domain Eukaryota; kingdom Metazoa; phylum Arthropoda; class Insecta; order Hemiptera; family Cicadidae; genus Magicicada; species Magicicada septendecula. The sequence goes on from CM068371.1 coordinate 302,160,805, forward strand.
GGTAGGTCAGTTCACACACACCATAATTTGTTACGTTATATATGTCGCCCGGAACGTGGGGCCCGATTTAATTTTGATTAAATTTTTAAATTGTAAAATTTAACTGTAGTCAATTAAATCCCAACAAGTTTGCTGTTTTAATTAGTAAAACAGCTGGCGTCCAACTCAAACAATCCCTAAAGAAAGTTTTGTGAATTGGTAATAAGTACAGCAATAGAGTGTTAAGAATATTGTGTAACAATGGAGACCGACAAAATGTTAAAACAATTGTTACAAGAAATAAAACAAAACGCGGCAGAAATGAAACAAAAAAACGCGGATTTAACAGTTAATATAAACGCGAAATTTGAACAAAGTGCAGCCAAAGCTGAACTAAATATCGCGGAAATAACGGGTAAAATAGAAGCACAGAAAACTAGTTTAACCGAGACACCAGAACAAACTAACGCGGATATAAACGCGGAGATAAGACAAACCAATGCAAAATTCGAGCAAGTGAATAAATAAATAGCTGCTAAAATCGAAGAAAGCGCGAAAAGCTTAGATTCTAAAGTTACCGAAGTCGGAGAAAAAAATTCATACGGTCGAGACTAAAATAAATGAACGTTTTAAGGTTTTTGAGACCACAATGCATAAATCGTTTATTGAACAGATTACGCGTATGGAAGGGTGATTTAAAGAACACATCGGCAAGTGTGAAAAACAGACCGCGGATGTAGCTAAAAAAGTCGATAATCTTGAAGTACGGATACAAACCGACGTAAGCGAAACACAACGACAAGTTGCTAGGTTAGACGCGTCGATTGTAGAAGTTCGTTCCGATGTCGATACAAATAGAGTAAATGTATTGCAAACGCTTAGCGAGGAGATTTCTAAAGTGCGACAGGAAGTACGGAGGAAATCGGCACCAAATATTCTAGTACAAGGGCAAGTAGACGAAAAGAATCGAGTCTATTTCACCGGTGAAAATAATGAAAACCCGATCGAGTTCTTGCTAACTTGCGAAAACGAAATGACAAGGGTAAGTTCGCGATTAGAGGACCAAGACCGGATACAGTGGGTAGTTAACCCGATGCGCGATTCAGCCAGGAGATGGTATAACATTGTACGTGATAAAATTACCACATACACGGAATTTAGACAAATGTTCGAAAACCGATATTGGAATGCGCACACGCAAAGACTCTTGCGTAATGAATTAGAATACGGACGTTACGACCGGAAGCAGGGTATAACGCCCGAAAACTATATTATACAACAGGTTGAACGCGCTAAACATTTAACACCAGCGTTTCCGAGGTCGATATAGTCACGAAATTGGCGTACCATTTTAATCATAATATTCGTGTAGCCGCATTTACGCAAGGTATACGTACGGTTGACGAACTATTAATATTAATATCCCAAAGTGAGACCGTTTTCGATTTCGGCGGGTGGAGGTATAGCCCGAACTATAATCCAAATAATGATAGCCAAAATAGACGTGGGCAATATCATACCCAAACTGATCCAAGGCCTAGTACTAGTTCGGCTCCACAACAAGCACCGCCGGAACCGCAAAATAAATCCTTTGAATATAAGGGGAAGCCGAGTTTCAATAGGCAGAAACCGATAAGCAAAGGCAACGATGGGACTCCAATGAGAGCCATACAAACAGTCGCGGTATCAGATACCGGTACGACCGTTCAAACTAGCGAAATAGAAAATGTTAAGAGACCCTATTGCAAAAGAAAAGCAATATCAACATACAAAAAACATGCAACAGGGCGCACCCAAAAAGGATGCGCAATAAACCCTGCAAAATAGAAATAAGATTGTTAGATATAAGAAAAATACTAGGTGTAAGAAATGTAAATTTTCTCATGAAATTTGTGTGCCGGTTAATAAGGTGTTCCCACCGGATGTTAGAGAATCATTGTTGGAGTTACATACAAAACAACAATGCCCACCTAACAGCGTGTCCGGTAGTACAGGCACTTGTAAACGGCGTTCCCACGCAGGTACTTTTGGGAGACCGGTAGTGTGGTATCCGGTAGTAGCAAAGGATTTTATGCGTGAAATAAAAAAATCTTAGGCGTGATACCAAATAATATAAACGCTGTAAATATAAATCATGTAAAGTTAGAAATAATTTTAATACTAATATTTAAATATCAATAATAATTGTGTAAAATAAATTAGAGTATTAGATATAAGTAATAATAATTGTGGGCAAGTTATAAATAAATAAAAATCAGTCGTAGCGCGGGTAAACTAACACACGAGTCGAGGTGTAAGGACGGGTGACGGTTACCGGAAACGCGTTCACAAAGCAACGACGCGCACATGAGCCCGCACTCAGCTGGTTTTTAAACGCAGAGGCTAATTAATGGCGTTTACTACGCGATAACAGAGGTAGCAAAACGGAAGCACATTCCTAAGCGCACGCGCCGCTATTGTCTGTTGTCATCTGTGTGAAATACCTGGTTAAATGGCTCGTTATTAAATACTACCCGTGCTACAAACATTGTCTCACAATATTTTTATACACAATATCTTAATGTATTAGAAGTAAATTATATATATAAAGCTTGTATGACTAAGATAGTTATATCAGTATATGTTTTTGTATGTAAATAGGACAATGCATATTTGTGAAACATGAAGAATGTACATGTAGAGAAAAACAAATAACTGTATAATCTACATTCCTTTTTTTTAAACGGGTGGGGGTGTATATAACGTACCAAATCCCATAGATTTTGGGTTATATGTAGAAAGTTTTAAAAATCAAATATAAAATAAATTTAAATTGAAAGAACCATATCTCGCGCTGTAGCGAGCATTCAAAACAATTGTAAACGCCCAGCGGCTATGTCCGGCGGTGTTATGTAATCACGCACACACGTTATAAATTAGGGACACGCCCTAACTTTAAAACATTAATATTTCGGAAACGAATAAATATAGGTAAAATCCAGAATAGCCAAAATGTTTGCCGAAATATTAATAATAGGGTGTGCAAATTTCATTAAATATAATTAAAGAGTTAATGAGATAATTCCTTTTAATTAAATAACTTCCATAGTAAGAGAGCTAGGGAGTTCAGATTTGAATATGTTATAATTATAAAAATTACGAATCAAATGTATATGTTAGATTAAGCATAACTATGTTAGATTAACCAAGATAATCGCAATACAAATTGCAACCGGACGTCCGACCGACAATTGGTTCCGGTGTATTCCAGAATATTAAAAATAATAACAATTCTCGGACTGTGGGAATTATTTTTCGTTCTCACGGAATGAGGTGACTAAATTTTAAGTAGAAGGGAGAATGTTTCACCCAATCAGATCATTCTAAAAATTTTGAACAACCGTTGGTTTCGAGCTGAACGCTCTTCACTCTTCTGTCAACACTCAACCTGTAAACGTACTCTTCTGTTAGAACTCAAGCAGTCAACACAGACTCTTCTGTAAGGACTCAACCAGTACACACACATTCTCTTCTGCCAGGACTCAAACAGTGAACACACACACACTTCTGTAAAGATTCAACTTCTGAACAACACAGACACTCTTCTATAACGACTGGACTGTGACGGCGTCTACGTGCGATAGTCTTATTCATCAACAAATAAGCGTACTGCGCAATACACCCAAACTGTTGGCGTACGCATATAAGAGATCGACCATATACCAGACTACAACAGAATGAGGCCGTCTAAATCGTGGTACGAGCTGAAGAACTGACGACGCAGAGCGACACCCGAGACGAGGTACAACACACACAGTGCAGAGTATCCGGACCGAGGGCCTGAAGCAGTTGCAGCAGTTAAACCACGGACGTTAAATCCATCAACAGTTGCTGAAGGGGCTAAGTTGCTGATCCCTGAACTCTTCGTTGGAATCCAGGACGCAGCGGAAATCATCGCCACTAGCTGGTTGGACTAGGACATCGAGGGACCCCAGAGGACATCTTCGAGAACTTCAATACATTATATTGCAATATATTACATTATACATTTTATATAAAAAGAACATTTTTCTTTCTTTTGTTAAAATCAATTGTAAAGTCAATTTCATTCAGATGCCTATAAAAACAGAGACTCTAAATTAATAAGAACCTCAATATTGTGATAATCTGTAGAACAAGTATAAGTTAAGTAAGAAGCAAAAGATAAGAAATAGACATAGATAAAAAGCGCTATACAAATCTTAATATTGAATCACTTAAGAAACTTATACTGCAGTATACGTGAAACAAATCACAAGTAAATAAAAAGCACGTTGAACAAGATTCACGGCTAATTATTTAAGAGTATTTAAAAAGCCTTCTGAAGTAGTAAAATCAGTATTAAAGTCTTGAAAAATCATTAATTAAATTATTTAAAAATTTAACTTTAAAAAGCAATAAGAAACAAGTTCATTTAAATTCGTATTTATAAGCTTTCCCTCTGAAAGCTAATATTCGTTCAGAAAACATTGATCAAATTACTCATTACTCTTTAGTACGTAATAATTACGTTAGATGTAAGTTTTTCATTTTATGTGCTATTAGAATAATAAACCCCAATTTTATACCCAACACTGTTTTGTTATTGCTGTACTCCAAAATCTACCAACATCACAAAACTATTCACAATTATTATAACGATACACTTTGTGCTTATACTTTTGAATTAACCTACTTGCGAATTCAAATCACAAATTCCTACGGCCCTAGTCGGAAGAAGAAGACGCAAGAACGCACAGCAGGTAGGTCAGTTCACACACACCATAATTTGTTACGTTATAATATATATATATATACTGTTAATGATTTTGAGGTTCGGTCATTAATTATGAAAACTCAGTTTTGCGACGTTTCGAGATTTATTCTTCTCATAATCATGCCTACAACATTAAAATATAGTCTTACTACAATTATATTATTTGTAAGTGTGTATAGGTGTGTGTAAAGTCATACATTACTATAACTATTTACTTACATTAACTGTGAGATGAGCTACAGCAACCACATTACACTAAACACTTATCACAGTTCCATACTTATTGTTTAGTGTAATGTGGTTGCTGTAGCTCATCTCACAGTTAATGTAAGTAAATAGTTATAGTAATGTATGACTTTACACACACCTATACACACTTACAAATAATATAATTGTAGTAAGACTATATTTTAATGTTGTAGGCATGATTATGAGAAGAATAAATCTCGAAACGTCGCAAAACTGAGTTTTCATAATTAATGACCGAACCTCAAAATCATTAACAGTATAATAATACGGTCGATAATTAACATTCCTATATATATATATATATATATATATTGCAACGTTACAAGTATTATAAAGAAAATTACACAAATACATTACCATGTACTCAACACAACTATGAAGTGTATTACATCGGCCAGGTCGCAGGATTTTTTTTTAATTCTCGTTGCGTCAAGTATATGTAGTTGCACAATAATTAAATAATTTTCGAAGAGGAGTGAAGTGAGATGTTGTTGACATGAAATAATTACTTAAAACCATTTGAAAATAGTCATTCTATGATTTATTAATTTTACTAGAAAATATGCAAATATTAAAAAATTCGAATCTTAGATAAATAAAAATATTTTCTTTTATAAGTTAACACAAGTAGTGTACAATGTAACCTTCTATGCTTTTCATGACATATAAAATAAACAACCATATAATCTTACTAGCTAAACAGACATGTTAAACAAATTATGTAAACCTTTTTATTTCAGTGTGTCTGACTTTGACTCAAATTTTAAATAATAGCAACTCATTTACAAACAGAAATAATATTCACTCTCAAGAATAAAATTAATTGTTGCTATAAACAAAATAAAAAATATAACATTTACTTCCAACCTATTATTTATTTCTATTGACACACCCAAATTTTAACATATAACAGAAGATTAGTATTTTTAAATTTTCTTGTTAAATTAAAATATTTTCTTTAACTACTATTTAAACTTAAAACTTTAAGTCTTTACTTTCATATATAAGTTTCTTTTTAAGAGTTCTTTCCACAAACAAAAAAATATAATTGTTTATTCATCACCTGCGTACTGCCGACGTTACCGTTGCGCGCGCGCGTTTCTGTGTGTGTGTGTGTGTGTGTGTGTGTGTGTGTGTGTGTGTGTGTGTGTGTGTGTGTGTGTGTGTGCGTGTGTGTGCGTGCGTGCGTGCGTGCGTGCGTGCTGAATCCTGAGAATTTGATGATGATGATGATGATTATGCTGATGCTGTGTTCTCTGTCTCTACGGGTTGTTGTTTATGATGGTCCAGAGTTCCTCCATAAGTCTTGGTGTGTGTGGTAAAGATGTCCTGATCGATCGGCAGACCAGCAGCGTGACGTTGTGTGAAGATATTTTGAGTTTCTGAGATCGCCCCAAAATTGCCGGTGGTATTTATACTGGACCAGGGGTGCACTCGTAAATTTTCCAGTACCGGAACGCTTTTTTTTTTAGCAGACGGCAAGACTATGGTCCACAGCCAATGTCGGCTACATAGTCACTCCATAACGGATAACATCACTGAAAGTAAAGTGATGGTTGGAATCTAACTAAACACTTGTAATATTCACAAAAATTATTTATTACTTGAACATTTGAACAACATAATTTAACTTACCTTAATCAAAAATATTTAGCAAATGGATTGGATTCTTCCAAAGTGGTTGGTTTTGCTTGTTCTTGTTTCATTCGGGTGTCGTCTGCAGTCCGTTGTTTTCGGAGCCATGTTTTTACATATGGCTCTGGATCCCAGTCACTCAAGTTTGGGCCGTGTAATTTAACAAACATCAAACTTGACACATGTGGCACTGTCAGTCTCGTACGGGTGGGTGTAATGATGAGATTCATTAAACTGAATCCTCTTTCGCAATCAGCTGAACTGCAAGGGATCAGTTTTGTACAGTTAAGCAAAGGTGTTAAATGTTTTGGTATTGTTGTATGGTTTTCGACAAAATCCCTGTAGCTGTTTTTGATTTTGGGTATGTTTAACTTAAACCTTCTCCATAACTTCTCAGTCTCTGGTTCGCCAAAGCCTGCAGGTTTTTCAGTAGGCCACGTATCTGGTTCCAGCGCTTTTAATTCATCTAAAAGTGATTCATAAGCTTCATGATGATGTGATGGCGCACTTGACCGATGGGGTTCGTGGCTAGAAACTGTAGTAAACATTCTTCTTTTTAAGTTATTTATGACACTTGTTATTAACTGCTGATGATTGATGGTTGGAATTGTGTGATTTTCTATGAGTGGAACGCCATTAAATGTTCCTTCCCTGATGCAAATTTTTGCTTTCTAAAGTCTTAGTACAGGGATTTTCCTTCATAGCCTCAAAAAACCGGACACTTCGTCGTATAAGTTTATCAGCATAGATTACTGTTGTTTCTTGGTTTTGTAAGGATTCTGACAGCATCGACAGCTCAGTCAAAATATCATACATTATAGCCAAATCTAGCAAAAACTGAGGTGATGAACATCGTTTTGATAGTCCACTGTATATGTCTCGCTCTGTCAAATTTCTGCTCTTATCGGCTTTAGCAAAGTCAAAGTGTCTGTTTAAGGCACCGTATCCATACCAAGTAGCTGACACGGCTCTAAATGAACTTGCTACCCAACGTGTCCCTAAAATTTTCCCGATTTTATTTATTTCTTGATCTAGGCCACTAGCACATTCTGCTAACTCCCTTTGATTCTTTGGAGACCTGCTATAAACGGAGTACACTTTGTCCATAAAAATTTGGAAATGGTTTACAGCTCCCACTTCGTTTATTGCATCACTCAGAGCTAACTCAAGTCTGTGGTTCATGCAGTGCCAAATAATAAGGCTTGGATATTTTTCAAGCAATCTTTCTGCGACTCCTGATTTTTTCCCCAGCATAACATTTGCACCGTCACTTGCAAATGCAACAAAGTTTTCTTTTAATTAGTTATCTTCAAAACCGTATTTGCTTAAGCAATCAAGGAGATTCTCTGCTACGGTCTTAGACGTTTGGTCGGATAGTTCTAGGAGATCTAAGAATAAGAAATGTGGAGAGTCCTCTTTGCAAACTTCACACTTCAAATATACTATCAGAGTAGACTTGCTGCCGAGAGTGGTCGATTCGTCTATCAGGACTGAAATTTTGCCTGATACACCTAAAATTTGTTTCACGACTCTTTTCTTCATTTCGTCAGAAACGTGACAAATTATTTCCATTGCAATTCTTTTAGAGTGTAGCCCCACACATATATCCAAGCCGTTCAATTTTTGCATCTGCAACAGATCAAAAGGGTCAGTGCAAGGCCTATTGTTTTTCGCAATGAAGTAAGCAGTTCTAAAGACAATTTTTGTTGTCACTAAGTGGGCTGCAGTCATTTCATCAAAAACCTTGTCTATTGATTCTTTTTTGGCTTCAGCAGCAATTCTTTCAGCTGTTGTGTGACCAAAAGTGTTTTTATGTTCAAATATTTTTTTTCTCAACGATGTAAGTTGAGAGGTTTTACTTGATCCATTAAACGTAATTAGGAACAAACGCCATTCTTTTGATATGCTCATGCGCTCTTTTTACTTCCATATTCCTTAAGGAATGGAAGTATGGTGATGGCAAAAAAAATCGTGTTCGAGATTATTGCAGATTCTGATTGTACTACACTCAAAACATGAAAAAAGTCGTTTTCCGAAAAGTGTCTCTGTGTGTCTGTGTGTCTGTCTGTGTGTAGATTTTTTTTCTATGGCAAACGATAACTGCCGCAAATTCAAACAGAATCAAATAATTTTTTGCATACAGCTCTGATTTGTAGAGTACTCACGACCTATTGTTTTTGGTGAAGATCGGTTAAGGGAAAGGGGTAGTTTACCTGCAACGGTTTTTTTTTGTCAAGAGAAATTTTTTTTTTTTTGGCAAACGATAACAGCCGCAAATTCAAACAGAATTAAATAATGTTTCGTATACAGCCCTGAATTGTAGAGTTTTCAAGACCTATTGTTTTTGGTGAAGATCGGTTAAGGGAAAGGGGTAGTTTACCGGCAACGTTTTATTATCAAGCGTATTTTCTATGGCAAACGATAACAGCCGCAAATTCAAACAGAATCGAATAATTTTTTGCATACGTCCCTGAATTGTAGAGGTCTCAAGGACTTTCGATTTTGGTGAAGATCGGTTAAGGGGAAGGGGTAGTTTACCTGCAACCTTTTACGTTTTAACAAGAGTAAAGTACTTGAAAATTTATTTAAACTTTTTGAAACAATGGTAATTGTTAAAAATAAAATAATTTTGTTGCCAGGCAATAAAATTATAATTTTTTCATTTTAATGTAATATAATATTTTTCATTTAATACAGCAATAAAAAGGCAGGTAAGACACACACACACACACACACAATTCACGTTATTTCTGGCCTCACTCATGTTTATTTTCTTACATTTGCACGCTTTTTAAATGGAAAGTGCCGAAACCCACACCAACATAACGCGTGCAAGCCGAAAAAATGGACATCAATTTGCTTACTGGCGAAGCTAGTAGTTAATGAATGGGTAGGCAAAAATCTTATCTTAAATTTTTTTAAGGAATCACTAAAAGGACGGTGGTTCAAATCGGACGCTGAGGTAGAGTTTGCTGTAACCGAATGGTTCCACAAACTGCCGTAAGAATTTTACTAGCAGGGAATCTACAGGTTAGCGCAACAGTGGAACTCATGTCTTAATGTTATTGGAGACTTCTTTTAAAATCGTTGAATAAAAAATGCTTTACAGCTCTATACGTGTTTCTATTGAACAATCCTTGTATTAGTCATACACAATAATACAACTGATTGAACTTCAAATTTTTAAACTTGATTAGTTTCTATATATATTTTTAATGTTACAAATAATTCAAATAACAATCTTGATCATCTGTTTGTTCAGCGGAATAACAGTGACACTTTTAATAACCGCATAAAATAAACACTTAGAAACAACACAGGCGCTTTAACTTAACTGTTTGGACCACAGAAGTGAGGCATGCCTCAACGCTCTATGTGTACAGCGCGGGACAATCCCCCCTCCCTACACTTCCCTATCACACCACTACATTGCTTACATACGATGTATACAAAAAACGCTGAGGCAAGTTCAGGTTGCCTCATTCGCTTTAAACGAACTATGCCGAATCTCACCTGTCACCATCTAGCGGTCGCTCAATCAAGCACGTTTCGGTTTAATAAATTTGACAGTCGCAGTAACAATGTACGTATAATCTTTACGCTATGTAGTTCATACGTATTTATAATTTTTATTCTACAGAATTTTTTAGGGTAGGCATTGCCTCAATTGCCTCCATGTAATTTCGCCACTGATATATATGTGTACAACGTTATCGGCAACAAAGAAGTAGTTTTTGTTAAAATTCCTTCCCGGGATATTTGGCCGTAGTCCAATGTTTTCTACAAAACCAGACATTTCGGCAATGCCATCGACTTCCATCATCAGTGAAAATCGAGTGCGATAACGTGAGGTGGTATACGTTAGTGACCACAGTACTGTGGTTAAGGCTGAAGCAGTAAGTAGAAAGAAGTAGTTTCTATGGTAATATTTCATTTCGAAAATGATTTTAAATATAAATCTTAGAATATGGAAGTCATGTATGGTTCTCCATACCGATATTTTAAATGTGCCAAGTTGAGCAACTTCTTTACAAACATTACAGCCAAGTTTGCCGTTGATACAATCAACCCAAGGAAAAGCATTCTTTTTACGTTCCCTCATTTCTTCTGTCCAAATGGAAGGCCAACGAGAAATAGTTGAGTCCTCAGTTGATGAACTCGGTACAGACAGAGAATTATCAATAACACAAATACCTTCGGTTTCTGTATGCTGCACAAACGAGCTTTCGCCAGGTTTAAGGAGAGTATTTGCATCGCGAGAAGCAAAGGTTGAAGACTCGCACGAAGACTGTATAGTCCCTCTACTGAAGAACGACGTTAAAAAAGTTTTGAAGAACGAGTTTTTGTTTCTTATTGACAGATTCCATGACTGTTGTAGCACTGAATAAACACACGTAACGGTTCACAACAGCGATTTACAACTGACAAGCAAGACGCGGGAACCACTAATGAGTCATCAGTAAATACTGAGTTGAGTTGAGTAGTGAGCCGATCGTTGGAAGGTACCACTACACTGCCCGCTGGTCTACACTTCAAGGTCATCCCGCATCCAAAATAGATCTCATGTGCGTTGTGTTCGGCGCCGTTCGGTGAGCCTAGTGCATAGTTACCAAATGATTATGGTATTTTTTATTTTCTTTCGTCAGTTTTAATTTTCGATCTCGGCGATGGTCATTGAGATGAATAATGTGTATAAACAAAATTAACAGTAAAACTAAAAGGAATTATTTGTCGAATATGTTAATGTTTCTACATTATCTTGCAATAAGAAGTATAATAACAGTGAGTACTAAATCTTAAAATAATACGTGGACCAGATTTTTGAGTAAAAACACATTTCATGTGAAAGAAAATAATTCTTTTTCTCAAAAAGCAGTACCGGAACGGCATTCCGGCGCGTTCCGGTACCAGTGCACCAGTGTCCCACTATATGTAAATGTGGAGCATAATTATTATCAGCTGTTATGGGTGTCCAGGACGATAGCAGGATGTTTGGAAGTAAAATAATATTATTAAAAATTAAAATTAATAGGATAACTTAGTAATAAACAATGTAAAGACTATGAAGATATAGTTTAATATGTGAGTGAAGTGTTGGTAATGTGGGTAGCAAATAGAAAGTTATGGAAGTTTATTCATATGTAATAAAGCATTGTTCTAGAAAATTGTTGAATAAGGAAGTCAGTGAACACGTGGCCAGTCCAGAATATCATAGAATATATACAAAATACGCCTACGCGCATATCGGCGGTGACGTCATTCTACAGCGATGCTGCATGCCTTATGCAAGATTATAAAAGCAGTAGCCAGTCTTCATCTAACTCTCTTAGAACTTAGAACTATTGGAGTCTTCATACAGCACTCAGCGAAAGCAGTCGCGATGGTCATCGTCCAGTCAACATCAATTCCAGGCAGTCCTTGAGGCCCGTGGAGCCGAGATAGCAGCGAGTGGCGGCAGGGAACAAATACGGAGTACGAGATAGTCGGCTACCGTTCCTGAGCTTCGTTTTGCTGATCGTGGCGGCTGGAAACGGACACCTAGAGCAAGGCAGTTCCTGGAGGCGATTGCTGGAACGTGGAACCAAGACGACGGATCGCTGGAGGCCGGATCGAGATCGTCGACCGGAAAGACAACGAAGACAACAGAACAGGGAAGCCAATTTAAATAAATTTGTTATCAAAGTATAAAGCTTTAAATTGAAAAAGAAAGAACTTTTGAACCTATAAAATATTTATTTCATTGTGTAAAGTAAAAAGAACATTTATTTTAAATATAATTTTGTTTAAAGAAGACTTTCAACAGTTAAAATTTACAGCACTATTAAATAAAGAGTACATTTATTTTATTTAAAGTATATTTTCTAAGAAGATTTGAACACTGAAAATTCAATAATTGTTTAAAATAACGAAAGAACATTTTAATATAATTTTGTGTAAAAGAAAAGGACAATAAATGTATGTATTTTCACTAATTGAGCATTCTTTTCTGCAAGTCTGGTCTGGGTTATAACTTGTTACCTTGCAATATATATAACGATATATATTGTAACGATAAGATTTGTACATGCTCTGAAAATGTGTAAGTATTGTGTGTTCGCCTCACACTGGTGTCGTTACTTATATGTTGCGCTGACGATGTCCGTAGCGATCTTCGAATTACCAGTACACGCGAGTGGAAACCTTACCTGTTCTTCAATAGCTGTTCATAAATCCCGGGTGGCGCCAAATTGTTTAATTAAAACAATTTAATTAAAATATCGGTATGTAGAACCATACATGACTTCCATATTCTAAGATTTATATTTAAAATCATTTTCAGCCAAACAGCCAGGCTGTGTCTTACCTGCCTTTTTATTGCTGTATTAAATGAAAAATATTATATTACATTAAAATGAAAAAATTATAATTTTATTGCCTGGCAACAAAATTATTTTATTTTTAACAATTACCATTGTTTCAAAAAGTTTAAATAAATTTTCAAGTACTTTACTCTTGTTAAAACGTAAAAGGTTGCAGGTAAACTACCCCTTTCCCTTAACCGATGTTCACCAAAAACAATAGGTCTTGAGTACTCTACAAATCAGGGCTGTATGCAAAACATTATTTGATTCTGTTTGAATTTGCGGCTGTTATCGTTTGCCATAGAAAATACCCTTGTTAAAAAAACGTTGCAGGTAAACTACCCCTTTCCCTCAACCGATCTTCACCAAAAGCAATAAGTCTTGAGAACTCTACAATTTAGGGCTGTATGCAAATAATCTTTTGATTCTGTTTGAATTTGCGGCTGTTATCGTTTGCCATAGGAAATACCCTTGTTAAAACATAAAACGTTACAGGTAAACTACCCCTTTCCCTTAACCGATCTTCACCAAAAACAATAGGTCTTGCGTACTCTACAAATCAGGGCTGTATGCAAAACATTATTTGATTCTGTTTGAATTTGCGGCTGTTATCGTTTGCCATAGAAAAAACCCTTGTTAAAAAAACGTTGCAAGTAAACTACCCCTTTCCCTCAACCGAACTTCACCAAAAACAATAGGACTTGAGAACTCTACAATTTAGGGCTGTATGCAAATAATCTTTTGATTCTGTTTGAATTTGCGGCTGTTATCTTTTGCCATAGGAAATACCCTTGTTAAAACATAAAACGTTACAGGTAAACTACCCCTTTCCCTTAACCGATCTTCACCAAAATCAACAGATCTTGAGCACTCTACAATTCAGGGCTGTATGTGAAACATTATTTGATTCTGTTTGAATTTGCGGCTGTTATCGTTTGCCAAACAAACAAAATTACCCTTGCTAAAAAAAACCGTTGCAGGTAAACTACCCCTTTCCGTCAACCGATCTTCACCAAAAACAATAGGTCGCGAGTACTCTGCAAATCAGGGCTGCATGCAAAAAATTATTTGATTCTGTTTGAATTTGCGGCAGTTATCGTTTGCCATAGAAAAAAAATCTACAGACACACAGACAGACAGACAGACAGACAGACAGACACACACACAGACACTTTTCGGAAAACGACTTTTTTTCATGTTTTGAGTGTAGTAGAATCAGAATCTGCAATAATCTCGAACACGATTTTTTTTGCCATCACCATACTTCCATTCCTTAAGGAATATGGAAGTAAAAATAGGATGATTAAGCGTTCTCAGCTATGACGGTATGGAGAATTCAAATTTTCTCCCGCCTTCGTTCGACCTTCTTAATCGAGCGGTTATTTCGCCGAGTTTCCGACGTGAGAGCTTACCGTCACCCTAGTTTTTCGCTAAAATGCACAAATATTATAATACACTTTCCTATGGAATAAAAAACAGTGGTTACCCTCTGTACTAGTTTATTTAATTGTGATTGCTAATTATTCAGTTTTACACAAAATTATACTTTGTTATTCAACAAATTTGCACCGGCAATTATTATAAGACAAAAATCTCAAGGTTGGCGAATCGACTTTGAACGAATTATTCAGTCAAACATGGCGACTGCTTGGTTTGTTTACAGTTTATTTCGTTCAGATCCCGGATTCTTGTCATTACGAAAGAAATATTAATAATGATTACAATAAAGTACACTACCTTACATTAATTGTACTTAAATAATATAAGGTGTATTTATAATTTGTTCCTGAAGTGTGGTAAAGTGTGTTTCAAAAGTTCGTAATTTTCATACAGGTTATTTTACTAGTTAACACAAGTTTAATGTTTTATTTTTTTATTAATCTTTGAAAGAAATAATATCATCAGTTTATAGTGAGAGTTCAGATTACTGTGAGAAAAATTTAAAGTGAATTTATCTCAGAAATTCGGGTAATTTAACAATACTTATCAACTCAGTCGACTTGAGGTGAACTGTCATTCAGTTGAAATGGTTTGGGGTCTTCAATAGTCTTCAATCTTCAATTATTTTAGAACTTAAGTGCGTCTGGCATCTTTTTCATATTCGTTGTTGAAATTTATTAATTTGGAATTTGTTAAATTGGTCCTTGGCATCAGTTAAATGTTCTCGTCCTTTATCAGCTTCTTACGTCATCATCTTTGCAAATTTGAATTACTTTTTAAACGTTTTATATTAAAATTTTGGTCATTCACGGCCTGGCGTCTATTCTTGACGAGCGTCACTTATGGGATAATAGGTTTTAACGGAAAATTCGTAACTAACGTTCCGTTGTCATGGTTACTGATAGATTCTGATTGGCTGAACTTGACTTAAGCCCATTGTTATCATATTTGAATTTTTATTCAAAATTACTGTATATCTTCTGATTGCTATTATTCTTCCGTCTTCCTCCCTATGTATTAAATATTATCACTACTGTTCGTATTTTCTTTCAAGGATCATTTTGAAATCCCACAAAGCTGGGTTTTCTTATGTATTATTGTTTGAACATTTATGTTCATATTATCTAATTACATTTCTTTCTTATTTTATGTCCTTAATTTAGCATTTATCTTTTAATACATTCACTAATTATCCTTGACTAGTTGCTTGCCTTGGATTTGCTAATATTCTTGTTAGTTTTTTACAATTTGTAATTATTTGTTTTTTACAGTTAGGCATTTCATAGGCCTAAGTAGTAATTGGCCTTATTTACTTATTTTATACTAATTACTTATTAATTTACTCTCATACATGTTTTGTGTTGGTATTATAAATGATTTGTTTACTTGTTGACTTGTTTTGGATCTGTTTTACAATTATTGAATGTTTTCATTAGTTTCTACAATATGGTTTGTTTATTATTTTCTAACTGCCCTTCCAGTATTATCAGATTTATATTACTTTATCTTTTTTTCTTATTTATTTTTCCAATGTTTATTATTTGACAACTATTTACTATTCTTTATAAAATATAACATTTAGGTTTATGGTCTGTATAATCCCTTCAGCCATATTCCTATTCATAGATTTAATCGAACAATTCTTTAACAGCTATTATGCAACGTTTGTTTACAATTTGTTTCATTCTTAATTATTTTTGGGTGATAAACATCATCACACCATTCAAATTTCCTTAACTGACTATCCCTTAGAATAGGGTGTTTATTGATTTTGCTTTTATTTTCGTTACTATATTTGAAACCCCCCTTTTATTTTTCTAAGTTTTTGTAATTTTTTTTTTTGAATTTTTCTATTTTATTTAATTTTATTTTTATTAAGTTTTTTTGGTAAAGGGGAGAGACATCATATTTAGAACTAGGTGGAAAACCTAGAGGAAGCGAAAGTGTGCAAGGCCCAATTACAATTACAGACATGTCCCCCCAGGTGAATGACAGGACTTGCAAATAAAAAAAGTCTTTTAACCAACAAGCGTGTGCTTTATTAAACCTGCAAGATGTTACATAGAATCACAAGTTCTTGATTGTGTGAGCACACCATTAAGGGCAGAATTATATATATATATATATATATATATATATATGTATATCAATTAATTCATAATGTCACAAAGTAAGTGAATTTGATATTAACATAATTGCAAAATTTCTGCCTGATTATGTATGAGTCAAAGTTAGTAATAATCTCATTCATAAAAGCAATACTAATCCATAAATGTTGTATAGTATCAAATAGGCTAGCCTGTTGTCTTAGTAAGCACATTTATGGTTTTTCTCTTTTTTAAATTCATTACATATTCCCCCAGCAAAATATAGTAAAATTACACACACAAACACATATACGACATAAATAACAAAACATCCCTCATTTCAGTACTAACTTCCTCATAAACCCATTCCAACTACAGTAAATGAATGCACCATAATATGTATATATATGTACAAATATAAATAACAGATTAATCTGAATATCTCAGCTCCTAAGCATAGATTTGCCTTGGTAGTTCACACCAGAGAATGTAAGTGACCGCCCCGAGACACAACCAGCTAAACGACCCTGACTTTAATCTTTAAAGCGCTAAGTATGTGTGTGAAAGAAAATAGTTTCTCATCTAAAGCATCAGACAGCTCCCGTTACGTGATTAAAACTCAGCCATGACCAGATGACA
The DNA here is from genome assembly GCA_034769895.1 of Magicicada septendecula. NCBI lineage: Eukaryota > Metazoa > Arthropoda > Insecta > Hemiptera > Cicadidae > Magicicada > Magicicada septendecula. The sequence continues at coordinate 302,177,949 of CM068371.1, forward strand.
TGATAGCACAAGATAATTAACTCCCTAATGGTCTTAATTAGATGAAAAGTTAGATCTTACAGCAACCTGCGGATGTGTGTGTATGTGTGTAATTTCTTACACATTATAAAGTTATAAGATACTTCATTAGGTGTACTGCTGTAATGTTCACACATGCAATAACATAATTGAACATGAGAGTTTGTGCTAGAGTATAACGGTCAGAACTTCACGAGTGAGCTTCTGGCGGCTTCTGTGCATTCACCATGTTGTAGAGAGAGAAATAGATAATCAGAATTTTCCCACCTGGATTGTCCGGTGTACTTAGTTAATAGTGGCGCTGATCAGTATTGTAACGGTCGTATCACAAGTCCTGGGTGCAGCTTAGCGTTGGAAGAGTCCTAAGTTGTCCTCGACTGACAGCATCGTGGCTATAAGATCGTCTCTGCCATTAGGGTGGACAGATGTACGTCCACCTGACACCCATCTCGCCCTTGTTCGAGCACCTGGACATACAATAGGTTGTAGAGGGTGTCATAAAGAAAAATCACGCCACATAGGCCGTCCACATTAAATTCCAACACTAACTTTAAGCAGCAACAGCGCACACACACATCGCCACCAATTCATATTAAACAGTATTAAGCTCCTCAGCTGTGACTTATTTCACTTATGTACCAACTACCTTTTAAGTATTTCGTTGAAATATGACAATTAATTAATTACGTATTTCATAACTGTTAATAACACCAAACCCAGCTGAGTGCGAGATGCCTTAGCATTTTCTTTAATTAAAATCAATTTAGCCCACAACATTTACACTCATATCAATTTAATTTTGTAATCGCGTTAAGCCCAGATTAAAAACTGCTCTACACGCACACACCCAAGTATAATTTATAATAGAGGCTGAAACATAAAAATATATTTGGGGTTAGAATATTTTCAGAACCCACTAACTTGCACATACCTGGAGCTACACTTTATCTAGCCAACCATAGTGATAGCCGAGGAAGTCCAGAACAAACGGTGGCCGCCAGTCGAGAGCAGATGACCAGGTTGGAGGACAGAACAGAAATGAGGCCGATTCAATGTTTCGGCCTAGCCAAGTAAACTCTGGATGCAGAAATGTACAGAAACAGCTGGCAGCGCCAGCTGTATTGCGTAGCTGCATAACATTTGTGTGCCAACAACAAACTACCGTAGCCGTGTGGCCGTGCGTGACGTCAGCGGCGCTCGTTTTTAAAACTTATAATACGCTGCCGAACCCAGTACGGCACACCCTCACCCCAAAAGGGCAACATGGTTGACCCAAAACAAACCAGTCCTCAAGCACGACGGCTGCGGGAAATCCTGGAAAATCTCAGACCCTAAATCGCTCTTGGTGAGTTCAGTATCACAGGAAAACGAAAAGCAGAAGGAAGAGGTGTGAGTCAGTGAATGTGTGTCTGAAAGAGAAGATGTAAGTGTGCGTCCTGCATGCTCGCCGGGCCCTGGTCCGCATGCAGATAGAAGAGACAGAAAAGAACAGGAGAAAGAGAAGAATCACAGGATCCAGCTTTGAGTACTGACCACCAAGGCCTCCCAAATCTAATAACTGAGACCCAGGACCACTAACACTATTCCTCCCTTCCCAGGACTGAAAATCTCTACCACACTGCGACCATCCCCCACGCGAGTCCTCTCCTCCATGCTAAACTCCCGGGACCGCCCCAACACGTCACCCGCTCCGGTGACCACCACCTAACTCTCCTGGTACTCACATATTCACGCCCGAAGGCTAACAAGGTGCTACAACCTTGATATGAGAGTACCCTTAGAGAACCGTCCACCGTCGTGGACCGACCAGCCGTGTGAAACAAACAAGGCATCCTCAATCCTTGACACATGACTGGCCCACCTCCCCACACTAGGGTGGGCGGACCCTATTCACAAGGCAGAGAAGACCGTGCAGAGGGCACGCGAACATCAATCCTATCTGTTACATATTCAAAAGCAGCTTAACTAGCAGGGGGGGTTTACTTTTCCACCGTCTAAACAAACCACTTAATCCAAACTGACACACCAGAGAAATCAAACGATGAATGCGGCATGGACCCGACCCTACAATGATCGACAACCAAACTCAACCTCTATGAACCAGGAAACAACAGCACATAACTTCTCCATCTTATTTTTAGAACAGGGGAAATTGACAATCTCCAGGACTACTCTTGGCAAGGTTCTCTAACTCCTTATTGATAGATAAAATCAGGAAGATGAAATGGGGTAAGGATCATTAAAGGCTCAATAGCTAGGAGTAAGGGTAAGGGCATGGCTCCCTCCGGAAATAAGGATGAATGGAGGAAACCAAGGCTCCCGTGGGCAGGGACGCAACCCTGAAATAGATGAACACCACTGGGACTGTGGGGAACATCTACCCGCTACCCGTTAACCGCTTCTTCTCACCTTTCTGTGACGGACTTTCGGTACTCGTTCCTTTCGGACACAACTCTCTGAGAGATTATTTCGTGTTGAGCTGCACTGCTTCGTTTCTTCGGAATCAGAATCAAGGCAACTTACCTCACTACTTTCACTTCGCTTTGGATTATCCTTGTCGTCTAACTCCTCTGCTACAATTTCTTCCTTTTCTTCTACAATTTCCCTTTCTTCGTCCCCATAATCCAAATCAACATCATGACACTGCACATCCTTACCACCTTCCAGTTGCTCCTCTGATCCATCTTCAACCGCATCTTCTCCAGCTCCTTCACAAACTTCTTCATCACACTGGTCACCAACCGCTTCACAAACGTCTTCACTAATCTCTTCTCCAATCTCATTTTCCCCAACATTTTCATCATCATCAACATCATCGCCATCACGTCCACTACTACCATCCGAACACTGCACATCCTCGTCCTCCTCTAGTTGCTCACCTGGTCCACCTGAAACTTCTTTCCGCTCTTCGGAATCTTCAACACTACTTACAGAAGGCGTCTGCACATCTTCACACACTACATCATTCTTACTCACACACTCCACAACGCTGCCACCAAATTTCTCAACTTCTACCTCATCTACTTCTACCACACTTGCGGCATGGACATCCCCTTGTCCATCCACAACCTCAGAAACACTTGCAGCCTGGACATCCCCGTGCCCATCTGCAAACTCAGACTCTTCAGTCTGACTAACACCTATAACTATACTTCCCTGTGCAGCATCCGCAGACCGCTCTTCTGACTCTTCGGTCGATTCCACTCCTTCACCACTCTCAGCAACTACAACGTCCTCAACATTTTCCACCCTGGAAGCCAGCTGTCCAGGTTCATGTGCAATGACTAAATTAATTTCTACTGGCGATGGTAAAGCTACACCATCAAGTGACTTCTCATATTCCTGCGTAGACGATGATGATATTACAGGATCTGGATCTCTCACGAACAATACCGGAACAAATTCTGCAGCATCTGGATTCAACCATGACGTCCTCTCTGAGTCCTCTAATTCCGTATTAACTGACGTGTTCTTATGCTCTTGTATTGATCCACAGAAGTTATTCCGCTTTTCTTCTTCTGCTTCACCTTCTTCATTCACTACTCTATTAGACACTGGTAATTCCTCTGGAACCTTTAAAGTCTCACTTTTCTCCAAGTAAGAATAACGCCTAACTACAGGCTCCCTACTTGCCGATGTTTGTTTACTAACATAATTTCTTCTTCCCCTGTTAAATTCATACTTATTGGTTTTCTCTACTGTAACTGTTGTTACTGTCTTCTCATTTGCCACCCCTCTGTAGCCTCCATTACTTCCGGAATATTCAGTTTTTCTGACAGTCTCTTGTCTTCTCCTCCAACCGCCATGTTTGTCCTTTTTAGCTCTTCCTAAGGATCCACTGGAGTATTGGACATCTTTAGCAGCTCTTTCCCGGGACTCATCATTCTCCTGCACTCTCCTAGCATGCGCACACCACCGGTCCAGGTCCGCAAAACAACGTGGAGGATCTGCGAAAACTAGCCGGGATCTCTCTTGGGGATTCAGACCTTCTCGTATTACCTGTATGACTTCCGTCTCGGGCAACCCCAACCTTAATATGCGGGCAGCTTTCCGTATATCATGCACGAAGTCCCCCAATGCCTCTCCGTTGGCCTGTGGGCGATAGAATAAATCTAACTTAAGCTGGAAACGTCGTCGATGGGGTATGAAGAAATCCAACACTTCCCCATGGAAAGTGTCAACACTGCAGCCCCGACGCAGAGTGTTGGTGACCAGACCGGCCAATGAACACCGGCAATACGGGTATATAAGGGACAAGACCTCCTCATCGGACACACCCGGGAAATCTGCCAACTGCAGGACCAGGTCCAAGAAGACTAACAACCTGTCCTCATCTACTCCATCCAACACCGAAAGTTTCTGGAGAATCCCTGAAATGGGGTGGGGCAATTCCTGGTAACCTACCGTCGCCAGAGTTGCACAATTCTCAAACACAACACAATAACTTAAATCCCCATAAAACACATAACACAACTTACCCTACAAAACATAATGACAAAGAATCCGGAAAAAACTCAAGTACTCTTCTTCCTTTGAGCCGCTCCAGAGTGCTCTAGCGATGCGACGAGATGGGTGTGATAAAAGCAGAGAAACAGCCATGTAAGATTTCCAGAAGAGAACACGACACAAAACAACACACTAACTCACTAAACACAATCAAAAAGTACACATAAAATTCAATATAACCGAAATTATAAATCATCACATCCATGCCCTTGGTCGGACCATAACCGCATTCAGAATACCTGATACCGCCACGCAACGCCCTCAATAAACAATTACCATATAACGGGAATGCTATAAAACACGTTATCTAATGCAGGAGACAAATCACAATCAAAATCGACAAGTACTGACGGCCCTCATCACGTCCAGAATCTGTTTAAGCTCCAGGGTATGTGCAAGTGAAATCAATCAGCACACATTCATCAAAAAAAAATCAATCACATACTTATAACCCCTTTTCAAAATTCATCTCACACTCAACATCACAAAATAATCACTTAAACACTAACACATATTAAATTATTTTAAACTTCATCAACCCCTTATTCATTTTATAAAATGTGCTATTTTTTCTTGGTTATTCTTTCTATCAATTCGTTACACTACCGTTAAGTTTTCTTGCAACACTTGGATTCTAATTAAAAATAATTTGAAATAATTTGCAAGTCCTAACACCAGCTGACACGTCTGTAGCCACACCAAGTTTCATTTAAGGAAATAAATGTAAGTCCCCAGATTGTAAAATTTCTCAAATTCAAAAGGAAAAAAATAAGGCAGAAATAATACCTACTACCTACCTAGAATCATAACCACGCTCTGAACTAACATTTGAAACCCCCCTTTACTTTACTTTTCTACTATCTACTTTCTACTGCTCTGATCTTACATTTGCAGAGCTCCCTTTTAATTTTCTAAGTTTTCTTTTTTTGTAAATTTTATTTTATTTAATTTTATTTTTATTAAGTTTTTTTGGTAAAGGGGAGAGACATCATATTTAGAACTAGGTGGAAAACCTAGAGGAAGCGAAAGTGTGCAAGGCCCAATTACAATTACAGACATGTCCCCCCAGGTGAATGACAGGACTTGCAAATAAAAAAAGTCTTTTAACCAACAAGCGTGTGCTTTATTAAACCTGCAAGATGTTACATAGAATCACAAGTTCTTGATTGTGTGAGCACACCATTAAGGGCAGAATTATATATATATATATATATATATATATATATATATATATGTATATCAATTAATTCATAATGTCACAAAGTAAGTGAATTTGATATTAACATAATTGCAAAATTTCTGCCTGATTATGTATGAGTCAAAGTTAGTAATAATCTCATTCATAAAAGCAATACTAATCCATAAGTGTTGTATAGTATCAAATAGGCTAGCCTGTTGTCTTAGTAAGCACATTTATGGTTTTTCTCTTTTTTAAATTCATTACATATTCCCCCAGCAAAATATAGTAAAATTACACACACAAACACATATACGACATAAATAACAAAACATCCCTCATTTCAGTACTAACTTCCTCATAAACCCATTCCAACTACAGTAAATGAATGCACCATAATATGTATATATATGTACAAATATAAATAACAGATTAATCTGAATATCTCAGCTCCTAAGCATAGATTTGCCTTGGTAGTTCACACCAGAGAATGTAAGTGACCGCCCCGAGACACAACCAGCTAAACGACCCTGACTTTAATCTTTAAAGCGCTAAGTATGTGTGTGAAAGAAAATAGTTTCTCATCTAAAGCATCAGACAGCTCCCGTTACGTGATTAAAACTCAGCCATGACCAGATGACATGATAGCACAAGATAATTAACTCCCTAATGGTCTTAATTAGATGAAAAGTTAGATCTTACAGCAACCTGCGGATGTGTGTGTATGTGTGTAATTTCTTACACATTATAAAGTTATAAGATACTTCATTAGGTGTACTGCTGTAATGTTCACACATGCAATAACATAATTGAACATGAGAGTTTGTGCTAGAGTATAACGGTCAGAACTTCACGAGTGAGCTTCTGGCGGCTTCTGTGCATTCACCATGTTGTAGAGAGAGAAATAGATAATCAGAATTTTCCCACCTGGATTGTCCGGTGTACTTAGTTAATAGTGGCGCTGATCAGTATTGTAACGGTCGTATCACAAGTCCTGGGTGCAGCTTAGCGTTGGAAGAGTCCTAAGTTGTCCTCGACTGACGGCATCGTGGCTATAAGATCGTCTCTGCCATTAGGGTAGACAGGTGTACGTCCACCTGACACCCATCTCGCCCTTGTTCGAGCACCTGGACATACAATAGGTTGTAGAGGGTGTCATAAAGAAAAATCACGCCACATAGGCCGTCCACATTAAATTCCAACACTAACTTTAAGCAGCAACAGCGCACACACACATCGCCACCAATTCATATTAAACAGTATTAAGCTCCTCAGCTGTGACTTATTTCACTTATGTACCAACTACCTTTTAAGTATTTCGTTGAAATATGACAATTAATTAATTACGTATTTCATAACTGTTAATAACACCAAACCCAGCTGAGTGCGAGATGCCTTAGCATTTTCTTTAATTAAAATCAATTTAGCCCACAACATTTACACTCATATCAATTTAATTTTGTAATCGCGTTAAGCCCAGATTAAAAACTGCTCTACACGCACACACCCAAGTATAATTTATAATAGAGGCTGAAACATAAAAATATATTTGGGGTTAGAATATTTTCAGAACCCACTAACTTGCACATACCTGGAGCTACACTTTATCTAGCCAACCATAGTGATAGCCGAGGAAGTCCAGAACAAACGGTGGCCGCCAGTCGAGAGCAGATGACCAGGTTGGAGGACAGAACAGAAATGAGGCCGATTCAATGTTTCGGCCTACCCAAGTAAACTCTGGATGCAGGAATGTACAGAAACAGCTGGCAGCGCCAGCTGTATTGCGTAGCTGCACAACATTTGTGTGCCAACAACAAACTACCGTAGCCGTGTGGCCGTGCGTGACGTCAGCGGCGCTCGTTTTTAAAACTTATAATACGCTGCCGAACCCAGTACGGCACATATTTTTCTTATATTAACTTTACTCTCTAGCCATGGTAACACTAACTTTTGACATTCTATAGGATTCATTTCCTTGAATACTATGGTAGCCCTCATTTACAATTAATCTTAATACTATCATTACCAAAATTCTTATTTAATAATAATGTTCACCCTTAAACCTTTGGTGTTCATCACAGATTATTGAGTGTTTATACCTATCAATAGGGTTTCTTATTATTTTGGGGTTTTACACTGTCACTTTGCACTTCTTATACTTTATTTTAAGTGTTATTAGTGGGTAATCCCTAACATTACATTTTCTTTGCCACTTACTTATGTTCACTATCTCACTATCTCTCTATCTCTCTCTTTACAAAGATTAGTTATACAGTTCCTTATAGAGTCCTTTATTACATTTAAACTCTATTTCTTTGGTTAGTGTACTTTTAGTTTGTCATTATTTTATCGGGTTTTATCAATTATCATTTACATTGATTATTTATTCGATACTAATAATTATCTTTTACATTTGTTATTTATTGGTTTCTTTTTCATTATTACATTTGAGTGTAACATTTCTCCTTTTTTGTTCTATATCATTCGTTTGTGTTTTATCCTTTGATTTCATTTTATTTCCTTTATACTTGGTTTGTTTCACTTTCATTTTCCTTCTTCTCCGATTTCATTTTATTTCATATTATTTTGGTTTTCACCTTCTCATTTGGTTTCATTTTATTTGGTTTATCTATTGATTCAATCACTTGGGTTGGTCATGTAGTCGTTTGTCGCGTCATCGTCATTTTATTTTCTTTAGTTTAAACATTTTATATAGTTGATTCACCGTTTTTTCCCTGGTATTTGGGTGGCTTGTTTGTGTTGTAACAATATATATATATATAAGTAGTATGTTGGGGAGAATCCGGGCCCATATGCATGTCAACTAATACAAACCACAATGGGCGGGAGGGGGTGGAGGGTGATGACGTCACTGGAAGGGGGAAGAGGGTGCGATGACGTCACGAACAGATGCACTTTTGACCTACATAAAGATGCACTTTGACCTTGGGCTGGATACTGGGTCAGTGGACAGGGGGTGTGGAGGGCAAAATCAATGGGCGGGAGGTGAGTGGAGGGTGATGACGTCATGAACAGCTGATCATGACGTTACAAGTGACGTCACGAACAGATGCTCTCTTGACTTACCACAACATGACGGTTAGACGGGGGGAGGTGGTGGTTCCTAAATCAATGGACGAGGGGTGGTGGAGCTAAATCAATGGCCGGGAGTGGAGTGGAGGGTGATGAAGTTACGAACAGCTGATCATGACGTCACAAGTGACGTCACGACTGACCTCCACCACCCTTGTTCGACCGCTGGGTCAGTAATCCGTGACGTAACGGGAGAGCTAAATCGATTGACTGGGGGGCGGAGGGTGATGACGTCACGAACGGCCGATCGTGACGGTATAATTAAGAAAAATGATCGTATATTTCGCACTCGTTCGTTTCTGTCTAGTTCGTTCGTTTCGGTCGCGCGGTTCTCGTTCGTTTCTGTCTGGTTCGTACGTTTCGGTCGCGCGCGGTTCTCGTTCGTTTTTCGGTCTCTCGGTCGGTCGGTCGGTCGGTTCGGGGCTCGGGCTCGGGCTCGAGATCATAGGTCGTATACAGAAATACAATATTTAATCGATGTAAATAGTATAAGTAAGAAAAAATAATCGTAGATAGTACAAAAAAAATATAATAAAAATGCATAATGATGAATAAGAGAACCGCGTATCGCGACCGTCCACTGTACGTAGGATGCACCGCGCTGGACATTAGTATACACTGTAAGAAGTGCATTATCGAATACAAAATTTACCCTGTTAAAAGATAGTAAAAACGTATTACCAGCTTCAGACAAATAAAAAAGATGTAAACTACTTTTAAAATGTTAGAAATATTGTTAGATATTATACGTAAAAAGTACAAAAGGCAATGACTGAAACGTTAGTTTCGCATAACTATAAATAAAGCAAATGACCGACCGTGTATAATTAAAAAGATGGAAAAATAAAAAATGTAGTAAATAATGGAATAGAGGAGAAAAACGGATGAGCAATTTAATCTATACAAATATTGAAACTCGTAGGATGCACCGCGCTGGACATTAGTACACACTGTAAGAAGTGGATTGTCGAAAATAAAATTTACCCTGTTAAAAGACAGTAAAAACGTATTACCAACTTCAGACAAATAAAAAAGATGTAAAATATAAAAAAATGTTAGAAATATTGTTAGATATTATAATATAAAAAATACCAAAAAAAAAACAAAATACAAAAGGCAATGATTAAAAAGTTAGTTTCGCATAACTATAAATAAAGAAAATGACCGACCGTGTATAAATAAAAAGATGGAAAAATTAAAAAATGCAGTAAATAATGGTATAGAGTACAAAAAACACATGAGCAATTTACACTATACAAATATTGAAACCGATAAGAAGCGAAAAGGAGGAAACGTTGCGGTAAAAAAATATATATATATATAACGCGAGTGTGTGTAAGATTGTTGTGGAATGAAGAAACTACGTCTTTCAGCTCACCTCCCGTCTAACAGTCTTACACGTACTGTTATTCAATAGAGCGACATGTGGTTAATGTCACGCCATCTCCTTCCTGACCGCCGTCGGCGAAAGCCTGTTTGTGTGTGTGTGTGTGTGTGTGTGTGTGTGTGTGTGTGTGTGTGTGTGTGTGTGTGTGTGTGTGTGTGTGTGTGTGTGTGTGTGTGTGTGTGTGTGTGTGTGTGTGTGTGTGTGTGTGAAGCACAACACTGTGCCCGCTTGTCTGTTAAATGCTTAGCTACGCTCTGTTTTCATAATTGATATCTCAAAATTTTACCTGAACACTTTCTCGGATTGTGATCTTAAAATTTTAAGTGGATTTTCAGAAAACGGTTAAGCAAAAAAAAAGGATAGGTCATCGTTTTGGAAAAAAGTTCCCCGCTGGATGAAAAACTAGTTACCCTCATGTATTTAATCACGCAAACTATTAAAAATATGACCCGGTATAAAGTAATGCGAATAGTCACCTATAGAATAGGATATCTAAAAGTATTAGTAAGGCGTCATCAATATTCAGTGCACCTGTTCGTACATTACTTAAACCTGTGCTAGGCTGTGTATGCGTGCGTTTGTGTGTGTGTGTGGGGGGGGGTCATATACAGAAATACAGTGTTTAATAGGTCATATATAAAAATACAATGTTTAATCGATGCAAATAGTATAATTAAGAAAAAATAATCGTAGATAGTAGAAAAAATTTTAAAAATAAATCAAAATGTAATAACGAAAAATAAATGCAAAAACAGGACCGATATCTTGTAAGCGATTCATTAACACAATAAAGCTCTACCACCTACATCACAGTTGTATAACAGTGTTACACGATAATAGCAGCGTATGATATCACAAAACGTGCATTAGCACAATTTACTCAGATTCTTCGATAAACGATTTTTAAGACGTGCTCAGAAAAGTTCTAACTATTAGAAAATTAAATAACACGGTAGACAATTAAAGAGTCAGTTCAGAGGTACAATTGCATCGCTTATAATGCACCGCCTGATGTTATCAACTATTTGTTCCGTACCTACCGTTTAAAAAAATAAACTGTGCCCATTCAGTTGCTCACCCTTCTGCAGTTCCATGACGAAGTGTGGGGCGGGGGACGTGTGTGAGAAAATATACAAACCAGAGATGTGTCATCGCCCATGCTGTAATTTCATAGACTTCTCTATATGTATGTATCTCTCTCTTTCTCTCTCTCTCTCTCTCTCTCTCTCTCTCTCTCTCTCTCTCTTTCATTATATTTAATTACACACACGTAAACTGAGAGCGTGACTTTAGCTATACATGTCTGAAGTGTGCGTGCGTGTGTGCGTGTGTGCGTGCGTGTGTGTGTGTGTGTGTGTGTGTGTGTGTGTGTGTGTGTGTGTGTGTGTGTGTGTGTGTGTGTGTGTGTGTGTGTGTGTGTGTGTGTGTGTGTGTGTGTGTGTGTGTGTGTGTGTGTGTGTGTGTGTGGTCATATACAGAAATACAATGTTTAATCAATGTAAGTAGTATAATTAAAAAGAATAATCGTACATATTACAACAACAAAAATAATATATACAAACATAAAAAATGTAATAACGAAAAATAAATACAAAACACGACCGATATTACCTTATAGTAAACCAAGAACGTTGCAGTCAACTAGCTCGGGCTCGACGACCCCGACGTGTCGCTCGCGAGTGTTGAGATAAGACTACCGTTCCCGTAACCGAGTCGAGGATTGTGAAATATATTGCATGACGTCACAAGTGACGTCACGAACAGCTACCCTCTTGACCTACTTCGACAGCTCTCCACCACCTCCACCCCGCCGGTCTATAGATGGATTGCCTCGGATCCTCCCCAAGTTGTACGCGGAGGCCGAGTAGGGGTACTGTTGTCGTTGTGTGTGTGTGTGTGTGTGTGTGTGTGTGTGTGTGTGTGTGTGTGTGTGTGTGTGTGTGTGTGTGTGTGTGTGTGTGTGTGTGTGTTGCGCAATATGATGCAACGGTTCCATCTGACCTACTTCAACAGCTCGCCCCCCCATCACGGTCATCGATGGCCTCGGATTCTCCCCACGTTGTACGCGGAGGCCGCGGAGGAGCTTACGGTTGTCGTAGTGTGTGTGCGCGCGTAAATGTTTTGCAAACCCCCTCCCCCTCTCTTTTTCTGCTAACGAGCGTAACTATTACACCATACTGTTGCGCAACGATACGATGCAACGTGGGAAGAACAGATTTCGCGACAATACGGATCCAGAAATGGCGCGAAAACGACTCAAGGATCACGAGGTACTCTGCACGCCGCACAGAGCGCAAAAAGTCGAACTGCTGCCCGGCAAACACGCCCATATGTATTTTAAGGATTACACGAAGTGTCACATAGTACCGTACACGGTTTACGCGGACTTCGAATCTTTTCTTCGCCCAGTGTGCGCGCGAAGAGGACAGATCGCACTCGCAGGACATCGCGCATCACGTCCCGTGCAGTTTCTGCTACGTGATCGTCGATTGGACGGGGAAAGCCGAAAAAGAATCCCTCTTGTACCGCAGCGGCGGCGGCGGTAATGACGTGGTGGAGACGTTTCTCCGGTCTCTTTGCGAAGACGTGCAGCGACTCGAACGCTATTTCGACAGACCGCTTCACATGACCGACGACAATGAACGCAATTTCCAGAACGCCACCGCCTTGCATCTGTGCAAGAAGAGTATCGAGCGCGGCGACGACGCGGACGACAAAGTGCGAAACCAAGATCACGTGACTTGGGAGCCGCGCACAACGCGTGCAATTTAAATTTAAACGTGCCACAACACGTTCCCGTCTTCTTCTATAACCTGCGCGGCTACGATTGCCATCATCTCGTTCAAGCGTTCGGGAAATTCAAACACGACGAAATCAAGTGCATAGCCACGACCAACGAGCGGTACGTGTCCGTGTCCCTCGGCCCCCTCCGTGTTCTCGATTCCGCGCAGTTTATGAACGCGTCGTTGGAAAATTTGGCGAAAAGATAAATTTAAGATAATACAACAGTGCATGCGAACGGACGGAAACAACGAAGACGAAAACGAAGAACGCGTTGAACTGCTGGTCAGAAAGCGGGTCTACCCGTACGAGTACGTGACGGACGAAAGGAAGTTCGAGGACGTGTCTCTGCCCGCGCCGAACATTTCTACAACCGTCTTACCGAGACGTCCGTGTCGGACGAAGATAACGCGCACACTCAAAACGTGTGGACGGCTTTCGAGATGCAAACGTTAGGCGAGTATCACGACCTCTACCTGAAAACCGACGTGTTGTCCGCGAACAGGTACTGTCTATATCTTGTAGTAGTTCTAATCGAATCCCTGTCATTTTGAACATGGCGTTCCACGCGAGTCCCGGCGCGGAATACACGTTGCACGGATCGATTTCGTAGTATTTCAGGCTGGTTTCGCGGACGTTTTCGAATACGTCGGCCAACAGCAACACGTTGTTGGCCGACGTATTAGAAAACTTCCGCGAAACCAGCCTGAAATACTAAGAAATCGATCCGTGCAACGTGTATTCCGCGCCGGGACTCGCGTGGAACGCCATGTTCAAAATGACAGGGATTCGACTGGAACTACTACAAGATATAGACATATACCTGTTCGCGGAGAGCGGGGTAAGAGGGGGTACCGCGATGCTGCCCACGAGATACGCCAAGACCAACAACTCTTACGTACCGGACTACGATCGCGAACGCGAAAACAATTACCTTCTCTACCTGGACTGTACAAACCTGTACGCCACCGCGATGAGACTGCCGTTACCTCACTCCGGATTCCTATGGCTGGAACGTGAAGAAATCGACGCGTTAGATTTGAGTACGGTAGCCGCTGAAGACAAAATCGGCTACATCCTCAACGTCGATCCAGGTTATACCCTCCAGCTACACGACCTACATTCGGACTACCCGCAAGCGCCGGAACGCAGAAAGGTCGGCGAGCACGAATTTTCCGCGTACAGCAAACGTTTTAACTATATGAAGAATTTCAATTTGCCCATCACCGGCACTGTAGAGAAACTAATCATCAGTCTTGAGGATAAGACAAACTATATCGTCCACTATAGAACGTTGCAGCTGTGCCTGAAACTCGGGATGACATTGAAAGCCATTAATCGCGTGTTAGCGTTCCGTCAGAGTGCGTGGATGAAGCCGTTCATAAACTTTATCACGGAGAAACGGAAAGGCCCGGTAAACGATTTCGAAAAAGACTTTTTTAAACTAATGATTAACGCGGTGTACGGCAAATTGTTAGAAAACGTCCGAAAACGTATAAATTTTCGTTTAGTGACCATCAAACGTAAAATGTTAACACTGATCGCGACCCCGAGATTCGTGCACGCAAACGTGTCCAACAAAGACTTGGTAGGCGTAATGATGAAAAAGAGAACCGTGTATCTCAACCGTCCGCTGTACGTAGGATGCACCGTGCTGGACATTAGCAAACACATAATGTACAGCCCGGAAGTTTTATCCAAACATAATGTACAGTTTCCACTACGAGTTTATTGTCGCGAAGTACGGACCGCGTGTGCGATTGTGTATGACCGATACGGACTCTTTGCTATACGATATACGCACCGATAACGTGTACGAGGACATTAACGAGAACCTACATTTATTCGATACGTCAGAATATCCCGTGACCCATCCTTGTTATAGTGCGGTAAATAGAAAACGGTTGGGAACGTTTAAAGACGAAACGCACGCGAAACCTATCGTCGAATTCGTCGGCTTGCGCGCGAAATCGTACTCGCTGCTGGTGTTGCAGGACGATGGTGAGAAAACGGAGAAGCGCGTAGCGAAAGGTGTACCGCGAGTGGCTATACAGAACCGGTTAACTCACGCGGATTACAAACGCTGTGTGCTGCCATCGACGACGACGACGACGACGTCGACTAACCGACAAACGTTCACGTCCGCCCAGATCATACGCAGCGAACACCATCGACTCTACACGCGCCAGATTGTAAAACTGTCGTTATCGCCATACGACGACAAGAGATACGTCTTGACGACGGACAGAGAACAATAGCGTACGGTCATTACAAAATTCGTGAGATGGAAGAGGGTGGACGGGCGACGGTTCAACAACAACAAAGATGCGCCAGCGTGATACGGACCGCGAACCGCGAAAGTGTGATTCGGTACGCGTGAAGAGTGTTAGAGGCGGAGGAGGAAGACATATATATGTATATGGGAAACGATTAAGTGTATGACTATACAGTACAATGCGGTGTAGTTTATGAAAACTGTTGCATCAGATCGTTGCGCAACAGTATGGTGCGCTAGTTACGCAAGATTTTCCGTCTATATAGACATAAAATATTTAGATCAAGGTTTTTCACAATCCTTGACGCGGTTACCGGAACAGTAATGTTGCGCCATATCACCGTGACTCATTACGACACGATTCGATCGCTAGAACCGTAGTGTCATATTGTGAAACAGTATTGTGCAATACGTGTTCACAGAATGTTGTGCAATAGTTACACGCAAGAGTAGAACAGGGAGGGGTGGGAGGATCGTCCGTACGAAATTTGCAATTTCTCGTAGCATATCCCCGCCAGAATTGCACAATTCAAAACAAACAATCATAAAACAAATCCCCACTAAACACCTAACACAAACATAACCTACAAAACATATTAACAAGAATCGGAAAAACTGAAGTACTGTCCTTCCTTTGAGTAGACCCCCGGGTTCTCTAGCGCTGCGGAGACCTGGCCTATTCTGAACCATTCACACCCACGACAGAAGGAGACAAGTGACAACCAACAATACTAAACACACATAACATCAAACAACAATTCGACATACACGCCGTACCAACACATAACTCACAACAACCAAGTAACAACTGAAAGTCATAATCCGGGAATTAATACTTCGACATCAACCGGACACAAGTCGGTGCCGGTACCGATTTCCGATCGGGCCATACCGCATCCCGCCAATATAACACGCTAAACTCCGACTCCGAATCAACATTCCATCATCCAGGCCACGCTTGAGACTCCCCGGCCGTACAACCATTACTTTTTTTTTTTTTTAATTTTAAACACCAATAACCGCCTCAGTGGTGCGACCCGACTCACAAGTTATAGTACCTACCACTAGCCTACACGGGCATATACCAAAACTATGTCACAACAATGGCATTAATATTTCCAAGTTTGCGAGCCCCGTCACACTCCGGGACCCAAGGGTTCAAGCCCAGGATGAACCACGCTCACTGCTACCATTTGTGGTAGCAGACTTTATAAACCACGCTCTGCTACCATTTGTGACCCCTCTTTCCTTTTATGTCCCTTTTGTTTATGAGTATCAAACAACTTATTTTATTTTAATATATTTTTTTTTGAAGAGAAACCACAAGTCAATTAGGACTAGGCTGGAGCCTAGAGAAGCAAAAATTGTGCCGGGTCCAGTATGACGGGACTTGCAATGAAACTCAGCCGCAATGTAACAATAACAAGTTTATTGTATGCCTAGAATTCAAACATGCAGGCCAATTCTATTACATAATTATCCCCCCCCCATGAATCATAAATATCACTAACAATTTAAGCCCTGCTTTAACAATATTAGAGAAAACCAACAGGTGTATAGCATAACGAGTGTTTATAAATTCAGTGAATACATATATATAAAAATATAACAGCATAACAAGTGTGTATAAATTCCGTGAATACATATATATATATAAATATAACAGCATAACAAGTGTGTATAAACTAAGTGAATATATATATATATATATAAATATAAAGTTCTCCCCCATCTTGTGGTTAGCTAGACACGGACAAACATAACAACACACACAGAAACATAAGGCACATAGACTCACAATTACATTAATTCTAACACGAATGCCCCTGGAATGCACCCGCCCAGCAGGCAGTGTAACCACAATACTCAGAACCCAGCAGTGATAAAATATTCGCCCATCAACAACCCGTTTTTGCAGAATTACATAAAAGCCAAAACCCTAGAAAGGATGATGAAAACTCATAACGCATAAATAAAACCGGACCGCCCATTTGCATAGCATTCCCCTGATCAATAACCCATCATGAGTGTATGAACCTTAAGTTCCTTCCACAGCATTAAATAAAAAATTTACAGAACTACATCACCGGATTTCAAACGGTTACTTTTCTGGACAAATTCCGAAGGATTTAATAAATCAGTATATACTTTAACAGTCAGAAAATTAATCACTCGAGGCTTTACAATATCAGAAAAATTTAAACAATATATTTTTTACAAAAAAAATAATGAGTATATGTTTTATAGTTAAAGAAAATTAAACAGCAGATACTACAAGTGAAAGTTAATCAATATGTGTTTGGCCAGTTAAGAAAAACAATCAGTATAGCCCTTTTGTAAGGAGCAAAATCAACTAATATATGTCCAGGAAAAAAAACAAATTATTTTCTATTAACCCCGAATGGCTCTATAAATATAGTTAAAATTCAAAAATACAATAAGGTGGTTGTGCCCTAGCAGCTGTGGCAGCGCGCCAGCATGTGGTTGACAAAGTTTGACAGGCCTCCAACCTGCCTGAGGTTGCACCAACATGTGTCAGAGAAAAACTAAGTCCCCTTTTAAACCCCAGAAAACGGCCCAAAAAAAAAACACAGGAAACCCCCAGCCCTTAAATGTTAAACCCATCGTGAAGTTAATATTTATTCACTCCTGTTCCAGCCGGAACAGAGCTACTAACCTGTTCAATAAATTTTGTAAAGAGTTAAATGCTAATGAGATGCAAACAGTAAAATGTCCAAGTGTAAAAAAATATCTGGCACGCTCCCCCAGTGCAGCACACAATTACAAACAGTGCACTTAGTGTTATGTGAATCAGTTATAAAAAGTGTTCTTGAATTTAACTTATAATGTTCAGAGTTATGAACAGCTGCACCCCTTTCTAGCGGACAGTCTGGACACGTGGTCACATGGCTTCAAAGATATTTAATGTGAAACGGGCGCACTACCGGTACATCGAGAACGAGTCACCAGCTCCCTCTTCGTACAGGATCTTGTTTAATGGTCCATGACTGATGCAGGTGTACGGCTATCAGCAAGGCCAAATCTCCGTCTTAATTCAAGAACCCTGTTAATTCATATAAATTAGAGAAATGTTCACTAAAAATGTACACCCGAGTTCAGGTAATTAACCTCAGAACGGGCCTCCAATCAACTCTCAATAAATGCACAAGTTTTATTAATAAAGTTTTTGCAACCAGCTTAAAGGGTAGAAAATCAGCCATGGAATAAGTAAATTTGAATAATGAACAGACTTTATTAAACGTGGCGTAATATAAAAGTCCTCAGCTCACTGGCAACATGCCTCGACAGAACCTTGCAGGTTAAACACCCACGTGGTGAGCGATAATCATGATTGGACCAAAAAATTCAACTGCAAGGCACTCACAGCATTAAGAATGTTTTAACATAAATAAAATTTCATCTAAGGAAGTTCACACAAAGAAACTCTCCACTGTACAGTTAATTAAATAGCTCCCCGACAGTCTGTTGCATGCATGGGCATAGTTGACGAACTGACTACGCACTAACATTTAGTCATTAACTTTAACATTCTACACCCCTATCATGACAATGACAATTACAATACCTCTCACACTATTACAGTAATAATAAAAGGAACATGAGCTATATACTAAACATTAAGTAATTTACTGAACAATGAGTTTTCTCTTAATATAAAACTTGTCGGGTCGCACACACATAATTACGTATTTTATACGGTTGCATACACCTTGTTATTAATTATCCATATATATATAATTACTTATAAAGACATAAGATAATGCACTTCTTACCGGGAGTCATTTATGCTTCAGCCAGCCATGAAGACGGATACAAACTACGCCGTAATTGTTCGAAGAGAGAGAGGACCGTTGTATCTCGTAGCGGGGCAGTGAGTCCTCTCTCGTTACAAGCAGAACCCAATGCTCCCCATTCTACTAGCTGCGCGCGCAGCATTAGCCGTGGCGGACAAAGTTCGCTTCAGCAGACCCTCGCATACACTTTATGTTACAATAAAAAAAAACTTTTCGAAAGCCTTCGATAGCCGGATTTACACCGGCACAGTGGTGTGGCAATTTACTCAAGATCTTCCCTTGCGACTAACTTGCTTGGCCGGTGTGGCAACTCGCCTGTAGATCTAGATTATTGAAATGGTGTGGCAATTTACCTCCACGCCAGTGGGGGAACATGCGCCGGATGAATACGCGTGTCGGTAATTTACCCTTATTTCTCGTACCTTCTATGTAGGTTACGTCCTTTCTACACGTCACATTTTAAATCTAACCACTACATTTTACTTTTTAATTATATTATAAAACATTTCTTAATTGTCAATATTAATTTTTATATTCAATAAACTATCTAAACTTTATTTCACTATTTCTAATTCTTCTATAAGTCTTCATTCAACCGCATTATTAATTACTTTTAAATTTTGTAATTTTCAAACGGATTAACAAATAAATTTGTAATTCTCTTCTATAAAACGTTTAGCATATAACGAATCAGCTGTTCTGTTATCTTCTTCTCTTTTATGGTCAGACAATCTGCATCCAAGTTTACAGAATTAGCCCGCATCCTGTTCTAATACGCTTTGATATTCTTCGAAATTTAATCTATAAACTTCGCTCTTCTGTAACATCGGGAATTTTTCTTTATTTTTGTTTTTTATCAAATACAATTTCACATTTTTTTATTGCTATATCTACTCCAATGTTTTGTAAACATTGCATAAATTTTCTTGTGTCTGTTCCTATATATATTATAACGAGAAAAGGTGTATGGTGTGTTTTTTTTTTAATAATAAAACACTTCTTATATCACGACTTTGTAAAAATCATTCAAAATTTTATTAAATAAATTTTCTAAAATTTCGTCATTATTATTCGCATAATATTTTTCTTTTGTATGTACTCAGCATACACACAATTATTGTCACTATACAAATAACATTACACAAATATTCATAAATATAATACACAAGATATAAATTGGCATGTATAAATAGAAATTTTTATAATATACAATGTGCTCTCGTCTTGCTCTGATTGTATGTCTTTTAAATTGCATATTTTTTTTATATTATTACTACTTTGCTTTGTGTGCCTACATATGAATATCGTATTCATGAAATATCAATACAATTTAGAATTACATAAACATTTATGCTACGTTATAATTTCAAAAATAATAATAATAATTTCGTAAATGTTAAATATCATTATAAATTACTACAATTTAACCAATTAGATTTTACAATTATTATTTACACCTTAAAGTTTATCATTGTCTATTTACTCTTTTTTTTTAATGTCTTTCATGACCCGTTGGTTGACGAGTAAAAATGGTTTCATGTCACCTTACTGCTTGTGTGGTGATACTCAGTGATTCCTCGTCATGATCCTGAGTCCTGTATCCTGTGTCAATCCTCCGCTGTCGTCTGATCCTCCTGGAGTCCGTCGTCCGGTCCTCCTGGTCCACTCAGCATTCAGATGCCTCGTACGGTGCTATCTCCATACTGCTGGGGTATAGACCTTGGGGTATCTTTTACACAATTCTCCGTTCTATATCAAAATGAATTTATTATTGCCTATTTTTTATACCTATACGAGTGGTACGTTATATCGTACTGCGATTTAAAGAGGATAATGATGGAGAGAGAGACGTGGCTACTCGACAAGGCATGGCCTGTATACGATGATGATGACGATGGGTGATACGATTCTTTAAGAATAGTTACATCGTAATATGATCATTGCCTAAATATTTCAAATTGCAGTTTCTAGTTAATTTTACTTTATGCTAAAATTCAGGTAATTTAATTTCTTACCTCCTATCCCTTCCTTAAACTGCCAATTCTGATCCTTAGTATTAACGTCATTTACAGATGATTTAACTTCTTCTGCATTACCTTCCCGAATCACCATTGTGTCGTCGACATATCTAATTCACAGATTAACGTATACTTTATGTATACCTTGTAGAAAAAAATATTTATAAGCTTACATGGTTACTTTAAAAAATAAGTAATTGTTTTTAATATTGATATCAAAATATGAAACATCAATATTTATCATCATTATTTGTGTGTGTGTGTGTGTGTGTGTGTGCGTGCGCGCGCGCGCGCGTCCATGCGTACGCGCGTGTAATAAATTGTTACAAAACGTAATTTTTAGCGATAATGTAGCAACAACTACCGGAAGTCGTCCGGACAAGATCACATAGTTCTGCTGTATAAAAGCATAAGTCTGAAATGGTATCTATTCCATTTGGCGACACACCCGTAGAAATGGTATATTATTTTTTTTTTTATTTTAGTTAAAGTGTTATTAATTAAATCAAAACGTTGAGTATGATCCAATTTTAAAACGAAATCTTTTAACCTTATGCGTATCCGTTTATACACAAATAGGCCTAACTGAATTGTATTGTATTCCTATTAATAGAGGAAAATTTAGTATTACCTAGTAGAGTACAAAGATCTGAGCCACGATGATTGTTAATATACGAGCGCTTGGTTGTAAATCAATCATTCTTTACACTGTGTTCTACGTCCGTGAGTTGTACTTGTACAATACAGTTCTAACATACAGACGTCTTGTTTGAAGTACAAACTTCGTGTGTTAAGTTCCACACGCCTACATACGACGTGTCTCAGAGTGTTCAATAAAACGCGGTATGTTACATCGCACAGACACAATGAAATGATACTTTAGATCTGTTTCCCAAGTGCAGTGTCAACAGAACCAGTGTGGTAACATTCGATAAGGGCGGAACAGATAAACACGTTTCTTTGCCGTTATCGTTACGTCAAACATACTGCACTTGAGTTGTATGCAAACAGCTGAGAAATACAGTAACACAATCCCAGTCAGCAGCAGCACCTCGATTTTAATATCCGCTTAAAATTTTACATAAATAATCTCTATGCAAAAAAAACTAAGGTATATTTTGTATATTTTCTTGAAGGTACTAAATTAACAATTTTAATTAGTTGATTAAAATTAGCTGACTGTTGTATAATAACAAACACCATGAAATGTACGTGTTACTTAAATTACTGTACACTTTCCACTTCCGTGGGTAGGTTGAACATTGCTTCGGTGAAGGCAAGTATTACACTTCAAATCTTTAATTGTAATGGTTTGATAACAATTAATGGTAACCGTTACAATTAATGAAAGAAGAAGAGATGAGATTAATTGGGTAATTTCCAATACTAATCTGAAATGAGTAATATATAAAGTAATATCATAATCAAGAAATATTACAAAAATACTGTATACGAATTTTTAGATTCTAGTTAATCATTCTGACAAAAATATATTGTATTATCATTTGTAATACATACTGTTCCGACGGTCTACTGATCGTCGTATGGTACAGTGCAAAAAAAATACAAGATACCAATAAAGTCACTAAAAACCAGCTTTAATTATCACAATTAACAGTTTGTAATCAACAAGTTATTCAACAAGACTATTCTCGTACAACCATTTAAGTTAATCTGTCCACACAAATGATAACGTCAACTATAAAGAATTCCACACAATAATCACTTTCAACTAAACACCGCTTGATACGCACTCTGTAAAACGCCCGACAATAACTCGATTTTCACTTGAATAAATCGCCACTTAAACTGAAACTAAGCGTCTCTGAATACTTATATTTATACCCCTCTGAGATTCCAGAATAATCCATAATACGCGTCAACGCTACTAGAAAACACTAGAGCGTAATTGCTTGCCGCCTTGAACACAGTGCGCTCGGACCGGTGAAGTCTGGCACAGTCTCGGCTACGGACGCGTGACAATATGTACGCACACACACATTATAGCCGGGCTCCGATGGAATAGCCGAGAAACACCTAGAGTGTTGTGTAATGGCGTAATAATATGTATTGTTGTATTATTGTACTGTGTGTGTAATTAATGTACACTATGAGCCAAAAGTCCCCACTATCCCCTGTGAATTACACTGTAAATTATTTGTTTTTTTTTTACTGTAGGTCGAGGTATTTCAACTATGGTCGATGAGTGAACTTGCCTTGAATCGAAACAATGACATGTAGGCTCACCAACGACTGCACACAACACACTCAAAGAAAGGCGCTCATATCGATTTCATTAAAAAGTTTAATGAACCTGCCCCACCGAAACTAACAATTGTGCTGTGTGAGAGAAACTTTACGTCAGACAGGCCTTGCCTAGGAAGACCATCAGCAAAGTAGATAACTTATGCTGAGTTTGCTGAACCTTCCACCTTCATCTTAAAAGCCCTTTGTTTAACATTCACAGTATCTGCAAATTCCGTACACAAGGTTATGAAGAGAAATAACGAATAATTTTGATTTAAAACCATTTAAATCTTCAGTTATAAACGAAATGACTGTTAATAACTTGAGGAAACGACATCAATGTAGGGGGCGATTGTCCTGGACGAGTGTGCAATTCACCCAAGAGAAACATTTATTTGTGTATAAAGAGAGCTTACACTTCCTTTAGGTTACAACGTCTGTCTCATTACAGTTACAATTTTTTTTTGAGTGCTTTGAATCAAATTAAATACATTAGCATGTTACTTGACTGATTAATTTCTCAACTACAAAATCGGGGACTTCTCGGACAAATTAGTTCCAGCAGTATGGCGCACCATCACCGTATGCAATTGCCCTACGAGAACGTCTTAATGTTTAGAGATAAATGTATTGGAATAAGATTTTCATAGTTACCAGCATCAGTGGAATAGTACCTTGACCTCTGATCTCTAATCGTGTGATAAGGCACTGTAGTGATATATCAAAAAATTGTTGCTAGACACCGTTATAAGACCTTAACGAAGCTGTTTGAAGTACGTTTGGTTCGATCATCCATCAGTATTGAAGATAATTCCACATAGCACTTTGAGGTCAGTTTTCCTCTCCTATAAAAATAATGGAATATGCACAGATAGTTTGTAATAAGTTCTTGTCACTACCTACATCTGATCAAATGAATTCTCTGTTATTATACTATATTAACAAATACATATGTACAGTAGCGCGGTAATTTTTACATTATAGGTTGGCTAATCTGCGCTTTTAATCTACACTTTAATCTGCTCAATTCATGTCCGTGCATCTGGACAGTTCGTCATATACGCTCGCTAGCGGCGGTCGGCTCGCGCCCGCAGCTATACTGTCACATTTTTCTTCTTGTCGCGACAATCATTTAGGCTTTAGGCCGTATTATATATATTGCATACATGCAATATGCTAGCAATACATTGCTAATACTTGTACTCAAGTAATTCGAGTGTCGCGTACTCGCGCCTCGATTCGTAATTCATCATACGACAATTAATGTAGGCCTTAGGCCAAGACTTCATATATGGCCCTTTAGGCCCTATCATTAAATTAATTTCAATGTAACATACGACTTGTATTTACGATGCGTTCATTAGCCAATCTCTTATTCAAAAGTGAAACCTAACAATTTCAATGGTGTAAATGTGAACAATTTCAATAAATGTATTAATTACAGTCCACTCTCTCTTCATCATTTCTGCATCCTGGCGAATCAAAAACAACAGTAAATCACGAACACTTCACACTTAACATTTTTGCGTTCACTCGGACCGCTTCTAAACATTTTTTGGTTCTCACGTGACGGATCATTCTTCTCATTAACATTTTTTGGTCCTCACGTGCCGGATTTAACATTTTTTGGTCGCTCCGGACCTGGATTTCCGGATACATCATTCACATTTATTATTTTTCTGCCCCAATTTCTGGCCATCACGGGCGACTTAGCATATCCGCTGATACGACCGTGGCGTGATTCGATCAGCATTTCGCTCGTCGATTTTGAGCCTCCTGACGACATCATTGCAAGAGCTTACACCTGCTAGCTTCAGTACGTCAGTCAAAGCAGTCATCTCTCCGAGCTGTGTGTTTGCCATATTCTCCACGGCGTCGACGCTTCAGGACATCGCCCAGAAGGTATCACCTCACTAACATAATTTCAAGGTGCGAACAATGGCTGAAGAAGGCCTCAAAGTGTTAGTCAGAAAGAGAGGCGGCTAAAAGTCCGCAATAGTGCGTATACAATCAGCTGTCAGTAACTTTGATAGAAACTCTAATACAAAACACTTTTTAACAGTAAGACTTGAAAGTTTGAAAAACTTGGCAACGAAGTACGACGAGGTACAGTCCGAAATCGAACTTATTTGCAAAGACATAAACGCTGCTCAAGAAGACCGAGTTGAGGTCGAAGAAATGTTATATTCCACAGAAGCGAATATTTTACAATTAATTGATACCTTTAATGTTCAGACTGTACCTCCCGTATTATCGGGCCATATGCAATTAAAACCGATAAGTTTGCCCTGCTTTACAGGCAATATCTTGGAATGGCAGCATTTTTATTCACTTTTTTCGGACTTGGTGCATGCAAGATCCGATCTAACGCCAGTGCAGAAACTACATTATTTGCATTCTTCTCTAAAAAATGAACCGTTAGACTTAATTAAATCACTACCTATTCGTAATGAAAATTACTCGATAGCGTTGAGTTTGCTGTCCGCAAGGTATGACAACAAGTTCATACTAGCAAAGTACTACATTCAAAACTTACTTCAAGTCAAGTCAACAATTAAAGACTCTGTCCAAAGTTTGGCAGAATTCACAAATACAATAACGTCTTCCGTTAATTCACTGGCGGCAATGCAACTGTCAGTGAATTCATTTGAACTTATCACTATACAATTATTATCAACAAAACTCGACCCTACTACTTTTAAATTATGGAAGGAGTCTATAGACCCTGATAATCTTCCTAACTTTCAAGATTTCACTCATTTTTTAAACGCACGTAGACAGCTGTTAGAAAATACACTGCCTATCGATGCCGGACAGCAACTCAACAATCTGAGTTTAAGATTCAATAATAAATCTGATAAATATAAATCACGAAACGCTGCTGGCAGTACTATATTTAAGAGTTATCACTCAGCGTCAAGTAATTATTCATGTTTGTGTTGTAAATCTAATCATCCAATTTACATGTATGATAAATTTCGTGCACTAAGCACCGCTGAGCGAGGACAATATGTATCAAATCACAAATGTTGTACCAATTGTCTTAGATCAGATCATTTTGTATCTAATTGTAAGATTAAGCAGGCATGTAAGATCTGTTCAAAACGACACCATACATTGTTGCACATGAACAATGTGCCGCAGCCAATCTCTGCCAGTAGCAGTAATTATTGTTCACTCAAATTACAATCCACGAATAATATTCTTTTATCAACAGCAATTGTATTTGTCATTGACCAGGCTGGCAACAGACAAAATGCAAGGGTTCTTTTGGATGTAGGTTCACAAATAAATTTTTGTACCAAATCACTTGCCAAGAAATTACGGCTTAATTTGACTAAATCCAACATACCAATTACCGGTATAAATAATACAGCGTGTCATGCCACTAATCTCGCGTCTGTACGCATTATTTCTCGTTATCAGAGATTTAGCTTCGAGGCAAAATGTGCTAGCTTATCTGCATTAACCCACAATCTGCCAGCACAATCGTTTGACATAAATCAATTCAACATTCCAGACAACATTTTTCTTGCTGACCCAAATTTCAACATATCATCCGAAATCGACATACTCTTAGGGGCGCAATTTTACCTGGATTTAATTTTAGCCCACAAATACGTACGCGGCCCTCATTTTCCCATTATTCAGGAAACAAAGTTAGGCTACATTTTGGCTGGCAATCTGCCCAAACACTGCCGCTACAAGGGTCCTGCTGTTTCGTTCCTAGCTAGGAACAACGACGGTCAAATTTTGCAGTCTCTCGAAAAATTCTGGGAAGCAGAAACTATCCCTGATAACACACCTGATAACGAGTCAGCTTGTGAGGAGCATTTCGTGAGTTCTACTCATCGCTATCAAGAGGGTAGGTTCGTTGTTTCACTGTCATTTAAGTCCGATCATCTCCAGTTGGGGGAATCTTACACCAATGCTGAAGCAAGATTTTTGAATTTAGAACGCCGATTCAGGCGTGATTCTAAGCTTGCGCGCGATTACGCAAACTTTATTATCGAACTCTGTGCTTGCTTGTTGTTATCGCGACTCGTATCTAAGGTCGTTCCTGCGATTTATTCGTTTATTAATAGTGTGCATTTATATTCTGACTCTATGGTGTCTCTTTACTGAATTCATGCCCAGTCCACGAGGTGGAAAACCTACGTCGCTAATCGTGTTGCTGAGATTCAGCGTCTTACGCAAGCCTATACATGGCATCACATCAGTTTCTAGACGCAATCCTGCTGATATTATCTCTAGGGGGTGTCTCCCTGACGTTTTGCGCGATTGTTCGCTTTGGTGGCACGGTCCCGCTTGTTTGTCTCAATCTTCCGAGCCCAATCCTTTCCCACCCTTTTTACCTTCTAATCCGTCGTCTTCTGAAATCACTGCGGAAGAGAAACAAACCCATAACCTTTCTCTAATGTCTACCCTGGCTTCCGACCTTTCTAAGGACTTTTCTTCGTTGCATCGTCTGACACGCGTATCCGCTTACTGTTTTCGGTTCATCAAAAATATTAGACTCTCCAGTGCTGACAAAATAACGGGCGATCTTACCCCTGTCGAAATTCATCATGCTCTTAATTTCTTCATAAAACAATCTCAGTCGATCCACTTTGCAGCCGAGTTTAATTGTCTTCGTAATGGGTCTTCTGTCTCTATCAGGAGTAAGTTGTCTTCTCTCGACCCGTTTCTTGATGATTCTGGAGTAATACCCGTAGGCGGGCGATTACAGCAGTCGCAATTACCTTACGACACTAAACATCCTATTGTCTTGCATCCATCGGCTCATATTACTCGCCTTATCATTGAACGCGAACACATTCGTCTACTTCACGCTGGTGCTCAACTCGTGCATCACTCACTTCGTCAACGTTGGTGGATTATTAATGCCAAGTTAGTCATTCTCTCCATCATTCGTAAATGTGTCAAGTGTCTCAGGTTTAATGCCAAACAGCAGGTTCAGAGGCTTGGTATTTTACCATCTCCTAGAGTCCCTCCATCACGGCCGTTTCTATTCTGCGCGGTTGATTATGGTGGTCCCTTCATGATTCGTCATGGCGGGCAGAAATCCAGAACTCTCTCTAAGGCATACGTGTCTTCATTTGCTTAGCAACCAGGGCCATTCACTTGGAATTGGTTTCCGACCTTACAGCCATTGCGTTTATAGCTGCCTTACGTCGTTTTATGGCCCGCAGGGGCATACCCAGTCAGTTATACTCTGATAATGGCACAAACTTTAGGAAGGCCCGCAATGTTTTACATGACCTCTACAATCTTTGGCATAATAAGGATGCCACCTCATCAATCAAATCATTCACGGCCTCTCAGGGTATTTCATGGTCATTTATTCCGCCCTCGTCACCTCATTTTGGTGGCCTTTGGGAGAGCGGCATAAAGAGTTTGAAGTTTCATTTGCGCCGCGTGGTAGGCAAGTCCATACTCACCTTCGAGGAGTTTACGACAGTTTTGTCTCAGATAGAGGCATGTCTAAACTCTCGCCCTTTATTTGCCATCTCATCGGATGTAAATGATCCGGTGCCTCTTACACCTGGCCATTTTTTGATTTGCGCACCATTAACGGCGATACCGGACCCAGACTTATCTCATATTCCTATCTCTCGTCTTGGACGTTGGCAACTTCTCCAGAAGTTTGTCCAAGTCATTTGGAAGGCTTGGTCTCGCGACTATTTACACCAGTTACAACAACGTCACAAATGGAAATTCGCTAAGGATAATGTTTCCATTGGGGACCTAGTCTTACTTATTGAGGATAACCTACCTCCATTAGCCTGGAAATTTGGTGTAATTACCGCCACATTTCCCGGCCCAGATACCTTAATTAGAGTCGTAGACATTCGCACGCATACTGGTGTTTTGCGGAGACCAGTACATAAGTTATGTCTGTTGCCAGCGCGGGACGAGATTTGACACAAGATTATTATGATCATTTAGCACAATGCTATTTTACTCAGCCATTGGCTTTATTACTTTATTATATGACCATTTGGTCAACTTAATTGTGATGTGTATTATCACAACATTTTCATGACAATTTACGCCATTGCGTGTTTCTATACTCATCATAGTTTCATGGTGGTATATTTGCTATTTTGTATTTATATGTTAATATTTTGTGTGGCATACTATGTCCTACACATTTACATTTTGATGTATTGGGTATGTGTCATGTTTTCGGTGGTATTGTTTTATAAAAATTTGTTACATAATATTCGCATGGTTTGCAGTTATACAACCATGTATGCATTTCTTGCACAGTTGTTAATATGTGTGATTTATTGTTCTATGAATGTATTTCTTAATTGTTCAGCTCATGTATTACATTTGTAACCACAGTGTCGTATTTGTTACTTATGCTATTGCGCTTATTCATATTTGTAATTAACTAAATTTGTGTTTATTATATTTATTATATAACTTGCATTTATGTAAAACATATTGTTTTTTGCGTCTACTGTATGTAACCACGCCACGCCTAGATTTATTTTTATATTGTATTTTGTATTTTGTGATTATGCATTGCACAATTATCATTCCTACTTAATTATGACATACATGTCATTACATATGTGCTTGCAATCAGTCAGCTATCTATAGCTTGTTCTCACACAACAACATATTGTAAATTCCTGAAACTTCAGGTATAGCATGACTCGTTCAAATTTATGACGCCATGCTAGATTTACGTCTAAACATGTATAATTTGTGACAATTTATTTGTTCATTGTAAGCAATACTCTGTACAGGTCTACTGGCCTCAACTATTTCACGGTAACCATCTATGACTTGCATAGGGTTACAATTTATCGGGCCATCATGTGATGAGTTTCCGATCGTGCATTATTAAACATTGTCAAATTATGTATTTTTCATGTTTTATAACGTTCAATATTGTATACATACAATATATGTGGGCAATACATTGCCAGCGCTTACATTTTCATTCATGCATAAAATCATTTTGCACGCCAACCTTGGCCTACTATACGCTTATCTTTATTAAGGCTTATCTTTATTCTAGCTTATCGCTAAACCATTAACGTACAGCTGTTATCTAAGATAACAACTCAAGGTTCAATGCAGCCTATTGAGATTAACTTTCATTATTAAGAACTCTGTATGTTGTATAATAAGTTACCAAAATGTATATAATAAGTTACTAAAATGTAGTAAAAAATCTACTGATTTTTTGACGCGCAGTTATGTACAGTAGCGCGGTAACTTTTACATTATAGGTTGGCTAATCTGCGCTTTTAATCTGCACTTTAATCTGCTCAATTCATGTCCGTGCATCTGGACAGTTCGTCATATACGCTCGCTGGCGGCGGTCGGCTCGCGCCCGCAGCTATACTGTCACATTTTTCTTCTTGTCGCGACAATCATTTAGGCTTTAGGCCGTATTATATATATTGCATACATGCAATATGCTAGCAATACATTGCTAATACTTGTACTCAAGTAATTCGAGTGTCGCGTACTCGCGCCTCGATTCGTAATTCATCATACGACAATTAATGTAGGCCTTAGGCCAAGACTTCATATATGGCCCTTTAGGCCCTTTCATTAAATTAATTTCAATGTAACATACGACTTGTATTTACGATGCGTTCATTAGCCAATCTCTTATTCAAAAGTGAAACCTAACAATTTCAATGGTGTAAATGTGAACAATTTCAATAAATGTATTAATTACAGTCCACTCTCTCTTCATCATTTCTGCATCCTGGCGAATCAAAAACAACAGTAAATCACGAACACTTCACACTTAACATTTTTGCGTCCACTCGGACCGCTTCTAAACATTTTTTGGTCCTCACGTGACGGATCATTCTTCTCATTAACATTTTTTGGTCCTCACGTGCCGGATTTAACAACATATAACAGGTAAAATGTAAGACACATTACTTATGACATTGCACATGAATATCAGAATAATAAACAAGGCGTAATAGCACTTTTTTCTCACTGTACATCAACAGTAATGTACCCAGAGTACAATGTACCAAAAGCAATGAAACAGTAGAAGTCTATGATTAGCGCTGTACCAATATACCAAAATAATTTCATAATGTACCCACAACAGTCCTTCAATAACAACGCACCAACAGCAGATTACAAACAATAATGTACCAACAGTAAACCACAACCTAATGAACCACATCATTACATGACGACGGAACTGCAGAGAGAAATTTTAGAAGTAGTCGTGACTTTATTGCTTTCTGAGGTAAATATAATAACCATTTATGAAGAATATTTATGTATAACAACCAGAACGTTTAGACTTTAATAATAATGTATCACCGAAGTAATCACGTACCTACGCCTGAGACATGAGACATGGAGCGGTGAATGAGTAACGCGTGTACATGAGACTGTGCTTGTTAGCAGCAGAGTTTGGGACTGCCTAAGCCGATAAACTTTTGACTACAGGCATCGTAGCTCTACAACTTGGATCGTGTTATCAATATCCCGTCCCTCTTATGTATGGTAACAAAGGCTCGTGTCTCTGGTGTTACCTAATGACACGGTATATAATCCTACAACTTTTCACCGCCTCCATAATTTGTTCGTAGACCCTGTGACACAAACATTAGTAAATTGGTAAATTATGTTAATGGAATCGATATTTAAATATACTCTTGTAACACGTTTAAGTGCATTTCGTTTCGCTTGTTATATATTGTAGCGATAATCATCAAACCAGTATGTTCTGAACTGAGTTCCTTATATAAAAACTTAGTTGACCAGTAGATATGGCGTTTGGCTACTAAATTTGTGTTTCCGAGTTTAATTGCCGGGCACCGCAATAAAAACAAGGTGTTTTCCCCCAGATCAACTCTACCAGTAGAAATGAGTACCTGGGATACCATACCTACACGTTCGTAATTCTCTTTTCCTGTTAGATGAAACTGACACGTTTTCCCTCTACGGTTTGACTTACGGAATTACTACAGTTAAAATTTACAAACATATATTCTGGACTCATTGTTTCAATAAATTTACACATCACAGAATACAAATCATACTATATAGTAGATTTATTGCTTTATGCTGCTTTTTAACAATAAATGATAGCAAACAATTAATTAGCAGCTAAGTACAAAATCTGCTGATCTACTGAGCCTATCTTGTTATTGCCATCTCTGCTTCATGTAAATTATGTGCTTAGATCATTCTTTTATTACTTTTGTTATTCGTGAAGTACACCTGTCTGGAAATTCCCGAAAAGGTAATTATTTAGATGAGAACTTTTTTTATAACATATTTTGGTATTACACATGATTCTTCCCGTTAGAGCTTTCTCCTGTAGCGCATTTTTTTTTTTTTTTTTTGAATAATGGTTATTTTTGTTGTTCTTTCTTCAATATACGTCTAATGTACTATAATGACTTCTACGTACAGATGAAAAAGAATAATTTATTATCACCTTTTAGCTAATTATATTAGATTTCAAAAGTTATACTGGTCTAAGTTTACAAGTTTTATGTATAGGTTGGTCCTCTACTATGGCTGGCTATACCTTCGACTGTACTAAGTTATTTATTACTACCTACCTTCGTGTGCGCCTATAAGAAACGTACTTACGTCGTATTCAGACCAGATATGTACGATAAAACTGACGTAAAACCATACATACAGTTCACGAGGTAACCATACATACAGTTCAGTTATAGCAAGAGAAAACGGCAGGAATGATTTGATGCAAAACAAAGAAAACCGTATCAGAAGGAAACATCAGTGACTCTTCTTCTCTTCCCTCCAGCGGTTTGGCTAACTCAGGCTAGACCAGCTCTTAAGGCCATGCCACGCTACATTGAAGTCATTATTTATACAGTTTATAAACAGAACTCTATATCTCATCGTTTGTGTTCTGTGTTATCAAAATATCACCCGCGAACAATAGTGAATTGACGTAAATGGCATAACTCTAGGGTTTGCCCTATCTTTCCGTTCCCTAACGGAACAATACAGGCAATATAAATATTAAAATAGTATGTGCTAGTCCATACCCTAGTTTATCTCCGTAATTAAACCTACTTTTCGTCACTCTTCTCCCAGCCGAGTGTATCGCTACAAGTGTCCTTTTATACATACCTCTAATAACATTTATTAGACGATACAGAAGAAGTCTCTTACTACCATAAATATCAAAAGCAACTGCTCTTTCAAAATAAATTAAAGCTGTACGATATGAGTTAAACGCTTAAACATCCTTTCCTCCTCAACCAATCGTTTTAACGCAAAGATTTTGACGCTAAAAGTCAGCCTCGTCTAAAAACCTTGTTCTTTTTTCACCAGCAGCTTCGTTATTGCTTGCAAACGTTTATAAATACCTTAGCATAAATCTTAATCGACAGATAAGAAGACTAATACCTCTATAGTTTTTACTGTCATTTCTGTTACCTTTTTCAAAAAGAGGCAGAGCGTCAGGTGCTCTCCATCAGTCCGGAATGCCCCGCTACTTCCAAAATGCATTCAGCAAATGCAGAAATCTAAATTACAACGCCAGTTCCCTATATATAGAAAACTGCGTATTGAATAGCTGGACCTTTCATATACTTAATTTACGTCGAAAGTGTCTCATCTGCTGTTATTCCGTCTGCACCGAGAGATAACACCGAAAGTTTCGTCGTCAAAATCTCCATCTGGCCTAAATGTATCAGATAATCCTCAGCCCACTCATGACTGAAGTTATAATTAAATTTAAAACATCTTAGATCTTTCCGAATTTATTTAAATATTTCAAAACTCTATACAGCACATAGAATATGCTTTAAACCATTATTATTATTGATTAATAATAATTTTAAGAATCGCATTACTGACAATCCTGTTTCATGATTTCTCGTGCATTCGCAGTATGGTTTTTTTTCACAGTTAATCTTTCATGCATATTTTCCAAGCATCTTCAGACGTTACTTAAAAATAACTTTTACATCCCTCTTGTTTATCCCTAAGAGCACATTTAATTCCATTATACCAAATCCGTTCAATTATCTTACCTTATTTCTTGTTTTTTCTTCCATTTCCAGTACAGTCTCCAAATAGCTCTCTGAGGGCACATTGTGATGCGATTCTGTTTCTCTCCAGTGCGACAACTTGCGGGCGCATTTACTAAATATATTTACAAGATATCTTGTGATCGTGCCTCCTGGCAACGTCTTCCCGTATAAATTTTGTAAGCAATCTTTTAATTTCCTATTCATCTGGGTAAATTTTTCCACGTGGTTGCCAATAAAGATGTCGCAGAGATAGGCTAAGTAGATAATGATACGAGTAAATGTCATATGTCATACCTGTTAGAACATATAACTTTTAATTAGACAAAATAATTATATTATTACAACATGGAGAGAAAAGTTAACGAAAGACCACCTATGAGGATTTTGTGGCTGCAGAAAATTGAATTAATGTGATACGACAAGAGAATTTATCAAGTCATCCACAAGTCATCAGAACGAAGTTATAATTTTTAGTGAGAATAAATCATACTGCTTTGTAGAATCTGATGATTAGTACACTGAAATTAAATCGCCACTCAGTGGAATTAAATCCTCTTTTTCGTAATCTTACAATTGATGTAAGACTAACCTGTATCTGGCAATAAAAAAGTGTAGCTCTCATGTTCACTCTAAGTAAATCAGCCTTCGATTCATAAATATTTTGATTACATTATTGCTACACAAAACGTATTATTTATTATAAACAATTATTACTAACATCGAATCTGCAAAGACTCTGGATTGTAAATATCCACAATTAATACCAACGTGATGGCTTTTCGTGGAACTGATCCCGTACGGGCAAAAATTGTTATAAATGGTACTGTCCTGGAACAAGTTAGCAGTTTTGAATATCTGGGCTACAGTGTGTCTTATAATCCAAGCAACGACGTAGTGAATAAGTTGCATAAGTTCACCCTTATGTGCGGGACCATCAGGCGAACCCTTAAGTCAGCAACTAAAGAACACGCCTAAAATTCTACAAGGTGATGGCTCTTCCCACACTTCTTTATGGGTCTGCGAATTGGACTTGAAGGAAAGGCCAGGCCAGTCGCATCCAAGCGGCTGAAATAAAATTTTTTAAGCACGTGGCAGGGTATAGGCTATTGTCCATGATCATAGAAGAAACACAGATATACAGCAGGAACTGAATATTATGTGTACACTCAACAAGATCGCCCAGTAGGCTATGGCGGTTTTGTAAAAAATCTGGATCTGCAATAAAAAAAACTTATCAGACATTACAAGAAAAAAAAAAGCTAACTAACTTCATCTAGCTCTCTTTACGCGAAGTTTAAAATGAACATGCTGACGCGTGTAGAACCCCCAAAACTAATCACATTGGGTTCGTCGGCACGTAAGTGTGGAATTACTTCAGGTAACAAGAGTTCACGTAATGAAACCTACTTACTATAAACAGGTAACCAGTCGACATTGTACCAGCCTCAGCATCTACGGCTCTTCCTGCGGCACCTGCCGCTGGAGGAACCATAACTTACGCTGCAGCGGTCGCTACGGCGCCCTCTGTGGCCACCAGAACATCAGCACCTGCCGGAGTGCCATCTCCTCAAGCGGCAACGCCCGCAGTACCCCCCTCACAGACCCAGCCGCCTATGAAACGGCGCCCTAAGCGCAAGATTAGACAGCCACTAGTGGCAAAACATCTGTACCCGGAGGCTAACAGCGCCCCTCCGACTGCCCAGCATCAACCCGGCCAGGAGCCTGCTCCTGTTGCCCAGTCCCCTGCGACTTCCATGGAAATCTCGCCAGCCCCCGAGCAGCCAGCTCCAATTGCCCAACCTCCCCTGGAGGCGGCATCTGCACCTTCCGAGGCCCCAGTGCCGGCTAGTCAGGCCCCTGTGGCCGGTGGTTCACCATTGGTCACTGAGGCTCAGCTGATGGCCTGGGTCAGCGGCATTGTCCCGCAAATTCTTGCTGCTCGGGATGTCCCGACTATACTCATGGCGATCCTAACATCGCTGTTCGCCCTGATTGTCCCCTCATCTAACCATGGCTAGACAGTTTCGGTTCGTCGCGTGGAATGCAGATGGTATTCCGGCGCGTCGGGCCGAACTGGCAGCTTTCCTTGTCGAGTACGACGCAGATGTCGTACTCCTCTCTGAAACACATCTTGTCCCTAACCGGCGATTCTCCCTGCCAGCCTATGCTTGCTATAGGAAAGACAGGAATGATCCCGATCGCCACCGAGCACCTGGCGGAGTGGCGATCTTAATCCACAGGCGACACTCTCATAGAGAACTCCCTGCCCCTGAAACTACCCTCATCGAAGCATGTGCTGTGGCGCTGGATGTTGCCGGCCTGGAGGTGCGCTTTGTTTCTGCGTACCACCCGCCCGGCCATCGAGCTCCACCGCATGAGGAGTGTGACGCCCTCCTAGACAGCGATCTCCCAACCATCGTAGCCGGAGACCTTAACGCCAAGCATCCCTCTTGGAACAGCAGAACGTCAAACCCCTACGGCAATTCTCTCCGTAGGGCTGTCGAAGATGATCCCAGCGTCCTCATCATCGGCCCGTCCGAACCGACACACTTTCCCACTGCGGGTTATCCGCCGGATCTCCTTGATATTGTAATTGTCAAGGCCATCCCCTTTCATCTACAAGTCAGCGCGGTGTCGGACCTATCGTCCGATCACAACCCCCTACTTGTAACTGTCTTGCTGCCGTCGGTCTCACCCCGACTTCCTGATCATCCTGTTAGGAGAGTCAATTGGCGATCCTACCATGATGATCTGGCCAGGCAGTTGCCATCTGTCCCTCCGGACCCACTCGACTCTTGCGACGATGTGGATCTCCGGGTGCATCAGCTACAGGACCTCGTCCAGTCTGCAATGGACAAAAACACCTACACTGTTCCGGTGAGTAATAAACCTCCGACCTTCCTGCGGAAGTTCTCCAAGCCATCCGATTACGGCGCAAGCTCCGCCGCAGATGGCACCATACCCGTGACCCTGCCGCTAGACGGCGCTTTCGAGCCCAGTCGGAACACGTCTCGCAGCTTCTGCTTGACGTAAACGCGAATCGATGGGACTCCTTCACTGGAGTCCTTGGAAGTCGACCACACCTCCGTATGGAGAGCCGCTGGTAGACTAAAAGGCGAAAAGAGGACTCGCCATCCCTTGAATACCCCGGACGGCACTGTATACTCTGCAGAAGGCAAGGCGGAAGTCTTCGCCGACTGTATTGAGGAACAGTTCACCGTCCATAGAGGCATCTCTGACCCGGCTCATTTGGCCGTCGTCAGGGATTTCCTATCTGGATACTTTTCTGCTCCCCCCAATGATCCTCCTATTTCGGTCGACGAGGATGGCCTTGCGTCTGTCCTAAGCCGACTGAAGAAGAGAAAGGCCCCTGGCCCCGATCGCATCGGCGCCGCTGCGTTGCAGAATCTCCCGCCTTCGGCAGTTGACGTTCTTCTTGAGCTGTTCAACTCCTGTCTCCGGCTGAGTTACTTCCCTCGCCTGTGGAAAACCGCAAACGTCATCATGATCCAGAAATCTAAAAAGCCGCCCACGCTACCTGGAAGCTACCGCCCGATATCACTATTGCCAGTAATCTCGAAGGTATTCGAGCGTCTTCTCCTGGCCCGTATTCGGCCCCAGGTGGATGGTTTCATCCGCGAGGAGCAGTTTGGGTTTAGGCCGAGGCACTCGACTACTCTTCAGCTAGTACGGGTTGTCACCTGTCTAGCCGACGCCGCCAACAATCATCAGGCAACAGGCGCCGTCCTGTTGGATGTGAGCAAAGCCTTCGATAAAGTCTGGCACGAAGGCCTGCTCTACAAACTGGCGCATTCGCCAATCCCGACATCTATCGTCCACTTGCTCCGATCCTATCTGATGGATCGCACCTTCAGGATCAGCGTAGATGGGGCGTTCTCTCGGGTTCGCCCTGTCGCCGCTGGCGTCCCACAAGGATCTGTCCTCGGCCCCGTTCTGTACGTACTGTACACGAACGATCTGCCTGTTCATCCCGGGGTCACGTTATCTCTATTTGCCGACGACGCGATGTTTCATTTTAGCTCGCTTTCGCCTTGGCGGACGAGCGTAATGTTGCAACGCCAGTTGGCTATGCTTCCGGACTGGCTAAGGAAATGGCGGGTAGCGATCAATACGGAGAAATCCGAGGCGATCTGCTTTACTCATAAGTCCATTTCCCGATGCCAATCCCTCTCCTTAGAGGGGAGACCCATCAACTGGACTGAGACGGTGAAGTACCTAGGTGTTCGGCTTGATCGGCATCTAAATTTCAACGCCCACGTGACCTCAACCCTCA
Source organism: Magicicada septendecula (assembly GCA_034769895.1). Lineage (NCBI taxonomy): Eukaryota > Metazoa > Arthropoda > Insecta > Hemiptera > Cicadidae > Magicicada > Magicicada septendecula. The sequence goes on from CM068371.1 coordinate 302,216,581, forward strand.
ACTTGGCTCGTGGCGTCAGAGCCAAAATATCACCTATGCTTTCGCGGAACAGCCGCCTGGCTGTCCGTACCAAACTTACATTGTATCTACTGTTCCTCCGAACAGTACTCACTTATGCGGCACCCGCCTGGTGGCCTCTCCTGTCGGCCACCAACAGGCATAGGCTGACTACATTTCAGAACTGGACCCTACGCTCCCTCACGGGCTCCCCGTGGTATGTGCGAAATTCCGCCATACATCGGGGTCTCCGTCTTCCCACCTTAGAGGTCTTCGTCTGGTCCCTGGCAACGAATTTGTTCGCCAAGGCCGGCGAGTCCCCTTATCCGCACCTCCGAAGGCTTAACAGCATGGAGAATGCACCGCCCCCTCGCCGCGTCAGGCGCCCTAGGGCGCTGTTACACGACCCCCCCCTAAGTTCATCACATGAACCCCCCAGAAACGAATCCCCCAACCTTCTGGAAATCTGAACCGATCACCATCAATCACTAACTGCGCCTGCCGAAACTGTAGTCAATCATGCTGCGGCAGATTGAATGGATAGATTTATTGCCAGCATCGGCTTTGCCGATTCGGCAGGGCCTTGATCCGGGACATGGGCTCTCGCGAGGTTGTGCAAATGCCTTCCTTGCGAAAGCCGACTGCCCCGGTGATAAGTTCCGTCGACTCGGCCGCTGCCTTCGGGCAACTCCTGGGTCGCCGGTGGAGAAGGCCGAGTACTTGGGCGCGTGTTTCGAGTGTCAGTTTGCTCCCAACCCGCCCATGGACTGGGACTTCGACGAACAAGTTCCAAGTGGGACACGAACAAGGGAGATGGATGTGGAACACTTTCTATCTCTTCCAATCACGGCGGAGCCCGAACCCATTACTTTGGAAGAGGTCTCAGCTCGGATCGCTGAACTTCAGCCAAGAAAAGGTCCAGGCCCGGACGATGTCACGAAAACCGCTCTACGTCTTCTCCCGGAGCCTGGAGTCCAGTTCTTGACTGACTTGTTCAACGCGTGTCTTAGACGGGCCTACTTTCCCAAGAAATGGCGAAAGGCGACGGTCATCGTGATCCAGAAGTAGGAAAAGTATGCTTCCCGCCCCTACAACCTCCGCCCCATCAGCCTACTTTCCGCTACGTCCAAGGTTTTTGAGCGTCTCGTGCAGCATCGTATACGAGATCATCTAATAAACTTTGACGTGCTGGTCCCCGAACAGTTCGGCTTCCTTGTGGGGCATTCCACCACTCATCAGCTGATGAGCCTGGTGGAATACATCACGGACGCCGAGTGTCGGAGAGAACAGACCGTTGGCTGTTTCTTAGATGTAGAAAAAGCCTTCGACAGTGTATGGCATGATGAGCTTTTATTCAAGCTCAGGGAAGTCCAGCTCTCGGACTGCTACCTTCATCTGATTGCTAACTTTCTGACGGAGACGACCTTCTGTGTGTGAGAGTTGGCGATTATGTCTCTTCCGAGAGACGAATCACTGCTGCCATCCCTCAAGGTAGTGTTCTTGGTCACCTTCTGTTCTCAGTCTACGTCAAATACGTGCCGAGACAGCCTGGAGTCCAGGTGGTCTCTTTGCGGACGACACGGCTGTATTTACAGCCGATCGAAACGCAGAACGAGCTGTCTTACGACTGCAGCCCCGCGTTCTGCTTTCGCTCGACTCGCTCGGGGACTGGACTGATAACTGAGGGTGTCTCTCAACATGACCAAGAGTGTAGTCGTCCAATTCTCTAAGCGACGGAAGAACTCTGTTAGGCAACTACCGAATTGGTTGGACGTATTTGCGCTGGTCCAACGAGGTTAAGTACCTCGGAGTACACCTTGAGCGTCGGCTCACCTTCCGTACCCACGCTCCGACAGTTCTTAAGCGAGCATCCGCTCGTCTGAGCTGACTGTTTCCACTCCTGATCAGCTCAGCCATGACCAGTAAATTGGCCAAGATGACCGTCGCCGCGTATTTGCTGCTGGTCATACGCTTGCCCGGTCTGGGGTTACCTCGCCGCAATGCATAAAAAGTAGTTGCAAAGCGTCCTCGACAGGAGTCTTCGGCTAACGCCCAAAGTCCCCCGTCGATTCTCATCTCGCCTTCTAAGGAGAGGACTGGCGTCCAATCCCTACACGACACCTTCAGGCAGCTAGCACGCAAATTTTATGCACGTGCGGCGAGGTTCTCTTGTGGCTGGGCTGGGCAGGTATCGTATACGTCCAGGTGATTCGTGGAAACGCCCTCGATGTATACTGCCCTAGTGTAGGCTAGCACAACAGCCAAGAAATACTTGATGCACAGAATGTCGCCCTATTTGGGCAGGGCCATGACGCAGAAGCTCCTGCAGACAGCTCGGAACTCAGATTCCTTAGCGGTTTGTCTCTGCGACGCACAACCGCGCAGCCCAGAGTCAGTCAGTCAGAATATCACTTATTTTGTACATAAATTTAACGTCAAATTTATCACATTAAATTTTATACTAATAAAGCAACATTTCTTACATTACCTTGCTTATCGCTGATAACACACAGTACTCCCTCCCCGCAAGTCTTTCATCAGCGCGGTAAAATGTTCGATTTCTTCATAAGAATTCATACCACAATCAGCTCGGCTCCCCACCATGCTAGACTTACGAATGTATCACATTCTTCTCTCAGCCCGTAGAAACTAGTGAAGAACCGGACTTCCTCTATAGTTTGTCATGGAGATGAAACATGGATTTACCATAATGCCCCTTAAAGAAAAAGGTAATATGGAAACTCCCAGGATCTCCAGTTTCAAAAGAATTCAAGGGAACAACTTGTGCTCGGAAAGTTATGATGACATTGTTCTGGGACAGAAAGGGAATTTGTTAATATTGTAATTTCCCTTGTAAAGGAGAAACAATTAATGCTGATAATTACATTGAAACTTTGCTGAGATTACGGGAAGCCTTTCATCGAAAACGTGTGGGAATGCTGACCCGAGGTATAAAGCATTTGCATGACAATATACATGTCATACTACTGAGAGAACACTTCAAGAATGGAAGAGAATAGGATGGGAAACTCTGAGCACCCCCCTCCTTACAGACCCAATCTGGCACCCTATGATTTCCCCCGTTTAGGTGGAAACAGAAGGAACATTTTTCAGGAAGATGATTTTTGTTGGCACATATTCTTTTTATTGATATTATCGTTTTATTACGACGGTCTCACCGATCGTCGTGTTGTACAGTGGAAACAAATTACAGACACCAATGAAGTCGCTAATCACCACCTTTAATTAGTCACAAATAACAGTTCTACTTGTACAATAATCCAAGTTAAATTTGTGCACACGCAATAATAATGTCAACTAATAGAGTTTCACACTAATTATAACACTTCGCTAGAAAATTTCAACCGCCACTCGACCCGCACCAAGGAAAATCGCTCAACACAACTAACAGACAAGCCGTTTGCTATGGCTTTTTAAAGGTAGCGCATGTCTTCCAGACACTTTCCAGCCTCACTGTGGTGTGCCAACTAATGCGTATTTCAAGTGTTCTCCAGAGTACTCTGGAACGTACTTGACCGCGGCCTTGACTGAGGCTACACCTGCAAGCCTTATGGAGGGAACGGGTGGAGAACACGCTCAGTTGTTCGATAGTGTTCTCGTTACTATATATATATATAAATTATGTGTGGGGGGGAGTACGTGCATTTTTCAACATATACTTTTTTATGTAAAATATATTACATAAATAGGCCTATACTATATTTAAGACTTTGTGGCAATATACAATTTGAGATGATATATCAACGTAATTATCAATAGGCCTAATTAGACTAAAGTTGACTGTACAATATGGAAATATTGGAAAATTAGAATATTTTAAATACAGAGACAATTGAAATATTTCAGTACTCTATACATGACCCTTTATCTAAAAGATAATTTAAGTACTTTAAATACTTAAATGTTATAAACATAGCCTATACAAACTAACGTGCACTTTTCTAATATTCTTTAAATTTACAAAAACTTTAAATTTAAAAAATATTTGAATATTCTTTTAAATTAATGTGGTAAATGTGAGTTGAGAATTATTATGCAACAAACCCAATAACCACTCTTACGGGTCACGAGTTCGCATATAGGACCCTGGACTACGGGAAGGTAAGAATTTTGGAAGTTGACAGTTTTTAGATATTTTATGTTTCCAAATTTTATTAATTAAAGTTAAAAATCACAATGGCGTCTTAACTAGGGACGAATTTATTTGATCGTATATTAATAGTTACATAGTTCATGTGCTTAATACGCGTTTGCCGTTTTCACATGCCTTTTAACATGCATACATCTTCTCTGTAGATATGAATGCATGTCTAGTGTAGACAGAGAAATCTTCTCTTTTAATGAGACTTTCATAAATAAATTGATATAAAGTAGTTAAATATTAATATAGTGTATGAGATACACAATTCACAATACTGCCACCTGTCTGTACCAGTTATGTAACAATAGAATAGAGTAAACCGTTTTATAAATGAATTTGTGCACTACAGGAAAGTCTCACAAAACTCAAGTCAACGGAGTAAGGGACTTAATCTCCGCTAACTACCAGAAAATTAATTACTGCAATATAGCAAAGCGACAGTTCCATCTGATAACTTCTTTATAAACCACAGTATATAATAATTACATACCTCGCTCGAGCCAAACGTTCCAGGAATTTATTTGACAGATGGAATATGGAATTTAAATGTTTTCGAATTTAAATAACTTATTGTAATAAACTCTTTATTTGAACACTTTAACATCTGGTTTTGTTAAGCTTTTAAATATTCTTCACTCTCATATCTAAGTTTACTATACTGTGAACAATTATACAACTATAAATGTATACTTTTAAAGGCGACGCTCACATATCCATAATGTATCAGTGGCGTGTTCATTCAACTCGGTGAAATATCGTCAGTATAATATTATTTCACTACTTTTCAGTGGGTTGTTTACACATGTCCAGCGCAGTACAGTATTTTGCTACCGCGTCCGTATATTAGCCGCACCCTGACTCCACACTCGTCGCCGATAATTTTTAAAATTTCACTGACACGTTGTGGTGTTGCGGTATCGTTATTATCTGGGATTTGCATTATCATTTTCCGGGCTGTTAGGCCGTGGTCTACTGTTGTGTACAAGACAGACGTTTCGGCCCCTCCATCGGAGGCCATCTTCAGTGTCAGAAACAATTTCCACAGTGTCCGCCAATTGCCCCAGTGCACCGAGCGTCCGACCCCAGTAGAGTTGTACGTCTGTCTTACACACAACCAGTGGACCACGGCTAACGGCCGGCAAATAATAATTCCAATGTTGACACCGGCCTTCAAAGCTTAAGGAATTCTATACTATCTGGGATGTTTCTAAACAAAGATGAATGAAAAAGCTTAGTGACAGTTTTGTTCGGAATTATTCTTTCAAATTAGATATTCGGGATAGAATAAGAGACAAAATGAAAGCAGACGGTGAGTATACTTCATAAATGTACGTATCCTATAATTTGCACATTACTGACGGCAAAAATTATTCAGATATCCATGTCACCGAGTCATTGACACGGCAGTGTCACGTTACGAATACTTGTGAATAGGATTTAAATGTTGTTTCTTTCATGAGTTTTTGCTAAGAACATGTTACATATAGCCTACGTGAGGAAGCGAATTTCATCAGTTTCAATAGTAAAAGCTAAATTTACTCAGAGTGTCAAAATTAATGTAAAAAAATAATTTTCTGCATTGCAATTTATGTCTTTTAAAATATCGTGTAAAATCGAGAATGTGCTTAGCTTCTTACCTTTTACTGTTACGTCCTCACTTAAGCATTTTAATTCTCAACTTAATTTAAATTGCTGTGGGACTCCATACAGAGTGGTGAGATCTTACTTTAGCCACCTTGCAGCTTCTCAATGCACTCTTCAATCAATTTTCTCCTATCCATTCGTTTTATTTTCATTTCTGTTCTAGACGTTTCATTCGTTGTCACCGAACATTAATTTTTAGCTATCTTAATATTTTTGTGAATTATCTGATAATAACTACATATATTGCAGTTTTTTTCTAGAAATCTGGTAAAATCGTCCTCGAAAGCTAGAAATGTAACATACACGCGACACTCCAAACTTAATTACGTAAGTGTTCTTACACTTATGTAGGTTTTATGAAGCAAAAAATTGGCCTTCATAATTTGGCGTTTATTTTCTGGGCAATGTATCTAATCGTAATAGAAACTACGGATTTGGCATAATGAAGTTCCGTGTAGCCTTACATACACTTTACCAGAATGTATCAAAAACTTCTTAACATGTCGGCATGTTATAAAAAGTTTTATTTTTTGGCTTCTCATTTACTCTTACTATTAGATCATTTTTTACTAAGAAACATAATTAACATAATCCCAATTTAATTTAACTACCACTTTGTAATACACTTCTAGATAGGCCTTTGTAAAAGAGTTAAATTATTTATTTGAAAATTATGTTGGCCTACGAGCATGTGAGAAATAAGATCACAAACTACCTTCATCAAATATGATATTAATAATTTATATAATAGTTTATGGTACTTATTCCAGTGTACCGACTCTTGATTTTACCTCAGGGCGCCAGTAATAATAAACACAAATTAAAGTTTGTTAATCAACTTTTAATGAACAATTTGCATTTATACATTACAAAAATTTCTTTATCTGACTTGAATTTTTTATCTTATAAATTGAATATTATTAATTAGCAATGAGTCCTTTATGACAGATTGAGTCACTATATTGAATACAACATATATATTTATCAACAACATAGAATTAAATGTTCATTATTCGTTACTTGCGTAAGATTCCTTCCAAAGTGCGTGGTCCTGAAGATGTTGTAGATCGGTGAGTTGTCGGCAGCCGTCGTCGTGTGTTAATCCTGGTTAAAACTGCACAATTCACTTTATCACAGGTGCACTACACTAACATATGGATTATACCTATAACTATGTCGTATAATTACACTCTGGACACAAAGATTACTGAATTGACCTTAAGTGCATTTAACTCAGTTCACGTCGCGTTTGGCTCGACTAATTCACACCGTCGTAACTTTACTTCGAACTCCTTCGCCTTCTTCCGCGATTTACCGCTTCGTATTGAATTAATAGAACTTCGTATGTATTATTATTTCTTATTGTTTATTATAACTCCGATCATCCACTCTTTGACTTATTACGATTTATGAAAATTTATTTATAACTTTAGTATTAGTAATTATCGCGTTCCCGTACTTTGTTACTTCTGAGAAATTACTTATTCTTAACCGTACTTATTAAAATATATATATAATTGACGCAAAACAACGTACGCGAGTCTCTTCGTATAATTCCGCCGATATAAAGAAGACTAACTTATTTCTCTCTAAGTTCATAATATATAGATGCCTCGAGTCTCTCTTACCTACGATCTACAGCAAAACGTTCCTATAGGTTTAAACTACCGCTAAATACAAATTCGCCCAATCTGCTTAACTAAAACCTCCCGTGCAACACATGACGCTTTTTCTGATTCGCCCAACGTTTTTCCGTGTACCACGTGCTAAAAAAATTAGCGTCTATCGTCTTCTCTGTCACACAACGCTCTCTCTCGTCTAACTGTAACTACTGTTATATGCACTTAAGTTTACAACGTTTGGCAAACACCCTTACTATCTGAGCAAATAATACATTTTATGACACTGGTCTCCCAAATCGTGACTTAACATAAAAGTACATTCATTATTTCGTCAGCCCCAGCGCCGGCGTTATAAACCTACCGCTTTACTCTACAGATTTCTTTACAAGTAATTTTCTTTCAACTATTGCCGCCTACGGTTCTGGCGTCTCAATACCTCCCCGTTTTCTAAAACACACCCTTCTTTTTGCTTTCAGCATAGTTTATTTAGTAAAATTATCAATTGATCAAATTTTCCGTTATAACTTTCTATAATTATATGATATAGCAAGATTGATCACTAAAATATTTTCATAGAACAATGCTCTTTTAACAGCCAAGAAAGTAGTTTTAGCGCCTTAATGGAAAACTTATCAACATTTTATGGGGTATTAATACCCAATTAAACATTTATGTGTATCTACCTAAAAAATTGTCAGAAGTCTCCGGGAAAAAGAATTAAAAAAACTAAGAGACTATAAAAAGGTTTTAAAAAATATTCAGCTACTAACAAGTAGTATCTGGTCACTCTTTACTTCGGATTAAGAGAAACTTAATTTCTATTTGCTAATTAAACAAACTTTAGTTAGACAAAAGTTTTGTATTATACATGAACGAATTAGCGACTTCGTTATGTATGAATATTCTTATGTTACATTATTAATCTATTGGCTTACATATTAATTAGCAATTAATAGTAATTTGAAAATTTACATAATTTTCTTTTCATGACGTTAAATAATTCTCTCGTAATTGTCTCTTTGTACAATTATTTAAATCCATGGCATCCGCTTTGCTTAGGTCAGATTATTACTTTTAACAGTGAGGTAAAACTAAAGTGGGCAGTTTGACAAGTTTAGTTACACATCAAAAACAAAAACAGTCAACAAAAGTTTTGATGAATTCGTCTTACGGTGCTTGCGTGTTCACCAAAAATATAATGGATATAAAGGAAATGATGTAACTACCAATGAAACGACAAATAGGCCTAGGCCTACTATGTATTTATCTCCGTGGTGAGAAAAGTTTCAGTTGGGTTATATTTAAAACAATAGCAGCTGACATGGGAAGGTATCAAGCAATACAGTACTTCCAGACACGCAAATTAATTTGGTCAATATACAAAATTATTTGACAAATAAATGAAACAAGTGAATATATTCAGTTTTCTTGTGAAAGACCTTCTAAGTTTACACTGCATACTAAGTAGTATAAAACGTATCACATGTAATAAATACTACTCAATAATTTTTAAAGATAATAAAGTATTTTAACTTGTTAGCACAATTTTAATACTAAACAATAAGCTTTGAGGATAATATCAGTGTGATCTAAAATAAGATTAGATAAAAAGAGAGTAGAGCAGTACCAAATTTCGCTATCTTGATTGCTATATCACTTATGCCATGGGTCACTATGTTAAGCACTGTCATGTTAAGTTTCGTTCATTATTTGGAGCAATTTAATAACTGTTATCAAAGAAATTTTTAACCAAACTTTTATAAGGCAATGGCTGTGGAGGTGTTGCTGTATGGCTCTGGAACTTGAGTTCCGGAAAACAAACACCTTAGTAGAATAAAGGCATTGGAGATGGAATTCTTGTGCCTTTTGTTAAGAGCTGCACATAAAGACGCAGAATATACCGTGACACATATGTCAGGAGTTGAAAATTTTTAATATTCTAGATTGTATTGTTGAGAAGCAAGACGAATTCCTCGGTCGAAGACGATGAGAATGGCAGATTGTCTAAAAGTCTTCTAAAAGACGTAGAAAACTTTGTGATGTAGATGTAATGTCTATGTGAACGACTCTGATAGAAGTAGATGAAATAAAATCAGAAGGAGACAATTTTTCTTTTAAAATATTTCTTCTTCTTCTTCTTCTTCTTCTTCTTCTTCTTCTTCTTCTTCTTCTTCTTCTTCTTCTTCTTCTTCTTCTTCTTCAACGCAGTATCTGTTTTAGCCTCCTTAACAATTTTCCTCCATTCAGCCCTTTCATTATAGTCTCCTCCGCCTTCTTATCTCCATATTCCTTAGATACTCCTCAACACCATCGATCCTTCTCTTCCTTGGCCTCCTCTTGATTTCTACCTACTGGTCTCCATTCTAAAATTTTTCTGGGAATTCTGTGCTGTTTCATCCTCATTGTGTGTCCCAGCCAGCCTATCCTTCTACTCTTTATAAACCTTATTATATCAACTCTGTGTAGTAACTTATTTACTTCGTGATTCCTTAGTATTCTCTACGAGCCGTTGTTACTGGTCCAAAAATTTTTCTCAGTATTTTTCTTCCGAATATTCCTAGATACTGTTCGCCATTTTGCGTTAATATCCAGATTTTACACGCTTATGTTACGATTGGTCTAATTATGCTTCTGTATATTTTTAATTTTGATAATTTTTCAGTGCTGTCGGGTTTTTATTAATGTGAGTAAGCATGATAATATCGGTTACCACTAAGAATTCTCACTTGGATATCATATCTTGTGGTGTTAGTGTAGTTCATTTGTGAGCCTAGTTAGGAAAATTCACTGGAATGTTCAAATTCACGGTTTTCGCATTGTACACGTTGTCCATTGCGCGATGTTCTTGTTATTTCTATGTATTTTCTTTTATCCATTAATTTTCGGTCCTCTCTCCATTGTCCCGCTATCTATATTAATTACAACTTCTTTCAATGGAGAAATTATTTACAATTTTGTTTCTACTTATAATGGCTACACCATCAGCTTAAGCAAGGAATTGTGTGGTTTTTGTTCTTATATGTCCCCCTGATTTCCATCTTCTTGATTACTGCTTCTAAAACTAAGTCAGAAAGTAAAGAATACTCTGCAACTCCTTGTCAAACACCTGTGGTATGGGAAATGTGGTTGCGAACTGACTTCCAACTCGTATTATTGCTACAGTCATTTCCACGAGTTGCACCAGTTTCTTTGCTATATAAAGTGATAATAGATCTTCCAATAGCTTTATTCTGTTAATCAGGGCCGTCCCTAGGGGTCTAGGCGCCCGGGGCAAGCTTACGTTGGGCGCCCCCCTCTCGCCGCGGTTGAAATCGTCCTGACCACAGAGAAGAGAAGTTCTCTTGTCTGTGTCCTGACCATGCCAATCTAGACTGGTTTTTATAAAAATATACTGACTAGTAGTCATGAATGTTAGGTAAATAAGAACAGAAACAATAAAAGATATTTCATAGAACGTGTGAAACGATACTGTATAACAGTATCATAATTTAATATGTATGTAAATACCTATAATAAGTAAGCAAAATTTAATGATAAATTAAAGTATTGAAATGTACGTAGTTTTAAGTAAAGTTATAATTGAATAGTGAATCTAAAGAGGCTCGGCTGTGCGACAGACCGGCGCCGGCAAAAATATGTATAATAGACCTAAGACACCCTACATGTGGTAAACACATAAATTGTTTTGTAGTGTAAAACTAGCAAAAAACGCCTAGATACCGTTAGGTTAACGGTACGGTGTCCTTCAACAGACAAAAGAGGCCACGCCAGTAAATATGACGATTTTAGAAAGTCGCGTCACTTTTTAGGGAGTATAACGAACACCCGCGTAAAAATATCGCCCGCACTTTGGGAACCAATCACCAATAGCGTCAGTAGTGAGCGCGAAAGAGATACGACACCAGACTGGATACATTCATAAATACCGGCAAAATTTTGAATGTAAGACCAATAAGGAACGATCAACAGAAGATGTAGTGAGGGTAGAATTGAAGAAACTATAAAAATAACCCGCGGAGCCCACAACGGGGAGTCTAAGTTGAATTTTCACGCAAAAACACGGGAAACCTGCGTCACTCGATGTGAGCAATTTTAATACTATTACTCTAAGTTCAAAGCATTAGATGATCCCGGTTCAATAGTTGAGATAGAATAACAGCCATCAAGAAGTTTATTTTATATATGTGCGCGATAGTACGTACGGACCAGAAGATGTTTAACTTGTGCGCGTAGATTGCAGCAAGAAGTATATTATTTATTTGTGCGTGACGTATAGTAATAACGCGAGCGTGTGATGTGGTTAAAGAAAGTTAATAAAGCGTGATCAGTGAAAGTGTCGTGTGATAGTTAACGCAAGAATACAAGTCGTCATTCGCCTATCAGGAATCCTGCAACAAGTAACAATGTCTCATTTATAAATTACAATATAATTGATTAACATAAATTTCATATCTCAATAAACTCATCTCATTTTCAAAAGACCCACGATGTTCAGATACTAAACATTCAATTTATGCTAGACGACATGTTTGGGTGACTTATGATATAGCAAAGTAAGAAACCAATACTAATACTTATTGAAATGATAAATGAAGTAAATAATTAAATAGAGATTGAATAGTATAGAAGTAGTAGCAGTTAAGACTTGATGATAGATATACTTATATACACATATATGTTTGTTTTGATTGATAGCGATGATTTAAGTTTGTTAATGGAGTAAATTGAATCTACTAAGTACTCCTTTGAATATACTTGATTAATCTGATTTCGAAGAAGCTGTGAACTAGAAATATTAATAAATTCTTTTGTTGTTATTAACTATAAAGATGATAGTAATGATTAAGTCTAAGATGTATTCAGTAACAAGAATCTAACAATACAAGTATTAGTATCTGAACAGTTTGTTATTATTTCATAAACAAACCTGAGATCTCCTGCTCTGGCGCCCAAGTAATAATTAATAATATAAATTTGAGTGGTGCAGTTCTCAATAAATCTTAATAGTTCTTAAAAAATATTATAATATTTGTCGCCCATAAAGTGGGAGCATTAAAGAAATTCTTAATACGTGATTGTATTTAATTATTTATAGCTAAAAGTAAAGGAATTGAATTTTTTATAACTTGTTAATTATTGAGTACGCCTATATACACAGAAAGGGCTTAAAAGATATAGTATATTGTGTTACGTGTCAAATTGCACTTTAAAACAAAATTACATTCAAAATAGAGATTAAATCAAAGCATTTTAAATTAGTACGAGAACAATATTACGGGTCCGCCTTTGCTAGTATTGCTATATACTTTAAATTGGAATTCTTGCTTTCATTTTTGCAAAATTGGCAATAATGTCATCCATGTTGAGTTGTTTGGTGACTTCATTCTCGATGGCAAGTGTTGCGAGCGAGGATAATCTTTCTTGCATCATTGATGAACGCAAGTAAGTTTTTATTAGTTTTAATTTGCTGAAGCTACGCTCACAGGTTGCCACTGAAACTGGAATAGTGAGGAGAATACGGAGGGAAATCCACAGGTTAGTGAATAGGTCTCTTCGATCAGTTTTCTTTATAATTCTTAAGGCTTCCATAGGAGACATTTGCTTTTCATTTGGGGTTTCATTTGTCAGAGCGTTTACATGTGAAAGTTCATTGTAAAGGTCCTTGCCATTTATGTCAGAAACGTTATTTACAGTAAGGTGATCTTGCAAGCTGATGCAAAGTTGTTCAAGTTCTTTCTTTTCTGGCAAATGCTTCAAATCAAATAAAAATCCCCATTTTGATTTGTGGATAGAAAACTTATCCATCCTATCTTTTAAAGACGTCAGCATTGTGTCTACCAGTGGCAAAAAAACATCTCTTTTAAACATATCCTCAGGGGTTGGGTTGTATTCATCTTTACTTTCATAAGAAAGCATGTTTTTCTTCATCCTTGGTCGTTTTGTCTGAAATGTAGAATCAATGTCAAGGTCTTTGGCTATTTCTTTTGCTTTTGCTATAGAATCATACAATCCACTTTCTCGGAACTGCTTTACAAAATCCGTGCAAGCCTTTAACTGGTTTGTGGCCAAATCAATGTCAGCACTTTTGTTCTGGAGTGTTTTGCTCACGATGTTTATTTGAAACAGTAAATCGTGCCATATGACTAAGCACACCAGAAAAGAAACGTCTTCCATGTGAATCTGCAAAGACTTCCCTTCTGATGATATTGTAGCGTCATTTGAGTCTTCACTTAGCTGTTCTAGTGATTTTATAACACTGCCATACTGGTAAAGAACGGCAGAGACAGAATTAATCCGTGCTTCCCATCTGGTTTCACATACTTGCTTCAGCGTGAATCCTTGAACATGCTCGCTTACTATACACCAACGCTTTGGGGATCCTGCAAATATTGTGTATATTCGTTGCAAAACACCGAAAAGTAGTGTAGATTTTACCGATGTCTTTGCTCCATCAGAGACAACTAAGTTGAGACTACGACAGCCGCAAGGCGTATAGAAGGCTAACGGGTAGTTTGACAATATCCTAGCTTGAACACCTTTTTGTATTCTAGCCATGTTGGCCCCATTATCGTACCCTTGTCCTCGGCAGTTTTTGAGATCAAGTCCACAAGATTCAATTTCTTGATTCAAAAGATTTGAGAGAGCTTCACCTGTCGACTCTTCAGCAACAGTATAACCTATGAAGCTTTCTTGGACGACTATTTCACCATTAGTTTCATTTTCTTCATGAACATAACGAATTGTTAGTGACGTTTGTTCCTTGTGACTGACATCTGGCGTACAATCCATGATAACAGAAAAGTATTTTGCAGAATGTATTTTTTTTATGATGTCTTCCTTGACATGCTGAGCAAGTAGGTTAATAATTTCATTTTGGATTTTAACGCTTAACATTTGGACCCGCTGTTCTTTAGCTTCGATCTGTCGTAAGTGTTCTTTCATTGTCGGGCCAAACTGCCCCAGCAACTGGATGAGGCCAAGAAAATTGCCATTATTCTTTGTGAAAAGCTTTGTTGAAGATCCTCTAAAAGCTATACAATTTTCGGCCAGAAACATTATTACTGATATAACTCGTTTTAAAATACTTTTCCATCTTTCTGTTTCAACATTTATTTGGTCTATTAGCTGTTGATCAATAGCTTTATCTCCCTTCAACCTTTTCTCGGCATCAATCCACTTTTGAGTGTTAAGAAAATGTCCAGGTGATGTCTCGTGCGATTTTCCTCGTTCATAAAATTTTCTCCATTTGTTAAGTCCCTCTTTCTTTCCAAAAAAAGATTGAATGGAAGGTTCAAATAAACGACAAGGCAAGCAAAAAGCTGCGTCTGCCGTTCGAGAGTACACAAGCCACCTACGTTTAATTCTTTCACCATTTTCTGCAATTCTGTATTGAAATTCATTGGAAAAATGGCGTTTGTCAATCCGTGGGTACTCTTCATCATTTGCCAAAAAAGGTATTGGCTCCATCATTGCAATAATGTCTCTTTCTCTCACTGATAGGTGCTCAGGCCAAGTTGATGGGTCATTGGATAATTGACGTTCAGAACTACTAGTAATAGATTCAGATTCACAATCAGTGAGAACATCGTCTACCTCAAAAGTATGGGTAGTTTCATGTTTAGCTGTCAGTGGATTATCTTGAGCGTCTTGTTTGTTTGTACTGAAATTTTTGGAATGGTGAGATTCTACATTATTAGTTGAATTACAATGCAGTTCGTCATTTGCCAGAGCTACAGATGAAGACGAGGTGGGCATAAAAAAACTTGTTAATTTAGGAACTTTACTAAGCAGTACTTCATGAGCTGCTTCAGCTTCCCTTCCCATTTTCCGCCTTTGAGCCCCTGATTGCTTTGAGGACATTTTTCTTATTTGAAATCTTGGGATATATTGTTCAACCAAAATTCAGTCAAAAGTGTAAGATCTTCATTTTATTTTAATAACTGGAAAAGAAAAAATGTCACAATCCTCATTGAATAGGTTAAGGAATTTCATAGTTGGCAGTACAAAAAATAATTAGGCCTAACATAATAATTTTCAGTTAAAAAAAAACAGAGTTAATTCTTATTTATAGTTAAAGAATGATACAATTTCCAAAATGAGCTCTCAACCCAAAAGAGCGCTTTATTACGCAAAAAAGATGTAACCTTTTATTTAATACTTTTGAAAAGTATTAAATCTACGTTTAATTCTTTTTAAATTTAAATCGAAACGCACTTTTAAAAAAGTATTAATTTCACGTTTAATTCTTTTTTACAATTATTTTATCGATGCGCACTTTTTTAATCATTACTTTTTATCAGAGCGCACTTTAAAAATGATTAATTGCATGTTTAGATCAATTAATTGCATGTTTAGATCAATAATTTTTAAAATACTCGATTAAAAAGAGAATATTAAGCTTTCACTATTATTTCACCTGCATCTCTCACATTAAAATTATTATATAAATACACATTATATTATGTACACGCACGAACACAAAAACAATATACACTACACGCTCGTTTTTATAACATACACTATATACGCGAAATTTTACTAAAACCTATAGTGTAGAGTGATGATCATCTAATATAAGACGACAGTAAAGAAAGCATTTCTTAGAAATATATAATAATATAAAAATAAAAAATGTAGGCTAATGTAATAACTGGAAACTCATTGGTTTCCTTCTGTTTATTTACTAGGACATATTTTTATTCTAGAAATGCTTAGGAATATACAATAGTCAATATGCATAATTATAATAATGAGAAAAATATTTAGTAGGCCTAAATGTATCATGTAGGCCTAACTTACCTTTCTAGGTTATGTATACACACTATAAACATCCACATTATACACACTATAAACATTAATATTCACTATAATACACTAACAAAATACAAAGTAATAAACAATATTTATACAAACTGGATAGAATAAATAAATTTTATAAACTTCAAAACACGAAAGATTTACTGAAAATTTGACGTAAACAACATCGAGTACTGTCAGCTGTCAACCTACCAAAATTTCACAAAGAAAACAGTGTAAAATCGGCTGCGGGGCGTGAATAGACAAAGCGTCGTGCAAACGTAGTGGGGACCGCGGCTGGCAGCAGAGATTAACATTCGATTCTAGTAATTGGAAGCTTTTGGAAGCGTTTGGTACTGGTACTATTACAAGCCAGTATATTATACGGCATAACGACGATATATGCGAAATACAAATTTCTCCGACTCATGCCCCCCCCCCCCCCGACCCGGTGCCCGGGGAAGCTCCCCCCCCCCAGGGACAGCCCTGCTCTTAATACTATCAGAGGCTTGTCTGAAGTCTACATATATGTTATGTATTCATACTACGTTTCCTGTATTTGTCTGATGGTGAATATTTGATCAGTAATGGAGCGGCTCGGTCGGAATCCATATTGGTACTCGCCTAATATATTTTCCGCATATTCTACTAACTTATTGTATATTACACTTGATAGAACTTTATAACTAATGTTGAGTAACGTTATAGGCCTGTAGTTGGAGCATTCTAGTTCTCCCTTATTGTATACAGACTTTAAGATATTTAGTATTCAAATAACGCTAAAAAAAAATACAAGATTTGCTTCAGATAGATCAAAGGAAAGGAGAGTTACCCATCAGGAGTTGTCTTTACATTTTGGACATTGCTTTCTTTCTAAACAAAACTCAAATATTTATATTTTTCTCGACATTATGTAGACCAATCGCCCTTCCTTCAGCAGACATTCACAGTAGGGTTGCTGTGTTAAACAATTAAGAAGTGTAAATTGTACATTACAAACACACACACACACACACACACACACACACACTCAAATGCTCGTAATCCAGTTAAAGGAAAATATAAGGCTTATGAATTATTTCTAAACCACTAGAAGGTCAAAGTTGTAGCTTTAATTTTTCATGTTAGTGACGTTTTTATCTACGTACGTACCACTAGTAGACGTAATAGTACATTCCATTTTTATGTTATTTGGATGTAAGGCTGATAATGTGGAAACCAATAACACACCGACTAACAATCTGAAACTTAATCAGAGACAAACAGTGCATTACCAAAGACTCTATAGGCCTACTTTCTGACCAAGTCCTGATGGTGCAGAAACTATTT
Organism: Magicicada septendecula; assembly: GCA_034769895.1. Lineage (NCBI taxonomy): Eukaryota > Metazoa > Arthropoda > Insecta > Hemiptera > Cicadidae > Magicicada > Magicicada septendecula. The sequence continues at coordinate 302,234,131 of CM068371.1, forward strand.
AATGCCATATTTGTGTCTTTTACTGACCGGTAAGTCTGGAAAAAATATTTTAAAGTCTTTACGATGAGTGGGACGTTAAATCTACTCAAACACTTCTGAAGGAAAATAACACAAACAAACAAAATATTTACGGAAAATATGCATACATTCTGACTAAGGTATTTCCATAACATAAACACTTTTTGTAATACCAGTTAATTTGTTTTTGGTAAAGCTAATTGTTTGTGTTGACTTTGAGAATGCGTGTTAGTAGGTACACGTACCTAAGACAGAAACTGAAAGTGATCTCGTAGCAAGTACATTATCCGTTATAAAGGTATTTGCACCCATGGCAGGACTGCAGCATCTGGGTCGAACCCAATGGCTGCCAGAAGATAACAGTACTGTTACATTGACAGGTAGCCTAAAACTGGAAGGAAACTGCCAACACGATCATTCGCTAGATGGCGGGGGAGATCATTTGTATTTAATTGTATTTGTGGCACTGCTGCTGGAACCAATTCAGGTGTTGCCTGTCTCAACCTCAGCAAGCAGACGCCATGAGGTGCCAGTCACTCTCTGCAAGCCAGAGAGCCTCCGTGCCAGTGACCAAGGTAACAACACCAAGCAGCTGACCCAGCGTACTCGGAGACAGTTGAGGATGAAAAGAAGAACAGCTTTCAAAGGTGAACTGTGGGGCTATGGACTGAAGTTACTAACTGAATGGCTTGACGGCAGGTCGTCATCCAACAGCGGCGAGTTACGGCATGCAGGACATGCTTGAACATCTTGTAGATGACTGGCAAGAGAGAAATAGGGCAATACCTCTCAGGAAGCATTTGCAGCTTGGGGATCATCTGAGATATTGCCACCAGATGTTGAACTGTAGTGGTCTCGCTCCGATCATGACCAGGTGTGAGATGGCGGTTAAGTGAGTAGATAGATGAAATGAGTTCATCCCTGTCGAATGGGGGAGCTGGGTCATCAGATGGGTGGGGAAAATGTCCAGAAAGGAAGTTACAAACCTCTGCCGAGTGGACAGGGTCTGAGACACCTTGGAGAATAGTAAATTTCGCCTCCATGCACTCGGCAAAGACCTCAAGCCTTTCCTCCTGCCGAAGACACAACCCTGTTCAGAGTTTCAAACGGGTTGTGCAAGTTCTCTTCTCGCAGGTCAGTCTACTCGCCGCTCTCCAAACGAAGGCATGGTCAACTTCAAGAGACATAAGATACGAGTCCCACCAATCAGAGTTTACGTCCTGCAGAAGCTGCTGGACGTAAAGAGACTGGGCCTGAAAGGGCCGTTTGACAAAATGGTCCTGTGTTCTTTACCATCTGCAGTGAAGCTTGCACTGATGCCAGATGGCATGGAGAGCTTCCGGTAGAAGGGCCGATTTTCGATTATTCACATCGAGTGCATAGATGTGTCAATCCATGACAACTTGGACCAACTCCTGAAGATTAGTGGCTTGGAGATCCAGATCGTCAACATTCTTGGCAATGACAATGTCAAGAACTTCCGGTAGCTGACTGGTAAAGGTGAAGTGGGTCAGGTTTTCTGGGCCGATGCTTTGAAGTGCCAGGTCATCAGAGACGAACCAGTACTCAGATTTTACATAGGCATTGGTGATCATGCTGATTTAAGTGGGATGTTTGGCGTTTAGGTTGCCGGCTACAATGGTAGAGAGGAGGTGGTTGAGGAGAGGGTAGCACTCCTCAGGCAGAGACACTGTCCCCAGGCCAGGCCAGAGATACATCGAAACAAGGAGCAACTCCGATCCATCTGCTTCCACCGTCACTGCACAACCTTCAATAACACAAGTGTCTAGAGGGGGTAGTGGCCTATGGTATATCCACACCTGTGGACTAGTACAGCTGTACCCCCTCGAGGGGGGACAGCAAGGCCATAGGGCACGAAGCTTATGGCAACAGGTGTATGATGAAAGGGAGAAAGTATGGCAGGGATCCAGAGTCTTCGAAAGAAGCATATCCAGTGTCGTACTCCATTACGAAAGTCATCAGTTTGGATCATCGAGGGATTACCCCAAGAAAATTCCATGCAATGACCCGCAGGCTTCTAGCCGCTCAAGGGGAGTAACAGGTACAGGTAAGATAGGTATTGGAAAACCAATGTGAGCACTGTGGTCACATTACGAGCAGAGCAGATGCTGGCTACTAAATTTTCAGCCCAGGGAGTCACAGGGTCTGGGGAGATTCCAGAAGCCATACCTGACTGCTATAGAAAGAGGGGTCATTAGCACTCAATAAATACTGGATACCAGCATTGAAACAATGTAAAATAAGCAAGTCAATCAAAACAGGAGAGCGATGTGTTTAGCCAAAACAATATATTAGCACCTTAAAAAAGTGTATAAATAGAAGTGTCTTAAGGGGATATAACAGTCTTTGTTTATATTTGTTCGCAGGTGTTTGTGATTTGTGTTCCTGCACCACTGAAGATTTCCATCATGGGTACGGACAAAACATCTGGAAGTGACCATAGACAACATAACAGCCCAGAAAATTGTGATAATGTAAACACCAGCCATGAAAGTGTACGTTCATTCATCAGTTTTGAGTATTCTTTAACAACTATGGTAAGTGCTCCTATCTATCAAAAAAGGGAATAGATATGACTTGATTCATTATTCCACTAAATAAAGGATATGTTTAGGAAGTGTAACAGTACAGAATTGTGTGATCCCATAATTTTAATTTTAATCAGTTTTAATTGTTAGTATCAACCTGTGAGGTGCCCCAGTTTAACCAGCAACACACTGTTAGCATAAACAACTGATGCCTGGAGACAGCCAGACTAGACGCATTACGTAATACTTTGCCAGCAGCAGGCTTTGTGAATCACAGTAAGCAGAGTTCTTCACCAGTATGCAGATTGTCATCAGAGAGTGAACAACTAACAGTAGTAAGCAGCAGCATACAGTGCAGTACCAAGTTAAACGGTGGCCTCGGGAGTGTAAGATAGGCCGAAATTAAAGTAGGCCTATCATGAACAACAACTAACAATACATAAATAATAGCGCGGCCAACCTACAACATCTCAGTGCGAATAAAATTACGTCGGCCGACTTTATCATATTTTATAACGTGGAACCAGTAGATCAGTGAGAACCATTAAACAAAAACCATAAAATCAGGACCAACAGTGGCGTGAGTGCGAGAGAACTCAGAAATCGGTCAACTAGTGAACTTGTGTCACGGTTATTATATGTGAACAATATGGGTGTTCATTGGAGTGAAACCATTATCAGGATGAGTACCACTTTTTAAAACTTTAATTACTATATTACAAAATTTACTTTTATAGACATTTTAATAAGAAACAGAGATTAACTAAGGGAGGGGAGTTTATTTAAATATTAACAAAAAAGAAAGAGTGTGTATGTGGTAATATAGAGGTTACATACTGGTTCATTTTCAATCTTCTTATAGGTAATTAGTAATGTCAATCGTAATAGTAGTTTAAAACAAAATTTAACAAAGATATTGTCATTTGTAGAACGTAAAAGAAGGGTGTGAGTTTCGATAAATAAAAATAAGTATGTAATTTAGACAGTATAAAATGCGTTAGCGTAATCATTTCGCACTTCAACCCAGATAGCCTTGTCTGCAGCTGATTTTTTCGTCTGTACGACCTTGGACGAGAACCCGAAGGTAAGATAAGACATTATAAATATTAATTTGATATAATTGAGTAGTCTCAATGGCCCCGAACTAGGGACTCGAAGAGTTTAATAATTAATTTGATATAATTGAGTAGTCTCAGTGGCGCCCGATCAGTTGGACGATTTGCGTGATTTAATATAAATCACACAGATTAGACCTAATTAAGCTGCAGAACAGGTTGTTTGGAAGTAGGGGCAATGGTATGGTTACTTCATATGATATAAACAAATATACAAAATACTAGACATAGAAGTAAGCTAGAGTGTATAATAGTATATGTAAAAAAAAAACACCAGATAAAATGAAGAATAACGATGATGAAGTCAGCATAACTGACTTAACCGAAGTCAATACAGAAAATAAATTTGATACAAATATCAATAAAGAAAATAGTTTGACCGAATCAACGGTCATGAGTGGGTTGGAGGTCCATTCGACCCCAATCTTGGTTCAAAATAGAGAATTACGTAAGTCAGCTGACATAGATGACTCTGGGATTCAGATAACCCCACCCGTAATGAATAAAAATAAACAATTTGACAATAATGATGTGATGAATATGATGCAGTTGTTGTTAGAGCAACAGAGTAAAATGTCTAATGACATTAATAAACGTTTTGATCTGAACGATCATAGATTTGACGAACAAAATAATAAATTTGATGAACTTAAAATTGATATCAATGAGGTCAAAAATAAGTGCGAGAGTGAGTGTAACGAATTGAAACGAGATATTGAGAAAGTGGTAAAGTCAGTGGGAGAACAGATTAAAAGTAAAGCAGATCAAACAATTAATAACAAGGTAAGTGGTGAATGCAAAACAAATGAGAATTATAATGATCTGTATAAAAACGTGGTATTAGAGAATAAGGAGATTAATGTTATCACGGAAAATTGTATTCTTAACAATTTTACGGGGACAAAGTCATATGGTACCCAGGGAGAAATGTAAATTTATAGAAAGCGGTGGTTTTCTTTAGAAGTAAGAAAACATTAAAATATGTAGTAAAGAGCGATAGCTATTCAAAAGACGACCTTGCGTTGACGCCAGTAAGTCGGCTAAGAATTTATATTTTGTCACGGACGGGTCGGACCGTCATAAAACTGTATTATTTTGCTAGGGTGTAAGAAACATTTACTAAGGTTGTAAAAGTTAAGTGCACCTAACAATAGGGAGCTATATTTTAGAGAGAGAGCGTATGTGTGAAATGGAAGGTGACGCGAAGTTTCATACCACGTGTTCACGCGCATTTTGAGGACGAATAGCGGATAGCGTCATTTTTTGCGCGGGCTGTTCCGTTAAACAGATTGGGTAGTTTTGAATTTAGCGGTAAGTCAGACCAATAGGCGTGTAGTTTGTCGATATTGAGTGAGGGTAGTTTTAGCGAAATATAAAAATACGGAGTGTAAGAAGTTAGGGCAGTCAACGGAGAGATTACAGATATTAGACTCGTATTAGTTGCAATAATAATTTCTCAGTAATTTGATTAAGTATATTTCAATCGCCACGTAAGTCAGTCACGGTAACGCGATATTAAGTATTGTGAAAGCTACATATTATAAACATTTAATAATCGTTTACAAGAATAACGTGCAGAGAAATTAGAGAAGATAAGTTAAAATCGGGTAACATATCCAAGTTTTACTTAACACAGCATCAATCGTTAAATCGAAATACATTGCGATTTAAATGTGTCAACGTCATGGTGCGGGACGGTCGATCAATAAGCAGTTATTAATCTGGTGTTAGACGCACTTAGCTTTTTAAAAGAATATACTGTGTATTCAACAAGTGTATTAGCATACGGCACATGTGTAGTTATCGCTAAGTTGTCAAAGTGAATGGTGTTTAATACCTGTGAAACAAGTGTATCAATTAGTGCAAAACTAACAAGGATAAGGGCTCAACGATTAACGTCGGCTACCCGCCTGGAACGTGTAGAATTGATTACATCGCGGCGCAGAGTGGATTCAACATGCAAGTAAATAATAAAATGAACACTTATTGTACTATTGTCTATTAAATTTAAATGTATGTAACTCATACTTGGTGACTCAATTAGTCAAAGAATTCATAGCCAAGAAATAAGCACAAACAAATTTTATAGCAAACTTATTAAAGGTAATGATCTACAAATTTTGTAATATGTAAATACAAATTAGTTATTAAAAACTTAATTAATAACAGTCAAATTGTGTTTATTTATTACTGGCGCCCTGGGATAATTTTTAAGAGTCGGTACACTAAAGTAATTGTTACATTCTGTTGCTGATAATTAGTATGTTATAAATATTAATATTGTCATTGGGTAAATTAGCTTGATAAACTCTTACTTTGCACATGCTCGTAGGCCGAGTGTAGTATGTATAATAGTAACGTGAACTTTTATTAAGGCCTATTTAAAAGTGTATTACATTCTGTCGCCCGGAACGTGGGACTATTGAGTCACTAATAGAATAGTAAAATAAGAATAAAATAGAATTAAGAATAACGATAATATAAGATATAGTTGTATGATTACGTGGAGTAAGAGTAGGAAAAACATTAACACACAGAACAACACGCACGGAGAAAACAATAACATGAATACAGAAACAACATCCCACGGTAACGAAATGGACTTTGATATAAACAATCAGCTAGGAGATTCGCAGACGATCGCACACATTTCAATGGGGAATGAAGAGTCAAGGACGCGGGGACTGAATGAAGAAAATGCAGAAACACGACATATTACACAAGAAACACTATTAGAGGTTAGAGAGAGACCAGTATATCAGACATTACCAGAGAAAAACAAAGACACCGACATATGTACAATACTCCAACAACTAGTACAACAAACACAACGAATTGAACAACGTGGTATTAGAGAATAAGGAGATTAATGTTGAGAGTGATAAGGAAGATTTTGTTGAAGTAGAGTTTCGTAATGAAGTGTTGTTAACAAATGTTAATCAGTTAGAGAGAGAGTATGAAGAGAGTATACAGAGGGTAAAATTTTCCCGTGGTGTGGTTGTGGGTGAAGAAAATGCTTCACGAGTGTATTTGGGAGACGTATGGTCTACAAATAATTGTCCCTTGGTTTTTTGTGCCTCTGGTAGACCCAGATGTTGTAGTAAAAAAGTGGTATTGCCCTCTGTGTGGAATGAGAATGGGAAATGTTGTGAGAAGTATTGTGATGAAAGTGATTATGAGAGAGAGAAAGAGTTAGAGTGTTTCAAGTTAAATAGAAGTTATAAAGAGTTGATAGAGATTTTGAATATCAATATTATGATAAACAATGTAGATTTACCTTGTGTAGCAGTAAACACTGAGTATATTGTAGTTGATGATGATAAACATTTACCTGTGGGGAGGATTGTGTACTTGTAGTAGCAGAATATTGCGATAATGATGTACTTGTAATAACAAACACTGATGGAGACTTTATAAAAATTACTAATGCAGACTTGATTTATGATAAGGTAATAATAGGGGGCAACCCTAAATATTATTATTATGGTACAATGGAACATATAAATTTTTATGGTCATTACACAAAAGATAGCCATATGTGTATACATGAAATTGAAAAATGTTATGTGCAGAAAAGACTAATTTTTGATGATGGAGGTTGAATATAAACTCAATGAATGGACATTTTAAATATTCTAGTTTATGGTAATGACTTGGCTGATTTAGGAAATGAAGTGTGGTAAAATTGAACAATTAATAATGAAGATTTGTAAATACATTAGAGTGAAATTAATGGTGTGTGTATTGTAAAAATGTTTTATGTAAACCATGTGTGTATGTAGTAGAAATTGATTTTAATAATAATATTATGTTATTTTGTTAATTAACAATAATAATTAACAGGAGGTATTAATAAATTTAATTTTGCATTGTGTGTTTATATTTAAAGGGTTTTAAATAATATAACTAAAGCTAAATTGTTTTGAGTGTAGGTGGCTATTAAAGTAATTTAAAAGGGTAAATTTTATTAATGAAGTAAAATTACTTTTGGTTTGAATTGTAACAAATAGTAATTGATAAATATATTAACATTAAAAGATTTATAGAAACCAAAAAATTTGTAGGGAGCACATGTGTCAGTATGTGTTGTAAGCAGAATGTTTAGACTGAGTGAATGTTTATAACAGTGTTCATAAAACAAGCCTTGCAGACCATTGTTGATGTAAACAGGTGTGTTGTATGTTTTGACTAATGTTCACAGCCAGGTGTTGAAGTTGATAACTGCTTTATTCTGATGAATCAGTGCTATGAGCAATTTTTATTATGAAATAAAAAGAAATGCCAGATGTGAAGAAATGAAGGTCAATTATTTAAATAATAATGTTTGGATTGTAAGACAGTTAATATTTATATGAGAGAATGTTGTTAATGTAAAATCATTTTGAAAAAATGTAATTAATTTTGAAATTGTTAATTAAATAAAACTAAATTAAATTGGTAATTAAATTAATTGAATAGATGATTTTTAATAAAAAATTTAAAGTTATTCTGACTCAAATTTCAAATGTAATGGTAGATTAAATAATAACTGATGAAAAACAATGATTGAAAGATTCATTTAAAATTGAAAACTGAAAGAACATTCAAGCGGAGATAGTGTTTCGGAAAATAAGATGTACATATAACTGTTCATTTAAACCTTTATCAATGTAAATCTATGTGTTATGTTTAATTGTAGATTCCCCACCTAAGTGCGGTCATGACCTCACCGGATCATGACCGTGAAAGTAGTTAATTGTGACAAATCATAAATTTTACTTGATAAAACCGGCTTGTGGTTTGTTTTGTTTTGTTAACCCGGTGGTTTGTTAGACGTAGTAGGGGGGTTATTTTTTGGGGAATCTACCAAATTTTGGAACAGGGCTATTTTCACCCAGATAGGGGTGGTAGTCCATTAGGGGTGTATCATTCACCATTAGTAAGTACAATACTGAATTTTTATTGTAACGCCGAAGCAAAGATGGGGGTGGAATAAAAGAAAAAATGTCCACCCCTTCAGCATCAGTCCTTGTGGAACCAACTGGGTGCTACAGTCCAGTGGGGGTAATAGTGAGTGTGGATTAGGGGGTGACCCAGTTACAGGTCACGAGGGAGATGTGATTATGGCTAGGTTGAGGTCTGCAAGGGCCAAGAAGCCTTGTGTTGCACACAGCAGATTGTAACGGGTATCAGGGGTTAAGGGACTATTAGGGGGGTAGAAAAAAAAATTTGTTTCGCTCTATATATATAAAGTAGTTAAGGATATAACTTGTATAATTGATGTGTTATTTTGGCAGGGGCAATATTGTACTGGGAACATTATTTAATTTGTTTGGAACGCATATGTACTACTGTAAACTTATATTGTTTTGTTAACACTGCATCTTCTAGGGTTAAGCTGTATTGTTGAACCATGTAACTTGTTGAAGATGAGCCGATGGACCTGGTAGTTAAATTTTAATTGATCCAGGCAACTGTTAGATGATTTAGAAGTCATATCATCAGGTAGTCGAATGCCTATTATATTTTATAATAAAAAATGAACCAGTACTTTGTCAATGAACCAGTATGGCTAAGAGGAAACCAATCAGTTGTGGATACGGTATATTGGAAGGCCTTTTGTTAAATTTTAATTAAATGTTATAGAGTCAGGTGATACTGTGGCGGGTATCCATCCGAGCTTATGGTGGTGGGATCTCGAGTAGAGAAGTCCCGTAAGATCGGAGGGGTGCTGCCACAGTCGCCGGACTAGGGGGGTAGTACCCATGATTTTAGTAGAGTTCAGGGGGTTGCGGCGCCATATCCTCACTGATCCTCTTAGGTTTTAGGCAATAAGAATTTGTATGCTTCGGCATCCAATCTCATATTGGGGGGGTATTGTAACGGTACAGAATTGTGTGATCCCATAATTTTAATTTAAATCAGTTTTAATTGTTAGTATCAGCCTGTGAGGTGCCCCAGTTTAACCAGCAACACACTGTTAGCATAAACAACTGATGCCTGGAGACAGCCAGACTAGACGCATTACGTAATACTTTGCCAGCAGCAGGCTTTGTGAATCACAGTAAGCAGAGTTCTTCACCAGTATGCAGATTGTCATCAGAGAGTGAACAACTAACAGTAGTAAGCAGCAGCATACAGTGCAGTACCAAGTTAAACGGTGGCCTCGGGAGTGTAAGATAGGCCGAAATTAAAGTAGGCCTATCATGAACAACAACTAACAATACATAAATAATAGCGCGGCCAACCTACAACATCTCAGTGCGAATAAAATTACGTCGGCCGACTTTATCATATTTTATAACGTGGAACCAGTAGATCAGTGAGAACCATTAAACAAAAACCATAAAATCAGGACCAACAGTGGCGTGAGTGCGAGAGAACTCAGAAATCGGTCAACTAGTGAACTTGTGTCACGGTTATTATATGTGAACAATATGGGTGTTCATTGGAGTGAAACCATTATCAGGATGAGTACCACTTTTTAAAACTTTAATTACTATATTACAAAATTTACTTTTATAGACATTTTAATAAGAAACAGAGATTAACTAAGGGAGGGGAGTTTATTTAAATATTAACAAAAAAGAAAGAGTGTGTATGTGGTAATATAGAGGTTACATACTGGTTCATTTTCAATCTTCTTATAGGTAATTAGTAATGTCAATCATAATAGTAGTTTAAAACAAAATTTAACAAAGATATTGTCATTTGTAGAACGTAAAAGAAGGGTGTGTTTCGATAAATAAAAATAAGTATGTAATTTAGACAGTATAAAATGCGTTAGCGTAATCATTTCACACTTCAACCCAGATAACCTTGTCTGCAGCTGATTTTTTCGTCTGTACGACCTTTGACGAGAACCCGAAGGTAAGATAAGATATTATAAATATTAATTTGATATAACTGAGTAGTCTCAATGGCCCCGAACTAGGGACTCGAAGAGTTTAATAATTAATTTGATATAATTGAGTAGTCTCAGAAGTGGACTATATGATAAAGTCAAATTTCATGAAATCATGACTTACACCACTGTTTGTGAACCTCTTCTATTATAAACCATTTACTTCAGTGGAAAATGTCAAAAAATATGATTTAACAAACTTCTGTCTATGAGGAGACATTAAACTACATGTTGGTAATCTCATTAAAACCATAAAATCATTCATTTTTAGCACTGGAGCGGTTAAAATAATAGACTGGCCAAACAGAGGGATCAGTATAAATGGAGAAAGGTTGAATCAGTATGGTGATACAAGATTCTTCACAGACAATGAAACAGATCTAAAAACTGGTAGCAGATAGTAGTAGAATTCCAGAAAAATCAATTATGTTACACTTAAAAATAAATTTAACCACAGCTAAAATAATCTCTCTCATATATTATAAGAGGCAACACTAGAAAACATTAGAGAATATACACATAAGATGAGCACTATTTCCGAAACCTAGAAACTCGCAGATAACAGTAAATACATCTATAAAGTAAGGACAGAAAGTGATGAAGGGTACAATGGTAAAAAAGCAGTTATGCTACAAGTTAAAAAACCAATTCTCATAATATTAATATGTCTTATAAGACAATGACTTAAACTGAAAGTAAATTTTTATTGATAATATAACATTACAGAATACTGATTTGTATATAATTTTTGTTTACATCAATATAATCAGTCAATATAAATACACTATTATACTATAAATCATTCAACATAATTTTTACTCTGCTAAAAGTTAAAAGAATTATATATTTTTATATACACAAATTATATGCTGTACAGCTATATTTGTTTTTATTCACACTTGTTCTTCACAGTGACCATTATCATGTTTGTCTGATGAATCAGGTACAAAGCACTGACAAATACTGCATTTGCTCTGAAAATAAAACCATATATTGTTAAAAAATTGTACCAACAATAGAATCAAAGATGCATGTTTTGCTTCAATAAATGGTATTAATGTTTACTTCTACAATCTATCGTATATGGTTCACACAAAATAGTATGTGTCACGTAAAGATCTGAAATAAGTTTTCACTACGAATACACAAATTATTTTCTAAAGATTTTTTGTGTATGCCCACTTTACCAGGAGCTACTCAAGGTTACATAATAAAAGCTCCCTCTTCCAGCAAAGTTTTCAGTTTGTTGCCAACAATCAAGTGTCTATTGATTTATAATATACTAAACATTTTTATAAGAAAAATAGATTTCACTGATTGTTAACACTTTGAATCCTTACCTTGGCCGGATGTATGCATCAGAATCCTCAGCATTTTTAAAGAATGTATTTCTTTTACTACTAATTTGACTTTATTATTCTAATACTAAAGTACATAATCTCATTTATGACTACATAGAATACACTGTTTAAAAACTAGAAAACATGTTAAATATACAAAACCATTTCTGAATTTGAAAATATATGCTGGCCCGTTTTATGCTATCTATGAGTTAGGTTTTCCTAATTCTACTTCAAAATAAAGTGATAAGGTGTTATGTTTTCTTTCTTTTTATTATTTTATTAATTGAGTTACATACTGTATACTTTCTGTATTAACTATTTCGGGCGCCATGTTGTTATCAACAAAGAAAAAATCAAATATACGTACCTTCTTGGGCCAGTTTTGTTTAAGCGAACCAGAAACAGCGGATCTTGTTACTTGAAATAACTTACTCTTAATTGTAAGATTTACCAATGACATTACACTTTATTATCAAGCCACACATAGTTACATGAGATTCTACTTCGGAAACAAAACACATTGCTATTCGCCATGAGGCGTAGTTATTGAATCAAGTTAAGATTTCTTTCCCATTTATAATTTTATTAAATAAACATAATCCCACCAAAATAAACATAATCAATCTCTTAAATTATAGAATTATATATATTTCACAACCCAGCACTGCTTAAATTTATATTTTTTATATTCACGCAATCGCACACTCATTCATGCGGTACAATTTCATGGACTTCCCTAACTGAGCTTATTTTATTGAATCTAAACAAAGTACTGAAAATTTGGTTTTATCTCTTATTTGTTACTTAGCTGCAAATCTGTCCAGAAGACTTCGCATCGTTACACACACACACTACGGATGTTGGTTTTCTAATGTTCACTGACTTTAAAGTATTTTTAAACTGCTAATACATCCTGATAAAGTTATAAGTTGGTTATTTTATTATACTTGCTGTGTTCACATTTTGGTTGCGGGCTTAAAGGTACACAGCCAACGGCGAGCGGAAATGCTCACATCCGCACTGTTTGATATTAACTGTTTTCTCGAATTCACTTCGGTATACATTTTAATAAAATTTTGGCTTGTGAGCCTATGTATTCACCCGGCCAGGGGTGGTTTTAAGTCGACTGCTTTGTTCAGGGCGCGCACAGCACTGAGGTATGTAGTCAAACGTGACTGAGCGCCTGAGAACCTTGGCCGAGGAAGTGTGCGCTTGACACCCCCTCGTCAATAACTGCACATTCCTGTGTCAATTCACACCAACCTTGATGCTATACTTGGGCGAAATAAAAGTGAATATTCAAATCCCAAATACCCGTAGGTTTGTACCGTTACAAAACCCCCTCAATGAGAGGTTTTATGCCGAAGCATAAAAACTCTCACTGACACATTCATACTTCCTAAAGGGATCAGCTACAACCCCCTGTATTGTTTATATAAAAGAATATAGATAACCTACCCTGGGCCCAGTGGCCGTGACCGCACCTGAATGACCTTACTGGACTTCTCTCTCGAGATCCCAACACCGCAAGGCCAGTCAGGTACTTGACGCTCCTGCTCTGACGTGCTGGCCAGCTCAGGACCGCCACCACAGCATCACCAGACACTGAAACATCAAATTAAAATATCAAATAGTGGCCTTGTATAATAGCATATCCCTAACTGATCTGGTTCCCCTTAGCTGTGTGCTGGTTTGTGTTAAGAAGCACTGGGTTTTCTTTAACTCCTAACACCTATATGATTACAAGATTTATTATACAGACGTTCCATTTTCTTAGTTCACTCCCATGAACAAGAAGAAATATACTCTTATACTAATGCAATAATATGTCAAATAATTAATCAAATTCACCAAAATCAACAAACAATTTATCTATATATTGATTATATAGCACCAAATCACAAATTCATTATTGCAAAATAATCTATCTATTCAAAATTCATTGATCAGTTTTCCTGATACTAATACTTCTTCAAAGCAAAATCATAATTATTTTTTATGCTCAGCACCATTATCAACATCATCTACTTAATATTTGATATTCATTTAACGTTACTATCCCCTGTAGTAACCACCTTCCACACACACTATGACCCCCCCCCGGACTGTGGCGTCCAGTTGCTTCCACAAGGACTGAATTAGTGGAGGAATTTTGTCACCTCCTGTCCTTGCTTCGGCCTTACATTTTTAAATTGCCAGATATCATCATATTTGAATGTTACATAGTTATACCCTTAAGACGGGTCTATCACCTGTTTTGCTGTTCCTACTCGAACAAGGTGATAGCCGCTGTTCCATAGTTCCGGGGATTTCCCCTAAGTGGCCCCCCGTTAATTTCAATTTTCACCAATTTCATGGGCAACCAACCATGGTCAGTTTTACAATTGCTGCCCACAGCTGGTTGTCGTCCAAAACCACGATTAGTGCTGGTAAGACAGTAATCGCCCGAAAAGGCGGGGAAATCATCTTCATTAGCATGTTTTCACTCTAACATAATTAATACACTGTACGGTTAAAAATCATATATAATATAAAATTATATCAAAGTTGTACAGTGTATGTACGCCGATTTCGGCCTCCGATGATGGTAACGTATTTGTGCGTTACTCATCAACCCGTACCGCTATCTACAGTGGCACATGCCGCCACTGGAATAGCCGCCGTATATCTAAGCTTATGTCCTGCTACATTTGCTGTCTCTACATTCCACAATTGATTTACACTTCTAATGACACCAAACAACCCCCAAAATCACCCATTAATCCTGTATAATAACATAATATACATGAACAATATCATTGCTACATTTAACCAAACAATTCACATTTAAATAATTTGTATAAAAATTATAAACACTACTATTATCATTTCATCAACTCTTTTATATCAAACTTTTAATTATTCATTAGTGTACTATTTAATTCTATAAAAATTCAAATTTATTATTAACATTCATGTTACATCACATTTCATTTCTTATTACCTTTCTACTATGAATTCTCTATTTAACATTTCACATTTTGATCATTAATTAGTTTGGGTGACTCCTGTATTCACTATAATTTGACTTATTGAATTGGCATTTATATCTATAATCTTCCTCCCTTTCTTTCTACTAACAATCACTAACAGAATTACATAGGGTGACACCAATCTCTCACTAATAACCCCCTTCAGCACTAATTCCACTTATACCATTCTCCTCTTTTATAATCAAATATCTAATACCCTCTTTGTATCTAGGATGTGTATTCCCGACCTTGGCAATTCCAGTCATCACATTTTGCCCTTCCCAATAATCTCGGCAAACACTCCTCGACCCTTCACAATTCCCTGCCCAACGACGCACGTTGATCACTCCTTACCACTGAAGCTGTACGAGTTTATTAATGATTGAAATATTTAAATTTGTCCCTGTTTAGGGCGTCATTTGAAGTACGACAAGTTAATTAGTATTAGAAATATTTAAATTCGTATTACTTACCTTTGCAGGTAATGTACCAAGGTGTCGTCTGATGTACTTTGGCAGAGAAAAACAACAGGTGGTGCAATCACAAACACATTTTTATATGTCTAATTAACACATTTTATTTTTATCTTATTTTATCGTCAAATGATATCAAAACTTTACATCGATAATAACTGCTGGATGATAACTTTAATTTATATTTTATATAATATTGAAAACTTTCTCAAGTGAAACTTACTTGTCTGTTTTGTATGTAGAACGCGTTTCGGCGTCGTGTTCGCCTTCTTCAGCTTTGCGACAGACTGCCAGTACCTAGTAACGTTTGTTGGTTGGAAAGTATAGTGGGGGTGTTGTATAGAGGAAGGGGATTGGCGCGGGGATCCGAATTATTGTTTGTTTTGTGTATAACTGTGTCGAAAAGTGTATGTGATTTATATTGCAATTGGTCGTTTAGTATGTTGTTTGGTTGTGTTGTGTGGTGTTTGTATATTTCATACTGTTCAGCTGTGTTGAGTTTTTGCCCTTTGGGTAAGAGGTGTAATATTTCAAGATTAGTATCTATGTTGGTGTAGCTATGGTTATGTGTGTGTATGTGCGTGGCAAACGAAGAATGTATATTGTTGTTGGAAAGGGCCTTTAAGTGTTCAGAGTAACGGGATGAAAAAGATCTTCCCATCTGGCCTATGTAGAAACTATTGCAGTTATTACAATTTAATTTGTAGACACCTGTTCTATTGTATTTGTCTATGTCCTTGTTTGTATCGTTGATGTGTTTTTTTATGGTATTGTTGGTTCTGAATGCTATTTTGTAATTGTGTTTTCTGAAAGTGTTGGCAAGTTTGTGTGTGCTGGAGTTATGGTATGTGAGTGTGATGTATTTCTTGTGTTGTGTGTTATTGGTATTTTGTGTTTTGTTATTTTTGTTTTTGATGCGTTTGTGTAGTTTGTTTATTAAATTGGGGTTGTAACCGTTTTTCATTGCTATGTATTTGATTGTGTTGAGTTCGTCAGTATAATCTTGTTTACTTAAGGGTATTTTGGTTAGTCTATGGAGCATATGGCTGAAGGCTGCATGTTTATGTTGTGTTGGGTGGTTTGATGTGTTGTGTATAACCATGTCAGTTGTGGTAGGTTTCCTGTATATTTTGTACGTGTGTGTATTGTTAGTTTTGTTCATTGTCAGGTCAAGAAAATTTATACTATTGTTTTGTTCAATTTCAAAAGTAAATTTTAATTTGTGGTGTATTGTGTTTATGTATTTATGGAAGTTTTCAACTTGTCTTATGTTGCCTTTGAATAAAAGTAGTATGTCATCAACATATCTGTGCCAGTAAATGATCTTGTTGGTGTATTTGTTGTTGTTTATTATGTGGTTCTGTTCTATGTTGTGTATATATATTTCTCCCAGTATTCCTGATATGGGGGATCCCATCGGGAGACCGTCTGTTTGTGTGTATATCTTGTTATTGTATGTAAAGTAATTTTGCTCAGTTATTATTTTGGTAAGTGTGATGATCTCTTGTATGTGTGTTTCACGTGTGTTGTTTTGTCTGAGTAAATTTTCTAGTGTTAGTATGGTTTCTTGAACTGGGACATTGGTGTATAGATTGGTGATATCAAAAGATGCTAGTGTTGAGTTGTGTGGGATGTGGATGTGTTCAGTATTCTTGACTAGGTCGATGCTGTTTTTGATAGATGTGTTGTTACTGAGATTAATGTTTTCTCTGATTAGTTTGTCTAAGTGTTTGGCGATTTTGTGGGAGGGAGCTTGTGTGTTGTTTATTAATGGTCTGATGGGAATGTTAGGTTTGTGTATTTTTGGTAATGCATTTAGTATAGGGGGGTTAGGTTTTATTTGTTTTAGGTACTTGGTGCTTTCTGGTTTGATTATATGTTTTGTGTTGTTTATAAATCTGTTAATCTGTTTTTGAAATTTTAGTGTGGGGTCTTTATTTATTTCCATTATATTATTTTCGTTAAAGAAATTTTCAATTTTAGTGTTTAATTGATGTTTGTCCATTATGATGTTTATGTTCCCTTTATCAGCTTTTAATATTGTTATGTTGTGTTCATGTAACTTTTGTTTTACACTGTTAAGTGTTTTTATTTCGTTGTTGTGTCTTTTCGGTTGTATATGTGTGCGCTGGAGTTTTCATTTTATGTCGTGGCGTATTGGGTCCTGGTCAGAAATATGCGGTGTTTTGTACAGCTGTTTCTGCGTCTATAATTATGTCATGTATGTGTCTATTGTGGTTATTGTTGTTAGTTGTATATTTAATCAAATTATGTTTCATTCCCTTGTTTAATAAATCCATTTCATCAGTTGTGAAATTAATATTAGTTGTGTTAACAATGCGTGTGTGGAATTTGTGTGTCGGTTCAGGGATTGATTCTATTGCGCGTTTTGTGAGGTTCGTTATTTTTTTGTTGTGTCGTTCTTGTATTGTCAATTTGAGTTTTTCTATGTTGTCTTGTGTGTGTTGTATTACATTTTCAAGTTCTGTGTGGTGTAATATTTGTGTAAGTTTCATGTGTAAGTTGTATGTCTGTCTGTTGAGAGTGTCTTTTTTATGGTATAAATAATTGATTATGTTATTTAGGTTAAGTTGTTCTAGTTTTCGTTTGGTTTGAAGTGCAGTATGTGTGTTTTGTTTTATTGTAACTTGTGCGTGTGTTGGTATGATGTTGTGTTTTCGGCATGTTTTATTGAAGGCTATGTGTAAGGAAGTTTTTGTTACTTGTTTTTTGGCGTTTCTGTACTTATTGATTTTATATATGATTATATATTGATTAATTTATATATTACTCATTGTCTTCAAAAATTACTATTTCTTTCACATTCATTTAAATATTTACTTTTACGTTAATTCATTGTTAATTTCTCTTTCTTCATTTGTTTGTTATACATAAAAAAAACTTGTCATACTTATAGCTAACAATCTTAGATTCTAATCATAATCATAATAATAATGAGACAACCCAGTTTGCTACGCACATTGTAATAAAATATATTTATGTGGTGGTGTGGCGTTTATTTGTAGAATGCGTGTTATTCTGCCACACGTTGGATGCGTCACTTTGTAATAAACCGTCGTATGGGGTATTTAGATTTGTAAATGTTCCCTGTAATATTCGTCTTTGTATCAGTAACGAAAATGTGTAACGGGCGTTTTTATTTCGCTCGTTGCGTTCATAGTATAAGTGTGTAATTGCGGGTAATAATCTGTCAAATACTCTGTGAAGAGTTAATCGTATGTAACGAGTCGGAATATACTTTTTCTTAATACTTACGGGCAAACCGTATCTCTCGTGATTCGATTCGAATCTTGCCGCCTCGTTACCTGATTGGCCCACGCTGTCTTGCAGTGTCGATTTCGCTAACTGCCGTATGTAGGCATTTTCAGTTTAGTATTTGTTTATATTACTTTATTTTCTATGAATCAAACATACAGCGTTGAGGAACATTAAAATTTATTAACCCTTCTTTCTATTATCCCTTCAATTACATTTAATGAATAGTACAGATTTTTATATTAATGGCTTTTACAATTTTCTCAGTTGGTATCGCTCAGTCATATATCGAGACGCCAGCATATCTTATAATGTTTGTTTATCATTATTATTTCGTCTCAAGGTGTTAAGTCTTTTTGACTACAGAAGTTTGGATTATCGGCTAAAATGCACAAAATTATAATATTTCTTAAAACTAGGTACACAATGTTTAATACACTAATACATTCAAGTAAGTTATCGGCAATGAGAATTAGAATAGTGTTTGGTTAGAATTTTGTCAGCAAGTTATGTTCATTAACAATTTATTATAAATCAATTTCAAAGGTTGTTAATTGATTAAGTTTTATTAATAGTGATATTTTAATTAACTTCAGTTCTTGTTTCAAAATTGTGATCAGTGAGGTGAAAATTTTACCTCGTTATTATGGATAAAGGGGAATTTATTTTTTAAGTGAAAATATTAGTTTATACTCATCAGGTTCTCGTCGTGGCTTCTTCGATGTTCGTCTCCTTCTT
Source organism: Magicicada septendecula (assembly GCA_034769895.1). NCBI lineage: Eukaryota > Metazoa > Arthropoda > Insecta > Hemiptera > Cicadidae > Magicicada > Magicicada septendecula. Next base: position 302,253,537 of record CM068371.1, read on the forward strand.
CCGGATAGGTCTAGTCGTCTTCTCTTCCTCGGATGGTTCTCAATTCCCGTTCAGATGGTTTCAATTAAAGTTCGGCTTCCCTCTTGTTCCGTAGTCGTTCGTATCCTCAGGTTGAAGTAGGTCGATCCCCTTCTTCCTTCGGGATGAGTCGTCCGTTACGTTCCTTCGGAGTATTCTTCTTTTAGTTATTTTTATTTTTTAAATATTTTATTACTGGTTGTTCCATCAGGTGTCGTATGGAATGCTTCTCCAATACTTCTTCCTTCTTGGTTTATAAAAAATTTAAGTTTTTATAGTTAATTTCGGATTGAGAGCTGCATACATCCGCCCTCCGCGTCAGTCAAAAATGAAGTCATTAGAATTCCAACGGTTTTTTGGTAATAAATCTCAGTTGCTATGGTTACCTATTAAATTATGCTAATTCTCATTGGTCGTTATTTTATGTCATTGTTATATTTTAACGTTTTATTTTGGTTTAAATCTATAAAATATCTTCAAATTAAGATTTCTTTCTTATATTAGTAGTTATATTAATTACATGAATACCATTGTTCTTCTTTTTTGTTAAGGATTATTTTGATATCCCTCATGGTTACTTTCGAATAGTTAATAACATTTTCCTTATTTTCTTATTTATATTTCTTATATATTTAATCTAAAACTGGATATTATTTATACATTTTTGTATTAGGTATACTTACTTAACTGTTTAAACATTTGGTATACTCTGATTGATACTGGGCTATTGTTTTGCTTTTAAATTTACAAAGTTCCTTCACTAAACGTTAGGCCTAGAGCCTAGACTTCCCCATACTACCATTTAACATTCTTTGTAACTTATTAACTTTATATATGGTACACTAAAACAATTTTTATATAAACAGATAATAAAACATTGGTGATTATAACTACACCTCCTATTATAAAAATATTCCTTGCCAGGTTCAAGCCTGAAATTAAACTTCTAACTAGTTTCCTGTTTTTTACTATTATCTTGCTTATCTTATAATTTACTACATTCTATGGTTTTTTGAACAATAACAAAACTCTTATAATACTACTGTTAAACTGTACCTTACACAATATGTCTTACTTACTAATCCCTTCACTTAAATACAGTGTCTGTCCTTCTTATTTTACTATTCATTCTAATAACTTAATTTTTACCTTATTTTATAATTCTTACTTCCTATTACCTAAATTCATAATAGCACAATCAGTTTAATCTTACTTGCTAACATAAAGTTTATCAAAGATTGTTTAGCTATTTTATTATAGTCTGCTTATAAAATACTTTATTCTGCACACCCACTGCACTTTTCCCTTCATAGAAGGTTTCTTTATTTGTTATCACTACCACTTTTTTTATTACATGCTATACATAGCATTTCACCACTTGTTTATTTTTATACACCTTTTATTTCACTCACTTAATATTATTCACACGGTTTGTCTGATTATTTTGATATCACTGTGTGATTATGGGTCATGAATAACTAGTTTACTTTCAAATCACCTTGATCACTTTTGGTTATTATTTAATTATTGCCTTTGTTTGGCTCAAAGCATCTTTTATTGGCTTTGACTATGATTATCATTATTAATTTGGGTATGGTTATTTTTTAACTCCCTACCTTACATTTATAAGTACATTTTTCTTCTCCTTTCATACAATATATATACAACATCATTATCTTACTTGTTATTGTTAATATGGTTATCTCTTATTTATGCCCTAACTATTTTAGTGCATTGGTTTACATAAATATTATAGTCATAATTCGGAGATTACAATGTTCGTTATTACATTCTTGGTTACATTTAGTTTCTTGTTCCTTCTTCCTTGTTACATTATATTTTCCTTGTTGTTTTCCAATCTATTGGGTCAAGTCATTGTCAGTTTCTCAGTCATTTGTCATCGTAATTTGGTCATTAATCGTTGATTTATAAGTTTTTGGCCTTTCATCTCATTTTCAGCTTTTTTGTTTATTATTAATCATCAGTGTATTTCCACCATCTTATGTCATGTTACAACATTCATTCATTCTTATTTAATTAAGCGCTTTTTTATTTAAGATTTCATAATTAATTTGTTTGATATACGGTTACATGGTATCGGCGTCCCTGCAGGTCACTTGTTGATCTCCACAAGTTTTGTTCACTTTTGTCCGAATATTTCTCACTGTTAATTTTGAGTACTAACGATTTATTACAGTTTCACTATTGTATCACATTATTTCTCCAACCTTTTATTTTTTGCGTCACCAAATTGTAATTGTTCATACCTCTAATTCATTTTAGGTTATTGTTAAACTGAACTCACACGTTTTGTATAACTCCGTGTTTTGTTATTCAATCACATTATAAAATTTTGAAAGTATAAAATAAAGTTTTAGGCTGACGAGTCTATGTGTTAACGCCCGGCCGGGGATAGGTTTCTCAGAAAACTGCGGAGTTTTTTGCACGCACACAGCGAAAGAATTTCTTAATACGTGACCAAACTCTGGGAAAATGTTGGCCGTTCGAGTGCGCGGTTGAAAGCGCAGGCGCGCCCTCTTTGCAATCTGCACATACCAATGCCAATTCACACCCGTCTCGACGCTACAGTCTATTCACCGTAATTTCTTAGTTGCAAATAATATTGAAAAGATTTCACTTACAAAACCCCATCAGTCTGTACCGTTACAATACCCCCCCAATGAGAGGTTTTCTGCTGAAACAGAAAAACTCTCATTGCTAACCCCTAAGAGGATCGGTGAGGATATGGTGCCAACAACCCCCCTTTAATTTCTAAACACTTCATGGGTAAACTACCCCCCTAGCTCGGCGACTATGGCTGCACCTGAACGAGATTACTGGACTTCTCTGTACGAGATCCCAACATCATAATATCGGACAGATATTCACCATAGTACCCCTAACCTTCTAACATTCCTTAAAAAAATCGAAACTGGCCTTATATCATACCAGATCCTCAATCGATATGTCTCCCCTTACATACATACTGGGTTGCCTTTAGCAAATACTGGGTGTATACACATACTCGTTATCGTATTAAAAACATACTCCTTATTTAAAATTCATAAAAGGTATCTTTCACATTTCATTTCTTTTCTCCATTTACTTAAATCCAATCAAGTTCAAATCCAAAATAAACTAAACAAATCAAATTGAAATCATTTAAATTTTTGTTTGCCTAGAGGAATTTAGCTTAAGTTCATTATCCAAGTTCCATTAATCTGATCATTTCATTACATTTACTTTCAAAAATTTTTAAATCTTTTAATTGGATTCATCACTCTTCTTAATTACCTACTAACAACCATAATGAACCAATAAAAATACACAACTTACTTCTACTATAAAGTCAAAATTCAAAATAAATACCCTTGTATACAAAAGAGAACATAAAAGGCATATCATAAATCAGCTAACACCTTCCCAACTTATAATGAACATTACCATTTACGGTAACGTTATTTAATACAATGAATAGAACAAACAAATTTTTTTTTCAAGAAAAAATCAAATTATTTAATTTAATTGAAGTAACAAAAAATTCATGAGTTAATCCCTAGAAACCTAGCCTGGCTTGAACATCAACCATCAGCTGATCTCTCTGGGTCAGGTGAATGACCTTACCCTATATACACCATACAAAACTATACCAGGAAAAATACACAACATATGTTCATAACTCTTACACTCTAACATAATAAAAATAATGGCACAATAAAACATAATAAACAAAATTTGATAAACATCTTCTACACTTGAAATAGTCTTTCCAGAATCAGTAAAGTCCTTTATGAAATAATTACACAGAGTATAACACACTTCAATCACTTACGTCTAAACAGACTATCTACTACAGTATTACTTCTTGAATCAAAATAAAATCATTTAATTAGCTTGTCAGCTAGTCAGCATCATTACGTCTCAAGTTTTAGTTCGTTACTCCCCTGAGTAACCCCCTTACCACACACTCTATGGCCCCCCCTGGACTGTGGCGTCCAGTTGCGTCCACAAGGACTGAATTTGAGGAGGAATTTTGACATCTCCTGTCCTTGCTTCAGCCTTATATGTTTAAAATTATCAGATATCATAATATCTGGAGTTACATATTTAAAACCTTAATGGGGGTCTATCACCTTTTTTTACTGTTCCTACGCGAACAGAGTGATAGCCGCTGTTCCATAATTTGGTGATTCCCCTGATTTACCCCCTTTCAATTTCTAAATTCACCTTTACAACGATAACAGCTATGGTCAGTTAAGGCAGAACGTGAAGCAATGAGCCCCAACCATAGCTGTCAAAGCTAAACCAATTCCACGGTCAGGGTTCGGTGAGGCCGTGACCACCCGAAAAGTGGGGAATCACAAGTATAAAATATATGTTTGTTTATGACATAGTTACATTTAAAATTCACAATTTACATTACATGAAATTCTTAATATTGATTACGTGTTTGAGCACTACTCATTTGCTTTCTTATCTTTCCTACTTGTGACCTTCATTAACATACAATAGTGAGTTACCATAGAATATTAACTTATTCATCTGAATTAGTCTATACCTACTTACATAGGCCATCATCAACTAATGATTGAATCTTTAAATACATTTAATAAAATAATTGACCATTTGATAAAAAGGACTCACTCTCTCACTCCATTAAAATAAACATTTACTTTGCATCTGAATAAAAATTACAAACCTTTCAATTTTAGGTTTAGTTTCAAATTCTATTTACTCGTGACCTTGTTACATTTTATTATTACAAATCAATTATGAACTTCCATTCATCATTTTCACATTAATTTAATCACTGAAAATTACATTGGAAAACTCACAACTACCTCAAATTAATTCCCTCATTTAATTCAGACCTTTAAAACTCATGTAAATATTTTACTTTATTTAATTGTATTATAAAATTCATACGTACAGTACATCACTCATATACTGTCATAGACACAAAATATAAACATTTGCCACCACCAAATCATGTACACAACTCCATGTATCTTCTGAAACATTTTAACAACCATATGATTCCACAACTAAATACATTTTACATTTATTCATTTACTGTTTATTATCAGGTTTAAATCTTTTAAATTCATTATCAAAATTTATCTATACATTAATCAATTAATTAACCTCAAATTCTTTTAATTCAATCAGTTACTTTAAATGCATTACTCCAAAACAATTACAATTCAGTTGTTTTATAAACTTCCTAATTACTTTTGTTATTCGTTCAGTTTGATAAAATATTATTATTAAAATTAAATTACTACTGCATACATACATTGTTTACGTAAAATACACCTTACAACACAAACACAATTAATTTCACTATAAATTTATTTACAATTTTTTGACATTATTTTTCTGTTTACCACACCTCATTTTATAAAACAGTCCAATTCAAAACCATTAATTACCTAGTTATATCCTAATACATTAATTGTTTTACCCCCCATCATCGTACAACAATCTGGCTTTACGTTTACACAGTTCATTTTTTATTAAACTCATTATATCATTTTTATTAATATAAAGACCATCCATATTTTTATATTCTTCCACAATATCATCAGGATTATTCCATGTTATTAAATCATATAATTTATTATCATCGAGTATAGTCCAGTCACCCTTAGTATGATCTGTCATAGTCATGTCAATTACAGTTTCATTATCATTATTATCTACTGCTGTATTAGCTTTGTCATAAAGTAAGTAATCAATATTATCACTTTTATCATTATTTGCTGTACTAACTATTTCGCAAGGTAAGTACTTATTGTCACTAACTCTTTCAATATCTAACCTCTTTATCAATTCGTCATAACCTCTACTAGTCTTAAATAACTCTATTTTCTTATCAACATACCTTTCACCGTAACACCAATTCACACTTTTTCTGTCATTCCGTACAGAGGGTATTAAATCGTAACAACGCCTACTAAAAATTAAAAAAATAACTAAAAAACACATTGTTTTCCTGTAGGGGACTCTTGCCCTTCAAAAACATTTGTAACCAGCTTGGTTTACCATAAAACTGGGGAAAATCTACCCTCTGCCCTATATTCACAAAATTATTCTTTTCATACTCTCTCTCTAACTTACAAATACTGATCTCTACTCTCTCTCTCTCTCTCTCTCTCTCTCTCTCTCTCTCTCTCTCTCTCTCTCTCTCTCTCTCTCTCTCTCTCTCTCACTGTTTCTATATTATTATGATCGCTAATTATTTTCTCGGTATTATTTTTATATATCTCGTTTTCAACTATCTCACTACTATTAGTTGTTAATTCATTTTCGTAACTAACACCTACCTTGTTGATGATCCCTTCGTAATTATATGTTATTTTACTATTACCCTGGTCGTCTGTTATTTCGTCACATTTACCCGTAACTGTGTCATTTTCTACCTCCTCCTTCAGCGTTCTACTTTTGTTTATTTCGTTGTGTATTTTATTTATATTTATCATTATCTCACCTTTCATTCCCGCAATAGTTTTATTCATACTTTCTAATCGGCTATTCATATTTACTTCACTCATTTTTAGTTCGCTTCCTATGTTCGCAAACTCCTTATTTATGTCTATTAACCTTTCATCTTGTTTGTTAACTTTAATATTTACAACATTCATTTCTGATTTGATTTCAGATTTGATTTCAATTTTAAACTCATCTAAACTCATATTCAATTTATCATTATTTTTATCATTGTTCTTATTTTGTTGTTCGAATTTATTGTTTATCATTTCCATCATTAACGCTAACTGGTTGAATATATCTACATTATGGCTCTTACTACTACACTCAACTTCAACCGTTTCATCTACATTCGGTATTTCTAACTGTACACTCTCATCAATATTTTCGTTTGTTGAAATTAAATTATCTTGCATAATGTTTTAAATAGATTCCTCTACACTCTCACATAAATTTGCACTCTTGCTTTTCTCTGCCATTTTGATCAGGTTGTGAATTAATTTATTTTAATTTTTAATTCACAATGTCGCTGTTTACGGGCGCCATTTGAAGCTGTACGAGTTTATTAATGATTGAAATATTTAAATTTGTCCCTGTTTAGGGCGTCATTTGAAGTACGACAAGTTAATTAGTATTAGAAATATTTAAATTCGTATTACTTACCTTTAAAGGTAATGTACCAAGGTGTCGTCTGATGTACTTTGGCAGAGAAAAAACAACAGGTGGTGCAATGACAAACACATTTTTATATGTCTAATTAACACATTTGATTTTTATCTTATTTTATCGTCAAATGATATCAAAACTTTACATCGATAATAACTGCTGGATGATAACTTTAATTTATATATTACTCATTGTCTTCAAAAATTACTATTTCTTTCACATTCATTTAAATATTTACTTTTACGTTAATTCATTGTTAATTTCTCTTTCTTCATTTGTTTGTTATACATAAAAAAAATTGTTGTAATATTTATAGCTAACAATCTTAGATTCTAATCATAATCATAATAATAATGAGACAACCCAGTTTGCTACGCACATTCATTCATTCTTATTTAATTAAGCACTTTTTTATTTAAGATTTCATAATTAATTTGTTTGATATACGGTTACATGGTATCGGCGTCCCTGCAGGTCACTTATTGATCTCCACAAGTTTTGTTCACTTTTGTCCGAATATTTCTCACTGTTAATTTTGAGTACTAACGATTTATTACAGTTTCACTATTGTATCACATTATTTCTCCAACCTTTTATTTTTTGCGTCACCAAATTGTAATTGTTCATACCTCTAATTCATTTTAGGTTATTGTTAAACTGAACTCACACGTTTTGTATAACTCCGTGTTTTGTTATTCAATCACATTATAAAATTTTTAAAGTTTAAAATAAAGTTTTAGGCTGACAAGTCTATGTGTTAACCCCCGGCCGGGGATAGGTTTCTCAGAAGACTGCGTAGTTTTTTGCGCGCACACAGCGAAAGAATTTCTTAATACGTGACCAAACTCTGGGAAAGTTGGCCGTTCGAGTGCGCGGTTGAAAGCGCGGGCGCGCCCTCTTTGCAATCTGCACATACCAATGCCAATTCACACCCGTCTCGACGCTACAGTCTATTCACCGTAATTTCTTAGTTGCAAATAATATTAAAAAGATTTCACTTACAAAACCCCATCAGTCTGTACCGTTACACCACCTCACCCTTACTACAAAATATCACCATCAACTATTTACTCTCTAATTACATTACCCTCTCTTTCTACATATATGCACTATCTACTGTGTCCCTATTATTACCCTGTTTCTGTATTACTTATTTCAAAATTCTTATTTCATCTAACACCCATTAGAGTTAACTTTGACTGACTCAAATGCCTTCTTAAAATAATTATCATTACCCAAAGTCTATCTTTTTTCACCTTAATATGATCTTTGACAATTACCCTAGAAAATTCATCACTTACCTCTTAATAACAATGTAACTCCATATCCAAACATATTATATGTTTAATCATTTACTACTCTTTATAGCATATAAATTTCAGAAATTATTTAAATTCATCATCATAACATTAATTAATTGATTAATCTCCATTATTTAATTCAATCAATCATTTAAAATTTCACAATTACTTTAGTTATCTTAAACTTCACAATTATTCTCATTACATTTATTTAGTCTGAAAAAAAAAATGTTATAGCTATTATTCAATCAACTCCTATTACCTACATACATGTTTACATAACATAATACACAACTAAATGTAATACACAAATACATTTAACATTGACACATAAAAACATCTACAATCCAACTTATTATTTGTTATCATTGACCATTAATCAGTTCCCAAAACAATCCATTTCAAAACCACACTGTTCACATAATTAAATGTTCATACACAATAAAATAATTACCCTCCATCGTCGAACAACAATCTAATCTTCGGTCTACACACATTATTTTTTATTGAATATCTTATATTATTACTATCAATATAATACTTATCTAATTCTTCATATATTTCCACAATACTATTAGAATTATTCCCTATTATTTTGTCATATAACGTGTCATCATAGAGTATGGTCCTGTCGCCTTTGGTATAATTTGTCAAGCGGCCTACACACATGGGAACCTGGTTCGCCGAACTTGGTTCGTCACTCCCTACACACAGTGGAGGGGAATGTGAACAACGGTTCGCCATTTCACCAGTTTCATTCCAGCAGTTGGGATGAGTTCTTCGAAGATTGCAGCTGCTATTGTTGTATTAGATGAGTTTGGGGGTTTTACAAGAAAGAAGAAGAAAAGATCGCAATGGACCAAGCAGTGGCTTCGTGAGAGAGAGAAGTGGTCTCACCTCAATCTCTTATATCACCTTAGGGAGAACAGTGCGAAAGATTACACCAATTATTTAAGAATGACCGAAACAGAATTCAATTATTTATTGGAACTTGTGACACCCTACATATCAAAGCAGGATACTCACATGAGAAAGTCGATATCGGCCGAACATCGCCTCGTTGCTACACTTCGCTACCTAGCTACTGGAAGAAACTTGGAGGACTTAGAGTTTTCGTGCGCCATATCACCACAAGCACTGGGGAAAATAATTCCCGAAACATGCATAGCAATTTACAAGACCCTACATAAAAACTTCATAAAAGTAAGTTTATTACGTTACTTCATTTCTATATTTTATTAACAAAGTTCTTTTCATAATTCATAATCTTTATAACTCCAAAGGAAATTGTTGTTGGCCTGCCAGGGCACACTTTTGATTAAACTAATCATGATTCCTAGCATAACCTTCTTATTGGATATAAATTAATTGGTTGATAAATTACATGAAACATGTTTTCAAATATATTTATTGGAAAAAATCAATACAAATCACACACACTCAAGTGTTTTTAGAGCGCCGTAAATCGGCTGCTGTTGTCTCCGTAATTCACGAGAAAGTCTGTAGTGGAATCAGTAGTGGTGTGAGGAGTAGTACTCCTGGACGTATCCGATTCACTAAAAGAGGAGTGAAATTGCGGCATCTGGTTATACATTTGAAAGGGATTAAATGCTGAAGAACTGTTGTTTTCAAAAAAAGAAGTGTTGGACGATAACTGATTTTGGAGGCCTTTGTACAGGACCTCCGTAATGAGTTTGTCAGCATGAAGAAACTGTTGCTGGTCCATTTTCCTCAATTTTGCCGCCACCACTTTCCCAATGTTGTCAAATTCATCTTCCGAATTTTCTAGAGCAGCCATAGCCTTTTCTACCAATAACTGGCGCCGAGCTTCAATAGGGGTCATTTTCTTCCGCTTGCAACTCTGAGCTTCATTAGGGGTCATTTTCTTCCGCTTGCAACTCTGCTCAGGCATCTTATCAGGCAGTTTATTAGCAACTTGATCAGTTTTCCGTGATTCTGGTGGATTAAAAACCTGAAAATAAAATCACTGTTAATTATTGTGTTAATGCTGCTCTATTTTGGTTCTACTCATTTAAGGGGACTGTCAACACATATGTAACTCAATGCTAACTAAATGTCATTTTTCTAAAAAAACAATGCAAAAAATAATGAGTCTACTATTTACTAATATTTATTTCTGTAAGTCATTGCCCCATAAGTTGTGATTGCAAATTATAAGCAGTGTCTTTTTTTTCAGTTCCCTTCAAACTCGGAAGAGTGGGTTGCAGTGGCGAATGATTTTGAACAACTTTGGAATTTTCCTAACTGCGGTGGATCCATTGATGGCAAGCATGTTGCTATAGCGCGGCCAGTAGGCAGTGGGTCATACTTCTACAATTATAAAGGTTATTATAGTATTGTTCTCTTTGGAATCGTTGATGCTAACTTGGAATTCATTTTGGCTGATGTTGGTTGCAATGGGCGAGTGTCAGATGGAGGCGTTATTCAGGAAACAGCATTTTACCATCGCTTAAAAGAGGGGAAACTAAATTTACCAAGCATACAAGAAACAAAGGAAAATTTGAATTTCGTTTTCATTGCTGATGACGCCTTTGGTTTGAGAGAAGATCTGCTAAAACCGTTCCCAATGAAAAAGTTAACACATGAACAAAGAGTGTTTAATTACAGACTATCCCGAGCTAGGAGAGTCGTTGAAAATGCGTTCGGGATATTAGCAACTCGCTTCAGAGTTTTTCACACCACAATCAGCTTTGAACCTTGTAAAGTAATAAATATTGTGCTGGCCTGTGTAGCTCTGCATAACTTCCTACGAAGAAAGTGTCGCAAGAATTACACACCTACTTCCATTTTAGATAGAGAGGATATTGAAATGGGAACGTTAATTGAAGGAGAATGGAGGAAAGATCCGCTGCCAGATCATGCATACCAGGGACTCGAAATAAAACCACGGAAGCCTACAGATCTAGCAAAAGCAAGCAGGTTGCAGTATGTTAATTACTTTACAGGAAAAGGCCGTGTTGCATGGCAAGATAGGATGGTACAGCACGTTGTCACAGAATAAACATTACATAAAGTAAAAAATAGTATTCACTTACTTGGCTTTCATTTTGAACACCTTCATCTTCTTCCTCCTCTTCTTGCAAAGTCGATGTTGATGTGCTGTGTGTCTCGTGACCAGCGATGAAAGAAATGAGGTCATAGTACCATAATCGTGGTTTGTAAACATTTTCCTCCGCCGCGCCGGATTTCATTGACAACTTCACTTTTCTAAATTCCCTACGGAAACTCTGCTTTACTGACTCGATTCTACTTTTGACGAAACTTAGGTCTGCAGTGGGAATCGTGTCGCGAGTCAACAGTAAGAGATTGTTCAACGCTTCGTCGCGCTTATTCCTGTCCCTGTACTCGTCGCTTTTCACTTTCCATAAACATGGAAACTCTCTATATGCTTCTATGAAGTCCGTCAAAAACGAAGGATTCATAAATTGTGCACTATCACCACAATCCGCCATTGTGTAGCAACGGAAACAACAATGAGGCTCTCCTACTGCAAGCGCCCAAGCGTCTGCACTGAGTACTGACAAAAATCAAAATGGCGAACAACGGTTCCCCTCCTCCACACCCAGACGAACTTGGTGCGCCCTGCCGGCGAACCGAACAAATGTTTTCCAACCCGATGGAAGACCAAGTTCGTGAGAAATTGTGGCGATCTTGGTTCGTTAAACACCACACACAGGGGAACAAATGACGAACATGGTTCGTGCGAACCAAGTTCGGCGAACCAGGTTCCCATGTGTGTAGGCCGCTTTACAACCAGGTAAGTTATAAAGTCATCCTTACTAACATCATCTCCTACTGCTGCTATATCAGCTTCAATACAAGGTAAGTACTTGCTATAACTATCACCTCTCTCTCTATTCACTCTCTCTCTTAATTCTGTATAACTCCTGCCAACATCAAACAACTCTATCTTCCTATCACCATACCTCTCTCTCACAAAATATCCCTTATCATAACACCAAATCATACTCTCTCTCTCAAAATATGCAGGGGACACTACAACTTTGTTACTGCACCACCTATCAGATGCACAAAAATTCAAGGGACAACTATTTGCAGACCATATGTCTGCCAAATATACTCGTGAAGCCTTTTCTTCACCCCCAACTACAACATCACAGGAAAAATTTACCCCCTGCAACCCCTCTACCTGTATACTCTCTCTCCACTTTCTCTCTGACTCATTAACACACACTAACATTCCATTATTACATTTTACTTCCTCTAAAATTTCATCAGTACTCTCAATATTCACACCATTATTCTCTAACACCATATTTTTACTTATATTGTCATAATTCTCACTCCTACTTACCTTATCATCTTTATATACGTTTAATGTATCTGTTTCTCCACTATGCTCTACCCCCATTTTAATCTCATAATTGTCCTCTACTTTATTCATTTTCAATTTATTAATTATGTCATCTACTCTGGCAATTTGTTTATCAAACTTCTCGCTAACTGATGCTACTATTTTTTCTTTCATATTGTCAAAACGTGCATTAATCTCATTAATATGTTGATTAAAATTAAAATTGTGTTGTTTAATTTCATCTTTTACTTCTTCAAATTTGGTATTGAAATTACTGTTTATTTTCTTAATTTCGCTTTTTTGTTCATCAAATTTTTCATCAAATGTATTAAACTTTTCATCAAATTTATTTAACTTTACACTCTGTTCATTGAAAAGCAATTGCATCATTTTTATCATATCATTTTCCTCGGCTTTTTTAATCGGGACTGGCTTATGAATTAATTCACCCATAATTTTCGACTCAGTTCCGCTTAATTCTATATTTATTTGGCTCTCGTTTTCACTGTCAGTTAAGCTGACGTTTTCATTATTATCTGCCATCTCAAAATTTACATTTTCTCTTTTTCAAACTACTACTATGTAATATTACACAACTTATTATTAAAAGAAAATATTCTATTTCAACTATTTACCCTACCACATGTAGTCACAACATAACCTTATCTTTACGTCTATATTTACGTATCTCCAAATTGTATATTACCTTAAGTAACTGTTCCGCTCCTTCCAGTAGGCTTACTCTATATAAAATAAAATTGTATGTAAAGTCCCTGTTCCGGAAGCCATCTGTAATGTTTTCTTTCTTTTTATTATTTTATTAATTGAGTTACATACTGTTTACTTTCTGTATTAACTATTTCGGGCGCCATGTTGTTATCAACAAAGAAAAACTCAAATATACGTACCTTCTTGGGCCAGTTTCGTTTAAGCAAACCAGAAACAGCGGATCTTGTTACTTGAAATAACTCACTCTTAATTGTAAGATTTACCAATGACATTACACTTTATTATCAAGCCACACATAGTTACATGAGATTCTACTTCGGAAACAAAACACATTGCTATTCGCCATGAGGCGTAGTTATTGAATCAAGTTAAAATTTCTTTCCCATTTATAATTTTATTAAATAAACATAATCCCACCAAAATAAACATAATCAATCATGTCTTAAATTATAGAATTATATATATTTCACAACCCAGCACTGCTTAAATTTATATTTTTTATATTCACGCAATCACACACTCATTCATGCGGTACAATTTCATGGACTTCCCTAACTGAGCTCATTTTATTGAATCTAAACAAAGTACTGAAAATTCGGTTTTATCTCTTATTTGTTACTTAGCTGCAAATCTGTCCAGAAGACGTCGCATCGTTACACGCACACTACGGATGTTGGTTTTCTAATGTTTACTGACTTTAAAGTATTTTTAAACTGCTAATACATCCTGATAAAGTTATAAGTTGGTTATTTTATTATACTTGCTGTGTTCACATTTTGGTTGCGGGCGTAAAGGTACGTCGGCTGACGGCGAGCGGAAATGCTCACATCCACACTGTTTGATATGAACTGTTTTCTCGAATTCACTTCGGTATAATTTTAATAAACTTTTGGCTCGTGAGCCTATGTATTCACCCGGCCGGGAGTGGTTTTAAGTCGACTGCTTTGTTCAGGGCGCGCACAGCGCTGAGGTATGTAGTCAAACGTGACCGAGCGCCTGAGAACCTTGGCCGAGGAAGTGCGCGCTTGGCGGCACGTACGCCCCCTCGTCAATAACTGCACATTCCATTGTCAATTCACACCAACCTTGATGCTATACTTGGCCGAAATAAAAGTGTGAAAATTCAAATCCCAAATACCCGTAGGTGTGTACCGTTACAAAGGCTACTTCTAAATGGTATAATAATTATATTAAAAATGTATACATACAAATATATATATTCAAACACTTTTTCTAAAGTCCGTTTCTTTATGTATAGATTATATTTAATTTTTATAATGAATTTACCTCATGATATTTCTTTCCTTATTAGGAACATGTTTCGGGTACCATTTAGTACCCATCCTCAGCCTTCCGGATTTTGTTTCTGCTGAAGTACATGTGTGTTGGTTGGTTGTTATTGTGGCTTCCTGTTGGCTTCTGGTATTTTAAATTGGTTTTATTGTGTGTGATTGTGGTGTATGTATTAGTATTTTGTGTATTTTCTATGTTGAGTACTTTGAAAATTGTGTCATGTTTTGTATTGATTTGTATTTGTTCAGGTATTATTTTGTTTTGTGTTTTATGTTTGTATATTTGTAAATTTTCCAAAATGTTCATTTTGGTGCCTTTGTTAAACGCATACAAAAAACCAGAAATATACAAATCTAATTTGGCCACACATGCAATAAACACTGGACATGAATTCCCAAACATAACCAACATGATACTAATAAAACACATACCACACAAAGGCACGATAATGAACATTTGGGAAAATTTACAAATATACAAACATAAAACACAAAACAAACTAATACCTGAACAAATACAAAACATGACACAATTTTCAAAGTACTCAACATAGAAAATACACAAAATACTACTACATACACCACAATCACACACAATAAAACCAATTTAAAATACCAGAAGCCAACAGGAAGCCACAATAACAACCAACTAACACACACGTACTTCAGCAGAAACAAAATCCAGAAGGCTGAGGATGGGTACAAAATGGTACCCGAAACATGTTGCTAATAAGGAAAGAAATATCTTGAGGTAAATTCATTACAAAAATTAAATATAAAATATATATATATATATTAAAAATGTATAATTACTTTACCTCAAGATGTTTTTCCCCTTATTTGGGACATGTTTCAGGAAACATATTGTTCCCATCCTCAGCCTTCTTAATTTTGAATCTTGTGGAGTACTTGTGTTTTGGTTGGTTGTTGTTATGGTTTCCTGTTGGTTTTTGGTATTTTAAACTGGTATTATTGTGTATGATTGTGGTGTATATATATTAGCTTTTTGTGTATTTTCAATGTTGAGTGCTTTGAAAATTGTGTCGTTTTGTATTGATTTATATTTGTTCAGGTATTAGTTTGTTTTGTGTTTGTATATTTCTAATTTTCCCACATGTTCATTATGGTGCATTTGTGTGGTACGGGTTTTATTAGTGTCATGTTAGTTATGTCTGGGAATTCATGTCCTGTGTTTATTGCAAGTGTGGCCAAATTAGATTTATATATTTCTGGTTTTTTGTATGCGTTTATATGTTCAAAATAATGTTTTTTCAGTTGTTTTTTGTTTGTCCTATGTAACATTTATTGCAATCTTGGCATTAAATTTTGTATATACCACTAGGTGTATATTATCTTTGTTGTGTGGGTTTAGTTTTTGTTAAATTATTTTTATTAGTTTTGTATGCTATTTTAATGTCTGTGTTTTTAAATAGTTTTGTTAGCTAAATAGTTTAAATAGTTAAATTTATTATTTATTTATACATAACAACAATGAAAAATGGGCCACATTCATATACATAAATAATAAGATGACAAAGCTAAACAGTAATGACTTTGCTAAATGAACACTGTTAACGCAACTTATAACGCTTTAGGCTGCTGACACACGGGCCACTCTGTGGCGCCACTCAGTCGCGCCCAGTTGTTTTGTATGGTTTTAAATTGTACCCTTCCACACAAGCGACTGTGGCACGCGACTGTGGCAGGCAGAAGCCAGTCCCCGCCACTAGTGGTGACGATTTGTGGCGTTGGAGCTTGCACACGGGCCACATTCAGTGGCACCTCAGCAGTGTTCACAGTAGTGTTGTGAAGCGTGTATTAAAACTTTAATTTCTATAAAACTTTTGGAGTTTTCTTACTATTTGTTTTTAAACTTTTTAAGACTTTCTTGTTTCTAAAATCTATTTAAAAACTTTTAAAACTATCATGTCGGATTTTGATTGTGATCGATTTATAATTGAAGTGGAACAGAGACCGGCAATTTGGGACCCGAGATACAATGAATATTCGAACAAAATGGCAAAAGAGAGAGCATGGGAAGAGCTCTGTTATATTTTTGTATCAGGGTTCAGTGAAATGGACAGCCTGATGAAAAATAAATCAGGTATGTTTCTAATCACTACTGTAGTAAAGTATGTAATAAAAATTAAAATAGTAGTAATAATAATAAAGTAGGCCTACTTCACTAAACTAATGTGTAAACTTCATAAACCAACTAAAGTCTAAAATGCATATTAGTTCTTGGTATCCAAGTCACGTATGAATAGTAAATTATAGATAAATAAATCACCTTATATCCGTCGCGTGACTTCTGATTTTTAACTGTTAACGACCTCAATAGAGCGATTTAATCTGTTGGAGCAGATGTTCTGAAACGCGTCATTTTAATCGACGTAACGAAGTCACACGACGGATATAAGGTGATTTATTTATCTATAATTTACAACTAAAGTCATCTAAAGTCTTAAATGTCTAAGGTCAAAGTCAAAGCTCCGCTCAACAGTCCCTGAAAGGACCATGGCGTACCGAGCGGCTGTAGTGTGCAATGTGACGGTTGCATGGCTAGTACAATGCGCCACCAGCCGCTAGTTGCGGTATTCACAGCCAGGAGGCAGCGCTGGTATCTCATCGCCTACTCAGTGTGTCTCTCTGTGTCTAAGGTAGATAGACATTTTATTGTGTAATTATATTATGACAGAATGTAGGTGTATGTAATAGAATAGAAACAAAATACATATACAAGAACTACAAAGTGCAGAATTTGACTAATGTCTAATTTTTGTATAATGCGAGAACTTCTGCAACCCAGAAAAAACTTTGGTCCCATGCAATTCCGCTTTGACCAAGTTTTTCTATATACACTTTATTATTATTATTATTAATAATAATAAAACTTTTCATACAAGAATATATTTTTAATTATTTTTTAATGTAACACTGTTTCAATAGTATTTAACAAACATCATTAGATATACAAATTAATAATTATTTAAATTAACAGTATTTATACAGTTATATTAAAAAACTAATAAAAAATATATTTTTGTATGAAAAGTTTTATTATTATTAATAATAATATAAAAATAATACAAGAATTGAGTTAATACGAATGTAATATTTTCTCTAATTACTATCGTATTGTATGGCATTGCACCATAAAAAAATTTAACATCATTCTCTGCAACAGTCGTATACATTTCCATCTAGCCCATATGGCTCCTACAAGTGTAATAAATATGTAACAATATTCTCCCTGCAATATCAGTCTCTAACCATAACAATTTACTGTTGAGTATCATAATTACAACACAAGAAAAACAGCAATTACTTCTAAATTATATAATAGCATATTAGCGAATTCAGGCGAGACAGTCTCAACAATGTTTTATGCTAACATTACTTGAGCACATATGAGCCAAAACAATATTGCGAACAATGCAGACAGTTTACAGTTTCAGACAGGTTTAGGTCTGGCTTATAGGAAACCAATAGTTAATCGATTACTCAACACCAAACTAATATGATTACTGTGTGTGTGTGTGTGTGTGTGTGTGTGTGTGTGTGTGTGTGTGTGTGTGTGTGTGTGTGTGTGTGTGTGTGAGTGTGTGTGAGTGTGAGTGTGTGAGTGTGTGTGTGTGTGTGTGTGTGTGTGTGTGTGTGTGTGTGTGTGTGTGTGTGTGTGTGTGTGTGTGTGTGTGTGTGTGTGTGTGTGTGTGCACGCGCGCGTGTGTGAAAGAGACGGATGGAGGGAGGGAGGAGGAAGGTAAAGAGAGTGTATGTGGGTGTAATGTTCTTAACATATTCTGTCAAAATCTTTGAAGCAAATTAGATGTGACAAACAAACAATTATTTATATTAATAGAAACCCTTTCTATTTTCAAACAAATATTTTCACTGAGAGATATATTTTAGGTAAGAACACATTTTGAATAAGACACAAAATAAGTTATTAAAATATTTTTTATTATGACTATGGTTCGATAGTGAAACAGTATCAGACAAGGTTTCTCTGAAAAAGCTCAATATATTATTCTGTCTTGCCATGGCACTGATCCTTCTTGTGTACAAAAGAATTAGGTGACATCCTGAAGTAGTTAAAAATTTTGCAATGTCCGCTTTTAGCTCACTCATTAGTGTATTACACTGTCCCACTACCAACCATTCACACGTTATCTGGTGCATTCAGAATTGACATTGTCTACGACAGCGTCGCCGACATATGAGAAGAGCAAGAAGAAGAACTTCCTCGACAGAGTCCATGATGAAACTGATGTAAAACTAAATGAAACAATCTTTTACAACTGAGCAAATGGACAGTGGCACGTCTCTGAACCATTCACACGAGCCACTGAGTGGTGCCACTGTGTGGCGCCACAAAGAAGCTGGTACAAGTAACTGAGTGGCACGACTGAGTGGTGCCACAGAGTGGCTCGTGTGTCACCAGCCTTAGTTATAAAGAAACTAAACCTTATATACAGCTCAAAGACAAAATAATCTTACTTGATTATGAACATAGAGAGGCGTAAAAATAAAGTTGGTAATGGCATTTATTTCATAACAATGATGATAGGAATTCATAGTTGTTTAGCTGATACAAGTACTGTTGAATAGAAACATGTTTAGAGGATGTAAACCATTTTTTATTCAACGATTTTAAAAGAAGTCTCCACTAATATTAAGACATGAGTCCCACTGTTGGACTAATCTGTAGATTCGCTGATGGTAAAATTCTTGCGGCTGCTTGCGTAACCATTCGCTAACAGCAAACTCTACCTCACTGCATTTGAAGCGCCATCCTTTTAGTGATTTCTTTAATGGGCCAAAACATGATAATCGCACGGGGACAAGTCAGGACTGTAAGGTGGATGTTGTACATTGTAAGACTTCCCACTTCATATGCTCAACCAGATCTTGAATCGTCAGGGCTACATGGGGTCGAATATTATCATGCAGACGAATGACACCATTTGTGAGCTTCCCGGGACGTTTATTCTTGATGCTGACCCGTAAGCATTTTAAGCTGTCTGCATATCACTCACCATTGATGGTGACACCAGGTTCTTTAAAATCTAAGAGCAGCACACTCTGATAATAAAAAAATACGGTCACCATTACTTTTCCTGCTGAAGGTTGGGACCGACATTTTTTTGCCTTCGGGGATTGTGCATGCTTCCACTGCATACTCTGATGTTTGGATTCTGATTCGTAGTGATAACAGCAAGACTCATCAACGGCAACAATTGGTGTAGAAAGGTATTACCTTGTTGTTGATAGCGAATCAAATGCTGTAATGATAAGGCCGAACGAAAATTTTTCTGCTCATCAGTAAGCAGTTGTGGAATCCACTGAGCACCAACTTTGTGATAACTAAGACTATGAATGATGGAATGAACAGTTCCCACGCTGATGCTCAACATTTGAGAAAGTTCTCTAACTTTGATGCGCCTATATGCGCGTACAGCAGTTTCCAGCTGTCTCAAATTTTCATCTGTTGCTGCAACACATGCAGATCCGGGATGGGCCAAATCTTTAGCGGATTCTCTTCCTTGTTGAAATTTATTCCACCATTCAACCACTGAAGTATGAGAATAACTATACAGTACAACTTTCATTCTCATATAAATTTCCATTGGCTGACACCCCTCAGTGTCCAAAAACTATCATCGACATCATCCAGGACACAACGCGCATGCCACGGTAACTCAATGTGAAAAACATGTGAAAAATGAACAATTATTTTTATAAACAAACAGTAAACAAATCATAGTAAAAAAAAGAGAAGAAATAATTGTACATGGTGTAAATACAAAAATTTTAATAATTAATCAAATTTAAGCATGTAACTTTAACATCTGTTTTCTAGTAATGTTTCTAGTTAGTTAAATGGGTCCACAATAATTAATATTTATTGAAATAAAGTAAATACTATTTTTGATTAAAATACTAGAAATATTATTTTCATTTATTTTGTAATAAATATTTAATTGGTATTTTTTTATATATGATTTGCAACATTGAAAATAATTATTTATTTGAATTCTACATTTTAATGTCAGACACCCAAGTAATTGAAATATTATTATAATTGTATTTATATATGTTTTATGTTTGTTATTTACATGTTCATATCTGTGTTTAATTTTTGTTGTTTGTATATTATTTATGTGATTTATAAAGTGTATACTACAACTAATGCTTGTAAAACAGCTTCTTTTAAAAGGCAACATTTAATTCATATTCCTTTTCAATTTTGAAAGAATTTACTTTTTTTATAAATCAACGTTTTATTAGCACCTATGTTGAAATTGTCCATTGTAAGCAATGTTATTACATCATAATTGTTACTCAGAAGTGAGGATGCAGAAATTGTTAGTTGTATTGTGATTTGGCAATAGACACAGGGATCAGACTGTAAACCAGATAAGGAACTGTGACTGTCAATGAAGTAATAATCGTACATTCTAGTTTATGTGCTACCAAAGATTCTTTAAGCCGTTATCTGAACAAGCAGCTGTGAAGAGATCAGTAGCCAATCTATTAGGATAACAGCAAACAAATTTATGAAAAACAGGAAGTCTGACGAGACACATAAAATAAGAATTAATGGTAACAAGGTCCAGACAGAACACATAAATGTCACCATAAAGTTGATATCCTTTTACGGTAAAGTCAAGTCAAGTAAAGGGGCACAAGTGCAAAAACGTGTTGTACTCCGTGAGAACTTTGATCTAAGCCAGAAAAACCCCACCAAAATCGTGATGTAGGGTCACATGATGTAGTCTTTGATAAATAGTAGAAAGTCTTATAAAAATTGTTAAGAAACTACCCTCACTTCAACTAGTTTTTGCAAATCATAGTTAATGTTTTAGAAATAAAAGAAGGGGACAGTCCCACCACTGTAAATAAGGGTTACAACCCACATTTTCAAGTATAAAAAGCCAAGCCAAATCCTGGAGAAAACAGATCTGACTGTAAGTGTTCTTAGAGTCTTAGAGACCTTACGTCTGTCTCACTTTGACTTGTTCTTTGATCTGAGTTAGAAAGTGTTCTAAGAGAGCATCTCTAGTCAGTAATAGTCAGTCATAATTTTATTCTTTGTCAATTTTTAAAGAGAAACTAAAGTAGTTACCTTATTTTGATGAGCCTAAGTACTAGTAACTGAAGGTACTTACAGTTGAGTAAAAGTATTGAACTAATTGAATTACGTAAATAATCTGAACAATTATTATTATTGTTACGACGGTCTCCTTGATCATTGTATGGTACAGTGGAAAACAAAATACAAGACACCAATTAAGTCACTAATCACCAGCTTTAATTATTACAATTAAACAGTTTGTAATCAACAAGATAGTCTCTTACAACAAATCAAATAAAAATTGTTCACACACAATAAAAATGTCAACTAATATAAAACACAATTGTATTACAAATGTCCCGCACCACTATACAACACACAACACTTTGCCACAATACTTTGAACCGCACTGTGTAAATCGCCGACAATAACTGAACTCAGCGCTGCTGAAGTCTTGTATTTATACCCTGTTAAAATTCCAGAAACATCCATACTATGCCATTAGCGCTACACTAGAACAAAATTGATTGTGGCCTTGACACAGTGTGTGTGGCCAGCGAAATCTAGAAAAGTCTCGCTAACGCATGTTGAGATAACGTATGCATACAACATTACAGCCGGGTTCCACTGGAACATCCAAGAAACACATAGAATGTTTTGTAATTGTAAACACTTTTTCCACATTACATAAAATTATAAAGACAATTTTTAAAGGGTTGTATTTGTTAATCATCAATAAACTGTCTTCAGAGAAGAAGAGTTCATATCAATGATTTACTTTCACCTCCAAAGCCACAACAACGAACAGTTGTAGCCTAGCAGCCACTCGATAGGTTACAACATTAAAAATCTGGTTTCAGATGTGCTGGGTTCAAGAATTGACAACAGTCTTTGAAGACGACGAATGTGATCAGCAATTGTGAAAGCGTTGTTGGAGTGCAACACTGTGAAGCCGCTTGAGGGCACTCACCGGACCAGCAGCAGTCTCAGGACACCAAGGCAGTCGTGTTGCAGTTCCAAGGAGCAGTTGTAGCAGTCTATGAGGGAGCATATTGAGATCATCATTGGAAAAGAAGACTTTAAGTAGAAATAAGTTAATAAAGTCATTATATTTATGCTAGAGAATGGCTACTGCAGAGTTAAATCATTTTGAAAGCTCTAATAGCAATTCTGATTTTGAATTAGATTTGAAAGATTACGCCACAAGTAGTAAGAGCACAAGTGGTGATAGAAAAATTAGTAAAGTAAAAAGTAAAGTAAAGAATAGATTTGATGGCATAAAGAAAATCATAAAAAATTAAAGCATGACCAAGCAACTAAATCTGTTCCTGAGTTTAATGGTAAAAGAGATGAGTTGACTAAATTTATTAGCTATTGTGATTTTGCTATTCAGAATGTAAGTCACTCATATAAGCATTTGCTGTTTTAAATCATAAAGAACAAGATAGTTGATGATGCTTATAATATTATTAGATTTAAAGATGTTAGATCATAGGAACAGCTTAATAGTACAGTCGCTGAAGCCAAAAAAAATAAAAATTGCAAATTACGTGGCTTTTACAAGATTTTTTGCATAGGTCTAGATAAAAAGGTAAGAAAGTATTTTTAAAAATGTTTACAAAAATTCAGTCGTGGGTTTTCAAAAAAAAGGGAGGGGGAAGGTACAAAAAATTCATTTTTCGTGATTATCTTAAACAATATTAAATTTATGAGAAAAATACAAAATAACAAAAAGAAAGAGCATAACATTATGCATAAAAAAGGTTATTAGCATTTTTTGTCAGGGCGATACTTTTAGTAGAAAAATTAATTCAAAATTGGCCAAATTTTTCACAAGGTGGATTTTCACATAAATTACATGTTTATATAATAGACATGCAATTTTTTCAGGAATATAAGTTTAAAAACTCTTTATTATTCATTTATGTATATATTATTATGTATACTTTTTACTTATTTATTACGCATTATAATAAAAATTTTATTAAAAAATGCACTTTATAAATATATTCAAAAATAGTTTTTCTTCCAATCATTGAAGATTTTTACAGAAAAATAACTTTTAAAACACAGATAAAACAGAAGGATTTATAGTTCATAATAATTGCATAACATTAAATAAAGATCCCACAAACAAATATCAAACACGAATAACAAATATACTAAAAAATAGTACCCAAATCATAAATCCTAAAGATTCCTTTAAATATAAAATGGATAATCCTTGTACACCAAAATTAAATTCTTTAATAAAATTACACAAAATCAATAAACCTATCAGACCTTTAATAAACGCCACCAAATTATAAAATATCAAAATTACTAACACAAATCATAAAACATAAAATTGAACTTCCAGCAAAATACAATATAAAAATATCAGTATGGAGAACCATACATGACTTCCATGTTCTAAGATTTATATTTAAAATACTTTTCGAAATGAACTATTTCCATAGAAACTACTTACTTCTTCAGCCTTAACCACAGTACTGTGATCACTAACGTATACCACCTCACGATAGTGAACTCAATTTTCACTGATGATGGCAGTCGATAGCACTGCAGAAACGTCTGGTTTTGTAGAAAACATTGGATCAAGCCCAAACAGCCCAGGAAGAAATTTTAACAACAAACTACTTCTTTGTTGCCAATAACGTAGTACACGACATAAATAAAAAAAATTATCCCCATCCCCTTCAACTATCATTTTCATTTATAGAAAATTACCCCCACCCGTTCAACTAGACTCTTCATTTATAGATATTTCATCTACGTTTCTACAGTGGATTATTATGATCTTCTTATCAGGATACTTTATTTATCAAAATTAAGTACTTTACTCTTGCTAAAACATAAAATGTTGCAGGTAAACTACCCTTTCCCCATAACCGATCTTCATCAAAATCAATAGGCCTTGAGTTTTCTACAACTCAGGAATGTACACAAAAAAATATTTGATTCTGCTTGAACGTGCGGCAGTTATCGTTCATCATAGAAAAAATTACCCTTGTTAAAACATAAAACGTTGCAGATAAACTACCCCTTTCCCTGAATCGATCTTCACCAAAAACAATAGGTCTTGAGTACTCTACAATTCAGGGCTGTATGCAAAAAATTATTTGATTCTGTGTAAATTTGCGGCTCGTATCGTTTGCCATAAAAAAAATCTACACAGACACACACACAGACACTTTTTGAAAAATGACTTTTTTCCATGTTTTGATGGTAGTACAATCAGAATCTGCCGTTATCTTGAACACAATTTTTTTCGCCATCACCATACTTCCATTTCCTTATGGAACATGGAAGTAAAATAGTATTGAACTCACGGAACATTCAATATCGAACTGCGATAAACCAATATCTGTATGGCGCATGTACCAGCTATCCTCGCTCTCCCTAAAATTCTTCAACTTTCAGGGTCTGTTCTTTTTATGTCCATGCACGGATATAAATTCTCACTATGTAGAAGAGAAACCTCAACTATTGTAGTTTTACGTACAATAGTTACATATTAATATTTTCTTTTAATTTTTTTAACTATTAATATTAATACGCACAATGGACATATTTTTACATTTATTAATAAAAGTTACATTTATTTAAATTTAACTAAATGTTAACAATTCTTTATACCGCAGTCTTATAGAAGACACTTTGACCAATACCTGTTCTTAATTTTGTTAAAAAATATTTATTTTGAAAATTTCTGTAGAAATTTTAAGTTAAGAAAATGATGTATACTTGCGAACTCAAAAAAATGATAAATTTTAAAACTCGCTCATTTTATGCCAATAAATCAACACCAATTTTACTTCCATATTCCTTAAGGAAATGGAAGTATGGTGATAGCAAAAAAAATCGTGTTCGAGATTATTGCAGATTCTGATTGTACTACACTCAAAACATGAAAAAAGTCGTTTTTCGAAAAGTGTCTGTCTGTCTGTCTGTCTATATATAGATTTTTTTCTATGGCAAACGATAACTGCCGCAAATTCAAACAGAATCAAATCATTTTTTGCGTACAGCCCTGATTTGTAGAGTACTCACGACCTATTGTTTTTGGTGAAGATCGGTTGAGGGAAAGGGGTAGTTTACCTGCAACGGTTTTTTTTTATCAAGGGAAATTTTTTTTTTGGCAAACGATAACAGCCGCAATTTCAAACAGAATCAAATAATGTTTCGCATACAGCCCTGAATTGTAGAGTTCTCAAGACCTATTGTTTTTGGTGAAGATCGGTTAAGGGAAAGGGGTAGTTTACCTGCAACGTTTTATGTTTTAACAAGGGTATTTTATATGGCAAACGATAACAGTTGCAAATTCAAACAGAATCAAAAGATTATTTGCATACAGCCCTAATTGTAGAGTTCTCAAGACCTATTGTTTTTGGTGAAGATCGGTTAAGGGAAAGGGGTAGTTTACATGCAACGTTTTTTTAACAAGGGTATTTTCTATGGCAAACGATAACAGCCGCAAATTCAAACAGAATCAAATAATTTTTTGCATACAGCCCTGATTTGTAGAGTACTCAAGACCTATTGTTTTTGGTGAAGATCGGTTAAGGGGAAGGGGTAGTTTACCTGCAACGTTTTTTTATCAAGGGTATTTTCTATGGCAAACGATAACAGCCGCAAATTCAAACAGAATCAAATAATTTTTTGCATACGTCCCTGAATTGTAGAGATCTGAAGGACTTTCGATTTTGGTGAAGATCGGTTAAGGGGAAAGGGTAGTTTACCTGCAACCTTTTACGTTTTAACAACAGTAAAGTACTTGAAAATTCATTTAAACTTTTTCAAACAATGGTAATTGTTAAAAATAAAATAATTTTGTTGCCAGGCAATAAAATTATAATTTTTTCATTTTAATGTAAATTATGTATGAGTTAACATACATGTATAAAATAATATATCGTTCGTGGCAGGTAAGCATATCTCAGTTATGTAATGTTTACGTTTCCATTTTATTATTATGACTACAGCAATAAAAAGGCAGGGAACACACACACACACACACAAAATTCGCGTTATTTCTGGCCTCACTCATGTTTATTTTCTTACATTTGCACGCTTTTTAAATGGTAAGTGCCGAAACCCATACCAACATAACGCGTGCAAGCCGAAAAAGTGTCCAGCGTGGATAGCGATTTTGCTTCCTGTGGATTGCTGGGCAGTGTAACTGCACCTGTTTACAGACGAACGATTCATAGACAGACTTTTCGTCTTTAGGGAATGAACCCTCTGCAAGATGCTGAGGGTCCATGAGTGACTTCGGAGCGCTCCTTCTTTTTCACGTGTTTGTTCTGTGAAACATACACTGTAGATTCACAGCTTTACTCTAAGCAACGCTCAATAGGAAATGTTGAAAATTTTTGTCCACGGTGTACCCTCATACACACTAAACCTGCTCTGATGTTTTAATTACGGACATCATAATATTAAAACTTTGGAAACTTGAGCACTACTTAATGGAGATCAATCATTAACTTATACAAGCCATTAATTTTATGCATATTTTTTATATATGTGTGTACAACGTTATCGGCAACTAAGAAGTAGTTTTGTTAAAATTCCTTCCCGGGATATTTGGCCGTAGTCCAATGTTTTCTATAAAACCAGACGTTTCGGCAATGCCATCGACTTCCATCATCCGTGAAAATCGAGTGCGATAACGTGAGGTGGTATACATTAGTGACCACAGTATTGTGGTTAAGGCTGAAGCAGTAAGTAGAAAGAAGTAGTTTCTATGGTAATATTTCATTTCTAAAATGATTTTAAATATAAATCTTAGAATATGAAAGTCATGTATGGTTCTCCATACCGATTTTTTATTATTTTTTTCAAAGGCCTATATATGTAAAGTTCATATTGTGAAGTTTTTTTTTTAATGTAAATACATTTAAAATAAATTGTTAACATGTTTATGCATTTAGTTGAAAAAATAAAAAACTAAAAGTTATTACTTTATTTTAAGTATTTATTAATACTTTAATTATTTTGTTTTCATTTTATGTAAAAGTACAAACAAACATTTAGCTTTAAAATGTTTTTTCATTTTTGTCTCTACGACATTATAATGGATTTTATTAAAATTTGTATGTTGCAATGTCAGAAAAAAATATCGGTATGGAGAACCATACATGACTTCCATGTTCTAAGATTTAAATTTAAAATCATATTCGAAATGAAATATTTCCATAGAAACTACTTCTTTCTATTGCTTCAGCCTTAACCACAGTACTGTGGTCACTAACGTATACCACCTCACATTTTCACACTCGATTTTCACTGATGATGGCAGTCGATAGCACTGCAGAAACATCTCGTTTTGTAGAAAACATTGGATCAAGCCCAAACAGCCCAGGAAGGAATTTTAACAACACGCTACTTCTTTGTTGCCGATAACGTAGTACACATGACATAAATAAAAAAAATTATACCCACCCCCTTCAACTATCATTTTCATTTATAGAAAATTACCCCCACCCCGTTCAACTAGCCTCTTCATTTATAGATATTTCATCTACGTTTCTACAGTGGATTATTATGATCTTCTTATCAGGATACTTTGTTTGTCAAAATTAAGTACTTTACTCTTGTTAAAACATAAAACGTTGCAGGTAAACTACCCCTTTCTCTTAACCGATCTTCACCAAAATCAATACGCCATCAGTCCTCTACAATTCAAGGATGCATGCAAAAAAATATTTGATTCTGTTTGAATGTGCGGCAGTTATCGTTCGTCATACAAAAAATTACCCTTGTTAAAACATAAAATATTGCTGGTAAACTACCCCTTTCCCTTAACCGATCTTCACCAAAACCAACAGGTCTTGACAACTCTACAATTCAGGGCTGTATCCAAAACATTATTTGATTCTGTTTGAATTTGCGGCTGTTATCGTTTGTTATAGAAAAAAATTACCATTGATAAAAAAAAACGTTGCTGGTAAACTACCCCTTTCCATTAACCGATCTTAACAAACAACAACAAGTCTTTAGTATACACACCGGCACAGAATAAGAATCATACAGAATGGAAACTTCGCTAAAATCCGCGCGCCAGCTGCTAGCGCGCATGACCAGTGGCCGCCATATTAAGAGCGAGTAAACAGCTGTTATACCTAGCTTCAAGTATGCGCTTGTTTTTATACAGTTTTCGCTTTAATTTTAAAGTAATTAACAGCGGTAGTACGTAACTTCAAGTGAACACGTGTTTTATACATTTGGAATGTTACATTGGTAAATTGATTTATTTTTCAAAGTGAAGAATGAGTGTTTGTAAGAGAAAAGGCGGTCGATGGTGCTCAGCACCTAATTGCCAGAATAATTCCAACGCAAATAAAGACATAAGTTTTTTCAGCTTCCCAAAAGACGAAGAACGGTAAGTAAAATAAGTTGATTTATTAATATTTTCTTCTTAATAATATTATTAATAAATTATAAACAGTAGAGTATTCATTAATGTAAAACTCAAATTAGCTATAGGCCTAATTTAAAATCGTTAATCTTGCATTTTTCCAGTGCAAGGAAATGGACTGTAAACTGTAGAAGAGAGGAGTTGTTAAAAAAAGATGCCATATATTTAAATAAAAACTGCAGAATATGTAGTGTACACTTTGAAGATGTGACGTTTTTAAATTTCCTAAGAAACCGGTTGAAACCAGATGCTGTTCCGACATTATTCAGGATACCAAATCCACCGAAACAAATATCTCAAAAAAGAAAAGCACCAACAGAGAGAAGCAGTGAAACCAGTAAAATTATTAAAAAGGGTAAAATTGATGTACAGGTAATTATTATTATTCTTTTTTTATTATTATTATTGTTGTTGTTGTTGTTTAAACGTATTTTATACTATAGTCCTAGGCCTCATTAAAAACTGCTTGTGTCAACGTAACTTAAATGCACAGTTAATTCACTGAGCACATTCTACTTATGTAGGCAGATAAAGGCTAAGGAAGGAGAGCACATGTATTTAATTAATTTTGGCGTGTCTTATTTTTTAGCATGAAAATATGAATGGAAATGCTAGTGCCAGTACTAACATCATCCCTGAAATTTCTGCAGAGTGTTATAAAACAACTGTTTCTGTTAAAAGTCAAATTGATTTATCTTCTCGGAGCCCTAGAAAAGAAAAATTGAGGAGACAATTGAAATTGCTTCGAGGAAAATCCCGGCGTTTACAAAATAAATTATCTTCATCTGTGTCAGAAAACAGTAGTGATTCACAGCTTGCATGTGTAAATAGTGACCAGTTTAAAAGTTTATGTAGTAGGTTTTTAAATGATAGTTTAGCATGACTTGTGAAAATGCAAGTGAAATTGAGTGAGTGTTGCAAGAAAGGAATGCGATATCCAAAAGAATTCAAAACTATGGCTCTAACTCTGTATTTTTTAAGTCCCAATGCTTATAAGTTTATGCAAAATATACTACATTTGCCCTCTACAAGGTGCTTAAGACTGATGACAGAAAAATGGCAGTACCCTCCTGGACCACATGAATTCGTGTTTTCTAGTTTAAAGTTGAAAGTAAGTAATTTAAGTGAGATGCAGATGAAATGTCGTTGAAATCATTTCTTTTTTACTCTATATCGAAGGATGAAATAGTAGGGTTACATAATACAGGTACTGTGCAACTGAAACCTGCAACATCTGTGCTAGTTGTTATGATCCGAAGTATATGTGGTAATTGGAAACAACCAATTACCTACTACTTCACAAACTCTGGTTGTTCTGCAGTGGAATTGAAACGGATTGTTCATGATGTAATTAAAAGACTACATGACATTGACTTAAAAATTTGTTTATTTGTGACTGACATGGGTTCAAACTTTCTTCAGTTTGCACGTATTGAAGGTGTAACTCATAAAAATCCATATTTTGTGGTTAGAGATCAGAAAATATTTTATATGTTTGATGTGCCACACTTATTTAAGTCTTTGAGAAACAACTTGCTTAAGTATAATTTTTTATTTCAAGATAAGGTAGCTTCTTGGCAACACATTATTACATTTTATAATAAAGACAAACAACAGAACCTACGACTGGCTAAGAATCTAACAGATGCTCATCTTTTTCCCAATGGTTTTCAAAAAATTAAAGTGAAGTTAGCAGTTCAAATCTTTAGTCATACTGTTGCAAGTTCATTGTTTACTTATGTCAGTTTAAGTGCTCTTGACTCATCTGCCATAGGTACAGCAGAATTTCTGGAAAAGTGTAATAATGTCTTTGACATTTTAAATTCTAGTCCTAAGGTTTCAGATAAATTTTATAGTAGAGCATGGATGGGCTCTGAGAAACAGCATGAACTTTTGAATGATTTTTTGCAGTTGATAAAATCAATTTCTGTAAAGAACAAAGAAAACAAAGATATAACAAGTGCCATTAAATGTTTTCAGGGATTTGTAATCACTATAAATTCTTTTTTGCAGTTGTGGTCTTACTTAAAGATACAGTCGTTTTCATTCGTCCTCACACGCAGGTTAAATCAGGAGTCTTGAAAATTTGTTTGGTAGTATATGCCAGCAAGGGGGCAATTCATACCATCCAACTCCAGTTCAATTTACAAGAGCTTTCAAAAAGTTACTTTGTCTCAGTTATTTTCAGCATTCAAGCAGTTCAAACTGTGCTGAAGAGTTTGATGTAATTCTTTCAAAAGTTAATAATTGCAGTGATTTATTGAATTTAGATGTTAGTCAAAACACAATCTCAAAAAATATTGTTGTAAACTGCATAGATTATAGGGAAAATTTACCTGGTAAAAATGCACTCCAATATGTCTGTGGATACTTAATTAAAAAGTGCTTAACCATTGATGAATGCAATACATGTTTGGCAAACTCACAAGAAGAAGCAAATAATTTAGATAGTACCAGGTTGTATTTACATTTCAAAGCATATGAAAATAAAAATATGGACATCTTTGGAAACCTAAAATGTCCAAGTTCAAGCTTTGTAAGTTACACTGAACACTTGGAGAATATTTTCACTGACAACTTTCTTGAATTGTTGGAAATAAATTGATTGAGTTAATGGAAAATATAAGTTTCAACCACCCATGTAAGGATTTTCCTCATAGTTATTTGATTAAGTTGTTTGTGAGAATGAGAATTTTTTTTTCTTGAAGTTCATGAACAGGGATTTGAAAAGTAGAACTAACAAAAATTGCAAACTCATCAAAGTGACACTTCTGTGAATTTTGTAATCTGAGTTTGGTATGGGCTAGTAGGCCTTCATATATGTAAATGCTTCATAAATAAATGTGTGTGTGTGTGTGTGTGTGTGTGTGTGTGTGTGTGTGTGTGTGTGTGTGTGTGTGTGTGTGTGTGTGTGTGTGTGTGTGTGTGTGTGTGTGTGTGTGTGTGTGTGTGTGTGTGTGTGTGTGTGTGTGTGTGTGTGTGTGTGTGTGTGTGTGTGTGTGTGTGTGTGTGTGTGTGTGTGTGTGTGTGTGTGTGTGTGTGTGTGTGTGTGTGTGTGTGTGTGTGTGTGTGTGTGTGTGTGTGTGTGTGAATTATTATTACTGCACTCCTCTATTGCTGACGTAATTAAGTATGTATCCTATTGCATTTCATTTTTGCATTTTTATAAGTACCGTACCCTATTGAAGGCCTGATTTATTATATATTCAATCCTGAATGTTAATTGTATTAATCTCACCTTCGTTTTACCTTGTGCGTTTTGGATAAATTAAATAAATTCTTAAACTTCATAACCTATGGTATTATTTGTCTACTTATTTTCCATTTTCTTTTTGCTACGTATATTTTATTATAGGAAGCAGACAAGAACCTTATGCTACTTTTAGCGGGTAAGTTGAATTTTTTAATGTACATTAATGTTATTTGTTTCAATATTAGTTTTTTCGCGTACAACTTGCTTGACCGTGAAACAGCAGTGGTATTACATTTACTATTTCTCAACATGGCGGCCAGCGCCTGGCTCGGGCTCGCTGTGATGAAAGGTGCCGCCCTCCACTTTCCTTTCTGTATGTTTCTTATTCTGTGACACTGGTACCAATCTGCGAGCTTGACCTTGACGACAGCTGGCAAGGACAATAGCAAACAGTAAACTTAAAAATATCGTGCCGTTACTCTATAGGTGACTATTTGTATTACTTTATACCGGATCATATTTTAATAGTTTGCGCTCATTTATAACAAATCTTTGGTATACTTAAATTTATACATTTCTGAGTAGTAGTTGAATACTAAAGCTGTAAATTATTAATGTAATTGTAAATTTCTTCAAAGAGGCATCGAATAAGTACGCGAGCGAAACCATTTTTTCATCCAGCGGAGAACGTTTTTTCCAAAGCGATGACCTATACTTTTTTTTTTGCTTAACCGTTTTCTGAAAGTCCAAGTAAAATTTTAAGATCACAATCCGAGAAAGTGTTGAGGAAAGGTTTCGAGATATCAAGGATGTAAGCAGAGCGTAGCGGAGCATTAACAGAAAAGACGGGAGCTGTGTTGTGCTTATGTATACATGGTGTGTTGGGGTTTGTGAGCTTGTATGTTATAATATTAAACACACACACACAACACATATTGTTTTCTTATACGCCTATTTCGTTGAATCAGTATTGTTTAAAATCGTAAAACGAAATTTATAGTTTATAAACAACGTTGACTATACTGAACAAGTATGAGTCAACGAAATATCCGTTGAAAAAAGAAAATAAAATAAATACGAAAAAATTCGTATAGTTTTTTCGTTGTTTAATATTTCAAAGATCAAAATACTCTGATATGAAAACATGAGAGGTCTCTCTCTCTCTCTCTCTCTCTCTCTCTCTCTCTCTCTCTCTCTCTCTCACACACACACACGCGCGCGCGCGCGCGCGGGGCGGACGCAACACATAATTCAAAGAATAGGCCAATCTATTGCATACTGAAAATGTAAAACACGTTTTGAAATAAAGTAAATACAAACTAATATCCTAAACATCGTAAATATAACTTACCATAATGTCCAGGACACTCGGTACTTCGTTTTTATGAGCTTCTGTTGTTTCCAACAAACACTTGATTTCCTTGTACTATTTTTCGTAAAAAATGCATTAAAGTCAACAATGCATACAAGTTATTTACATATAACGATGTTTAAATACACGTTTGTCGTAAGAGTTACAGGGTAAATTAATACAGTAAATAAAATTGGAAATATAATAGACGCACTACTAAAACGCACTATCTAAATTATTACGACTGAACTTCCTTTCAGTCAGAAAACATTTCGATACCGCACATATCTGCGTCGGCATCTGTTTCCGGCTCACAATCACTGTCACTCTCACTATCTAATGAAATCACAAACCTATCGGTTTCTTCGTCAATAATTATGTCTCTTTCACAGTATTCCCTCTCCAATCTTTTAACTCTTTTATCACACAGAGGTTACCAGTCATCTTCGGACAGTTCACCAAATTTTCGTTCACACAAGGCAATTACATCATTCATTTTAAATGTAGTATTGTGTTTTGCAACATGCCCTTTCACGATAGACCATATCATCTCGATCGGGATGATATGGCGGAAGTCGCAGTGTCGTATGACCATGTGCTTTCGGTAGCTCGTCAACTACGTACGTTTTCTTGTTACTCTGGTGTTTTTTTATAAGCGTTAAAAGTTCAGGCTTCAACATATTTGTCGAAAATGGGACACCGTTATCCTCTAACCACTTTATCATATCCTCCTTTTTGGAATTCGAGGTGGGTGCCTTATGTATCTCCACATTGTGATAGGCTGCATTATCCATTACAACAACACATTCAGGAGGTAGATTGGGAAGAAGTTTCTCTTGCAACCATTTTATGTAATTGTCTTTATTCTTTGGTCATGGTAATCGCCACTCTTTCTTCCAGCCTTCCACATTAAAAGACAATTCGGTATGCAACCCATTTCGCCTCCAGCGTTGATAATTATCAGCCTTTCGCCTTTAGATACTGGCCGGTGTATACATTTTGCACTGTCGTCTCTCCACGATTTAGATGACACATGACTAGAGAGAATATATGACTCGTCCATATATACAATTGGTCTTTTCTCTTCCCTGTGCTTAATGAGACATTTTAAATAGTGAATACGCTTTTGGCGTAAGTCACTCTTTTCAATAAGAACTTTCCTATTACTTGGGGTTGATTTCCACTTCAAACCTAGCGATTTCAAAATGACTCTTAAACTACGGTCGCTACCTTTAAAATTAATCTTGTCTTCAAGTTTTTTCCTAATTATATCTGCGGTTGGAAGTTTCCGTTCAGCCACACACACTTCATGAACGGTTCTACGAACAACGCATTTATCAAAATCGTCGATACCAGTAACGGGTTTGTCCCTTTTATATTTCTTTGGAGTCGAAAATGAACATGTTGGACTAAACAACATCCTCACACATTTTCTTGGCTTCTTGCAATATTGTCTGAACTACCGTCCTTGAAACTCCACATGCGGCTGCTGTTCTCTCTTGGCATTTTTGAATGGGTACAATAAAGCCGTCGTTACATTTTCCAGTTTTCATTATTGCTTGTGCTTCTTTTGTCATAAAATCATAAACGTTTTTTATTATTTCCCTGCTCTGACTATGTAGTTTCTTGCCTTTTAATTTTGATACAAACTCTGACATATTTGCCAAAATTGCGAAGCACAAACACAAAAAATATAATACAAAATTGAAGATTCACTACACTAACAAGACGCACCAACGAGTATAAACAAAGTGGTACACCACAGTTTACGCGATACACTTCGAGGCGTAACCGTACACTGAAGTAAAAAAAATCCAATCATTTGCAAGCCGTTGACAGCGGACGTTTTCAGTTCCAACTGCTTACAACCCGTCCTTCCTCATCCCGCCTGTCGGAACTGTTTCAAGGTCAAGCTCGCAGATTGGTACCGGTGTGTATACTCTACAAATCAGGGCTGTATGCAAAAAATTATTTGATCCTTTTCGAATTTGCGGCTCTTATCGTTTGCCATAGAAAATACCCTTGTTAAAATATAAAACGTTGCAGGTAAACTACCCCTTTCCCTTAACCGATCTTCACTAAAAACAATAGGTCTTGAGAACACTGCAATTCAGGGCCGTATGCAAAACATTATTAGATTCTGTTTCAATTTGCGGCTGTTATCGTGTCATAAAAAAAATTACCCTTGTTAAAAATAAAACGTTGCAGGTAAACTACCCCTTTCCCTTAACCAATCTTCAACAAAATCAACAGACCTTGAGTTCCGTATAATTGAAAACGGTATACAAAAAAGTAGTTGATTTTGTTTGAATTTACGGCAGTTATCGTTTGCCATAGAAAATACCCTTGTTAAAATATAAAACGTTGCAGGTAAACTACCCCTTTCCCTTAACCGATCTTCACCAAAACCAACAGATCTTGAGAACTCTACAATTCAGGGCTGTATCCAAAACATTATTTGATTCTGTTTGAAATTGCGGCTGTTATTGTTTGCCATTAAAAAAAAATTACCCTTGATAAGAAAAACGTTGCAGGTAAACTACCCCTTCCCCTTAACCGATCTTCACCAAAAACAGTAGGTCTTGAGTACTCTACAAAACAGGACTGTATGCAAAAAGTATTTGATTCTGTTTGAATTTGCGGATCTTATCGTTTGCCATAGAAAATACCCTTTTAAAACATAAAATGTTGCAGGTAAACTACCCCTTTCCCTTAACCGATCTTCACCAAAACCAACAGATCTTGAGAACTCTACAATTCAGGGCTGTATGCAAAAAATTATTTGATTCTGTTTGAATTTGCGGCTGTTATTGTTTGCCATTAAAAAAATATCGGTATGGAGAACCATACATGACTTCCATGTTCTAAGATTTATATTTAAAATCATATTCAAAATGAAATATTTCCATAGATACTACTTCCTTCTACTTACTGCTTCAGCCTTAACCACAGTACTGTGATCACTAACGTATACCACCTCACGTTATCGCACTCGATTTTCACTGATGATGGAAGTCGATGGCATTGGCGAAACGTCTGGTTTTGTAGAAAACATTGGACTACGGCCAAATATCCAGGGAAGGAATTTTAACAAAAACTACTTCTTTGTTGCCGATAACGTTGTACACACATATATAAAAAATATGCATAAAATTAATGGCTTGTATAAGTTAATGTTTGATCTCCATTAAGCAGTGCTCAAGTTTCCAAAGTTTTAATATTATGATGTCCGTAATTAAAACATCAGAGCAGGTTTAGTGTGTATGAGGGTACACCGTGGACAAAAATTTTCAACATTTCCTATTGAGCGTTGCTTAGAGTAAAGCTGTGAATCTACAGTGTATGTTTCACAGAACAAACACGTGAAAAAGAAGGAGCGCTCCGAAGTCACTCATGGACCCTCAGCATCTTGCAGAGGGTTCATTCCCTAAAGACGAAAAGTCTGTCTATGAATCGTTCGTCTGTAAACAGGTGCAGTTACACTGCCCAGCAATCCACAGGAAGCAAATCGCTATCCACGCTGGACACTTTTTCGGCTTGCACGCGTTATGTTGGTATGGGTTTCGGCACTTACCATTTAAAAAGCGTGCAAATGTAAGAAAATAAACATGAGTGAGGCCAGAAATAACGCGAATTTTGTGTGTGTGTGTGTGTGTGCGTGTGCGTGTGCGTGTGCGTGTGTGTGTGTGTGTGTGTGTGTGTGTGTGTGTGTGTGTGTGTGTGTGTGTGTGTGTGTGTGTGTGTGTGTGTGTGTGTGTGTGTGTGTGTGTGTGTGTGTGTGTGTGTGTGTGTGTGTGTGTGTGTGTGTGTGTGTGTGTGTGTGTGTGTGTGTGTGTGTGTTCCCTGCCTTTTTATTGCTGTAGTCAATAAAAACAAAAACAATAGGTCTTGAGAAGTCTATAATTCAGGGCTGTATGCGAAACATTATTAGATTCTGTTTGAATTTGCGGCTGTTATCGTTTGCCATAGAAAAAAATCTACAGACACACAGTTTTCGAAAAATGACTTATTCTCATGTTTTGAGTGTAATACAATCAGAATCTGCAATAATCTCGAACACGATTTTTTTTGCCATCACCATACTTCCATTTCCTTAAGGAACATGGAAGTAACAGCCTTCCCGCTTATCGGGGCGGACTCCGACAATCAATTTTACTTCCATATTCCTTAAGGAATGGAAGTATGGTGATGGCAAAAAAAATCGTGTTCGAGATTATTGCAGATTCTGATTCTACTACACTCAAAACATGAAAAAAAGTCGTTTTCCGAAAAGTGTCTGTGTGTGTGTGTGTCTGTCTGTCTGTCTGTCTGTGTGTCTGTCTGTGTGTCTGTCTGTAGATTTTTTTTCTATGGCAAACGATAACTGCCGCAAATTCAAACAGAATCAAATAATTTTTTGCATGCAGCCCTGATTTGCAGAGTACTCGCGACCTATTGTTTTTGGTGAAGATCGGTTGAGGGAAAGGGGTAGTTTACCTGCAACGGTTTTTTTTTAGCAAGGGTAATTTTGTTTGTTTGGCAAACGATAACAGCCGCAAATTCAAACAGAATCAAATAATGTTTCGCATACAGCCCTGAATTGTAGAGTTCTCAAGATCTGTTGATTTTGGTGAAGATCGGTTAAGGGAAAGGGGTAGTTTACCTGTAACGTTTTATGTTTTAACAAGGGTATTTCTTATGGCAAACGATAACAGCCGCAAATTCAAACAGAACCAAAAGATTATTTGCATACAGCCCTACATTGTAGAGTTCTCAAGACCTATTGTTTTTGGTGAAGTTCGGTTGAGGGAAAGGGGTAGTTTACCTGCAACGTTTTTTTAACAAGGGTATTTTCTATGGCAAACGATAACAGCCGCAAATTCAAACAGAATCAAATAATGTTTTGCATACAGCCCTGATTTGTAGAGTACTCAAGACCTATTGTTTTTGGTGAAGATCGGTTAAGGGAAAGGGGTAGTTTACCGGTAACGTTTTATGTTTTAACAAGGGTATTTCCTATGGCAAACGATAACAGCCGCAAATTCACACAGAATCAAAAGATTATTTGCATACTGCCCTAAATTGTAGAGTTCTCAAGACCTATTGTTTTTGGTGAAGATCGGTTGAGGGAAAGGGGTAGTTTACCAGCAACGTTTTTTTAACAAGGGTATTTTTTATGGCAAACGATAACAGCCGCAAATTCAAACAGAATCAAATAATTTTTTGCATACGTCCCTGAATTGTAGAGGTCTCAATGACTTTCGATTTTGGTGAAGATCGGTTAAGGGGAAGGGGTAGTTTACCTGCAACTTTTTACGTTTTAACAAGAGTAAAGTACTTGAAATTAAACTTTTTGAAACAATGGTAATTGTTAAAAATAAAATAATTTTGTTGCCAGGCAATAAAATTATAATTTTTTCATTTTAATGTAATATAATATTTTTCATTTAATACAGCAATAAAAAGGCAGGTAAGACACAGCCTGGCTGTTTGGCTGAAAATGATTTTAAATATAAATCTTAGAATATGGAAGTCATGTATGGTTCTCCATACCGATATTTTTTCTAATATTTCAATTCCATTTTTCTCACAAAGTATTGGCCTGACAAAATACGTGATAAATAGCTTTTTTGTAGAGAATTTAATGCTCTTTAATTTTTGTAATTTGTCTTTTTTCGTAAATTTTTTTTATTTTTTAAGATAATCACGAAAAATGAATTTTTTGTACCTTCCCCCTCCCTTTTTTTGAAAACGCGCGACTGAATTTTTGTAAACTTTTTTTAAATTGTTTCTCACCCTTTTATCTAGCCTTATGCAAAAAATCTCATAAAGCCACTTAATTTGAAATTTTTTCCTTCAGTGACTACTATAAAGTAGCTTTACACGATTAATACGGTGAAAAGAAAAATATAGCACATTTCCAATCAGAAATTTCCAGTGCAAAATAGAATAAAGGCGAAGATGTTTGGGCCTTATCTGAAATAACATATCAAGTTCGTTAGCAACTCAGCTGACTAAAATAAATATGAAAATGTGAAGAGCACAATTTATGATGCATTAGCATAACAGAGGCACAACACGTTTATTGAAGGGTTGCATCAACCAATTAAATTTTGTATGAAAGCTACAAATATTAGAATGTATGAAGATGCAGTTGAAGCAGCTGTTTTAGAACAAATAAATATAGTTAGCAGTACAGAAACTCCAGAATATTTTGGGTTAAAAGTAAAAGATTATAGATAATATAAAAGATTCTCATCCTAAATGCTTCAATTGTAACAAGAGAGGACATGAAGCTAGTAATTGTTATTTTAAGAAAACCTCGTTTCAAAGTAATGGCACATTTAGTAAAATAAATTTGTTAAAAAAGATAAAGATCAACATATTAAATTAATTACGTCCCATTACTTTGGTAAACAAAGTCATGTTGCTGCTAAGTGTTTTAAGAAGCAGAAAATGAAGAAAGTAAAAATAATCATAATAAGAAACCGGGTTTTAAGCCGAAGACTTTGAGTAATGAGCATCCGAAAGCAAGTAACTTTAAAATTGTTCAAGTAGGTCGTATTACAGATGACCGTAACAATGAATGCATAGAAATGCAATTGTCAGAAATGATAAACAGAAATGTGAGTTTACTTTTAGACACGGG
This sequence comes from Magicicada septendecula, assembly GCA_034769895.1. NCBI lineage: Eukaryota > Metazoa > Arthropoda > Insecta > Hemiptera > Cicadidae > Magicicada > Magicicada septendecula. Next base: position 302,294,041 of record CM068371.1, read on the forward strand.
AGCGGATATTTCAATAATTAAAGTAGGACAGTTAGAAGTCTTAACAGTTAGGCGCTGAAATAATGCAAGATAATGAAAGAGTAATTAAGGGAATTTCTGAGGAGCTTGTAACAACTATTGGTTTAATAAATTTAATTATTAAAATGAATGATAAAGAGATTGTGCATCCATTTCAAGTGTTATAGCAAAACTGAAAGTTAACGGCATGGAAATGCTCGAAACGCTTACGGTCAGAGGGGAAAGGCGATGTGGAGGGAGTCGCTATGAGATGTGAGAAGAGAATTGTTGTTATCAGCAACAGTGCAGCCAACCTATGAATATCGTTTCTAATAGTAACAAAAACTCGCGACTGTTAACGTTTGTTTGTAAATGTGTCACCACAAATCTCTATCCGTGCGCGCGCGCGCGCGTGTGTGTGTGTGTACAGTCACACAGCTGGCTTAAACAAAGAATTATACCTTTATTGTTTCTGACGTAAATCAAATAATAATAACAATAATAATAGTAATAAAAATAATAATATTGTAAATGTATTTATCTACGTTTACAAACAAAAGTAAAATACTATTTCTTTTATGAATTTGCTAACTGCTATAATTTTTTTATTGTTCGACTAAGCTTTTCCTCATTGCTGACATCTTCAGGTCTTAAACAACCAAGAGTTGTTTAAGATCTGAAGATGTCAGCAATGACGAAAAGCTTAGTCGAACAATAAAAAAATTATAGCAGTTAGCAAATTCATAAAAGAAATAGTAAATAAAAAAATTATAGCAGTTAGCAAATTCATAAAAGAAATAGTAAGGATGGCTGCTAATTTAAACAATACGAAGAAAAGTGAAATAAATCAATCAATAAATACAATTGGAACAGTACACGTATAGGAATTTGTTGCTGTTACATATCAGCATGTTTTATAAACATATCTGAGTGTTATTTGGTTCTGTCATTGTGTACTGCTGAGACGTAAAAAACTACAGCCTCCCAGTGGCGTCGCCAGGGGGGGCGGTGGGGGCGGTCCGCCCCGGGTGCCACACTCAGGGGGGTGACAAAATTAGGGCGAAAAAAAATTTTAGAAATAAAAAAAAATTACTAGATCAACAAATTAATCACATCAACATTTCGACTGAAGTGTGCAATCCCAGGAAGAGGGGCGTATTATGTGGGTATCACTAGAGTAATACGAGTTTAAAACGTTTCGGTAAATACGTAATTTTTGTTCAGTTAAATTTGTATTGCAGTCTTTTAATTATCGTAAGTTTGATTGCTTGTACTTCGATTATAAAACGACCGAGTAATTTTTGCGTGAAAAATTTTCTCAGTGTATATAAAAAAATCAATTATGAGATTTTTTGTAAGCACTCCTAACCTACCCTTGTTTTTGTAGAAGTTGCTTTTTAAAAGAATTGCGCATTTTTTAAATTAATAATTTATTTAAAAAAAATGCCTTTTTTGGCATTTTAGATAGAATCGCTAGCTCGCCTATCTGCACTTCCGAAGGTTAAACTTTCGCTAGCATAACGTCCTGTCCGTTTGAAGTTTAGATTTTTGTTTGGTCGCGTTGTTTCCCTGTTATAGGTTAGACTTATATGCCGATCCACGTTTTCGACGGCAATTGCTACAAAAACTCGACCCGCTCGCAAACCCTCAATACGCTTATATAATCGTGTGCGTTAGCGTCCGATCATCCTACACTCTCTTCGCTTATGGCTCGTTCAGCTCGCGCACCGCTCGGTCGTCCGTAAGCCGAAGGGTGTTTTGATAGTTGCGTTTCCTGATTTGGCCAATTCTGCGCAGGCGCACCAGACTCCCGCGCCGGAGAACCGCTCACTTTGTTTCAGCCCAGTGTTGTGAATGTGATGCGTGTTGTACAGTTTCAGTTCAGTTCAACAGAAATTCAATTTTTGCTGTTTATAGTGGCATGGTGCAGAGTGGTCCTTTAATTATTTTGAGTTTCTGTATGTGCACCATTCATTTACTGAAGGTAAGTACTTGACTTGAAAAGCGAGTACCGATACACAGGCCTGCGAATTTAAATTTTTTTTCTGCGGCACGGGGTTAAACAGGTCTCTATACTTTGTTCAGTCAGGGAAGGCGGTTGGATTACCTGCGATGGCTCACTTAACACAAACACACACATGCAGCCGACCCGACGGTACCCTCATTCGGCGTTTAATGCTTACTGGACACTATTGGACACTCCGTTACTCGAACCGACTTTTCTTATGGTTTACAATTTAATAGATTTAACGTAACATTTTTTGATTCTGCGTTGAATTCCAAACAAAATTAGAGCAAACACGGTACGAATCTGACGAGAAATACTGTTCAAAGGTTACATGATATGGCTATAGAACGTATGCAGGTTTGTTTATCTGACCCACGAACTTGTTTTCGTAAATGAATATTTAAATAGGAATTCTGCAAATACCGCCACGTTTTTACACACTCAAGCTAGGACAATATTGTGATGTATTTATTATTTCTTTATGTGATGTATTATTTCGAGGAGGAGGCCCTCTTCTTGACTCAAGGTTATATGCAAAATAATGTAATGCAAGCAAGCAAACACGCTTAGCAATACACAAAAAAACTCTGGTAAAAATCCAACATTTTTAAATATTGTAAATGGTTTTGTAAATACCGTATGTAGGCCTTTTATATAAACAGTGACGAAGGTGTTATCGACCAAATAACTTTTAATGCGGCCTTCGGCAGTTTCAAAAGTACGAAACGAGCCTTTCAAGCTCGAAACGCAGAAAGCTCATTGGTCAACTGTAAAAGTAAATAAACAAACGTTAAAATAATATAATTATTAAATTAATAATTATGAAGCCCAAATGATTTGAAATAGTGAAAATAAGATGAAATTTTTAAATATTAAAATTGGTGGAATTTACACTAATGCAACAAGTTGGCATTTCTGTAAAACGTCTGTCTGAGACTAGATGGAGTGCCCATCACGAAGCAATAAAACCCGTCATGGGTAACTTTGAAAAGCTAATCGAAGCTGTTGAAGAACTATGCCAGCCCGACGAGACAGTCGAAACTAGAGGAGCTGCACATATCCTACTGCCTGCAATCAGCGACTTCTCATTTTTATGGTACCTTTCATTGTGGGGGCAAGTGTTAGAGGAAGTAAACTACACACAAAAATATTTGCAATTGGAAGGAATCAACCTCGAAAAATGTGTAGTTAAAATGAATGATCTTAAGCTGTTCTTGAAGGACAAACGTAGAGATATTGTTGAAGGTGCTCTTCAGTTTGCAAAAAATATGTGTCAAAAATTGGACATCCCCACAGAAAAAAGAAAAAGAGTGAAAAAGATGCTACCTGGTGAAAATTCCAGGGATGAAGGACTCACTTGGGCGCAAGAGCTACAACGGGCAATGCTCGAATGCATAGATACGTTTTACCAGGAGATGGTGACACGCTGTGAGGGTATGGAACAAGTCCTCTCCCACTTCGCTATTTTGCAGCCTAATAATTTGATGAATGCAAACGAACCAGACCTTCGGACTCTTCTCAAAAGTTTGACTAAGACATATGATGAATTTTCTCAAGAAGACGTAGACGTCCCCAAAGAAATCCTGCGGTTGAGAAGGCATCTTCAGGCAGCAGGCATTTCAAATGAAAAAACGAAGAAGTGGACCAGTTTGAACTTCTTAGAATTTATTAGCGAATATGACTTTTCAGATACTATACCAAATGTAACATTAGCTTTAAGGTTTTTCCTCACAATATGTGTATCAGTTGCTTCATGCGAGAGAAGTTTTTCGAAACTAAAATTAATCAAAAGTTACCTCAGATCCACAATGAGTCAGGTTAGATTGACGAACCTAGCTATGTTATCCATTGAACATGAAGTGGCAAAAAGTATTGATTTTGATAGTGTAATTTCAAAATTTGCTTCATATAAAGAACGTAAAAGCAGGTTTTAAGATATTGATGTGCTAATTCTTTTGAATTAGTAGGCCTAATTACCTGTATTTAGTTTGTAAAATGTATTTAGCCTAAAAATAAACAGTTCCATAAGTTATAAATGTTTTATTTAATTTAATTCAAATTCGTTCTTTGCAACACGTTAGCTAATTACAGTATTTTCAGCTTTTTATAGTTAAGTGTGTGGGAGGGGGGGTGTAACGAGGACGGCCCGCCCCGGGTGCCACTACATCTGGCGACGCCACTGCAGCCTCCCTGACCGTTCTTATCGCAATGGAATTTGCAAACTGTACACTTCCATTCCTTAATTACACTCAACCGGTAAAAGAAACAGATGAATGAGCATTGAGATAATTTATGTTTTGCTAGCTAGCAAACAACATTACATGTAAATAAACCAAAACGTTGAAGTTATAACATGCGATCTTCAATATCTATGACATTTATTTCATTTCCGTATTATATTCCATTTTATTCATACGCAAAATTTGCGCTCACGCGTGCAGACACACACACATACACATACCGGTACATATATTTTTCATTATAATGGAACTAATATTGTACTATTATTTCTGTTCTTTTTTATAATTAATTACATTTATTTTAAATAAACGCAAGACCTTAATAAAACACCTCCTGACTCATTCAAGAATGTGCAAAAGCTAGCATGAATAGTTTCATTTTTAAATAAGCTTATTCAGTTAGCGTATTCTGACGCTCAAGCCTACCTGTATCCAATGTTTCTTAGAAGAACTCTGAGGGAACTAATTTGGCTCTTGAAGTTAATGTTTTCTCTAATGATGGGTAGCAATGCGCTTACCATTGGATGTCTCTTATGAGTGATACGGAACTGATTAACAGTCCGACGTATAATGTGGGTGTCAAAGTCGTCCACACTTGTCTTGGGACTAACCTGGGATTTGGTCTTTTATGGCCTCTTACACTGTCCTCCTTCTAATTTTTCTCTCTCCTTTGCGATACGCAATAATGTGCGGGTTAATATTCCAGTTGCCGCAGTAACCCGTTCGAAAATACTTTTAATTGGAATTTGTATTCCTTCAGCCACTTCTCATCTCATAAATTGTAAAACATTAAAAATTACTTCCCGTGCTTGACTATGAATAACTTTGCTGTATTTGCTAATTGAAGGAGAAGTATCCATTTTAACAAATCTCGTTACTGTGTGATAACACAAATAATTATGAGTATTATGAGTATTATAAGTATTATGATAATACGTAATTACAGAATAAAAACTACCCATAGAAATTAATTAAAAAATTAAATAACTAATAAAAATGAGTGACTGTAAAACAATGATACAATTAATTATAAATTGAGGTAACAATAACAAATGCAAGACTGATATAACTGCTACGACAGCACAGAACAATCTACGCGTTTATCGAATGTGCCAGAAGGATCTCGATGTAAGCGTGTGGTGTACGTGCTACTAGACGCATTTTGCGAGAATCTTCTCGACTGTTATAGCTTCGCTCGGGCACTCGGACTGTGTCAAGGCCGTAGTAATTACGTAGTTCATGAGAGATAAGACGCAGTTTGGAAGCTTCTGGTGTGTGAGCGTGACTATAAATACATCGGGTAGCGGCCTTAGTTTTCAGTTCCATGCGAGATATTGGATAGTGCGGTTCGAGAGTATTAGTGCGAATTACGGAATTACGGTATGGTGATAAACATTTGCGAGATGTGTACTGCACCCAGTTGAGAGCAAGGCGACAGCATTCCGGGGAGAGTCTTCAAGAGTTTGAAGCAAGTATCGACAGACTAATTAGACTGGCCTATCCTGAAGCGCCAGAAGATTTTCGAACGCGTTTTGCGATGCAGACATTTACTGCCGGTGTCCGAGATAACGAACTACAGCAAGTGTTAAGAATGGCAAGACACCAGAACAGTGCGGTACACGTTTTGCAATTTGAGGCAGCCAAATCAGTGTCTGGTTGGACAAGTCATAAAGTGTGCGCGCTAAAAGATCGCGACGGCACAGACGATGAGGAAGAAGAACAAGGAACAGAGACTCGACGGTCGGCGCCACAGAATAAAATAAGAAAGGATGGAAGACCGAAGTGTTATAGATGTGGGAAACCTGGACATCTACAACGAGATTGTCGGGTTAGAATTCAGAAGCAGGGAAACGAGCAGTAGTCGGTACAACGGGGCGTGTGCTGACTAACTGGAGGAACGAAGCCCCTAGACAATACGCAATTTCTACTTTACTAAGTAGAAATCTGCAATTTCTACACTTCAGAAAACCAACGGGAGCTTGGTAGTTACCGGATTTGTTCAAGAAAGGCCAACCTCGATTACAGTTGACACAGGCGCAACAGTTTCTATTGTGCGCCCCGACGTGGTGAAAGATCTCAAGCCAATCTGGTGCTCTTGCAGCTTGCTAACAGCTACTGGACGGCCTGTAAAAGTGTATGGAAAAGTGGAGATACACCTACACCTCGGTAGACTTGAGTTTAATCATCAAGTACTTGTTGCAGACATTGTGGATGAAGCAATTCTTGGTGTGGACGTTTGAACGCATACGGATTTATAGTCGACTTCAAAAACAATGTCTTGAGAATCAGAGGCGAAGAGGTAATGCTATCAACAATGACAGCAGAAAAATTGATGGACGTCATAAACCAAGTGGCCGTAACTGTTCCGCCAAACTCCAAAAATATCATCATGGTTAGAACTGCGGTAGACACTAGGGGCAATCAGTGCTCTATATTCAAACCCCAGGTAGTCAGCACACTGGGCATACTAATTGCCAGAAGTTTAGTAAAACCTGACGAAACCAGAAATGTACCTATTAGAGTGGCGAATATATTGGATCAAGCTATCACTTTACAAAACAATACGCTCCTAGGCAAATTGGCTCCTGTGGCCTGGGTAGCCGGAATAACGCAACGAAGACCCAGTCCTTCGGATACTTCTAAATTACCAGAGGAACTGCAAGAATTATTGAACAGATCTTCTAACGACCTCTCAAGTGGTGAGGTAAAAGAATTCAGACAGTTTTTACACGAATTCAAAGATTGTTTTGCAGTTCGGGGACAAGCACTGGGAAGAACCTCTCTTGTGCAACATCGCATCAATACCGGGGACACAACACCGATACGCCAACCTCCTCGAAGGCCTCCATTATCTAAACAAGAGGAGATGTCTCGGTTAGTACAGGACATGTTGACAGAAGGAGTAATCGAACCTTCGTCAAGTGCTTGTTCTTCCCCTGTAGTGCTGGTAGCGAAGAAGGATGGTGGATTGCGTTTCTGCGTAGACTACCGGAGGTTAAATGATGTTACAAAGAAAGACTGCTATCCATTACCTCGCGTTGATGATACACTCGACACGTTGTCCGGAGCACAGTGGTTTTCCACATTGGACCTGAAGAGTGGATATTGGCAAGTGGGTCTTCATCAAGAAGACAAGGAAAATACCGCTTTCTCGACCCCAAGTGGCTTATTCCAATTTAACGTCATGCCATTTGGACTCTGTAATGGACCGGCAACATTTGAGAGATTAATGGACCTGATACTCCAAGGCCTGATGTGGAAAACTTGCCTTGTCTACTTAGACGATGTCATAGTGATCGGGAAGACTTTCGAAGATCATTTGGAAAACCTTAAGGAAGTTCTAACTAGAATTTACGGTGCACAACTGAAGCTGAGCCCGAAGAAGTGTTCTCTATTCCAGAAGGAAGTACAGTATTTGGGCCATCTGGTTTCGGCAGTGGGTGTTAGCATGGATCCTAATAAAGTAGACACCGTAAGAGACTGGCCAGTTCCAAAGAACAAACACGAAGTTCGGAGTTTCCTGGGGTTATGCTCATATTAAAGACGTTTTGTGAAAGGCTTCGCTACTATTGCTAAACCACTACATGAGCCAACGGAAAATAAACGAAACTTCCAATGGTCGAGAGAGTGTGAACAAGCATTTAGAACGTTGAAGATTGCATTATGTTCGCAGCCAATTCTCGCTTTTCCAGCTTCCGAAGGGAAGTACATCGTAGACACAGACGCAAGCAATACTGGTCTAGGAGCAGTTTTGTCTCAAGTGCAGAACGGTGAAGAACGAGTAATAGCGAATTACAGCAAGACGCTTACTAAACAAGAGAGAAATTATTGTGTTACAAGAAGAGAGTTGTTGGCAATTGTCAGAGCTTTGGAGCACTTCCATAAATACCTCTATGGGAGAGAGTTTTCACTACGTACCGACCATGCTGCACTTGCATGGCTCTTGAGATTTAAAAATCCGGAAGGACAGTTGGCAAGGTGGCTCGAACGTCTGCAAGAGTACAACTTCAAGGTACAACATCGGCGGGGGCGCCTGCACGGTAATGCAGATGGCTTATCACGAAGACCATGCCCGGAAGACTGCCGACATTGCCACAGAAAGGAAGAACAAAACACAAGCGAACATGTTCAAGCCATCACTGTAGATTTCCTGGCTGATGGCTGGACAACACAAGACTGTCAACAAGAACAGATGACTGATGAAGACATTGGACCGATCTTGACAGCAAAAGAGGAAGGTCGCCGCCTGGATTGGCAAGATATCTGCCATGGTTCCGAAGTGCCGAAGGGCTACTGGGCACAATGGGAATCTCTCACCTTAGAAAACGGATTGCTGAAAAGGGCTTGGGAAAGTGCAGATGGACGAGACGTGGTCATCCAGTTGATAGTTCCCCGAATTAAAGTGCAGTCTGTTTTGGAGGCCATCTTGGCGTTAACAAAACCCTTGACAAAATACGGAAGCGATTCTATTGGCTTCATCTTCGCCACGACGTAGAGGAATGGGTTCGGACGTGTGAAATATGTGCTGCAAGCAAGGGCCCACAAACCAGAAGCAGGGGAAAAATGAGACAGTATAACGTTGACAACCTTTCGAGAGAATTGCCATAGACATTGCTGGACCATTCCCAGTTACTGACAATGGAAACCAGTACATCATGGTTGTAGGTGACTACTTTACTAAGTGGGTGGAAGCCTACGCAATTCCAAATCAGGAGGTTACCACTGTGGCAAAGCAGTTAGTTCACAACTTCTGTTGCCATTATGGAGCCCCTATGGAAATCCATACGGATCAAGGGAGAAATTTCGAATCAGGAGTGTTTAAAGAATTATGCTGTCTACTCGGAATTCGAAAGACCAGGACAACGCCTCTGCATCCTCAGTCGGACGGGATGGTTGAGAGATTCAACAGGACACTTGAGCAGCATCTTTCGAAAGTTGTTGACGAGAACCAAACAGACTGGGACCAACGTATACCACTATTCCTTATGGCATATAGGTCATCAGTACATGACACAACCAGCATGACTCCAGCAAAATTTTACGTAAAGAAGAAAACTATTTGGGTCATGTAATTACAGACAAAGGTTTGGCTCCAGATCCAAACAAAACGGAAGCCATAGATAAATACCCGAAACCTAAGGATGGAAAAGATACAAAAAGTTTCCTAGGGCTAGTAGGTTATTATAGGCGATTTTTAAAAGATTTTTAGTAAAACTGCTCAACCGCTAAATTAATTGTTAAAGAAAGATGTACTGTTTAATTGTGCACAACAGCAGGAAAATAGTTTCGATATGTTGAAAAGTAAATTAACTAGCACACCGCTATTACAATACCCAAACTTTAAAGAAGAATTTGTGATTACTATAGATGCTAGTAATGAGACCTGCAGAGCAATATTATACCAAGATAAGATAGGCAAAGACAAGTCAATCGTGTATGCTAGTAGGACATTAAATAAAGCCAAAAAGAATTATAGTATAACAGAAAAGGAACTTGATGCACTGGTATGGGCAGTGAAACATTTTCAACCTTATACTTACGGTACAAGGTTCACATTAGTCACCAACCATAAACCTTTACAGTGGTTATTTAATATTAAAGATCCCAGATCGAGATTGATGTGTTGGATCATAAAATTAGCTGATTCGATTTTAATATCATACATAAGGCTGAAAAGTGAAATACAAATCCAGACGCGCTAAGTAGAATCAAAATTAATATGGCAGAGATAATTAAAGAGGATGTAGGAAATGAAGAACAAAAGAGACAAAATAACTGAAGAGTATCTTTGGGTGGTCATAAAGGTATTTCCAGAACACACACCAGAATAAAATTAAAGTACAAATGCCAAATACGAAATGATATAGAAGAATATATTAAGAAATGTGATAGTTGCCATTGCAACAAAAGTCATGTGAAAGATATACGAAGAGTCCCTATGCAAATTAGTAGTGAATTACATAAGCCATCTGAACAATGCGCAATGGATACAGTAGGTCCATTACCAGTAACTCAAGAAGGGAATAAGTACCTCCTTATATTTCAAAATTGTTTTGCAAAATATGCCGAAGCATTTCGGTCAAGGATCAAACCACAGAAACTATCACAAAAGAATTCGCTACGACAAAAAAACTGTCGCCATGGTGCACCAGAGAAATTATTAACAGACCAAGGGTCAACTTTATTTCAGAAGTGATGCAATCAATCTGCAAATTATTAAAGATAATACAGATACAAACAACAAGCTATCATCCACAAGCAAACGGGTCGCTAGAAAGAAGTCATAAGATGCTTGCGGAATACTTACATTATGTTGATGAAGATCAGCTGAATTGGCACTTATGGGTCCTAATGCAATGTTTATATTTAATACAACTGTACACATGGCTACTGGATACACCATATTCATTAATTCACGGAAGAGAGGCCGAAATGCCTACAAGTCTGACAAAAGGCTCACCTCAACCTCAAACAATTATGACGAGTATAAAGATAAGGTAAAGAATAGATTGTAAAGTGCACACTAGCTAGGAAAAGAAATTTTCAAGAAAAAGAAAGAATCTAGCAAAAGTCAATGTGACAGATATACAGCAGACAAACAATTTAGAATAGGTGGCAAAGTATTATTATATAATGAAACCAAACCGTACGTCGAGATAGGTCAAAGAAATTGGGTCCCAAATGGATCGGACCATACATTGTAACCAAACAAAATTCTGATGTAAACTACACCTTATGAAAAGGGAGAAAACTAATTAAAGTACATGCAAATCGAACAAAGAAATATGAAGAATAATAAGAAACTGCATGTTGCAGATTGAGCTGTTGACCTTGTGTGCAGCAGTTATTTTTGGACTACTTTCAAAGAGAATGGACGCAGATGATAATCCTTTCAGCATAACCAGAGTGAGAAATAATCCAGGTGTATATTTTGGAAAAATTGTAACAGTTCAACTGACCACCGAAAATTGGAAATTAATAACGTACATTGATATAAATAATTATTTACAACGATTAGAAAATGTTAGAAACAGGTATAATAAACTTAAGAGATATTGTACTACAGAATACTCTGATTATTGTATTTATTTAACTTTAAAATTTATTTAACTTTACACTCTGTTCATTGAAAAGCAATTGCATCATTTTTATCATATCATTTTCCTCGGCTTTTTTAATCGGGACTGGCTTATGAATTAATTCACCCATAATTTTCGACTCAGTTCCGCTTAATTCTATATTTATTTGGCTCTCGTTTTCACTGTCAGTTAAGCTGACGTTTTCATTATTATCTGCCATCTCAAAATTTACATTTTCTCTTTTTCAAACTACTACTATGTAATATTACACAACTTATTATTAAAAGAAAATATTCTATTTCAACTATTTACCCTACCACATGTAGTCACAACATAACCTTATCTTTACGTCTATATTTACGTATCTCCAAATTGTATATTACCTTAAGTAACTGTTCCGCTCCTTCCAGTAGGCTTACTCTATATAAAATAAAATTGTATGTAAAGTCCCTGTTCCGGAAGCCATCTGTAATGTTTTCTTTCTTTTTATTATTTTATTAATTGAGTTACATACTGTTTACTTTCTGTATTAACTATTTCGGGCGCCATGTTGTTATCAACAAAGAAAAACTCAAATATACGTACCTTCTTGGGCCAGTTTCGTTTAAGCAAACCAGAAACAGCGGATCTTGTTACTTGAAATAACTCACTCTTAATTGTAAGATTTACCAATGACATTACACTTTATTATCAAGCCACACATAGTTACATGAGATTCTACTTCGGAAACAAAACACATTGCTATTCGCCATGAGGCGTAGTTATTGAATCAAGTTAAAATTTCTTTCCCATTTATAATTTTATTAAATAAACATAATCCCACCAAAATAAACATAATCAATCATGTCTTAAATTATAGAATTATATATATTTCACAACCCAGCACTGCTTAAATTTATATTTTTTATATTCACGCAATCACACACTCATTCATGCGGTACAATTTCATGGACTTCCCTAACTGAGCTCATTTTATTGAATCTAAACAAAGTACTGAAAATTCGGTTTTATCTCTTATTTGTTACTTAGCTGCAAATCTGTCCAGAAGACGTCGCATCGTTACACGCACACTACGGATGTTGGTTTTCTAATGTTTACTGACTTTAAAGTATTTTTAAACTGCTAATACATCCTGATAAAGTTATAAGTTGGTTATTTTATTATACTTGCTGTGTTCACATTTTGGTTGCGGGCGTAAAGGTACGTCGGCAGCGGAAATGCTCACATCCGCACTGTTTGATATGAACTGTTTTCTCGAATTCACTTCGGTATAATTTTAATAAACTTTTGGCTCGTGAGCCTATGTATTCACCCGGCCGGGAGTGGTTTTAAGTCGACTGCTTTGTTCAGGGCGCGCACAGCGCTGAGGTATGTAGTCAAACGTGACCGAGCGCCTGAGAACCTTGGCCGAGGAAGTGCGCGCTTGGCGGCACGTACGCCCCCTCGTCAATAACTGCACATTCCATTGTCAATTCACACCAACCTTGATGCTATACTTGGCCGAAATAAAAGTGTGAAAATTCAAATCCCAAATACCCGTAGGTGTGTACCGTTACAAAGGCTACTTCTAAATGGTATAATAATTATATTAAAAATGTATACATACAAATATATATATTCAAACACTTTTTCTAAAGTCCGTTTCTTTATGTATAGATTATATTTAATTTTTATAATGAATTTACCTCATGATATTTCTTTCCTTATTAGGAACATGTTTCGGGTACCATTTAGTACCCATCCTCAGCCTTCCGGATTTTGTTTCTGCTGAAGTACATGTGTGTTGGTTGGTTGTTATTGTGGCTTCCTGTTGGCTTCTGGTATTTTAAATTGGTTTTATTGTGTGTGATTGTGGTGTATGTATTAGTATTTTGTGTATTTTCTATGTTGAGTACTTTGAAAATTGTGTCATGTTTTGTATTGATTTGTATTTGTTCAGGTATTATTTTGTTTTGTGTTTTATGTTTGTATATTTGTAAATTTTCCAAAATGTTCATTTTGGTGCCTTTGTTAAACGCATACAAAAAACCAGAAATATACAAATCTAATTTGGCCACACATGCAATAAACACTGGACATGAATTCCCAAACATAACCAACATGATACTAATAAAACACATACCACACAAAGGCACGATAATGAACATTTGGGAAAATTTACAAATATACAAACATAAAACACAAAACAAACTAATACCTGAACAAATACAAAACATGACACAATTTTCAAAGTACTCAACATAGAAAATACACAAAATACTACTACATACACCACAATCACACACAATAAAACCAATTTAAAATACCAGAAGCCAACAGGAAGCCACAATAACAACCAACTAACACACACGTACTTCAGCAGAAACAAAATCCAGAAGGCTGAGGATGGGTACAAAATGGTACCCGAAACATGTTGCTAATAAGGAAAGAAATATCTTGAGGTAAATTCATTACAAAAATTAAATATAAAATATATATATATATATTAAAAATGTATAATTACTTTACCTCAAGATGTTTTTCCCCTTATTTGGGACATGTTTCAGGAAACATATTGTTCCCATCCTCAGCCTTCTTAATTTTGAATCTTGTGGAGTACTTGTGTTTTGGTTGGTTGTTGTTATGGTTTCCTGTTGGTTTTTGGTATTTTAAACTGGTATTATTGTGTATGATTGTGGTGTATATATATTAGCTTTTTGTGTATTTTCAATGTTGAGTGCTTTGAAAATTGTGTCGTTTTGTATTGATTTATATTTGTTCAGGTATTAGTTTGTTTTGTGTTTGTATATTTCTAATTTTCCCACATGTTCATTATGGTGCATTTGTGTGGTACGGGTTTTATTAGTGTCATGTTAGTTATGTCTGGGAATTCATGTCCTGTGTTTATTGCAAGTGTGGCCAAATTAGATTTATATATTTCTGGTTTTTTGTATGCGTTTATATGTTCAAAATAATGTTTTTTCAGTTGTTTTTTGTTTGTCCTATGTAACATTTATTGCAATCTTGGCATTAAATTTTGTATATACCACTAGGTGTATATTATCTTTGTTGTGTGGGTTTAGTTTTTGTTAAATTATTTTTATTAGTTTTGTATGCTATTTTAATGTCTGTGTTTTTAAATAGTTTTGTTAGCTAAATAGTTTAAATAGTTAAATTTATTATTTATTTATACATAACAACAATGAAAAATGGGCCACATTCATATACATAAATAATAAGATGACAAAGCTAAACAGTAATGACTTTGCTAAATGAACACTGTTAACGCAACTTATAACGCTTTAGGCTGCTGACACACGGGCCACTCTGTGGCGCCACTCAGTCGCGCCCAGTTGTTTTGTATGGTTTTAAATTGTACCCTTCCACACAAGCGACTGTGGCACGCGACTGTGGCAGGCAGAAGCCAGTCCCCGCCACTAGTGGTGACGATTTGTGGCGTTGGAGCTTGCACACGGGCCACATTCAGTGGCACCTCAGCAGTGTTCACAGTAGTGTTGTGAAGCGTGTATTAAAACTTTAATTTCTATAAAACTTTTGGAGTTTTCTTACTATTTGTTTTTAAACTTTTTAAGACTTTCTTGTTTCTAAAATCTATTTAAAAACTTTTAAAACTATCATGTCGGATTTTGATTGTGATCGATTTATAATTGAAGTGGAACAGAGACCGGCAATTTGGGACCCGAGATACAATGAATATTCGAACAAAATGGCAAAAGAGAGAGCATGGGAAGAGCTCTGTTATATTTTTGTATCAGGGTTCAGTGAAATGGACAGCCTGATGAAAAATAAATCAGGTATGTTTCTAATCACTACTGTAGTAAAGTATGTAATAAAAATTAAAATAGTAGTAATAATAATAAAGTAGGCCTACTTCACTAAACTAATGTGTAAACTTCATAAACCAACTAAAGTCTAAAATGCATATTAGTTCTTGGTATCCAAGTCACGTATGAATAGTAAATTATAGATAAATAAATCACCTTATATCCGTCGCGTGACTTCTGATTTTTAACTGTTAACGACCTCAATAGAGCGATTTAATCTGTTGGAGCAGATGTTCTGAAACGCGTCATTTTAATCGACGTAACGAAGTCACATGACGGATATAAGGTGATTTATTTATCTATAATTTACAACTAAAGTCATCTAAAGTCTTAAATGTCTAAGGTCAAAGTCAAAGCTCCGCTCAACAGTCCCTGAAAGGACCATGGCGTACCGAGCGGCTGTAGTGTGCAATGTGACGGTTGCATGGCTAGTACAATGCGCCACCAGCCGCTAGTTGCGGTATTCACAGCCAGGAGGCAGCGCTGGTATCTCATCGCCTACTCAGTGTGTCTCTCTGTGTCTAAGGTAGATAGACATTTTATTGTGTAATTATATTATGACAGAATGTAGGTGTATGTAATAGAATAGAAACAAAATACATATACAAGAACTACAAAGTGCAGAATTTGACTAATGTCTAATTTTTGTATAATGCGAGAACTTCTGCAACCCAGAAAAAACTTTGGTCCCATGCAATTCCGCTTTGACCAAGTTTTTCTATATACACTTTATTATTATTATTATTAATAATAATAAAACTTTTCATACAAGAATATATTTTTAATTATTTTTTAATGTAACACTGTTTCAATAGTATTTAACAAACATCATTAGATATACAAATTAATAATTATTTAAATTAACAGTATTTATACAGTTATATTAAAAAACTAATAAAAAATATATTTTTGTATGAAAAGTTTTATTATTATTAATAATAATATAAAAATAATACAAGAATTGAGTTAATACGAATGTAATATTTTCTCTAATTACTATCGTATTGTATGGCATTGCACCATAAAAAAATTTAACATCATTCTCTGCAACAGTCGTATACATTTCCATCTAGCCCATATGGCTCCTACAAGTGTAATAAATATGTAACAATATTCTCCCTGCAATATCAGTCTCTAACCATAACAATTTACTGTTGAGTATCATAATTACAACACAAGAAAAACAGCAATTACTTCTAAATTATATAATAGCATATTAGCGAATTCAGGCGAGACAGTCTCAACAATGTTTTATGCTAACATTACTTGAGCACATATGAGCCAAAACAATATTGCGAACAATGCAGACAGTTTACAGTTTCAGACAGGTTTAGGTCTGGCTTATAGGAAACCAATAGTTAATCGATTACTCAACACCAAACTAATATGATTACTGTGTGTGTGTGTGTGTGTGTGTGTGTGTGTGTGTGTGTGCATGTGTGTGTGTGTGTGTGTGTGTGTGTGTGAGTGTGTGTGTGTGTGTGTGTGTGTGTGTGTGTGTGTGTGTGTGTGTGTGTGTGTGTGTGTGTGTGTGTGTGTGTGTGTGTGTGTGTGTGTGTGTGTGTGTGTGTGTGTGTGTGTGTGTGTGTGTGTGTGTGTGTGTGTGTGTGTGTGTGTGTGTGTGTGTGTGTGTGTGTGTGTGTGTGTGTGTGTGTGTGTGTGTGTGTGTGTGTGTGTGTGCGCACGCGCGTGTGTGAAAGAGACGGATGGAGGGAGGGAGGAGGAAGGTAAAGAGAGTGTATGTGGGTGTAATGTTCTTAACATATTCTGTCAAAATCTTTGAAGCAAATTAGATGTGACAAACAAACAATTATTTATATTAATAGAAACCCTTTCTATTTTCAAACAAATATTTTCACTGAGAGATATATTTTAGGTAAGAACACATTTTGAATAAGACACAAAATAAGTTATTAAAATATTTTTTATTATGACTATGGTTCGATAGTGAAACAGTATCAGACAAGGTTTCTCTGAAAAAGCTCAATATATTATTCTGTCTTGCCATGGCACTGATCCTTCTTGTGTACAAAAGAATTAGGTGACATCCTGAAGTAGTTAAAAATTTTGCAATGTCCGCTTTTAGCTCACTCATTAGTGTATTACACTGTCCCACTACCAACCATTCACACGTTATCTGGTGCATTCAGAATTGACATTGTCTACGACAGCGTCGCCGACATATGAGAAGAGCAAGAAGAAGAACTTCCTCGACAGAGTCCATGATGAAACTGATGTAAAACTAAATGAAACAATCTTTTACAACTGAGCAAATGGACAGTGGCACGTCTCTGAACCATTCACACGAGCCACTGAGTGGTGCCACTGTGTGGCGCCACAAAGAAGCTGGTACAAGTAACTGAGTGGCACGACTGAGTGGTGCCACAGAGTGGCTCGTGTGTCACCAGCCTTAGTTATAAAGAAACTAAACCTTATATACAGCTCAAAGACAAAATAATCTTACTTGATTATGAACATAGAGAGGCGTAAAAATAAAGTTGGTAATGGCATTTATTTCATAACAATGATGATAGGAATTCATAGTTGTTTAGCTGATACAAGTACTGTTGAATAGAAACATGTTTAGAGGATGTAAACCATTTTTTATTCAACGATTTTAAAAGAAGTCTCCACTAATATTAAGACATGAGTCCCACTGTTGGACTAATCTGTAGATTCGCTGATGGTAAAATTCTTGCGGCTGCTTGCGTAACCATTCGCTAACAGCAAACTCTACCTCACTGCATTTGAAGCGCCATCCTTTTAGTGATTTCTTTAATGGGCCAAAACATGATAATCGCACGGGGACAAGTCAGGACTGTAAGGTGGATGTTGTACATTGTAAGACTTCCCACTTCATATGCTCAACCAGATCTTGAATCGTCAGGGCTACATGGGGTCGAATATTATCATGCAGACGAATGACACCATTTGTGAGCTTCCCGGGACGTTTATTCTTGATGCTGACCCGTAAGCATTTTAAGCTGTCTGCATATCACTCACCATTGATGGTGACACCAGGTTCTTTAAAATCTAAGAGCAGCACACTCTGATAATAAAAAAATACGGTCACCATTACTTTTCCTGCTGAAGGTTGGGACCGACATTTTTTTGCCTTCGGGGATTGTGCATGCTTCCACTGCATACTCTGATGTTTGGATTCTGATTCGTAGTGATAACAGCAAGACTCATCAACGGCAACAATTGGTGTAGAAAGGTATTACCTTGTTGTTGATAGCGAATCAAATGCTGTAATGATAAGGCCGAACGAAAATTTTTCTGCTCATCAGTAAGCAGTTGTGGAATCCACTGAGCACCAACTTTGTGATAACTAAGACTATGAATGATGGAATGAACAGTTCCCACGCTGATGCTCAACATTTGAGAAAGTTCTCTAACTTTGATGCGCCTATATGCGCGTACAGCAGTTTCCAGCTGTCTCAAATTTTCATCTGTTGCTGCAACACATGCAGATCCGGGATGGGCCAAATCTTTAGCGGATTCTCTTCCTTGTTGAAATTTATTCCACCATTCAACCACTGAAGTATGAGAATAACTATACAGTACAACTTTCATTCTCATATAAATTTCCATTGGCTGACACCCCTCAGTGTCCAAAAACTATCATCGACATCATCCAGGACACAACGCGCATGCCACGGTAACTCAATGTGAAAAACATGTGAAAAATGAACAATTATTTTTATAAACAAACAGTAAACAAATCATAGTAAAAAAAAGAGAAGAAATAATTGTACATGGTGTAAATACAAAAATTTTAATAATTAATCAAATTTAAGCATGTAACTTTAACATCTGTTTTCTAGTAATGTTTCTAGTTAGTTAAATGGGTCCACAATAATTAATATTTATTGAAATAAAGTAAATACTATTTTTGATTAAAATACTAGAAATATTATTTTCATTTATTTTGTAATAAATATTTAATTGGTATTTTTTTATATATGATTTGCAACATTGAAAATAATTATTTATTTGAATTCTACATTTTAATGTCAGACACCCAAGTAATTGAAATATTATTATAATTGTATTTATATATGTTTTATGTTTGTTATTTACATGTTCATATCTGTGTTTAATTTTTGTTGTTTGTATATTATTTATGTGATTTATAAAGTGTATACTACAACTAATGCTTGTAAAACAGCTTCTTTTAAAAGGCAACATTTAATTCATATTCC
This sequence comes from Magicicada septendecula, assembly GCA_034769895.1. Lineage (NCBI taxonomy): Eukaryota > Metazoa > Arthropoda > Insecta > Hemiptera > Cicadidae > Magicicada > Magicicada septendecula. The sequence continues at coordinate 302,313,394 of CM068371.1, forward strand.
TTTTCAATTTTGAAAGAATTTACTTTTTTTATAAATCAACGTTTTATTAGCACCTATGTTGAAATTGTCCATTGTAAGCAATGTTATTACATCATAATTGTTACTCAGAAGTGAGGATGCAGAAATTGTTAGTTGTATTGTGATTTGGCAATAGACACAGGGATCAGACTGTAAACCAGATAAGGAACTGTGACTGTCAATGAAGTAATAATCGTACATTCTAGTTTATGTGCTACCAAAGATTCTTTAAGCCGTTATCTGAACAAGCAGCTGTGAAGAGATCAGTAGCCAATCTATTAGGATAACAGCAAACAAATTTATGAAAAACAGGAAGTCTGACGAGACACATAAAATAAGAATTAATGGTAACAAGGTCCAGACAGAACACATAAATGTCACCATAAAGTTGATATCCTTTTACGGTAAAGTCAAGTCAAGTAAAGGGGCACAAGTGCAAAAACGTGTTGTACTCCGTGAGAACTTTGATCTAAGCCAGAAAAACCCCACCAAAATCGTGATGTAGGGTCACATGATGTAGTCTTTGATAAATAGTAGAAAGTCTTATAAAAATTGTTAAGAAACTACCCTCACTTCAACTAGTTTTTGCAAATCATAGTTAATGTTTTAGAAATAAAAGAAGGGGACAGTCCCACCACTGTAAATAAGGGTTACAACCCACATTTTCAAGTATAAAAAGCCAAGCCAAATCCTGGAGAAAACAGATCTGACTGTAAGTGTTCTTAGAGTCTTAGAGACCTTACGTCTGTCTCACTTTGACTTGTTCTTTGATCTGAGTTAGAAAGTGTTCTAAGAGAGCATCTCTAGTCAGTAATAGTCAGTCATAATTTTATTCTTTGTCAATTTTTAAAGAGAAACTAAAGTAGTTACCTTATTTTGATGAGCCTAAGTACTAGTAACTGAAGGTACTTACAGTTGAGTAAAAGTATTGAACTAATTGAATTACGTAAATAATCTGAACAATTATTATTATTGTTACGACGGTCTCCTTGATCATTGTATGGTACAGTGGAAAACAAAATACAAGACACCAATTAAGTCACTAATCACCAGCTTTAATTATTACAATTAAACAGTTTGTAATCAACAAGATAGTCTCTTACAACAAATCAAATAAAAATTGTTCACACACAATAAAAATGTCAACTAATATAAAACACAATTGTATTACAAATGTCCCGCACCACTATACAACACACAACACTTTGCCACAATACTTTGAACCGCACTGTGTAAATCGCCGACAATAACTGAACTCAGCGCTGCTGAAGTCTTGTATTTATACCCTGTTAAAATTCCAGAAACATCCATACTATGCCATTAGCGCTACACTAGAACAAAATTGATTGTGGCCTTGACACAGTGTGTGTGGCCAGCGAAATCTAGAAAAGTCTCGCTAACGCATGTTGAGATAACGTATGCATACAACATTACAGCCGGGTTCCACTGGAACATCCAAGAAACACATAGAATGTTTTGTAATTGTAAACACTTTTTCCACATTACATAAAATTATAAAGACAATTTTTAAAGGGTTGTATTTGTTAATCATCAATAAACTGTCTTCAGAGAAGAAGAGTTCATATCAATGATTTACTTTCACCTCCAAAGCCACAACAACGAACAGTTGTAGCCTAGCAGCCACTCGATAGGTTACAACATTAAAAATCTGGTTTCAGATGTGCTGGGTTCAAGAATTGACAACAGTCTTTGAAGACGACGAATGTGATCAGCAATTGTGAAAGCGTTGTTGGAGTGCAACACTGTGAAGCCGCTTGAGGGCACTCACCGGACCAGCAGCAGTCTCAGGACACCAAGGCAGTCGTGTTGCAGTTCCAAGGAGCAGTTGTAGCAGTCTATGAGGGAGCATATTGAGATCATCATTGGAAAAGAAGACTTTAAGTAGAAATAAGTTAATAAAGTCATTATATTTATGCTAGAGAATGGCTACTGCAGAGTTAAATCATTTTGAAAGCTCTAATAGCAATTCTGATTTTGAATTAGATTTGAAAGATTACGCCACAAGTAGTAAGAGCACAAGTGGTGATAGAAAAATTAGTAAAGTAAAAAGTAAAGTAAAGAATAGATTTGATGGCATAAAGAAAATCATAAAAAATTAAAGCATGACCAAGCAACTAAATCTGTTCCTGAGTTTAATGGTAAAAGAGATGAGTTGACTAAATTTATTAGCTATTGTGATTTTGCTATTCAGAATGTAAGTCACTCATATAAGCATTTGCTGTTTTAAATCATAAAGAACAAGATAGTTGATGATGCTTATAATATTATTAGATTTAAAGATGTTAGATCATAGGAACAGCTTAATAGTACAGTCGCTGAAGCCAAAAAAAATAAAAATTGCAAATTACGTGGCTTTTACAAGATTTTTTGCATAGGTCTAGATAAAAAGGTAAGAAAGTATTTTTAAAAATGTTTACAAAAATTCAGTCGTGGGTTTTCAAAAAAAAGGGAGGGGGAAGGTACAAAAAATTCATTTTTCGTGATTATCTTAAACAATATTAAATTTATGAGAAAAATACAAAATAACAAAAAGAAAGAGCATAACATTATGCATAAAAAAGGTTATTAGCATTTTTTGTCAGGGCGATACTTTTAGTAGAAAAATTAATTCAAAATTGGCCAAATTTTTCACAAGGTGGATTTTCACATAAATTACATGTTTATATAATAGACATGCAATTTTTTCAGGAATATAAGTTTAAAAACTCTTTATTATTCATTTATGTATATATTATTATGTATACTTTTTACTTATTTATTACGCATTATAATAAAAATTTTATTAAAAAATGCACTTTATAAATATATTCAAAAATAGTTTTTCTTCCAATCATTGAAGATTTTTACAGAAAAATAACTTTTAAAACACAGATAAAACAGAAGGATTTATAGTTCATAATAATTGCATAACATTAAATAAAGATCCCACAAACAAATATCAAACACGAATAACAAATATACTAAAAAATAGTACCCAAATCATAAATCCTAAAGATTCCTTTAAATATAAAATGGATAATCCTTGTACACCAAAATTAAATTCTTTAATAAAATTACACAAAATCAATAAACCTATCAGACCTTTAATAAACGCCACCAAATTATAAAATATCAAAATTACTAACACAAATCATAAAACATAAAATTGAACTTCCAGCAAAATACAATATAAAAATATCAGTATGGAGAACCATACATGACTTCCATGTTCTAAGATTTATATTTAAAATACTTTTCGAAATGAACTATTTCCATAGAAACTACTTACTTCTTCAGCCTTAACCACAGTACTGTGATCACTAACGTATACCACCTCACGATAGTGAACTCAATTTTCACTGATGATGGCAGTCGATAGCACTGCAGAAACGTCTGGTTTTGTAGAAAACATTGGATCAAGCCCAAACAGCCCAGGAAGAAATTTTAACAACAAACTACTTCTTTGTTGCCAATAACGTAGTACACGACATAAATAAAAAAAATTATCCCCATCCCCTTCAACTATCATTTTCATTTATAGAAAATTACCCCCACCCGTTCAACTAGACTCTTCATTTATAGATATTTCATCTACGTTTCTACAGTGGATTATTATGATCTTCTTATCAGGATACTTTATTTATCAAAATTAAGTACTTTACTCTTGCTAAAACATAAAATGTTGCAGGTAAACTACCCTTTCCCCATAACCGATCTTCATCAAAATCAATAGGCCTTGAGTTTTCTACAACTCAGGAATGTACACAAAAAAATATTTGATTCTGCTTGAACGTGCGGCAGTTATCGTTCATCATAGAAAAAATTACCCTTGTTAAAACATAAAACGTTGCAGGTAAACTACCCCTTTCCCTGAATCGATCTTCACCAAAAACAATAGGTCTTGAGTACTCTACAATTCAGGGCTGTATGCAAAAAATTATTTGATTCTGTGTAAATTTGCGGCTCGTATCGTTTGCCATAAAAAAAATCTACACAGACACACACACAGACACTTTTTGAAAAATGACTTTTTTCCATGTTTTGATGGTAGTACAATCAGAATCTGCCGTTATCTTGAACACAATTTTTTTCGCCATCACCATACTTCCATTTCCTTATGGAACATGGAAGTAAAATAGTATTGAACTCACGGAACATTCAATATCGAACTGCGATAAACCAATATCTGTATGGCGCATGTACCAGCTATCCTCGCTCTCCCTAAAATTCTTCAACTTTCAGGGTCTGTTCTTTTTATGTCCATGCACGGATATAAATTCTCACTATGTAGAAGAGAAACCTCAACTATTGTAGTTTTACGTACAATAGTTACATATTAATATTTTCTTTTAATTTTTTTAACTATTAATATTAATACGCACAATGGACATATTTTTACATTTATTAATAAAAGTTACATTTATTTAAATTTAACTAAATGTTAACAATTCTTTATACCGCAGTCTTATAGAAGACACTTTGACCAATACCTGTTCTTAATTTTGTTAAAAAATATTTATTTTGAAAATTTCTGTAGAAATTTTAAGTTAAGAAAATGATGTATACTTGCGAACTCAAAAAAATGATAAATTTTAAAACTCGCTCATTTTATGCCAATAAATCAACACCAATTTTACTTCCATATTCCTTAAGGAAATGGAAGTATGGTGATAGCAAAAAAAATCGTGTTCGAGATTATTGCAGATTCTGATTGTACTACACTCAAAACATGAAAAAAGTCGTTTTTCGAAAAGTGTCTGTCTGTCTGTCTGTCTATATATAGATTTTTTTCTATGGCAAACGATAACTGCCGCAAATTCAAACAGAATCAAATCATTTTTTGCGTACAGCCCTGATTTGTAGAGTACTCACGACCTATTGTTTTTGGTGAAGATCGGTTGAGGGAAAGGGGTAGTTTACCTGCAACGGTTTTTTTTTATCAAGGGAAATTTTTTTTTTGGCAAACGATAACAGCCGCAATTTCAAACAGAATCAAATAATGTTTCGCATACAGCCCTGAATTGTAGAGTTCTCAAGACCTATTGTTTTTGGTGAAGATCGGTTAAGGGAAAGGGGTAGTTTACCTGCAACGTTTTATGTTTTAACAAGGGTATTTTATATGGCAAACGATAACAGTTGCAAATTCAAACAGAATCAAAAGATTATTTGCATACAGCCCTAATTGTAGAGTTCTCAAGACCTATTGTTTTTGGTGAAGATCGGTTAAGGGAAAGGGGTAGTTTACATGCAACGTTTTTTTAACAAGGGTATTTTCTATGGCAAACGATAACAGCCGCAAATTCAAACAGAATCAAATAATTTTTTGCATACAGCCCTGATTTGTAGAGTACTCAAGACCTATTGTTTTTGGTGAAGATCGGTTAAGGGGAAGGGGTAGTTTACCTGCAACGTTTTTTTATCAAGGGTATTTTCTATGGCAAACGATAACAGCCGCAAATTCAAACAGAATCAAATAATTTTTTGCATACGTCCCTGAATTGTAGAGATCTGAAGGACTTTCGATTTTGGTGAAGATCGGTTAAGGGGAAAGGGTAGTTTACCTGCAACCTTTTACGTTTTAACAACAGTAAAGTACTTGAAAATTCATTTAAACTTTTTCAAACAATGGTAATTGTTAAAAATAAAATAATTTTGTTGCCAGGCAATAAAATTATAATTTTTTCATTTTAATGTAAATTATGTATGAGTTAACATACATGTATAAAATAATATATCGTTCGTGGCAGGTAAGCATATCTCAGTTATGTAATGTTTACGTTTCCATTTTATTATTATGACTACAGCAATAAAAAGGCAGGGAACACACACACACACACACAAAATTCGCGTTATTTCTGGCCTCACTCATGTTTATTTTCTTACATTTGCACGCTTTTTAAATGGTAAGTGCCGAAACCCATACCAACATAACGCGTGCAAGCCGAAAAAGTGTCCAGCGTGGATAGCGATTTTGCTTCCTGTGGATTGCTGGGCAGTGTAACTGCACCTGTTTACAGACGAACGATTCATAGACAGACTTTTCGTCTTTAGGGAATGAACCCTCTGCAAGATGCTGAGGGTCCATGAGTGACTTCGGAGCGCTCCTTCTTTTTCACGTGTTTGTTCTGTGAAACATACACTGTAGATTCACAGCTTTACTCTAAGCAACGCTCAATAGGAAATGTTGAAAATTTTTGTCCACGGTGTACCCTCATACACACTAAACCTGCTCTGATGTTTTAATTACGGACATCATAATATTAAAACTTTGGAAACTTGAGCACTACTTAATGGAGATCAATCATTAACTTATACAAGCCATTAATTTTATGCATATTTTTTATATATGTGTGTACAACGTTATCGGCAACAAAGAAGTAGTTTTGTTAAAATTCCTTCCCGGGATATTTGGCCGTAGTCCAATGTTTTCTATAAAACCAGACGTTTCGGCAATGCCATCGACTTCCATCATCCGTGAAAATCGAGTGCGATAACGTGAGGTGGTATACATTAGTGACCACAGTATTGTGGTTAAGGCTGAAGCAGTAAGTAGAAAGAAGTAGTTTCTATGGTAATATTTCATTTCTAAAATGATTTTAAATATAAATCTTAGAATATGAAAGTCATGTATGGTTCTCCATACCGATTTTTTATTATTTTTTTCAAAGGCCTATATATGTAAAGTTCATATTGTGAAGTTTTTTTTTTAATGTAAATACATTTAAAATAAATTGTTAACATGTTTATGCATTTAGTTGAAAAAATAAAAAACTAAAAGTTATTACTTTATTTTAAGTATTTATTAATACTTTAATTATTTTGTTTTCATTTTATGTAAAAGTACAAACAAACATTTAGCTTTAAAATGTTTTTTCATTTTTGTCTCTACGACATTATAATGGATTTTATTAAAATTTGTATGTTGCAATGTCAGAAAAAAATATCGGTATGGAGAACCATACATGACTTCCATGTTCTAAGATTTAAATTTAAAATCATATTCGAAATGAAATATTTCCATAGAAACTACTTCTTTCTATTGCTTCAGCCTTAACCACAGTACTGTGGTCACTAACGTATACCACCTCACATTTTCACACTCGATTTTCACTGATGATGGCAGTCGATAGCACTGCAGAAACATCTCGTTTTGTAGAAAACATTGGATCAAGCCCAAACAGCCCAGGAAGGAATTTTAACAACACGCTACTTCTTTGTTGCCGATAACGTAGTACACATGACATAAATAAAAAAAATTATACCCACCCCCTTCAACTATCATTTTCATTTATAGAAAATTACCCCCACCCCGTTCAACTAGCCTCTTCATTTATAGATATTTCATCTACGTTTCTACAGTGGATTATTATGATCTTCTTATCAGGATACTTTGTTTGTCAAAATTAAGTACTTTACTCTTGTTAAAACATAAAACGTTGCAGGTAAACTACCCCTTTCTCTTAACCGATCTTCACCAAAATCAATACGCCATCAGTCCTCTACAATTCAAGGATGCATGCAAAAAAATATTTGATTCTGTTTGAATGTGCGGCAGTTATCGTTCGTCATACAAAAAATTACCCTTGTTAAAACATAAAATATTGCTGGTAAACTACCCCTTTCCCTTAACCGATCTTCACCAAAACCAACAGGTCTTGACAACTCTACAATTCAGGGCTGTATCCAAAACATTATTTGATTCTGTTTGAATTTGCGGCTGTTATCGTTTGTTATAGAAAAAAATTACCATTGATAAAAAAAAACGTTGCTGGTAAACTACCCCTTTCCATTAACCGATCTTAACAAACAACAACAAGTCTTTAGTATACACACCGGCACAGAATAAGAATCATACAGAATGGAAACTTCGCTAAAATCCGCGCGCCAGCTGCTAGCGCGCATGACCAGTGGCCGCCATATTAAGAGCGAGTAAACAGCTGTTATACCTAGCTTCAAGTATGCGCTTGTTTTTATACAGTTTTCGCTTTAATTTTAAAGTAATTAACAGCGGTAGTACGTAACTTCAAGTGAACACGTGTTTTATACATTTGGAATGTTACATTGGTAAATTGATTTATTTTTCAAAGTGAAGAATGAGTGTTTGTAAGAGAAAAGGCGGTCGATGGTGCTCAGCACCTAATTGCCAGAATAATTCCAACGCAAATAAAGACATAAGTTTTTTCAGCTTCCCAAAAGACGAAGAACGGTAAGTAAAATAAGTTGATTTATTAATATTTTCTTCTTAATAATATTATTAATAAATTATAAACAGTAGAGTATTCATTAATGTAAAACTCAAATTAGCTATAGGCCTAATTTAAAATCGTTAATCTTGCATTTTTCCAGTGCAAGGAAATGGACTGTAAACTGTAGAAGAGAGGAGTAGAAGAGAGGAGTTGTTAAAAAAAGATGCCATATATTTAAATAAAAACTGCAGAATATGTAGTGTACACTTTGAAGATGTGACGTTTTTAAATTTCCTAAGAAACCGGTTGAAACCAGATGCTGTTCCGACATTATTCAGGATACCAAATCCACCGAAACAAATATCTCAAAAAAGAAAAGCACCAACAGAGAGAAGCAGTGAAACCAGTAAAATTATTAAAAAGGGTAAAATTGATGTACAGGTAATTATTATTATTCTTTTTTTATTATTATTATTGTTGTTGTTGTTGTTTAAACGTATTTTATACTATAGTCCTAGGCCTCATTAAAAACTGCTTGTGTCAACGTAACTTAAATGCACAGTTAATTCACTGAGCACATTCTACTTATGTAGGCAGATAAAGGCTAAGGAAGGAGAGCACATGTATTTAATTAATTTTGGCGTGTCTTATTTTTTAGCATGAAAATATGAATGGAAATGCTAGTGCCAGTACTAACATCATCCCTGAAATTTCTGCAGAGTGTTATAAAACAACTGTTTCTGTTAAAAGTCAAATTGATTTATCTTCTCGGAGCCCTAGAAAAGAAAAATTGAGGAGACAATTGAAATTGCTTCGAGGAAAATCCCGGCGTTTACAAAATAAATTATCTTCATCTGTGTCAGAAAACAGTAGTGATTCACAGCTTGCATGTGTAAATAGTGACCAGTTTAAAAGTTTATGTAGTAGGTTTTTAAATGATAGTTTAGCATGACTTGTGAAAATGCAAGTGAAATTGAGTGAGTGTTGCAAGAAAGGAATGCGATATCCAAAAGAATTCAAAACTATGGCTCTAACTCTGTATTTTTTAAGTCCCAATGCTTATAAGTTTATGCAAAATATACTACATTTGCCCTCTACAAGGTGCTTAAGACTGATGACAGAAAAATGGCAGTACCCTCCTGGACCACATGAATTCGTGTTTTCTAGTTTAAAGTTGAAAGTAAGTAATTTAAGTGAGATGCAGATGAAATGTCGTTGAAATCATTTCTTTTTTACTCTATATCGAAGGATGAAATAGTAGGGTTACATAATACAGGTACTGTGCAACTGAAACCTGCAACATCTGTGCTAGTTGTTATGATCCGAAGTATATGTGGTAATTGGAAACAACCAATTACCTACTACTTCACAAACTCTGGTTGTTCTGCAGTGGAATTGAAACGGATTGTTCATGATGTAATTAAAAGACTACATGACATTGACTTAAAAATTTGTTTATTTGTGACTGACATGGGTTCAAACTTTCTTCAGTTTGCACGTATTGAAGGTGTAACTCATAAAAATCCATATTTTGTGGTTAGAGATCAGAAAATATTTTATATGTTTGATGTGCCACACTTATTTAAGTCTTTGAGAAACAACTTGCTTAAGTATAATTTTTTATTTCAAGATAAGGTAGCTTCTTGGCAACACATTATTACATTTTATAATAAAGACAAACAACAGAACCTACGACTGGCTAAGAATCTAACAGATGCTCATCTTTTTCCCAATGGTTTTCAAAAAATTAAAGTGAAGTTAGCAGTTCAAATCTTTAGTCATACTGTTGCAAGTTCATTGTTTACTTATGTCAGTTTAAGTGCTCTTGACTCATCTGCCATAGGTACAGCAGAATTTCTGGAAAAGTGTAATAATGTCTTTGACATTTTAAATTCTAGTCCTAAGGTTTCAGATAAATTTTATAGTAGAGCATGGATGGGCTCTGAGAAACAGCATGAACTTTTGAATGATTTTTTGCAGTTGATAAAATCAATTTCTGTAAAGAACAAAGAAAACAAAGATATAACAAGTGCCATTAAATGTTTTCAGGGATTTGTAATCACTATAAATTCTTTTTTGCAGTTGTGGTCTTACTTAAAGATACAGTCGTTTTCATTCGTCCTCACACGCAGGTTAAATCAGGAGTCTTGAAAATTTGTTTGGTAGTATATGCCAGCAAGGGGGCAATTCATACCATCCAACTCCAGTTCAATTTACAAGAGCTTTCAAAAAGTTACTTTGTCTCAGTTATTTTCAGCATTCAAGCAGTTCAAACTGTGCTGAAGAGTTTGATGTAATTCTTTCAAAAGTTAATAATTGCAGTGATTTATTGAATTTAGATGTTAGTCAAAACACAATCTCAAAAAATATTGTTGTAAACTGCATAGATTATAGGGAAAATTTACCTGGTAAAAATGCACTCCAATATGTCTGTGGATACTTAATTAAAAAGTGCTTAACCATTGATGAATGCAATACATGTTTGGCAAACTCACAAGAAGAAGCAAATAATTTAGATAGTACCAGGTTGTATTTACATTTCAAAGCATATGAAAATAAAAATATGGACATCTTTGGAAACCTAAAATGTCCAAGTTCAAGCTTTGTAAGTTACACTGAACACTTGGAGAATATTTTCACTGACAACTTTCTTGAATTGTTGGAAATAAATTGATTGAGTTAATGGAAAATATAAGTTTCAACCACCCATGTAAGGATTTTCCTCATAGTTATTTGATTAAGTTGTTTGTGAGAATGAGAATTTTTTTTTCTTGAAGTTCATGAACAGGGATTTGAAAAGTAGAACTAACAAAAATTGCAAACTCATCAAAGTGACACTTCTGTGAATTTTGTAATCTGAGTTTGGTATGGGCTAGTAGGCCTTCATATATGTAAATGCTTCATAAATAAATGTGTGTGTGTGTGTGTGTGTGTGTGTGTGTGTGTGTGTGTGTGTGTGTGTGTGTGTGTGTGTGTGTGTGTGTGTGTGTGTGTGTGTGTGTGTGTGTGTGTGTGTGTGTGTGTGTGTGTGTGTGTGTGTGTGTGTGTGTGTGTGTGTGTGTGTGTGTGTGTGTGTGTGTGTGTGTGTGTGTGTGTGTGTGTGTGTGTGTGTGTGTGTGTGTGTGTGTGTGTGTGTGTGTGTGTGTGTGTGTGTGTGTGTGTGTGTGTGTGAATTATTATTACTGCACTCCTCTATTGCTGACGTAATTAAGTATGTATCCTATTGCATTTCATTTTTGCATTTTTATAAGTACCGTACCCTATTGAAGGCCTGATTTATTATATATTCAATCCTGAATGTTAATTGTATTAATCTCACCTTCGTTTTACCTTGTGCGTTTTGGATAAATTAAATAAATTCTTAAACTTCATAACCTATGGTATTATTTGTCTACTTATTTTCCATTTTCTTTTTGCTACGTATATTTTATTATAGGAAGCAGACAAGAACCTTATGCTACTTTTAGCGGGTAAGTTGAATTTTTTAATGTACATTAATGTTATTTGTTTCAATATTAGTTTTTTCGCGTACAACTTGCTTGACCGTGAAACAGCAGTGGTATTACATTTACTATTTCTCAACATGGCGGCCAGCGCCTGGCTCGGGCTCGCTGTGATGAAAGGTGCCGCCCTCCACTTTCCTTTCTGTATGTTTCTTATTCTGTGACACTGGTACCAATCTGCGAGCTTGACCTTGACGACAGCTGGCAAGGACAATAGCAAACAGTAAACTTAAAAATATCGTGCCGTTACTCTATAGGTGACTATTTGTATTACTTTATACCGGATCATATTTTAATAGTTTGCGCTCATTTATAACAAATCTTTGGTATACTTAAATTTATACATTTCTGAGTAGTAGTTGAATACTAAAGCTGTAAATTATTAATGTAATTGTAAATTTCTTCAAAGAGGCATCGAATAAGTACGCGAGCGAAACCATTTTTTCATCCAGCGGAGAACGTTTTTTCCAAAGCGATGACCTATACTTTTTTTTTTGCTTAACCGTTTTCTGAAAGTCCAAGTAAAATTTTAAGATCACAATCCGAGAAAGTGTTGAGGAAAGGTTTCGAGATATCAAGGATGTAAGCAGAGCGTAGCGGAGCATTAACAGAAAAGACGGGAGCTGTGTTGTGCTTATGTATACATGGTGTGTTGGGGTTTGTGAGCTTGTATGTTATAATATTAAACACACACACACAACACATATTGTTTTCTTATACGCCTATTTCGTTGAATCAGTATTGTTTAAAATCGTAAAACGAAATTTATAGTTTATAAACAACGTTGACTATACTGAACAAGTATGAGTCAACGAAATATCCGTTGAAAAAAGAAAATAAAATAAATACGAAAAAATTCGTATAGTTTTTTCGTTGTTTAATATTTCAAAGATCAAAATACTCTGATATGAAAACATGAGAGGTCTCTCTCTCACTCTCTCTCTCTCTCTCTCTCTCTCTCTCTCTCTCTCTCTCTCTCTCACACACACACGCGCGCGCGCGCGCGCGGGGCGGACGCAACACATAATTCAAAGAATAGGCCAATCTATTGCATACTGAAAATGTAAAACACGTTTTGAAATAAAGTAAATACAAACTAATATCCTAAACATCGTAAATATAACTTACCATAATGTCCAGGACACTCGGTACTTCGTTTTTATGAGCTTCTGTTGTTTCCAACAAACACTTGATTTCCTTGTACTATTTTTTGTAAAAAATGCATTAAAGTCAACAATGCATACAAGTTATTTACATATAACGATGTTTAAATACACGTTTGTCGTAAGAGTTACAGGGTAAATTAATACAGTAAATAAAATTGGAAATATAATAGACGCACTACTAAAACGCACTATCTAAATTATTACGACTGAACTTCCTTTCAGTCAGAAAACATTTCGATACCGCACATATCTGCGTCGGCATCTGTTTCCGGCTCACAATCACTGTCACTCTCACTATCTAATGAAATCACAAACCTATCGGTTTCTTCGTCAATAATTATGTCTCTTTCACAGTATTCCCTCTCCAATCTTTTAACTCTTTTATCACACAGAGGTTACCAGTCATCTTCGGACAGTTCACCAAATTTTCGTTCACACAAGGCAATTACATCATTCATTTTAAATGTAGTATTGTGTTTTGCAACATGCCCTTTCACGATAGACCATATCATCTCGATCGGGATGATATGGCGGAAGTCGCAGTGTCGTATGACCATGTGCTTTCGGTAGCTCGTCAACTACGTACGTTTTCTTGTTACTCTGGTGTTTTTTTATAAGCGTTAAAAGTTCAGGCTTCAACATATTTGTCGAAAATGGGACACCGTTATCCTCTAACCACTTTATCATATCCTCCTTTTTGGAATTCGAGGTGGGTGCCTTATGTATCTCCACATTGTGATAGGCTGCATTATCCATTACAACAACACATTCAGGAGGTAGATTGGGAAGAAGTTTCTCTTGCAACCATTTTATGTAATTGTCTTTATTCTTTGGTCATGGTAATCGCCACTCTTTCTTCCAGCCTTCCACATTAAAAGACAATTCGGTATGCAACCCATTTCGCCTCCAGCGTTGATAATTATCAGCCTTTCGCCTTTAGATACTGGCCGGTGTATACATTTTGCACTGTCGTCTCTCCACGATTTAGATGACACATGACTAGAGAGAATATATGACTCGTCCATATATACAATTGGTCTTTTCTCTTCCCTGTGCTTAATGAGACATTTTAAATAGTGAATACGCTTTTGGCGTAAGTCACTCTTTTCAATAAGAACTTTCCTATTACTTGGGGTTGATTTCCACTTCAAACCTAGCGATTTCAAAATGACTCTTAAACTACGGTCGCTACCTTTAAAATTAATCTTGTCTTCAAGTTTTTTCCTAATTATATCTGCGGTTGGAAGTTTCCGTTCAGCCACACACACTTCATGAACGGTTCTACGAACAACGCATTTATCAAAATCGTCGATACCAGTAACGGGTTTGTCCCTTTTATATTTCTTTGGAGTCGAAAATGAACATGTTGGACTAAACAACATCCTCACACATTTTCTTGGCTTCTTGCAATATTGTCTGAACTACCGTCCTTGAAACTCCACATGCGGCTGCTGTTCTCTCTTGGCATTTTTGAATGGGTACAATAAAGCCGTCGTTACATTTTCCAGTTTTCATTATTGCTTGTGCTTCTTTTGTCATAAAATCATAAACGTTTTTTATTATTTCCCTGCTCTGACTATGTAGTTTCTTGCCTTTTAATTTTGATACAAACTCTGACATATTTGCCAAAATTGCGAAGCACAAACACAAAAAATATAATACAAAATTGAAGATTCACTACACTAACAAGACGCACCAACGAGTATAAACAAAGTGGTACACCACAGTTTACGCGATACACTTCGAGGCGTAACCGTACACTGAAGTAAAAAAAATCCAATCATTTGCAAGCCGTTGACAGCGGACGTTTTCAGTTCCAACTGCTTACAACCCGTCCTTCCTCATCCCGCCTGTCGGAACTGTTTCAAGGTCAAGCTCGCAGATTGGTACCGGTGTGTATACTCTACAAATCAGGGCTGTATGCAAAAAATTATTTGATCCTTTTCGAATTTGCGGCTCTTATCGTTTGCCATAGAAAATACCCTTGTTAAAATATAAAACGTTGCAGGTAAACTACCCCTTTCCCTTAACCGATCTTCACTAAAAACAATAGGTCTTGAGAACACTGCAATTCAGGGCCGTATGCAAAACATTATTAGATTCTGTTTCAATTTGCGGCTGTTATCGTGTCATAAAAAAAATTACCCTTGTTAAAAATAAAACGTTGCAGGTAAACTACCCCTTTCCCTTAACCAATCTTCAACAAAATCAACAGACCTTGAGTTCCGTATAATTGAAAACGGTATACAAAAAAGTAGTTGATTTTGTTTGAATTTACGGCAGTTATCGTTTGCCATAGAAAATACCCTTGTTAAAATATAAAACGTTGCAGGTAAACTACCCCTTTCCCTTAACCGATCTTCACCAAAACCAACAGATCTTGAGAACTCTACAATTCAGGGCTGTATCCAAAACATTATTTGATTCTGTTTGAAATTGCGGCTGTTATTGTTTGCCATTAAAAAAAAATTACCCTTGATAAGAAAAACGTTGCAGGTAAACTACCCCTTCCCCTTAACCGATCTTCACCAAAAACAGTAGGTCTTGAGTACTCTACAAAACAGGACTGTATGCAAAAAGTATTTGATTCTGTTTGAATTTGCGGATCTTATCGTTTGCCATAGAAAATACCCTTTTAAAACATAAAATGTTGCAGGTAAACTACCCCTTTCCCTTAACCGATCTTCACCAAAACCAACAGATCTTGAGAACTCTACAATTCAGGGCTGTATGCAAAAAATTATTTGATTCTGTTTGAATTTGCGGCTGTTATTGTTTGCCATTAAAAAAATATCGGTATGGAGAACCATACATGACTTCCATGTTCTAAGATTTATATTTAAAATCATATTCAAAATGAAATATTTCCATAGATACTACTTCCTTCTACTTACTGCTTCAGCCTTAACCACAGTACTGTGATCACTAACGTATACCACCTCACGTTATCGCACTCGATTTTCACTGATGATGGAAGTCGATGGCATTGGCGAAACGTCTGGTTTTGTAGAAAACATTGGACTACGGCAATATCCAGGGAAGGAATTTTAACAAAAACTACTTCTTTGTTGCCGATAACGTTGTACACACATATATAAAAAATATGCATAAAATTAATGGCTTGTATAAGTTAATGTTTGATCTCCATTAAGCAGTGCTCAAGTTTCCAAAGTTTTAATATTATGATGTCCGTAATTAAAACATCAGAGCAGGTTTAGTGTGTATGAGGGTACACCGTGGACAAAAATTTTCAACATTTCCTATTGAGCGTTGCTTAGAGTAAAGCTGTGAATCTACAGTGTATGTTTCACAGAACAAACACGTGAAAAAGAAGGAGCGCTCCGAAGTCACTCATGGACCCTCAGCATCTTGCAGAGGGTTCATTCCCTAAAGACGAAAAGTCTGTCTATGAATCGTTCGTCTGTAAACAGGTGCAGTTACACTGCCCAGCAATCCACAGGAAGCAAATCGCTATCCACGCTGGACACTTTTTCGGCTTGCACGCGTTATGTTGGTATGGGTTTCGGCACTTACCATTTAAAAAGCGTGCAAATGTAAGAAAATAAACATGAGTGAGGCCAGAAATAACGCGAATTTTGTGTGTGTGTGTGTGTGCGTGTGCGTGTGCGTGTGCGTGTGCGTGCGTGTGTGTGTGTGTGTGTGTGTGTGTGTGTGTGTGTGTGTGTGTGTGTGTGTGTGTGTGTGTGTGTGTGTGTGTGTGTGTGTGTGTGTGTGTGTGTGTGTGTGTGTGTGTGTGTGTGTGTGTGTGTGTGTGTCCCTGCCTTTTTATTGCTGTAGTCAATAAAAACAAAAACAATAGGTCTTGAGAAGTCTATAATTCAGGGCTGTATGCGAAACATTATTAGATTCTGTTTGAATTTGCGGCTGTTATCGTTTGCCATAGAAAAAAATCTACAGACACACAGTTTTCGAAAAATGACTTATTCTCATGTTTTGAGTGTAATACAATCAGAATCTGCAATAATCTCGAACACGATTTTTTTTGCCATCACCATACTTCCATTTCCTTAAGGAACATGGAAGTAACAGCCTTCCCGCTTATCGGGGCGGACTCCGACAATCAATTTTACTTCCATATTCCTTAAGGAATGGAAGTATGGTGATGGCAAAAAAAATCGTGTTCGAGATTATTGCAGATTCTGATTCTACTACACTCAAAACATGAAAAAAAGTCGTTTTCCGAAAAGTGTCTGTGTGTGTGTGTGTCTGTCTGTCTGTCTGTCTGTGTGTCTGTCTGTGTGTCTGTCTGTAGATTTTTTTTCTATGGCAAACGATAACTGCCGCAAATTCAAACAGAATCAAATAATTTTTTGCATGCAGCCCTGATTTGCAGAGTACTCGCGACCTATTGTTTTTGGTGAAGATCGGTTGAGGGAAAGGGGTAGTTTACCTGCAACGGTTTTTTTTTAGCAAGGGTAATTTTGTTTGTTTGGCAAACGATAACAGCCGCAAATTCAAACAGAATCAAATAATGTTTCGCATACAGCCCTGAATTGTAGAGTTCTCAAGATCTGTTGATTTTGGTGAAGATCGGTTAAGGGAAAGGGGTAGTTTACCTGTAACGTTTTATGTTTTAACAAGGGTATTTCTTATGGCAAACGATAACAGCCGCAAATTCAAACAGAACCAAAAGATTATTTGCATACAGCCCTACATTGTAGAGTTCTCAAGACCTATTGTTTTTGGTGAAGTTCGGTTGAGGGAAAGGGGTAGTTTACCTGCAACGTTTTTTTAACAAGGGTATTTTCTATGGCAAACGATAACAGCCGCAAATTCAAACAGAATCAAATAATGTTTTGCATACAGCCCTGATTTGTAGAGTACTCAAGACCTATTGTTTTTGGTGAAGATCGGTTAAGGGAAAGGGGTAGTTTACCGGTAACGTTTTATGTTTTAACAAGGGTATTTCCTATGGCAAACGATAACAGCCGCAAATTCACACAGAATCAAAAGATTATTTGCATACTGCCCTAAATTGTAGAGTTCTCAAGACCTATTGTTTTTGGTGAAGATCGGTTGAGGGAAAGGGGTAGTTTACCAGCAACGTTTTTTTAACAAGGGTATTTTTTATGGCAAACGATAACAGCCGCAAATTCAAACAGAATCAAATAATTTTTTGCATACGTCCCTGAATTGTAGAGGTCTCAATGACTTTCGATTTTGGTGAAGATCGGTTAAGGGGAAGGGGTAGTTTACCTGCAACTTTTTACGTTTTAACAAGAGTAAAGTACTTGAAATTAAACTTTTTGAAACAATGGTAATTGTTAAAAATAAAATAATTTTGTTGCCAGGCAATAAAATTATAATTTTTTCATTTTAATGTAATATAATATTTTTCATTTAATACAGCAATAAAAAGGCAGGTAAGACACAGCCTGGCTGTTTGGCTGAAAATGATTTTAAATATAAATCTTAGAATATGGAAGTCATGTATGGTTCTCCATACCGATATTTTTTCTAATATTTCAATTCCATTTTTCTCACAAAGTATTGGCCTGACAAAATACGTGATAAATAGCTTTTTTGTAGAGAATTTAATGCTCTTTAATTTTTGTAATTTGTCTTTTTTCGTAAATTTTTTTTATTTTTTAAGATAATCACGAAAAATGAATTTTTTGTACCTTCCCCCTCCCTTTTTTTGAAAACGCGCGACTGAATTTTTGTAAACTTTTTTTAAATTGTTTCTCACCCTTTTATCTAGCCTTATGCAAAAAATCTCATAAAGCCACTTAATTTGAAATTTTTTCCTTCAGTGACTACTATAAAGTAGCTTTACACGATTAATACGGTGAAAAGAAAAATATAGCACATTTCCAATCAGAAATTTCCAGTGCAAAATAGAATAAAGGCGAAGATGTTTGGGCCTTATCTGAAATAACATATCAAGTTCGTTAGCAACTCAGCTGACTAAAATAAATATGAAAATGTGAAGAGCACAATTTATGATGCATTAGCATAACAGAGGCACAACACGTTTATTGAAGGGTTGCATCAACCAATTAAATTTTGTATGAAAGCTACAAATATTAGAATGTATGAAGATGCAGTTGAAGCAGCTGTTTTAGAACAAATAAATATAGTTAGCAGTACAGAAACTCCAGAATATTTTGGGTTAAAAGTAAAAGATTATAGATAATATAAAAGATTCTCATCCTAAATGCTTCAATTGTAACAAGAGAGGACATGAAGCTAGTAATTGTTATTTTAAGAAAACCTCGTTTCAAAGTAATGGCACATTTAGTAAAATAAATTTGTTAAAAAAGATAAAGATCAACATATTAAATTAATTACGTCCCATTACTTTGGTAAACAAAGTCATGTTGCTGCTAAGTGTTTTAAGAAGCAGAAAATGAAGAAAGTAAAAATAATCATAATAAGAA
This sequence comes from Magicicada septendecula, assembly GCA_034769895.1. Taxonomy (NCBI): domain Eukaryota; kingdom Metazoa; phylum Arthropoda; class Insecta; order Hemiptera; family Cicadidae; genus Magicicada; species Magicicada septendecula. Next base: position 302,332,668 of record CM068371.1, read on the forward strand.
ACCGGGTTTTAAGCCGAAGACTTTGAGTAATGAGCATCCGAAAGCAAGTAACTTTAAAATTGTTCAAGTAGGTCGTATTACAGATGACCGTAACAATGAATGCATAGAAATGCAATTGTCAGAAATGATAAACAGAAATGTGAGTTTACTTTTAGACACGGGAGCGGATATTTCAATAATTAAAGTAGGACAGTTAGAAGTCTTAACAGTTAGGCGCTGAAATAATGCAAGATAATGAAAGAGTAATTAAGGGAATTTCTGAGGAGCTTGTAACAACTATTGGTTTAATAAATTTAATTATTAAAATGAATGATAAAGAGATTGTGCATCCATTTCAAGTGTTATAGCAAAACTGAAAGTTAACGGCATGGAAATGCTCGAAACGCTTACGGTCAGAGGGGAAAGGCGATGTGGAGGGAGTCGCTATGAGATGTGAGAAGAGAATTGTTGTTATCAGCAACAGTGCAGCCAACCTATGAATATCGTTTCTAATAGTAACAAAAACTCGCGACTGTTAACGTTTGTTTGTAAATGTGTCACCACAAATCTCTATCCGTGCGCGCGCGCGCGCGTGTGTGTGTGTGTACAGTCACACAGCTGGCTTAAACAAAGAATTATACCTTTATTGTTTCTGACGTAAATCAAATAATAATAACAATAATAATAGTAATAAAAATAATAATATTGTAAATGTATTTATCTACGTTTACAAACAAAAGTAAAATACTATTTCTTTTATGAATTTGCTAACTGCTATAATTTTTTTATTGTTCGACTAAGCTTTTCCTCATTGCTGACATCTTCAGGTCTTAAACAACCAAGAGTTGTTTAAGATCTGAAGATGTCAGCAATGACGAAAAGCTTAGTCGAACAATAAAAAAATTATAGCAGTTAGCAAATTCATAAAAGAAATAGTAAATAAAAAAATTATAGCAGTTAGCAAATTCATAAAAGAAATAGTAAGGATGGCTGCTAATTTAAACAATACGAAGAAAAGTGAAATAAATCAATCAATAAATACAATTGGAACAGTACACGTATAGGAATTTGTTGCTGTTACATATCAGCATGTTTTATAAACATATCTGAGTGTTATTTGGTTCTGTCATTGTGTACTGCTGAGACGTAAAAAACTACAGCCTCCCAGTGGCGTCGCCAGGGGGGGCGGTGGGGGCGGTCCGCCCCGGGTGCCACACTCAGGGGGGTGACAAAATTAGGGCGAAAAAAAATTTTAGAAATAAAAAAAAATTACTAGATCAACAAATTAATCACATCAACATTTCGACTGAAGTGTGCAATCCCAGGAAGAGGGGCGTATTATGTGGGTATCACTAGAGTAATACGAGTTTAAAACGTTTCGGTAAATACGTAATTTTTGTTCAGTTAAATTTGTATTGCAGTCTTTTAATTATCGTAAGTTTGATTGCTTGTACTTCGATTATAAAACGACCGAGTAATTTTTGCGTGAAAAATTTTCTCAGTGTATATAAAAAAATCAATTATGAGATTTTTTGTAAGCACTCCTAACCTACCCTTGTTTTTGTAGAAGTTGCTTTTTAAAAGAATTGCGCATTTTTTAAATTAATAATTTATTTAAAAAAAATGCCTTTTTTGGCATTTTAGATAGAATCGCTAGCTCGCCTATCTGCACTTCCGAAGGTTAAACTTTCGCTAGCATAACGTCCTGTCCGTTTGAAGTTTAGATTTTTGTTTGGTCGCGTTGTTTCCCTGTTATAGGTTAGACTTATATGCCGATCCACGTTTTCGACGGCAATTGCTACAAAAACTCGACCCGCTCGCAAACCCTCAATACGCTTATATAATCGTGTGCGTTAGCGTCCGATCATCCTACACTCTCTTCGCTTATGGCTCGTTCAGCTCGCGCACCGCTCGGTCGTCCGTAAGCCGAAGGGTGTTTTGATAGTTGCGTTTCCTGATTTGGCCAATTCTGCGCAGGCGCACCAGACTCCCGCGCCGGAGAACCGCTCACTTTGTTTCAGCCCAGTGTTGTGAATGTGATGCGTGTTGTACAGTTTCAGTTCAGTTCAACAGAAATTCAATTTTTGCTGTTTATAGTGGCATGGTGCAGAGTGGTCCTTTAATTATTTTGAGTTTCTGTATGTGCACCATTCATTTACTGAAGGTAAGTACTTGACTTGAAAAGCGAGTACCGATACACAGGCCTGCGAATTTAAATTTTTTTTCTGCGGCACGGGGTTAAACAGGTCTCTATACTTTGTTCAGTCAGGGAAGGCGGTTGGATTACCTGCGATGGCTCACTTAACACAAACACACACATGCAGCCGACCCGACGGTACCCTCATTCGGCGTTTAATGCTTACTGGACACTATTGGACACTCCGTTACTCGAACCGACTTTTCTTATGGTTTACAATTTAATAGATTTAACGTAACATTTTTTGATTCTGCGTTGAATTCCAAACAAAATTAGAGCAAACACGGTACGAATCTGACGAGAAATACTGTTCAAAGGTTACATGATATGGCTATAGAACGTATGCAGGTTTGTTTATCTGACCCACGAACTTGTTTTCGTAAATGAATATTTAAATAGGAATTCTGCAAATACCGCCACGTTTTTACACACTCAAGCTAGGACAATATTGTGATGTATTTATTATTTCTTTATGTGATGTATTATTTCGAGGAGGAGGCCCTCTTCTTGACTCAAGGTTATATGCAAAATAATGTAATGCAAGCAAGCAAACACGCTTAGCAATACACAAAAAAACTCTGGTAAAAATCCAACATTTTTAAATATTGTAAATGGTTTTGTAAATACCGTATGTAGGCCTTTTATATAAACAGTGACGAAGGTGTTATCGACCAAATAACTTTTAATGCGGCCTTCGGCAGTTTCAAAAGTACGAAACGAGCCTTTCAAGCTCGAAACGCAGAAAGCTCATTGGTCAACTGTAAAAGTAAATAAACAAACGTTAAAATAATATAATTATTAAATTAATAATTATGAAGCCCAAATGATTTGAAATAGTGAAAATAAGATGAAATTTTTAAATATTAAAATTGGTGGAATTTACACTAATGCAACAAGTTGGCATTTCTGTAAAACGTCTGTCTGAGACTAGATGGAGTGCCCATCACGAAGCAATAAAACCCGTCATGGGTAACTTTGAAAAGCTAATCGAAGCTGTTGAAGAACTATGCCAGCCCGACGAGACAGTCGAAACTAGAGGAGCTGCACATATCCTACTGCCTGCAATCAGCGACTTCTCATTTTTATGGTACCTTTCATTGTGGGGGCAAGTGTTAGAGGAAGTAAACTACACACAAAAATATTTGCAATTGGAAGGAATCAACCTCGAAAAATGTGTAGTTAAAATGAATGATCTTAAGCTGTTCTTGAAGGACAAACGTAGAGATATTGTTGAAGGTGCTCTTCAGTTTGCAAAAAATATGTGTCAAAAATTGGACATCCCCACAGAAAAAAGAAAAAGAGTGAAAAAGATGCTACCTGGTGAAAATTCCAGGGATGAAGGACTCACTTGGGCGCAAGAGCTACAACGGGCAATGCTCGAATGCATAGATACGTTTTACCAGGAGATGGTGACACGCTGTGAGGGTATGGAACAAGTCCTCTCCCACTTCGCTATTTTGCAGCCTAATAATTTGATGAATGCAAACGAACCAGACCTTCGGACTCTTCTCAAAAGTTTGACTAAGACATATGATGAATTTTCTCAAGAAGACGTAGACGTCCCCAAAGAAATCCTGCGGTTGAGAAGGCATCTTCAGGCAGCAGGCATTTCAAATGAAAAAACGAAGAAGTGGACCAGTTTGAACTTCTTAGAATTTATTAGCGAATATGACTTTTCAGATACTATACCAAATGTAACATTAGCTTTAAGGTTTTTCCTCACAATATGTGTATCAGTTGCTTCATGCGAGAGAAGTTTTTCGAAACTAAAATTAATCAAAAGTTACCTCAGATCCACAATGAGTCAGGTTAGATTGACGAACCTAGCTATGTTATCCATTGAACATGAAGTGGCAAAAAGTATTGATTTTGATAGTGTAATTTCAAAATTTGCTTCATATAAAGAACGTAAAAGCAGGTTTTAAGATATTGATGTGCTAATTCTTTTGAATTAGTAGGCCTAATTACCTGTATTTAGTTTGTAAAATGTATTTAGCCTAAAAATAAACAGTTCCATAAGTTATAAATGTTTTATTTAATTTAATTCAAATTCGTTCTTTGCAACACGTTAGCTAATTACAGTATTTTCAGCTTTTTATAGTTAAGTGTGTGGGAGGGGGGGTGTAACGAGGACGGCCCGCCCCGGGTGCCACTACATCTGGCGACGCCACTGCAGCCTCCCTGACCGTTCTTATCGCAATGGAATTTGCAAACTGTACACTTCCATTCCTTAATTACACTCAACCGGTAAAAGAAACAGATGAATGAGCATTGAGATAATTTATGTTTTGCTAGCTAGCAAACAACATTACATGTAAATAAACCAAAACGTTGAAGTTATAACATGCGATCTTCAATATCTATGACATTTATTTCATTTCCGTATTATATTCCATTTTATTCATACGCAAAATTTGCGCTCACGCGTGCAGACACACACACATACACATACCGGTACATATATTTTTCATTATAATGGAACTAATATTGTACTATTATTTCTGTTCTTTTTTATAATTAATTACATTTATTTTAAATAAACGCAAGACCTTAATAAAACACCTCCTGACTCATTCAAGAATGTGCAAAAGCTAGCATGAATAGTTTCATTTTTAAATAAGCTTATTCAGTTAGCGTATTCTGACGCTCAAGCCTACCTGTATCCAATGTTTCTTAGAAGAACTCTGAGGGAACTAATTTGGCTCTTGAAGTTAATGTTTTCTCTAATGATGGGTAGCAATGCGCTTACCATTGGATGTCTCTTATGAGTGATACGGAACTGATTAACAGTCCGACGTATAATGTGGGTGTCAAAGTCGTCCACACTTGTCTTGGGACTAACCTGGGATTTGGTCTTTTATGGCCTCTTACACTGTCCTCCTTCTAATTTTTCTCTCTCCTTTGCGATACGCAATAATGTGCGGGTTAATATTCCAGTTGCCGCAGTAACCCGTTCGAAAATACTTTTAATTGGAATTTGTATTCCTTCAGCCACTTCTCATCTCATAAATTGTAAAACATTAAAAATTACTTCCCGTGCTTGACTATGAATAACTTTGCTGTATTTGCTAATTGAAGGAGAAGTATCCATTTTAACAAATCTCGTTACTGTGTGATAACACAAATAATTATGAGTATTATGAGTATTATAAGTATTATGATAATACGTAATTACAGAATAAAAACTACCCATAGAAATTAATTAAAAAATTAAATAACTAATAAAAATGAGTGACTGTAAAACAATGATACAATTAATTATAAATTGAGGTAACAATAACAAATGCAAGACTGATATAACTGCTACGACAGCACAGAACAATCTACGCGTTTATCGAATGTGCCAGAAGGATCTCGATGTAAGCGTGTGGTGTACGTGCTACTAGACGCATTTTGCGAGAATCTTCTCGACTGTTATAGCTTCGCTCGGGCACTCGGACTGTGTCAAGGCCGTAGTAATTACGTAGTTCATGAGAGATAAGACGCAGTTTGGAAGCTTCTGGTGTGTGAGCGTGACTATAAATACATCGGGTAGCGGCCTTAGTTTTCAGTTCCATGCGAGATATTGGATAGTGCGGTTCGAGAGTATTAGTGCGAATTACGGAATTACGGTATGGTGATAAACATTTGCGAGATGTGTACTGCACCCAGTTGAGAGCAAGGCGACAGCATTCCGGGGAGAGTCTTCAAGAGTTTGAAGCAAGTATCGACAGACTAATTAGACTGGCCTATCCTGAAGCGCCAGAAGATTTTCGAACGCGTTTTGCGATGCAGACATTTACTGCCGGTGTCCGAGATAACGAACTACAGCAAGTGTTAAGAATGGCAAGACACCAGAACAGTGCGGTACACGTTTTGCAATTTGAGGCAGCCAAATCAGTGTCTGGTTGGACAAGTCATAAAGTGTGCGCGCTAAAAGATCGCGACGGCACAGACGATGAGGAAGAAGAACAAGGAACAGAGACTCGACGGTCGGCGCCACAGAATAAAATAAGAAAGGATGGAAGACCGAAGTGTTATAGATGTGGGAAACCTGGACATCTACAACGAGATTGTCGGGTTAGAATTCAGAAGCAGGGAAACGAGCAGTAGTCGGTACAACGGGGCGTGTGCTGACTAACTGGAGGAACGAAGCCCCTAGACAATACGCAATTTCTACTTTACTAAGTAGAAATCTGCAATTTCTACACTTCAGAAAACCAACGGGAGCTTGGTAGTTACCGGATTTGTTCAAGAAAGGCCAACCTCGATTACAGTTGACACAGGCGCAACAGTTTCTATTGTGCGCCCCGACGTGGTGAAAGATCTCAAGCCAATCTGGTGCTCTTGCAGCTTGCTAACAGCTACTGGACGGCCTGTAAAAGTGTATGGAAAAGTGGAGATACACCTACACCTCGGTAGACTTGAGTTTAATCATCAAGTACTTGTTGCAGACATTGTGGATGAAGCAATTCTTGGTGTGGACGTTTGAACGCATACGGATTTATAGTCGACTTCAAAAACAATGTCTTGAGAATCAGAGGCGAAGAGGTAATGCTATCAACAATGACAGCAGAAAAATTGATGGACGTCATAAACCAAGTGGCCGTAACTGTTCCGCCAAACTCCAAAAATATCATCATGGTTAGAACTGCGGTAGACACTAGGGGCAATCAGTGCTCTATATTCAAACCCCAGGTAGTCAGCACACTGGGCATACTAATTGCCAGAAGTTTAGTAAAACCTGACGAAACCAGAAATGTACCTATTAGAGTGGCGAATATATTGGATCAAGCTATCACTTTACAAAACAATACGCTCCTAGGCAAATTGGCTCCTGTGGCCTGGGTAGCCGGAATAACGCAACGAAGACCCAGTCCTTCGGATACTTCTAAATTACCAGAGGAACTGCAAGAATTATTGAACAGATCTTCTAACGACCTCTCAAGTGGTGAGGTAAAAGAATTCAGACAGTTTTTACACGAATTCAAAGATTGTTTTGCAGTTCGGGGACAAGCACTGGGAAGAACCTCTCTTGTGCAACATCGCATCAATACCGGGGACACAACACCGATACGCCAACCTCCTCGAAGGCCTCCATTATCTAAACAAGAGGAGATGTCTCGGTTAGTACAGGACATGTTGACAGAAGGAGTAATCGAACCTTCGTCAAGTGCTTGTTCTTCCCCTGTAGTGCTGGTAGCGAAGAAGGATGGTGGATTGCGTTTCTGCGTAGACTACCGGAGGTTAAATGATGTTACAAAGAAAGACTGCTATCCATTACCTCGCGTTGATGATACACTCGACACGTTGTCCGGAGCACAGTGGTTTTCCACATTGGACCTGAAGAGTGGATATTGGCAAGTGGGTCTTCATCAAGAAGACAAGGAAAATACCGCTTTCTCGACCCCAAGTGGCTTATTCCAATTTAACGTCATGCCATTTGGACTCTGTAATGGACCGGCAACATTTGAGAGATTAATGGACCTGATACTCCAAGGCCTGATGTGGAAAACTTGCCTTGTCTACTTAGACGATGTCATAGTGATCGGGAAGACTTTCGAAGATCATTTGGAAAACCTTAAGGAAGTTCTAACTAGAATTTACGGTGCACAACTGAAGCTGAGCCCGAAGAAGTGTTCTCTATTCCAGAAGGAAGTACAGTATTTGGGCCATCTGGTTTCGGCAGTGGGTGTTAGCATGGATCCTAATAAAGTAGACACCGTAAGAGACTGGCCAGTTCCAAAGAACAAACACGAAGTTCGGAGTTTCCTGGGGTTATGCTCATATTAAAGACGTTTTGTGAAAGGCTTCGCTACTATTGCTAAACCACTACATGAGCCAACGGAAAATAAACGAAACTTCCAATGGTCGAGAGAGTGTGAACAAGCATTTAGAACGTTGAAGATTGCATTATGTTCGCAGCCAATTCTCGCTTTTCCAGCTTCCGAAGGGAAGTACATCGTAGACACAGACGCAAGCAATACTGGTCTAGGAGCAGTTTTGTCTCAAGTGCAGAACGGTGAAGAACGAGTAATAGCGAATTACAGCAAGACGCTTACTAAACAAGAGAGAAATTATTGTGTTACAAGAAGAGAGTTGTTGGCAATTGTCAGAGCTTTGGAGCACTTCCATAAATACCTCTATGGGAGAGAGTTTTCACTACGTACCGACCATGCTGCACTTGCATGGCTCTTGAGATTTAAAAATCCGGAAGGACAGTTGGCAAGGTGGCTCGAACGTCTGCAAGAGTACAACTTCAAGGTACAACATCGGCGGGGGCGCCTGCACGGTAATGCAGATGGCTTATCACGAAGACCATGCCCGGAAGACTGCCGACATTGCCACAGAAAGGAAGAACAAAACACAAGCGAACATGTTCAAGCCATCACTGTAGATTTCCTGGCTGATGGCTGGACAACACAAGACTGTCAACAAGAACAGATGACTGATGAAGACATTGGACCGATCTTGACAGCAAAAGAGGAAGGTCGCCGCCTGGATTGGCAAGATATCTGCCATGGTTCCGAAGTGCCGAAGGGCTACTGGGCACAATGGGAATCTCTCACCTTAGAAAACGGATTGCTGAAAAGGGCTTGGGAAAGTGCAGATGGACGAGACGTGGTCATCCAGTTGATAGTTCCCCGAATTAAAGTGCAGTCTGTTTTGGAGGCCATCTTGGCGTTAACAAAACCCTTGACAAAATACGGAAGCGATTCTATTGGCTTCATCTTCGCCACGACGTAGAGGAATGGGTTCGGACGTGTGAAATATGTGCTGCAAGCAAGGGCCCACAAACCAGAAGCAGGGGAAAAATGAGACAGTATAACGTTGACAACCTTTCGAGAGAATTGCCATAGACATTGCTGGACCATTCCCAGTTACTGACAATGGAAACCAGTACATCATGGTTGTAGGTGACTACTTTACTAAGTGGGTGGAAGCCTACGCAATTCCAAATCAGGAGGTTACCACTGTGGCAAAGCAGTTAGTTCACAACTTCTGTTGCCATTATGGAGCCCCTATGGAAATCCATACGGATCAAGGGAGAAATTTCGAATCAGGAGTGTTTAAAGAATTATGCTGTCTACTCGGAATTCGAAAGACCAGGACAACGCCTCTGCATCCTCAGTCGGACGGGATGGTTGAGAGATTCAACAGGACACTTGAGCAGCATCTTTCGAAAGTTGTTGACGAGAACCAAACAGACTGGGACCAACGTATACCACTATTCCTTATGGCATATAGGTCATCAGTACATGACACAACCAGCATGACTCCAGCAAAATTTTACGTAAAGAAGAAAACTATTTGGGTCATGTAATTACAGACAAAGGTTTGGCTCCAGATCCAAACAAAACGGAAGCCATAGATAAATACCCGAAACCTAAGGATGGAAAAGATACAAAAAGTTTCCTAGGGCTAGTAGGTTATTATAGGCGATTTTTAAAAGATTTTTAGTAAAACTGCTCAACCGCTAAATTAATTGTTAAAGAAAGATGTACTGTTTAATTGTGCACAACAGCAGGAAAATAGTTTCGATATGTTGAAAAGTAAATTAACTAGCACACCGCTATTACAATACCCAAACTTTAAAGAAGAATTTGTGATTACTATAGATGCTAGTAATGAGACCTGCAGAGCAATATTATACCAAGATAAGATAGGCAAAGACAAGTCAATCGTGTATGCTAGTAGGACATTAAATAAAGCCAAAAAGAATTATAGTATAACAGAAAAGGAACTTGATGCACTGGTATGGGCAGTGAAACATTTTCAACCTTATACTTACGGTACAAGGTTCACATTAGTCACCAACCATAAACCTTTACAGTGGTTATTTAATATTAAAGATCCCAGATCGAGATTGATGTGTTGGATCATAAAATTAGCTGATTCGATTTTAATATCATACATAAGGCTGAAAAGTGAAATACAAATCCAGACGCGCTAAGTAGAATCAAAATTAATATGGCAGAGATAATTAAAGAGGATGTAGGAAATGAAGAACAAAAGAGACAAAATAACTGAAGAGTATCTTTGGGTGGTCATAAAGGTATTTCCAGAACACACACCAGAATAAAATTAAAGTACAAATGCCAAATACGAAATGATATAGAAGAATATATTAAGAAATGTGATAGTTGCCATTGCAACAAAAGTCATGTGAAAGATATACGAAGAGTCCCTATGCAAATTAGTAGTGAATTACATAAGCCATCTGAACAATGCGCAATGGATACAGTAGGTCCATTACCAGTAACTCAAGAAGGGAATAAGTACCTCCTTATATTTCAAAATTGTTTTGCAAAATATGCCGAAGCATTTCGGTCAAGGATCAAACCACAGAAACTATCACAAAAGAATTCGCTACGACAAAAAAACTGTCGCCATGGTGCACCAGAGAAATTATTAACAGACCAAGGGTCAACTTTATTTCAGAAGTGATGCAATCAATCTGCAAATTATTAAAGATAATACAGATACAAACAACAAGCTATCATCCACAAGCAAACGGGTCGCTAGAAAGAAGTCATAAGATGCTTGCGGAATACTTACATTATGTTGATGAAGATCAGCTGAATTGGCACTTATGGGTCCTAATGCAATGTTTATATTTAATACAACTGTACACATGGCTACTGGATACACCATATTCATTAATTCACGGAAGAGAGGCCGAAATGCCTACAAGTCTGACAAAAGGCTCACCTCAACCTCAAACAATTATGACGAGTATAAAGATAAGGTAAAGAATAGATTGTAAAGTGCACACTAGCTAGGAAAAGAAATTTTCAAGAAAAAGAAAGAATCTAGCAAAAGTCAATGTGACAGATATACAGCAGACAAACAATTTAGAATAGGTGGCAAAGTATTATTATATAATGAAACCAAACCGTACGTCGAGATAGGTCAAAGAAATTGGGTCCCAAATGGATCGGACCATACATTGTAACCAAACAAAATTCTGATGTAAACTACACCTTATGAAAAGGGAGAAAACTAATTAAAGTACATGCAAATCGAACAAAGAAATATGAAGAATAATAAGAAACTGCATGTTGCAGATTGAGCTGTTGACCTTGTGTGCAGCAGTTATTTTTGGACTACTTTCAAAGAGAATGGACGCAGATGATAATCCTTTCAGCATAACCAGAGTGAGAAATAATCCAGGTGTATATTTTGGAAAAATTGTAACAGTTCAACTGACCACCGAAAATTGGAAATTAATAACGTATATTGATATAAATAATTATTTACAACGATTAGAAAATGTTAGAAACAGGTATAATAAACTTAAGAGATATTGTACTACAGAATACTCTGATTATTGTAGTAAAGTAATTATTGCTATGGAAAAGACTGATGAATGATAATAAGGAAAACGTCCATCAATTAAAAATCCAATTGAGACATGGCAAACCAAAGATTCGTAGATTTAAAAGAGGTATGTTTGTTACTATACGTAAAGCAACGAAAATTTTATTTGGTATTACAGATCATGATGATGCCATATATTACGATGATACAATTAAATAAGTTAGCTAAAATCAGAATGAGCTAACTAAATTAGAAAAGGAACACACCGCTGTCATGATTTAAACTATTTAAACTATTGATAAAACTATTAATGATGCAAATATTAATCAAGAAAAATCATAGACAGTTTTAATAAAATTATTGATTTTCAAAATCTAACTCGTAAACATTAAATGAAAAACAAAATAATATAACTTTTCAGGCAGCAATGACTGAATATGTGGAGTACGAGGTGCTACCCAAAAGTTTGGGGAATTCGCCCATAAAATTAAAATTGCTTACTACCATAACTCCTAGTTTCCCCCTACCATATCGCCTACTTCGAAATAGTCCCCTTGGGCATGGATACAGCGATCCCAGCATTTTTTCTATGAGTCCATGCATTGCTGGAAGTCGGCAAGCGTAAGCGTTCGGAGCACCTTCTGCGATTCGGACTGGACATCCTCAATTGTGTCAAAACAACAGCCATTCAAGTAAAGCTTCATTTTGGGGAACAGGAAAAAGTCGCACGGGGCGAGGTCAGGCGAATAGGGTGGATGGGGAATCACTACCATGTTTTTGGAACCCAAAAAATGCTGAACAGCTAACGATGTGTGGGCGGGCGCGTTGTCGTGGCGGAGAACCCAACTGTTGTTCATCCACTTTTCTGGACATTTGCACCTAATGCTCTCACGTAGCCGCTTCAAAACTTCACAATAAAACTTCCCATTGACTGTTTGACCAGGGGGGACAAATTCCTTGTGGATATTCCTTTGATGTAAAAAAAAAACATGGACTTCATGTTGCTACGAACTTGACGTGCTTTTTTTTGGCCGCGGTGAATGTGGCAACTTCCACTGCGACGACTGCTGCTTAGTCTCAGGGTCATAACCGTAACCCCATAACTCATCACCGGTTATGACATTGGAGATGAAGTTGGGATCATCTCTTGCTGCAATTTTCAATTCAGTGCAGACAGCCACACGATGTTTTTTTGGTCGCTGCTCAGCAGTCTCGGTACAAACTTTGCAACAATGTGTCTCATGCCCAAAATGTCTGACAAGATGCGTTGCACGAACCCGTACGACATTCCTACAATCGCGCAAACATCATGGATTGTTTGTCTATGATCTGCAACAATTGCCTCTTGCACTTTCGCGATGTTTTCCGGTGTTTGCTTATCAATGGTCGTCTTGAATGCTCATCATCGTCAACAGACTGTTGTCCATCCTTAAAGCGTTTGTACCATAAAAATGTTTTACTTTGACTCATAGCATTGTCACCAAATGCTTCCACAAGCATGTGATGGGTTTCTCCAGCAGTTTTTTAAGTTTTAAGCAAAATTTGATGCAGGTTCTTTGCTCCGTAAAATCTGCCATTCATAAAATCGCCACAACACTAAAACACAATGTTACAAAAACGCAAGAAATTCAAGAAGGCGGCCTCTCGCCATAACAGCTGTTGCCACACTAATTCACAAAGGGTACTACTCGCACACTCTAGTGGCAGCAGGTCATACCACAAACGGTTCGCGCGTGGCATTCAAATTCCCCCAACTTTTGGATAGCACCTCGTGTATCCACATTGAAGCTATACACTTAGAAATAGATGTTAAGGAATTGTTACAAGCTATTAGTGATACTAGAAAAGGAAGTTCACTCCTCCATTATTAATTTAAAGACATTGAAATATGAATTAGAATCTATTAGAGGAAAGTTGCCAGCAGGATTGTCATTTCCTCTTGCAGTGAATGATGACAATATTCATGCATTCTTAGACTTACTTTCCATTTGTGTTTTATGTTAAGGACAATAAGTTAGTTTATGTGTTTGTTATTTCTTTAACTATTTATTATTTGAATTGTATAAGGTGTCACCTTAAAGTTTTGAAAAATAATGAATATTTGTTCATTCAACCCAAAACCCAGTATTTGAGTACAGACAATGTTAAACAATATTTTATTTATTTAAAATGAGATGAATTGAATAACTGTCAAAGTTTAGAAAATGATGTATTTGTTTGTCAGCAAATGAATCCTATTTATCAAGTACACTTACATGAATCTTGTGAAGCAAACTTATTTAAAGGTGATTACGATGTAAAGAGTTGTGATCAGAGAATATCTAGAATTAATAATCCATTATGGCAGAGAATGATGAAATCAAACTCATGGCTTTATGTATTGCCAGAGGATGAGACACTGACAATTAGTTGTAAATTGGTTGGTATACCATTTATTATACGCTCAGTAAATTGAGTAATGTTGCAATTTTTAATATGGCACCAACACTTTCTTTTTGCATAACGAAGTGAAACTGGCAACATTCAGAAAGCAAAATAAGAAAAAACATATTGGAAATTATATGTGTATATTGAAAGGAAACGGGGTGACTGTACCATTTTTTTTTTACTACAATGTGGATCAGTTTGTTGTCAACAGAGTTGCAGATTACTGTTATGGAGCGGAGATATCAGGCAGCATCCACCACTGATAGTTTATCGAAAGCCTATCCGTGAGGCAAACATCAAATACACATACAGGAAGCTATGTGTATCAAATGTTAGTCACTGAATATTCCTTCAGTAGGTTCTCACAACTGGCCAAGAGCGTGGGTAGGATAGGGGCCATTTGATAGGGGATAAGGGACAAATGAAGCAGTCATATATGCCAGCCACGGTCTGTACATGGAAAAAATTATATCAATCCGCTATGAGGGAATGCAGGGAGAGTAGAAGACCACTTCATGTTTTCTTACATTATGAGACTCAATAAGGGAAATGAGTGTTTTTTTGTTTTTTTTTTTAATACTAAATACCATTTTTTACCTGATTATAAGGCTAATGCAGTGAAAAATAAGACTTGGTCCCCCGAGAAGAAAAATGAATTTTACTGCGGTGGTTAAAGTGTTAAATACCTCAGAAGTTACACTCTATTTTATAAATAAATGATGCATTTTAAAATGTGTTCTTAATCTGCAATCCCCCAAAAGCAAACTATCAAAAAGAATGAGGTGTGTAATGCGGGTTGCATAATCACTTGCAAATGAGTGGCCGGAGACACACACCGTGCATCATTATGGTTATTTCCGAATTTTTTTTAATTTCAGTGATAACAATTAATGTTTTTATAAAGATGAAGCTATACAAAGAGTAAAACAGGAAGAAAAATTTTGTTTCAGATGGATTTTGTAGTCAACGTGTTAAATTCACTTTAATTTGATAACCCAATAAATTTTTGCGATTTAATCAAAATTTTCAAAATCAAGTTGTGAACTCTGAATGCTAAGAAGACTTCCAAATGTTCTGAAATTTTCAAAAATGAACAATATATTCATATTTTGGTTTAAATTTCCTTTAATTTGATACTCCACATGGACTTCTCCAAATTTTTTCACAATTTTGACCACCTACATTTTTGCCTCCCATCCCCTTATTTATGGAGTGGATCAATCCCAAAAATATAACGGTTCCAAAGGGTAAAAGTATGGACATGGATGCCTATTTTAACAAAAAAACATGTGGAGGCACAAACTTTCTACCTTTTAATATGCCCCATAATTCACTTATCCAGATTCCGTTAAACTTACCTTTTATATAAAAACTCCCCAGAAGATTCCAAACTCGCTAACAAGGTCGCCACGATGTTTTAAGGATATACATCGAAACCAAAATACTTACTTAGTTTTGATCATGTAATGCCCTTAGATCAGAAGATTCAACAGGTTTCGTTTAGACGAATTCTCGATGCAGAACTCAGGTTACAGGTGTACCGTAATAATTAGATTAACACATTTTTATGCTATTTAAACCAACTCTTTTATTTCAAACACTTTTCAAATACTTTCTTTCTTTCTCTTTTACTTTATGAAATATTATTTGTTTCTTATTTATTACGTTATCTCTTATTTATTCTTACCTCTATCATATAAAAGTTAAAAAGTTTTATTCTACCTAACAAACCAGTACCGTACTTTTACTTTTGACGTCTTTTTTCAAATCTCCTCACACACACACTCACGCTCTTTACATTTCTCTTTCACCCCCCTGTGCCGTCTCCCTTGTTAAGACAACACAAAAGTCGGGAACTAGTTCAATTCTTTACCAGTAAATTAAACTAGCTGCCGTTGTTAGTAAAAATACTTACCAACAAATTACAAAACAATTATGATATAGGAAATTGACAAGGTTTGCATAAATTTATTCACTCACTAGGTGTTAGCGAAAACATCTCTTTATTGCTATTCAAATATTATGCTTGATTTTAAAGAAAAGTTATTTTAGTAAATTCTGCTTTTACTGCTTCAAAGATCTTAAGTATATTATTCGTTTTATCTCAAAATTTATTCATATAGATGTTAGTTTTAATACCACGGATCCGGGTCTCAACTTTCTCAAAATAATTAATTTATCAAAACTTCAACCATATTATTGGAAGAATAATATTGGTGATACTCTACATTATTATCTTACATTTATCGATACATTGCGGTTACTATTACTTCATTACAAAATTACAAAATTTACAAATCTGATAATTTGTTCTTTACATTGCTAAAGTTCTTTTAAAGTTCTTTAAAGTTCTTTGTTACTTCTTTTATTAAGGCGAAATTTACAAAAGTTGTGGTTTGATATCACCTGAATTTCATATGAGGTTGTTGTTGTATCCTTGGGGCATCTCCTGTCGTCTTCTAAGGGTGGAGTACGTTGTTCCTGGTGAATCTACATCGGGTTGATTATTTCTGCTCTCGAAGATCGGTTGTTTACTTGAAGTTCCAACTGTTGTAGTTTCACTTTCCTTGGTCCAGACTTTTGTAGTTCACATTTTTTTTTTTAATTATAGTTCTCACTTTGCAGTACTAAAGTCTAGTAGTTACCTATCTTACACTTACATTTTATATTTTAAAAGAGATGTGTTGGCTACCTTTTTCTTTCTGTATGTATTCTCACTAACTCTACACACTACATTATTCACAATAAAACCATCTCACTCTGGATATACTTTTAAGGACATACACTTACGTGTATGTACACAACACCAAAACTCACATCTTGTCATGGCGAAGTTCTACTGGCGAATGCGCGTATAGTTTAGGGGCGAAGGCTCAGTAAGCTGGTGCGTATTTACGCACTAAGAAAATAGTTCGTACTTTATATATTAATAATTATCCATTAATTAGAATGTAAATACTTTATGTTAACTTTATTATGACGTATGGATTTCTTTATTTATATAGTCGCATTTTTAATAATTAAAGTAATTATTATTATTATAATTTACTTAATACCTTTCTTGGCGTGTTGGTACTGGAAAGTTTCAAGTTGATTCAGGAATCTGGGTATAGGTAAGGGTGTATGATACTCTTACTTATTAAAATTACAAATTTTAATTTGTGCGATTTTTGATTTTTTTAAATCGTCACATCCTCCTGCACTTAACTATGAAAAACGGGGGGGGGTGTAATAATAATAGGAAATCTAATAAACAATTATATTTGGACACAAAATTTCATACTGAAATTTCTCTCTCTCACATTATTTCTATCCATCAATTGATTATCTTACACTTACGTAACATCTAAATTCTACTACATCTACTATATAAAATACACAAAACGTAAATCTACCTTATTTTAATTCTTACATCTACTACCGGTTTTTTCTTGAATTGGTCACTCGTTTTACGGAGTTATACTCATGAGTATGTTACTAATAATAATCACGTATTGTTAGAACAATAGAATTACTTTTAGTTTGTAGCGCTAAGGATTATTTTTCTTTTTCTATTTTCTTTCTCTTCATCTTCATTATCATCGTCATCAGATTTCTCATGTATTATATCTTTCTCGCAGGACATTAGCTAAGGTTGATCAGGCCTCGCTAGTATTCGTACGAAGAGGTTTTGAGTTTATACTCACTTATAGTATAGGATGTTGCACAATCTTATCCTATTTCGGTATAAGTATATACAACATATTTTATTCTTAATACTTAGATAGTATTCTAGGTTTTCTATCTTTCTCGTAGTCTTTCTTCTGTATTTTGACACGTAAAACATTTTTTTATTTGAGACAGATGGCTTCTGTGAACGTAATTTTCTGTATTGGGTTCATACAGAGCTACAGTAACGGGGGTGATGAACTTATGAATTTGGTAGGGGCCACACCATCGATATGATAGTTTCGAAGTGGTCCTATCAACTGCCTTACTCATAGGATGAGTTTTATACATTACTATATCACCTATTTTATACTTTATTTGTTTATTATTATTCTCATGATACTTCCTTGATTTTTGTAAATTAGCTCTCAAATTTGCACGAGCTTCGTTCCATATTTTACGTATGTTATTCCCATTTACGTCGCGGGGTAATAACTCATTGATTTTCTACTTTGTGGTTAAAGGATGGGTGGGTTTGTACTTGTACAGCAAATCAAATGGTGTTGATTTATGACCTTCATGATACGCTGAATTGAATGCAAATTGTATCCACGAAATATTTTGATCCCAGGTTGTCTGGTCTTTAGCATGATAAGATATTAATGCTGATTTTAAGTTACGCAAGTATCTTTCTGCTAGGTTTCCTTGCGGTCTGTACTCGGTCATGGTAATATGATTTATACCTAATTTAAAACACATGTCGTTAAATTCTTTCGACTTAAACTGGGGTCCTTTGTCAGATATTAAGCTTAAAGGTGTACCATAGTCTTTAAATAGTCGTTCTTGTAGAATTTTAATTGTCGTAGATGCTAATGCACGACGCATAGGATACATCCACACGAATTTAGTGAATGAGTCTACACAAATTAACAGCATAGTATTTCCGGATTTAGAGCGGGGATAAGGTCCAGAATAATCTATGTATATTTTCGAGAAGGGAGTGGTAGGTATTTCGGAGATTAATTTTCCGACTTGACTGGTTCTTGCTGGTTTGCTCAGGGCACAAATTTCGCATTCTTTCACGAACTTTTTTATTTCACTATTCATGTTTTCCCAGTGGTATTCCTTGCGAATACGATGTATAGTTTTCCTAATTCCCATATGAGCTCCAATTGTCGATGAATGGTAGTACTCCATTAACATGGGTTTGATTATTTCCGGGGCGATTATTCTCAGTAATTTTCCGTTTGCCTTTTTAAAACAAAGTACTCTTTTACTCAAGGTATATTTGTCAGAGTTATTTCCTTTTTCTATTTGTTCGATTATTTTGCACAATTTCGGATCTTGTTGTTGGTGATATGCTATATCCTTAAATGCAAGGGGAAAGTTAGTAATTAGTGTATTAACGGTAGTGGTTTCAATATTGTCTTCTCCAGATCTTGTATTGGGTAGTTGGAACATGCGGGATAGAGTATCGGCTACTACATTTTGAGTACCACGAATATGTTGCACTTTGAACTTGTAGCAATTTAATCTTAACACCCATCTTCCGATACGACCTAACTGTTTTGGGTGATTCAATAACCATGATAAAGCTTGATTATCGGTTTCTAGTAGAAATTCTTTGTGTTCTAAAAATGGTTTGAATTTATCAAAGGCGAATACTACGGCTAAACATTCAAGTTCGTAGGCCGAGAACTTCCTTTCTTGTTCAGTCAACGTACGGGATGCATAGCTGATCGGGAGTCTAGTATTATTTATTTCCTGGTACATTACGGCTCCTAATGCTACACTTGAACTATCGGTCTGTACGATAAATGGTTTACTGAAATCCGCTAACTGTAATACAGGTGGAGATATAATGCTTTCTTTAAGTGTTTCAAACGCTTCTTGATGTTGAGTAGTCCACTCGAATTTCGTTCCTTTCTTTCTTAAGGCATTCAATGGGGCTGCTATATCCGCTAAGTGGGGTATGTACTTATGAAAATAATTAATCATACCTAAAAATCTAGCTATACCTTTGACGTCTCTGGGAGGTAAGAATTCTCGGATTGCGCGTGTACGTTCGGGATCGATGGTAACCTTACCTTCGGCTGATACTATGTGACCTAAGAAGGAGAATTGTTTTACTGCGAAATTAACTTTACTCAGGTTTACGGTCAGTCCGGCTTTCTTTAACCTGGATAATACTTCACGCAAGTGATCAATATGTTGATCCATTGACTCACTATATACTACTATATCGTCAAGATAATGATATACAAATTTAAATTTAACGTCATGGAAAATTTTTTCTAAGAGTCGGCTGCATACTGAACTTCCTTGTGATATACCGAATGGTACTCTCGTAAATTGATATAGATTAAATGGGACAGCAAAAGCAGTTAAATGTTTTGATTCCTCAGCTAGTGGGATTTGATGGAATGCTTGGTTGAGATCCATTATGGTGAAGATTTTCACTTTTGTAAAATAGTGAAACGCACTGTGTATGTCTGGCAGTGGTATCGATTCAAATTCTATACTCTTATTTAGTTGTCTATAATCCACGACTAGTCTATGTTTGTCAGTTCCTTTTGGTACTAGGAATGCAGGTGATGAGTATGGAGACGTTGACGGTTCAATGACGTGCTGATCAAGGAGTTTGTTAATGTGGTTTCTCATTATTTCCATCTTGGGCGGAGATAATTTGTATGGGTGCAGTCGTATTACCTTGTTGTCACTAAGATTTATTTTATATTCGATTAAATGAGTTAATCCTAACTTGGGGGTGAGTACAGCAGAAAATTCTTTTATTAACTTTTGGATTCTTAGTCTCTCATTTCCTTTTAAATGACTCAGACTCGATTCATGATGCTCTGAATGAATAGTTGCGGTTTCACTAATAGCGTCGTTACTTATTTCGGAGTCGAACTGATATTTTCGAGTACGATCAAATCTGAAGAAATATTGTTTTGCATATATATCAAGGATTAAAGCAGTTTTTCTTATAAAATCCGCGCCTAATATTAAGCTTTGTCCTAACTCTTCAGCTACTAGTAGGGGAATATACCAAGTAAAATTCTTAATTTTTAATTTCACCGTAATACTGTGCGATATCTTTAGGTTTTGTTTATTTGCGGTGGTACACTTTATGTTCACCATTTGGCTACGTTTAATCAGATTATGATTACCTAATAAGGTGGCTAACTGTTTACTAATTATACTACGGGTAGATCCGGAATCAATTAAACCAAGGGTATTCGTTGCTCCAAGGTCTATCTGTACATAGGGTAGTTGGCATATACTTGTTTTACATGCACCAATAGAGTTGCACTTCTCGATAAATCTCGTTAAATAAGGGTCTCTGCGTTTATTTTTATTTATCTTTATTTGACGCTTAGTATTGTTGTTACCTTTCCTTCTGGTACTTCGGAAGACGTAGGATTTTCGTTCTTCCAGCTTCACATGTTTTTTGATTGGTCGGTTTTCTGTTTATAGCGCTTTCGTTTACATAACTTGCTAATATGTCTGGCCTTTCCACAGTTATAACATCTTCTTTCCTCATTTACTTCGCTCGTAGGTTGTCGGGGTTTTGGTTTAGAGTATGAAACATGGGGATAGTTTTGGGTTTTATGTGTACATACGAATCCCTTATCGCGGTAGTTTCGGGTATCATTTCCAATTGGTCGAGTTTGGAATGAATGTCTGTGTTGACTCTGGGACATAGAAACACTTCTATTCTGGTCAGAATACCAGACGTCGGACGAATGTATACAACATAGTTCTAGTTCGGTGAAACTGGTAGGTCGCTTCACGAGTGCTAGCCGAGATCGCTCCTCGGGGGATAGTCCTACTAAGATAGTGTCTACTAACTGTTGTTCACTCCATTTAACTTGTAGCAATAAAGCAGATTCTCTTACCTCAGAAATATAATGAGCTAGTCTCTCGTATGTGCCTTGTGCACGAAGTACTAAGTTTCGCTTCAATTCTTCGTAGATACCAGTGGGAATGAAATGTCTTATTAGTGTGGTATGAAGTTCTTCTACCGATTGATTATACCTTAGAGATTCTAACACTCTATCTTTTAATGGAGGTCTACACTTAGGTAAAATTACTTGCAAAATCTGGTTATCTCTTAGTTCTTGCAGGTCCTTTAATTGTAAGATGTGCTTGATAAAATCAAGGAGCTTTGTAATATTCAGCCCATCAGTAATTGGTATGTCAGACAAAATACTTTCTACAGGGTGGGTTATCTTTCCATAGAGCTCGGGAGTTAGATTTATTTGGCTCATCACTCTAGGTTTTTCTGCAGGTTGATTATTCCGCAAGTGAGAAGGTAATTCGTAGGTACTGGTCATATTTTCTAGTTCATTAGGGAGTAACGTAACGTTTACTGGTTGAATATTTACTTGACTATCAGTTAACCGTTCTTTGAATGGATTTATATTTGATTCCTGCAGAATCTGAAGTTTTGCAGTACCGTTTGGCTGTTCTTGAGTCGGGGATTGGGTAGGTGAAATATTTAATTTCGTCATAGCTTCTTCGATTTCGTCTAATCTAAACGATTCGGATCGTCGACGTAATTCGCGCATTATCTCAGGTAATTGTTGTAATGCTTCCTCGGCGAATTTTTGTACATCATGAGGGGTATCTTTATCATCTGGCCAGTTCAACAAATTGGTGATACGGCGGGTTAGATGCTCGATTCTTTGGGTGGTGCGTAAAATTACTGCGGGAGATTTTTCATCACGCAGGGTTTGTGCGATCGACGTTAGTTCTGTATACTTATGATAACACGTTTCTTTTTCGCTTTCGAAATCTAAAACACTCAAACGATTTGTGTAATCGTTAATACACTTTAACAGTGAGGGTTGGTCCGGTTTATTTTCACGTAACGTCTTGCGAAGTTCCGCGACAGTTACATTAGAGTAGGGAAGACCACGCAATAATGCTTCATAACTTAATTCGTCTTTCAACAACAAATCGGGGTTAAATTGAGCCATTTTTGATAATAACAACTTTAAATACACGACGTATTACGAACGACAAATCTTATGTCACTTACTTTAATTCATTTTATCAATGTTTAACATAGTTAACGTTAATTCATTTAAACACATACACATATATCTTATTTCATATTAAGATTCCATATGCAATCTTATCTTAATTAATCAACATAACTTATCTCACAACAATTAAATTCTCAATATTGACATATATAATTAATCAAAACAAAACGATAATACCATTTTAGTAGAGAGAAATTTCATATACGGAAAGTTCATTGCTTTAACAACAGCACAAAGAGTCAGCTGTTTTGGGGCGTCGTCGAGTTGCGTAGGGTGGTAATTCAGGACAATACAAAACAGGAAAAAGCGTGTCTAATATGGTTTGTTTTCTTATGGGGAGGAGGGGTTACGAATGAGAGGGGTGTTTACAAAGGGGAGAGTTTACATTCCACAACACATATTTAACATGAACCGACTGGTTTGGAATTGAATACTTACCAGCTATGACTTGCTTAATACGGCAAACTAGCGATACCAATATTATTATAATATAATTAAAATTTTACTCATTTATTTTTTGTTTATTTCTGAGTGAATAAATTTATGTTTGTCCTAGTTATCGTTAACGAATTATAAAATGACACAACCACAGCAACATAATTATGTGGCGCAATTTTCTGTATGTGACACTCTGTACACAATTAATTAAATTTTTTTTTTTTTTACAATAGCAGAGTAAATTATTTTTACAATAGCAGAGTGGCGCAATTTTGTGCCGTCTCCCTTGTTAAGACAACACAAAAGTCGGGAACTAGTTCAATTCTTTACCAGTAAATTAAACTAGCTGCCGTTGTTAGTAAAAATACTTACCAACAAATTACAAAACAATTATGATATAGGAAATTGACAAGGTTTGCATAAATTTATTCACTCACTAGGTGTTAGCGAAAACATCTCTTTATTGCTATTCAAATATTATGCTTGATTTTAAAGAAAAGTTATTTTAGTAAATTCTGCTTTTACTGCTTCAAAGATCTTAAGTATATTATTCGTTTTATCTCAAAATTTATTCATATAGATGTTAGTTTTAATACCACGGATCCGGGTCTCAACTTTCTCAAAATAATTAATTTATCAAAACTTCAACCATATTATTGGAAGAATAATATTGGTGATACTCTACATTATTATCTTACATTTATCGATACATTGCGGTTACTATTACTTCATTACAAAATTACAAAATTTACAAATCTGATAATTTGTTCTTTACATTGCTAAAGTTCTTTTAAAGTTCTTTAAAGTTCTTTGTTACTTCTTTTATTAAGGCGATATTTACAAAAGTTGTGGTTTGATATCACCTGAATTTCATATGAGGTTGTTGTTGTATCCTTGGGGCATCTCCTGTCGTCTTCTAAGGGTGGAGTACGTTGTTCCTGGTGAATCTACATCGGGTTGATTATTTCTGCTCTCGAAGATCGGTTGTTTACTTGAAGTTCCAACTGTTGTAGTTTCACTTTCCTTGGTCCAGACTTTTGTAGTTCACATTTTTTTTTTTAATTATAGTTCTCACTCTGCAGTACTAAAGTCTAGTAGTTACCTATCTTACACTTACATTTTATATTTTAAAAGAGATGTGTTGGCTACCTTTTTCTTTCTGTATGTATTCTCACTAACTCTACACACTACATTATTCACAATAAAACCATCTCACGCTGGATATACTTTTAAGGACATACACTTACGTGTATGTACACAACACCAAAACTCACATCTTGTCATGGCGAAGTTCTACTGGCGAATGCGCGTATAGTTTAGGGGCGAAGGCTCAGTAAGCTGGTGCGTATTTACGCACTAAGAAAATAGTTCGTACTTTATATATTAATAATTATCCATTAATTAGAATGTAAATACTTTATGTTAACTTTATTATGACGTATGGATTTCTTTATTTATATAGTCGCATTTTTAATAATTAAAGTAATTATTATTATTATAATTTACTTAATACCTTTCTTGGCGTGTTGGTACTGGAAAGTTTCAAGTTGATTCAGGAATCTGGGTATAGGTAAGGGTGTATGATACTCTTACTTATTAAAATTACAAATTTTAATTTGTGCGATTTTTGATTTTTTAAAATCGTCACACCCCTTTTTCTGAATTCTCAATTATTTAAATATTTAAGACTTTGTTGGCCAACATATTCACAGTACTTAACTTTCTCCTTGCCATTCCAATTGTTCTGCCATCTTCACGTTCACTTACACTGTCCCTTACACACAACAACTACCGTTGAAAATTTACATCTTTTATAAGAACATAATATTCAATAAACATACACAATCACAAATCCCTTACCTGCATCGGGCCAGAGTCTTCACGTGAACTCGTACCTATAAGTGATTTAGGGTTAAATGTTATTAATAATTACTCTCATTGCTTTGGTTAACTTACTCAATTTTTATTAGACAAATGCCACATTTCTTTTATATTCTTTCTTTCAAATTATTTGTTATTCATTTTTCTTCTCATCACTCTTACTACTCTTTTTACTTTTTTTTTTTTTTTTAAATACAAAAACATTGTTTATTACCACATTTCTAGGAAAACACATATTAAAGAGACAACTTAAACTATTGTATCTCTATTTTCTTAGACAACCCAGTATTTGCTCATACTCTCATTCATACATTATTTAAATTTCCCTTTTCTTTAGATTCAGCGTTTTATAGAATTTAACATAATTATGGCAAAAAATTAAGAAGAAAGTTGCACTGTTACTTCTCTGTACGTGTCCTTGTCGATCACGTTGCATTCGATGGATTTATTCACTCCATTGTCCGAATTGCGTTCGCCCGGTTTAATTTTGATACACTGACGATATGTTACTGTTTAAGTTGTGTTAAACCATTCTTCTTTATACGTTACATTCTTTATACGGTTATTAGAAAGTTTGGCTAGCGAGCCTATTGTATTCAACCGCCCACGAGCCACAGCTGTTGACGACAGACACTGTTTTCTTCACATATTTATATGCAAACGAGATGAAAACTGGCAGCCGGCAGACGCACACAATTACTCGCGTCCGTCGTATTGAGATGTTATTTGCCGACTGTCTTTGTTCTCTGCGCACACAGCGCTAGGAATTTATTCATACGTGCCACCTTTGTGGGAACGTTGGCCGACCGTGCGCGCACTTGTAGGTGAATACGCACCCTAGTTGCGAACTTCACATTCCTGTGCCGAGCCATACTAGTCTCAATTTTATAGTCCACTCCCAACATTTATTTGGTTGAATAAAAATTGAAAATATTAAAATTACAAATACCCATACGTTTGTACCGTTACAATACCCCCCCCCCAATGAGAGGTTTTCTGCCGAAACAGAAAAACTCTCATTGCTAAACCCTAAGAGGATCAGTGAAGATATGGTGCCAACAACCCCCCTTTAATTTCTTAGCACATCATGGGTAAACTACCCCCCTAGTTCGGCGACTATGGCTGCATCTGCACATTACTGGACTTTTCTCTGTTCGAAATCCCAACACCGTAAAGTCGGATAGTTACTCACCACAGTACCACCTTACCTTGCAACATTCTGAATAAAATTCCAAAACTGGCCTTATACCATACCAGATCCTCAACCGATATATCTCCCCTTACATACATACTGGGTTGCCTTTAGCATGTACTGGGTGCGTACACATACTCATTATTATATTAAACACAACATCTACATCCTACTTCTTGATCTAAAATTCACAGAAATATTTTATATTTTAAATCCAATTCCATTTCTCAACTTTTAATCGTTTGCCTTACGTTATTATTTCAAATCAAATTAAAGTGTTTAAATTTTGTTCAAATAATGCAATAAACCCAAGTCCCTTATCAAAAATTCCCTTTTATGATAATTCATAATTCAATTAATTAATTTAAGCATAATTCTTAAAACTCCAAAATCCTTCAAATAAATGTATTTTATATCTCCTCTTATCTAGATACTAACAATCATAATACACAAAACGAAACAAACAACTTCTTTCTATTATAAATTCCCTTATCACTACATTTGTTTACAAAACATATAACATGAACAATATAAATCAGTTAATACATTATCAATACACACAATTAGCAATATATCTTGTACATGAAAACACAACAGACTGAACCTCAAAACCAATTTTTTTTTTTTTTTAATAAAATGTAATAATATTTTGTTAAACGTATATTCTGATAATTAATAGAAAGAAAAATTATAAAATAAAATTACATTGATTATTAAAAGAACCTATGACTTGATTACATTGCTCAGTATACAGTTCATACCAGTCATCAGCTGACGTCTTACTAACAGGTGAATGACCTTTCTATAGACACCTTGAGTACAAATAAACATAATACAATATCAACATTATACAATATACAATTATACATAATACAATAAAGAACACAAAACTCATTTCATTAAAATAAACATCTCATTTGGATCTGAAATAAAAATTACCACCATGTCAATTTTAGGTTTCGTTTCAAATTCTATTAACTCTTTATTTTGTTAAATTTTATTATTACATTTCTGTTATGAAATTCTATTAATCATTTTCATCATCAATTGGTTTGGGTGATTCTCAGTTATTCATAATGATTTGCTTTATCGAATGGGCATTTAAATATAACCTTACCCCCTTTCTTCCTTCTAACAATCACTAACAGATTTACATAGAGTGACACCAATCTCTCAAAATATTTACCTCCACTAATTCTCTAACTTCACTTAAATCATTCTCCTCTTATTACAAAATACCTGATACCCTCTTTGTACTTAGGATGTGTGTTCCCTCCCTTATACTCATTCCCTTTTTAGTTCCTGGCCCTTCCAGGTAACTCCGCCAACGCTCATTTACGGTTCACCTCCCGCCACAACGCCTTTTGTTGAGGACTCCTTACCACACCACCCTCTTTACAAAATTTCACCATCATCTATTTATTTCCCAATTACATCACTCACTTTCTCTACATATATGCACTCCCTCTACTGTGTCCCTACTACTACCCTGTTTCTGTATTACTTTTATTCCAAAATTCCTTATTTTGTCTAACACCCATTAAAATTACCTTTGATTGTCTTAATGCCTTATTTAAGTAATTTTTACCACCCAAACTACATCTTTTACAACATTTTACATTAATATGATCATTGAAAATTACACTATAAATTCATAACTACCTCAAATTAATTTAATCATTTAATTTAAATCTTTGAAACTCATTTAAAATTGATTACTCAAACATTTAAACATTTTACTTTACTGAAATTGCATTATAAACTTCATACTTACATTACCTCGCTCAATTGAATAAACACATGATTCTTGTCATAGACACAAAATTATAAACATTCATTACCACAAATAATATATACAACCATATGTACCTTCTGAAACATAACAATCATATGACTCCACAACTAAACACATTTTACCTTTATTCATTTACTATTTATTTTAAAGTTCCAATCCCAGAAACCTCATTTAAATTCATTATCAAAATTTCTTTATACCATATTACTTAATTAATTAATCTCAAATTCTTTAATTCAATCAGTTATTTAAACACAAAGTTACTTTAATCATCTTCTTCCAAAACAATTACCATTCATTTAATACAACCTCTCATTATTTATTTAGTCTGATAAAATATTATTATTATTATTAAATCAATTTCTACTACATACACACATTGTTTACATAAAATACATTTTACAACACAAACACAATTAATCTCACTATAAATTTATTAACAACTTTTTTGTCATTATTTTTCTATTTACCACACCTCATTTCATAATCTAGCCAAGTCATTACCATGAACTAAAATAATAAAATGTTCACTCACTGATTTTTTATTTAACAGCCATCATCATACAATAGTCTTACTTTTATATAACAATTATCATCTCTAACTACACTCCTTACATTATAATGATTTATATAATAACCTTTGCATATTAATTTATCCCCTCTATCACAAGAATAACCAGATTATTCTCCCCTATTAACTCATAAAATCCGTTTACTCTGGTATTTTTGGTCTTGTCTCCGTCAGTATTTTTTGTTAACATAAAGTCCGTTCTATCATCGTATTCCTCCACTATATCAATTACATCATAAGGTAAGTGTTTATTATCTACAACGGTATCATCAAAATCATCAGTATCTATTTCACAAGGTAAGATTTCATATTGTCTATTTTCTCCACGTCTAACTTCTCTATCAACTCTTTATAATTTCTACTTAACGTGAATATCTCTATCTGCCTATCTATAAACAACTCTCTCTCTAAATATCTCTCATCATCATAACACCTGTCACAACCCCACTGACCTATTTCATACCACGCAAAGGGCACAACAAACTTACTATTTTTCTTGGTTCTTCCAAGAACACCACAAAAAATTAAGGGACTATTTGAAGACACCTCGTCTTCCACACAACTACCGGAGGAAACCTTGTCCTCATAACACCACGGTGAAAACCGTTTCACTATATATTTGGAAAAAATCTGCCCTTTGCCCACCTAACCTCTCTTCACACTCTCTTACAATTTCATCAACACTTTCTATGCTCACAATCTTACTCTCTAACATCACGTTTTTAATTATATCATTGTTATCACTTGTTAACTCATTATTAGAATCATCATTATTACTTACCTTGTCTATCGTCACCTGTCTTGCATTTAAATTAACACCATTACTATTAACACTTATATCTCCGTTATTTTCATTTATTTTCCACTTACCTATATCTGTTCTCCACTCTTTCATTCTCTCAAAATTTTGTTCTAATTCGTATTTTAATTCATTAAAATTACTCTCACACTTATTCTTTACCTCACTGATATCAATTTTTAGTTCGTTAAACTTTCTACTCTGTTCATCA
The DNA here is from genome assembly GCA_034769895.1 of Magicicada septendecula. Lineage (NCBI taxonomy): Eukaryota > Metazoa > Arthropoda > Insecta > Hemiptera > Cicadidae > Magicicada > Magicicada septendecula. The sequence continues at coordinate 302,362,157 of CM068371.1, forward strand.
AAATTTTTATATCATTACTATCAAAACGATTATTTATTTTATCAAACTGATTTAGTAAAATACTCATCATGTCATTATCAAATTTGCTATTACATTTTGTTGAGGTTGGAGTTAACTAACTCCTGAATCCTCTGTCATTTTTGTTTCATCTGTTACACTTAATTCGACTATTTTGTCTTGACCCACATTTGGAGTCGAATGGACTTCAAGGCCGCTCATGACAGCTGATTCATTAAAATTAATTATTTCCTCTATATCATTTTCGTTATTTCCTGCCAATTTTTAAATTATGAATTTATCATCTATTTTAACAATCCTTATTTTACATTCATTAAGTATTATTCACTAGTATAGGTATTACTTACGTATAACCTACTCTAACATGGCATCGTTTTTCATAATTTTTTACGCACTCTGCCTCAACCACTAAATCACCTATTCACGAGTAGACATGGTCTGTACAAACTGTGAATTTGTACAAACTGTGCCTGTTCGGTTGCGCCATTGAAAATTTACAGATTTATAAGAACATAATATTCAATAAACATACACAATCACAAATCCCTTACCTGCATCGGTCCAGAGTCTTCACGTGAACTCGTACCTATAAGTGATTTAGGGTTAAATGTTATTAATAATTACTCTCATTGCTTTGGTTAACTTACTCAATTTTTATTAGACAAATGCCACATTTCTTTTATATTCTTTCTTTCAAATTATTTGTTATTCATTTTTCTTCTCATCACTCTTACTACTCTTTTTACTTTTTTTTTTTTTTTAAATACAAAAACATTGTTTATTACCACATTTCTAGGAAAACACATATTAAAGAGACAACTTAAACTATTGTATCTCTATTTTCTTAGACAACCCAGTATTTGCTCATACTCTCATTCATACATTATTTAAATTTCCCTTTTCTTTAGATTCAGCGTTTTATAGAATTTAACATAATTATGGCAAAAAATTAAGAAGAAAGTTGCACTGTTACTTCTCTGTACGTGTCCTTGTCGATCACGTTGCATTCGATGGATTTATTCACTCCATTGTCCGAATTGCGTTCGCCCGGTTTAATTTTGATACACTGACGATATGTTACTGTTTAAGTTGTGTTAAACCATTCTTCTTTATACGTTACATTCTTTATACGGTTATTAGAAAGTTTGGCTAGCGAGCCTATTGTATTCAACCGCCCACGAGCCACAGCTGTTGACGACAGACACTGTTTTCTTCACATATTTATATGCAAACGAGATGAAAACTGGCAGCCGGCAGACGCACACAATTACTCGCGTCCGTCGTATTGAGATGTTATTTGCCGACTGTCTTTGTTCTCTGCGCACACAGCGCTGAGGAATTTATTCATATGTGCCACCTTTGTGGGAACGTTGGCCGACCGTGCGCGCACTTGTAGGTGAATACGCTCCCTAGTTGCGAACTTCACATTCCTGTGCCGAACCATACCAGTCACAATTTTATAGTCCACTCCCAACATTTATTTGGTTGAATAAAAATTGAAAATATTAAAATTACAAATACCCATAGGTTTGTACCGTTACACCGTACAGTTAATTTTCCGTATTTAGTAAATTCATTTTACTTTCTTCGCAGTCTCGTTCGAATATAATTTTGGGGTAGGCCGGGCGTACTCACACGCACCAGCCTCCCGTCACTATTTCACTGATACTGTTGCTGAGCTACCGACTATGCTGGTTGACGAGTGGTGAACAACTGCGAACCTCGTGCGCGCTTGGTTGCATGCCTGCCAAGCGTTAGGCGATGGCCGCGCGGTCTCACCTCATTCTGTAATTGGTTGAAATGCGGTGAGCGGGAATAATTCGCCTTACTTCCGTTATGAATTTTGGGTCGGAGATTACATACTTTCCCATGCCCTTTTGTGTCCTCTGAGCATATGTCGTAAAAGGCGGCACACACACGCACTCGCACACACATTCCAACGTTATAATTTTGACGGAATTGTGTGTCCATCAAAATTTGTGACGGAACAAGAGTCCATCTTCAGATTTATTTGCCTTAAAGAGATATTTTATTGTAATTTTCATATAATAAAGATGGTTAGGTTGGCTTCCTGAGAGATATAAAACACGATGCAATTTCGTCTGTACCGTTCGACTCAAGGTCGAGGCCTACGTGCGCATTGGGTGCGAGGTGCGCAAAGCATATTGAAAATCAGACTGAAACAGCAATAATAATGTCAGAAACGTAATCACAATGACGCAAAACCATGACGTAAGCCAAATAAAACAACGGAATAATGACGTCATAACACTACTACTTGCATAGATTGTACCCATGTATTGTCCCCAGTCTTCATACTACAGCTAAGGCGTCAACACGCTATAGAAATTCGCCGGCAACTAATGCCAGCAAAAGTGATTTAAACCATAAAAATGTAAATTATAAAGCAACAGTAAATACAAACATAACTTGAAATCAGTGAATAGCAGTTTAAAAAATGCAAAATTAGAGTCAGTGCTATAGAAAGAGAAAACCAAAGTAACCAGGAAATCTCGGCCGAACATCGATCAACAAATGTGAAACTCTTAACCAGAACTTCAAGTCTACATATACTCAGGGAAGTCCAAAATTAAATCAATCCAACTGTTATTAATTTGAGCTCAAAAAATTGAAACAAAATAAAATGTAACTTTGTAAATGTGTGTGTGTGGGTGAACGCATGGTAGTATGGATATGCCGGCATATGTAAAGGAATTGAGGCGTTGGTTTATGGGTAGTGTAATCTAAATAAAATAAGCAAAGTAAAGAAACAGTAGATTAGAAAAAATGGTAATACACCAAATTAAGTATTAGAAAGAAGGAATGAAAATAATGAATAAATATCATTGGCGAAAGTAGCTGTAGGCGCCATTTTGTGTAGGCTTTATATAAGACGCCATTTTGATCTTGTAATTATTACATTATGCAAATTCAAGTTAATTAAACCGAATATTTATGCTACTAAAACCGCTGTCAGAGTTTTATTTCACGCTACCACTGTTTCTGAAATCTCGCTGAGACAAAACCTGGACCTTAGGAAAATTAATAGTTATTCATACCATGTGCTCAGGCCGGAAGTGCGGTGAATCGCATGTAAGTAATAATTCTTATTATCAATTTATATATATGCTATGTAAGAAGTTAGTAGTGTTAGCACATGTACCTGACTCTGCCTCGTACGGTTTCAACCATAGGGTGTTTCAAAAAGTTACATACAAATAGTTAAAATCAAAATTATAAAATTAAAAACCCTCTTGCTTTGTTCCGTTACAATACCCCCCCCCCCAATAAGAGGTTTTCTGTCAAAACAGAAAAAGTCTCATTGCCTAAAAACTCTTAAGAGGACCAGCAAGGATATGGCACCATTGACCCCCCCCCCCCCGGTAAATCCTTATTAAAATCATGGGTAACTTACCCCCCTAGTCTGGTGATTGCAGCTGCTGAATCACCAGACTCTGAAACAATTCATTAAAACATCAATAACTGGCCTTTCACTATACCATATCCTCAACTGATTTGGTTCCCCTTAGTCGTACTGGTTTGTCTTTCGCAAAGTACTGGTTTTATCTCAATGATCTACTTAAATAAACAATATTTATTTTTACTTCTGTAACTTATACAAAACACAATTATTATACAATACACTACCACTGTTTCTGAAATCTCGCTGAGACAAAACCTGGACCTTAGGAAAATTAATAATGTTATTCGTACCATGTGCTCAGGCCAGAAGTGCGGTGAATCGCATGTAAGTAATAACTCTTATTATCAATTTATATATATGCTATGTAAGAAGTTAGTAGTGTTAGCACAATTGGCAGCCCGAACTAGTGACCTTATATAAAAATTATTTTATATAAAAATAAGCCAGATTCAGAAACAGACGGGCAGCAAAATAAAACATAGCATAACACGTAAATAACATGTGTTACAATTATAGGTTATGTTATTGTTGAGTTAAGATATAAAGCAACAATTGAAAATAAAGAAAGTTTGACAAAATATTTTATTCAATATGGCAAACAGTAGTGAAAATAGCAGCCTCACTGCGAATGAAAGCCCAACTAGTATAACAGAGTCACAAATTATAAGTGACGAAATCGTTCACTCTACGCCAGTGCCGACAAAAAGAACTGATGACAATGATATGGTCAAAATAATGCAAATGCTTTTAAATGAGAAATTTAATAAACTAGATATAAGGTTTGACGAACTGAAAGAGCAGAATAGTGATTTAAAAAGTGATATTAACGAAATCAAAAGACAAAATTGCAATTTTACTAAACGTTTTGATGAGCTACACATGAAAAGGAATAAAGTAGATGACAATTCTAAGAGTAGAGAAATAGACAAATTAAACATAAATAAAGACAATGTAAGTAGTGGTGAAAATTATGATAAAATAAATAAAAATATGGTATTAGAAGATAATAATGTGGATATTGGCAGTGATAATGAGATTTTAATGAGAGCAGAGGTTAATGGTGAGGAGATAGTTGTTGATGAGATTGAAAGAGGGTGTAAGGAGAGTTTAGGTGAGCATGGTGGGCAGAGGGCAAATTTTCCCAGTGGTATAAGTGGAGTAAAGAATCCACAAATGTTGTTTGAGGACGAAGGTTCCTCTAGAATTCATGTGGGAGACATGTGGTCTCCAAATGATCCCCTAGTTTTTTGTGTGGATGTACCTGGTGAAGCCAGGAGGTGTTTTTATGAAGTAGTAGTGCCCTATGCAAATATAGAGAGAAAGAATGTAGCTTGGTGTTATGGTGAGAGATGTTTTGAAAATGAGAGGTATTGTGAGAGAAAAAGAGAGATAGAGATTTTTAAAGTAAATAGAACTTGGGAAGAATTTATAGAAAGGTTAGATGGAGAGAGAAGTAATAAAAATAAGAACTTACCTTATAGGGAAACTGAGGTAATAGGAGATGATGATGAAAATAATGACTTTGTAACTTACCTGATTGTGACTAATCATACTGAAGGTGACAGGACCATACCCGATCGTGACAAATTGTATGATGTAATAATACGGAATAATCCTATTAATTATGATAGTTTTGTGGAAGAATACAAGAATTTAAATAAGTATCATATTAATGATGCTAATATAATGTTTTCAAGGAAAAATAAGTTGTATAGACCTAAGACTCGACTGTTGTTTGATGATGGGGGATAAATATTTTATTGTGTTATGAACATTTAATTATGTGATAGTGTGGTTTCAAGATTGATTGTTTTATGAACTGATTTATGGTCAATGATTAAATGATAATTTTGGATTGTATATTTTTGTGTGTTGTCAATGTATTTGTGTATTCTTGATGTTGTGTATTACATGTAATTTTATGTAAACCATAGTTTAATTGATTTAATAATAATAATTAACATTGTTTTTTGACTAAAGAAGTGATGAAAGTAATGATGAAAGTTTAAATAATTGAATTAAATAATTGAAGAATAATTAATTGTGATGATGAATTTAAATAATTATGAGATCTAGATTCTAATGATTAGTAAATGAGTAAACATAAATATGTTCAGATATTGAGTTGTATTATTATTGTAAGGTAAGTGATGAAGTTTCTAGCGTTATATTAAGGTGAAATGTTGTAAAGAGGTTTGGGTGATAATGATCAATAAGGCATATGAATTAGTCAGAATTAACTTTATTGGGAGTTAGAGAGAATAAGAAGTTGAGATACAGATAATACACAAAGAGGGTGTTAGATATTTTAGGGACACAGTAGTTAGTGATTAGATGTCGAGAAGGTGAGTAAGGTGAATGGTAAATATATTTGTTGATGGTTATATTTTGTAGTAAGGATAGTGGTGTAAGGAGTGATCAGCGCGCGTCGTTGGGCAGTTTCCGTAATTAGAGAAGGGTAAGAGTGTTTGCCGATATTTGGTGGAGGGCAAAAGGTTATGAACGTGTATATTGCCAGGTTGGGAACACATATCCTAGTACAAAGAGGTAATAGAAATTTCATTTAAAGAAGTGAATGGTATAAATAGAATTAATGTTGAAGGGGTTGTTATTATGGAGAGATTGGTGTCATAATATGTTACTGGTTGGTAGTAATGGTTGTTAATAGGAAAGAAAGGTGAGTAAGGTTAGATAGATAAATGTCAAAATAGGATATAGATAATAGGAATAATAGAGAGTCACCCAAACTAGATAAGTATCGATGAAAAGGTTAGAAAAAAAAAATTCATAGTAGAAAGGTGATGTAACAGAAAGGTTAATAATAAACTTGAAATTTTTATAGAATCTCATTGTAACAAATGTTACACAGTCAAATGTTAAATAATTAAAAGTTTATATAAAAGAATTGTAAAGAGTTAATAGAGAGTTGATAATAATAATGTTATAAAGTTTTCATACAAGTTATGTAAATTGTTTAATGTAAATGTAACAATGTTAATGTGTAATGTTCAGTGTTCTATTATGTTGTATTGATATTGCTATTGAACATACAAATATCGTTCTGATTCTGTTGCAAAGAAATAAAAGTATCGTTAAAGCTGAGTAAAGAAAGTTTAAATAAGTTAGAGTGTCTGCCATAAACAAATTGTGTTGAATTTTATATGATAGAGATAGTTGTTGTTGCTTTGAAAATTAAAAAATTGTTCACGTGTTATGAGTTAGTAGCCTATAAGAAGATATTTTTTTCTCTTATGATGGAAAGAGTAAAGTGGTGTTGACTGGAGTCCAGTCGGGGTAAGGCTAGTAAGGTAAAGGAGAAGGCATCTGTCGTAAATCTTGTTTTTTTTTTGTTGCTATTTGAAAATTTCCTTGTTAAGAAAATCAATGCCTCAGAACATAAACCAATGCAGCTAAGGGGAGACATATCAGTTGTGGATATGGGAATATATAAGGCCACTATTTTGAATTTTTGTATTTAATGTTTCAGCGTTTAGTGATGTTGTGACAGCGGTCCTGAGCTGGCCTGTGCGTCAGAGCAGGAGCGTTAAGTGCCAAATGGCCTTATGGTGTTGGGATCTCTCCTGAGAAGTCCAGTAAGGTCAAATGGGTACTGTCACCATCATTGGACCAAGGGTAAGTGATTAAAATTTTTCTATATAAACACTACAGGGGGTTGTGGCGACATATCTGGGCTGATCCCTTTAGAACGTGTGAATGAGTCAATGAGAGTTTTTATGTTTCGGCATAAACCTCTCATTGAGGGGGTTTTGTGACGGAACAAGAGTCCGTCTTCAGATTTATTTGCCTTAAAGAGATATTTTATTGTAATTTTTATATAATAAAGATGGTTAGGTTGGCTTCCTGAGAGATATAAAACATGACGCAATTTTGTCTGTACCGTTCGACTCAAGGTCGAGGCCTACGTGCGCATTGGGAGCGAGGTGCGCAAAGCATATTGAAAATCAGACTGAAACGGCAATAATAATGTCAGAAACATAATCACAATGACGCAAAACCATGACGTAAGCCAAATAAAACAATGGAATAATGACGTCATAACACTAATACTTGCATAGATTGTAACCATGTATTGTCCCCAGGCTTCATACTACAGCTAAGGCGTCAACACGCTATAGAAATTCGCCGGCAACTAATGCCAACTAAAGTGATTTAAACCATAAAAATGTAAATTATAAAGCAACAGTAAATACAAACATAACTTGAAATCAGTGAATAACAGTTTAAAAAATGCAAAATTAGAGTCAGTGCTACAGAAAGAGAAAACCAAAGTAAACAGGAAATCTCGGCCGAACATCGATCAACAAATGTGAAACTCTTAACCAGAACTTCAAGTCTACATATACTCAGGGAAGTCCAAAATTAAATCAATCCAACTTTTATTAATTTGAGCTCAAAAAATTGAAACGAAATAAAATGTAACTTTGTAAATGTGTGTGTGTGTGGGTGAACACATGGTAGTATGGATGTGCCGGCATATGTAAAGGAATTGAGGCGTTGGTTTATGGGTAGTGCAATCTAAATAAAATAAGCAAAGTAAAGAAACAGTAGATTAGAAAAAATGGTAATACACCAAATTAAGTATTAGAAAGAAGGAATGAAAATAATGAATAAATATCATTGGAGAAAGTAGCTGTAGGTACCATTTTGTGTAGGTTTTATATAAGACGCCATTTTGATCTTGTAATTATTACATTATGCAAATTCAAGTTAATTAAACCGAATATTTATGCTACTAAAACCGCTGTCAGAGTTTTATTTCACGCTACCACTGTTTCTGAAATCTCGCTGAGACAAAACCTGGACCTTAGGAAAATTAATAGTTATTCATACCATGTGCTCAGGCCGGAAGTGCGGTGAATCGCATGTAAGTAATAATTCTTATTATCAATTTATATATATGCTATGTAAGAAGTTAGTAGTGTTAGCACATGTACCTGACTCTGCCTCGTACGGTTTCAACCATAGGGTGTTTCAAAAAGTTACATACAAATAGTTAAAATCAAAATTATAAAATTAAAAACCCTCTTGCTTTGTTCCGTTACAATACCCCCCCCCCCAATAAGAGGTTTTCTGTCAAAACAGAAAAAGTCTCATTGCCTAAAAACTCTTTAAGAGGACCAGCAAGGATATGGCACCATTGACCCCCCCCCCCCGGTAAATCCTTATTAAAATCATGGGTAACTTACCCCCCTAGTCTGGTGATTGCAGCTGCTGAATCACCAGACTCTGAAACAATTCATTAAAACATCAATAACTGGCCTTTCACTATACCATATCCTCAACTGATTTGGTTCCCCTTAGTCGTACTGGTTTGTCTTTCGCAAAGTACTGGTTTTATCTCAATGATCTACTTAAATAAACAATATTTATTTTTACTTCTGTAACTTATACAATACACATTTACCATTTAGGTTAGCCACAACAAACAAATTAAAAAAATTTAAACTCAAAAATAACTCCAATTAATCAAACAATCTACTCCACTACTTCACTATTCCCAGCACCATTACAATAATCATCAATTTTATTTTATTTCTTTTTCAATAGGAACTTATTTATTAACGATTTAAAAACCTTCTTCCACACACACTATGGCCCCCCCCCTGGACTGTAGCGCCCAGTTGCCTCCACAAGGACTGAGGCGGAAGGGGTGAACACTTTTTTCTTTTCTTTCACCCCCATCCTTGCTTTGGCGTTACATAACCTTCAGGGTACCAGTACCCCTACTAATAAACTTACTGATACGCCCCTATTCGGTCTACCACCCATATATAGGTGTATAGCCGTGTTCCAAAAATAAAATTCTTAGATTCCCCTTTTGTTCCCCGTTAAATTTCTATTTTATACCAATTTCAAAACCACAAACCATGGTCAGTGTACAATAAGTCTGCCCATAGCTGGTTGTAAACCAAAACCACGGTCTGGGCTGGTAAGGCCGGGACCGCCCGAAATGTGGGGAATCGCATTTAAAAACATACTATACATGTTTTATATATACCCACACAATTACATAATCAACATAATACAACATAATAAAAACTCAAAATAAACATTACCATTGTTACATTAACATAAATCTTTCACACTTGAATCTGAATAAAATTTCCTACCATTACACAACTTTTAATTTCAATTTCTATTGATTCAACATTTTAATCATTTAATTTTAATTGTCTACCATTTAGAATCCACTTCAAATCAAAAATTTTCAAATTGATTACCAAGATTTCTATCTTTTAAATGAATTTAATTTGCATGAATTTAATTTTCATTCTCAACATTCATAATTACATACTGACAATTATTCAAATAAAATTTATTACTATTACAAAATCATTTTGCCAAACATTATGCCACTGACTTGTTATAATATTATTATATACATACTGTACCACCAAAATCAGTAAAATTGCATTTTTTTAAATAATGAATACGGCCTTTTCGAAATATTAAAATTTCATCATCAGTTCATACACTGTAATGTTCCTGTTATGATGTTTTTCTTTAAATGTATAACTGTTGTTAACTGTGTCTACTACCTCTTACTGTACTTCATTTTGAACTTTCCACTGCCATCATTATTGGGTGAAACCAAGCCAGATATGTATTGAAATAATTGATCATTTTCAAATATTGTCTGTTGATTCATCATTTTGTCATATTTTTTATGAAGGTATATATATAATTTTTCTAACTGTATAATGTCATTTTTATTATTGTTTATTTCCACTATTTCCATATTGTTGGTTATATTTGTTATACTATGATTCATAATAATAAGGTGATCTGCTATGTTGGAGATTCCCATTTTTTTATTATTAAAAGCTCTGAAATGTTCCATAAATCTCTGTTTGAAATTTCTATGTGTTCTTCCGATGTATATGTAGTCACAGTTATTACATTTTATTCTGTATATTCCACTTAATTTGTATATATCACAGTCTTTTCTATTTATTATTATATTATATATACTTTTATTTGGTTTGTATGCATATTTATATTTATGTTTATCCAATTTTGTATTCTTTATAATGTATTGAGGATCTTGATATGTGTATTTGTAAGTTAGGTATGTTACATTTTCTTCCTTTTTGCATGCATTTATACTGCCTAATGTTGTTCTATTGTTTAATATTGTTTTTTCTTTACATTTTTTATTTAATTTGTTTATAAATTTGCTGTTATATCCATTTTCTATTGCTATTTCTTTTATGATGTTCAGTTCCTGATGTAATTTCTCTTCGTTATTTATGTATTTATATGCTCTATTAATCATATTGTTATATGTATTAACCTTGTGTATCCAAGGATGTGATGAATCTTTGTGTATTGTTGTATTATTATTTGTTTCCTTTCTGTATACATTAGTAGTTATTTCGTTATCTTTTTCAATTTGAATATCAATGTCCAAAATATCACATCCTTGGATACACAAGGTTAATACATATAACAATATGATTAATAGAGCATATAAATACATAAATAACGAAGAGAAATTACATCAGGAACTGAACATCATAAAAGAAATAGCAATAGAAAATGGATATGACAGCAAATTTATAAACAAATTAAATAAAAAATATAAAGAAAAAACAATATTAAACAATAGAACAACATTAGGCAGTATAAATGCATGCAAAAAAGAAGAAAATGTAACATACCTAACTTACAAATACACATATCAAGATCTCCAATACATTATAAAGAATACAAAATTGGATAAACATAAATATAAATATGCATACAAACCAAATAAAAGTATATATAATATAATAATAAATAGAAAAGACTGTGATATATACAAATTAAGTGGAATATACAGAATAAAATGTAATAAATGTGACTACATATACATCGGAAGAACACATAGAAATTTCAAACAGAGATTTATGGAACATTTCAGAGCTTTTAATAATAAAAAACGGGAATCTCCAACATAGCAGGTGACCTTATTATTATGAATCATAGTATAACAAATATAACCAACAATATGGAAATAGTGGAAATAAACAATAATAAAAATGACATTATACAGTTAGAAAAATTATATATATACCTTCATAAAAAATATGACAAATTGATGAATCAACAGACAATATTTGAAAATGATCAATTATGTCAATACATATCTGGCTTGGTTTTTACCCAATAATGATGGCAGTGGAAAGTTCAAAATGAAGTACAGTAAGAGGTAGTAGACACAGTTAACAACAGTTATACATTTAAAGAAAAACATCATAACAGGAACATTACAGTGTATGAACTGATGATGAAATTTTAATATTTCGAAAAGGCCTTATTCATTATTTAAAAAAATGGAATTTTACTGATTTTGGTGGTACAGTATATAATAATATTACAAAATCAATTACAACTATAGACTGGTTACACAAAATATAATATACACACAACACAGTGTATCAGCTGATATCTGATCATAACAGCATAACCTTATACAGAGAACATGAAAACATAATACAATTTTAATTTCAATTTTTTAATTAAATTTTCCAACTGTTACATTATAATTTCTACTCAGAATTTTTTAATTTTATTTCATATTCTCATTTATCAATAAACGAGTGACTCCCTTTCAAGAATAATAATCTGTTTTATCTACGGGTATTTAAACCTAACCCCACTCTCACCTCCTTCTTTATATCAACAACTAGCGGATTTGAAATAGGGTGACACTGTTCTCTCAATAATATTTCCCTCCACCATTTCTCTAACTCTACTTAAATCATTCTCCTCTCATAACAAAGCACCCAATACCCTTTTTGTACATAGGATGTGTGTTCCCTTCCCTTTTTCTCATTCCCTTATTAGTTCCTGGCCTCTTTCAGGTAACTCCGCCAAACCTCTTTAAAACTATTCACCTCCCGCCACAACACCTTGCGTTGAGGACTCCTTACCACACCACCCTCACTACAAAATATATGTACCCTGCTCTCACCTATTTACTTTCCACTTTCATTACTCCCTTTCTCTCTACACACAATCACTCTCCCTTCTGTGTCCCCCCTACTGACCCGTGTCTATCTCACTTTACCTCCAGAAATTCTTATGTCGTCTAATACCCGTGCAAAACTAACCCTGACTGGTTTAATTTCATTACCTAATTCTAACACCCGTTTACTGAAATCAATTATTGTTTTATTAAAAAATCATCACCCAAAATCCAACTTTTACCACATTTTAAATTCATTTAAATCCATCTTCCCATTAATTTAAATTAATTACCTCAAATTAATTCAATTACGTGATTTGCAATAATTTAAATTACTTCAATTACATTATAAAATTTCAATAATGTCAATTACTTTATCAAAATAAAATACTGTTGTTATCAACTCACTCAAAACTGTAAACATTGCTTACACAAACTGCCATGTATGCACACAACACTGTAATTATTTTGACTGTAATATCTTTACCATTACATTATAAAATATTAATAATTGTATACTGTTAATCACTTCATCAATTATCATTATTATCATGTACTCGATAAGAATTATCAATGTTAAGTACCCAAAATACAATGTACATACACATAATATAACCTATTATACAATCCATACTGCCTGTAATCTCAATGCATTAACACCTTTTACGTTTAATTATTTATCATTTATTATACAATTCAATTCAAAATAAATTTCTCAAATTTATTATCAAAGTTTCACATCTTTTAAATTAATTAACCCATCTCAAATTAATTTAATTCCATCATTTTTCAAAACATTGTTAAGTTACTTTAATTACATCATTCAAAACAATTTCAATTCATCTAATTTCCTTATAAAATTCACAATTACATCCTGTTAATTATTTAGTCAAATGAAATATTATTATTATAATATCAATCCCCACTACAAACACTTGTTACATAAAATACTGTGTACCACATAACCTATTACACAAATACATTTAATACTAATACACATTTATATGCAATCTGTTTTACATTAAGTCATTGTTTACACACAAAAATCATTCCTTTCATCAAAATTTAGTCTGATATTATTCCCACACTTTTCATTTTTATTTACATTTATTATATTATCTTTTTTAATATAATACCCATTTACACCCAGGTAAGAGATTATTATCAAAATACTCCTCATTTGCTATCGTGCTGTTTACTTTATAAGGTAAGTCTTTATTTCATTAACTCTCTATTTATTTATACTCTGTCTTAACTCATGATCTCTATTCACCTTAAATATTCCTCTCTCTCTCTCTCTCTCTCTCTCTCTCTCTCTCTCTCTCTCTCTCTCTCTCTCTCTCTCTCTCGCTCATAATACCTCTTCCACCCCTATTTCACATTTTCATTCCCTGTGGAGGGCAATATAACAACATTAAAATATCATCTGGCCATTCCAGATACACAAAAACAACTTATTGGACTATTTGTTGACACCTTGTCGCCCCAAATATCCTAACTAAAACATCATCTGGCTTTACCAGATACTGTACACAAAAACAACTTATTGGACTATTTGTTGACACCTTGTCACCCCAAATATCCTACAACAACATTTGTGAAGCTTTTCTTCACATATAACACGGAAAAATCTGCCCTCTGACCCCAATATCCACTAAAACGCTCTTCGTACCCCCTCACTAATACTCCTCTAACCTCAACTAACTCTTTACTCTCAAAATACCTCTCATCATAACACCATTATTTACCGTTATTACTTGTTATTTCGCTATTAAACTCGTTACCATAATTACTACTTACCTCGTTATTATTTCTTCGTTACTCATGTTTTCATTTGCACTTAACCTGTCAACCTTGTATGTTACCTGATCGTCATATTATTAGATATTTTTCCGTATTGTTAATTATTTGTTTTTGAATATTAATTAACTTATTAAAACCCGTATCCCATGATGGATCTACTTCGTTTTCCCAAAATACCACACACATAAAATCGTTATCAATACATAAAAGTAAACACACAAATTTCACAGGCACGTGACATTACCCAAACATAACCATAGAATCTTAAGTTTAACATATACAATACTTTCACAAATTACGCATTACCCAAAACCTATGTTCTGCATCTCAAATAGATCTACCTCGTATAATATTTATATACCAGGATCCTGGCATGGGTCGCCGCTTGTGGAGGCACAAACTTTCTACCTTTTAATACGCCCCATAATTCACTTATCCAGATTCCGTTAAACTTACCTTTTATATAAAAACTCCCCAGAAGATTCCAAACTCGCTAACAAGGTCGCCACGATGTTTTAAGGATATACATCGAAACCAAAATACTTACTTAATTTTGATCATGTAATGCCCTTAGATCAGAAGATTCAACAGGTTTCGTTTAGACGAATTCTCGATGCAGAACTCAGGTTACGGGTGTAACGTAATAATTAGATTAACACATTTTTATGCTATTTAAACCAACTCTTTTATTTCAAACACTTTTCAAATACTTTCTTTCTTTCTCTTTTACTTTACGAAATATTATTTGTTTCTTATTTATTACGTTATCTCTTATTTATTCTTACCGCTATCATATAAAAGTTAAAAAGTTTTATTCTACCTAACAAACCAGTACCGTACTTTTACTTTTGACGTCTTTTTTCAAATTTCCTCACACACACACACACACACACACACACGCTCTTTACATTTCTCTTTCACCCCCCTTTTTCTGAATTCTCAATTATTTAAATATTTAAGACTTTGTTGGCCAACATATTCACAGTACTTAACTTTCTCCTTGCCATTCCAATTGTTCTGCCATCTTCACGTTCACTTACACTGTCCCTTACACACAACAACTACCGTATCACTGTTTTTTTTTGTTTTTTTTTCTGTATTTAGTAAATTCATTTTACTTTCTTCGCAGTCTCGTTCGAATATAATTTTGGGGTAGGCCGGGCGTACTCACACGCACCGGCCTCCCGTCACTATTTCACTGATACTGTTGCTGAGCTACCGACTATGCTGGTTGACGAGTGGTGAACAACTGCGAACCTCGTGCGCACTTGGTTGTATGCCTGTCAAGCGTTAGGCGATGGCCGCGCGGTCTCACCTCATTCTGTAATTGGTTGAAATGCAGCGAGCGGGAATAATTCGCCTTACTTCCGTTATGAATTTTGGGTCGGAGATTATATACTTTCCCATGCCCTTTTGTGCCCTCTGAGCACATGTCGCAAAAGACGGCACACACGCGTGCTCGCACACACATTCCAACGTTATAATTTCTTTTGTACCTGACTCTGCCTCATACGGTTTCAACCATAGGGTGTTTCAAAAAGTTACACACAAATAGATAAAATCAAAATTATAAAATTAAAAACCCTCTTGCTTTGTTCCGTTACAAACAGTTGCTGCATTCAAAAGTTATAGTGAGACGTATCCCAAACACAGAGACATACAGTGAGACAAATGAGAAATGTTCTCACATAGGCTTCCGCAACCAGTGTCCATTCTGTTTTTGAAGTCTTTTTCCGGTATGAACCGCATCAAAAATGTCGTGCATGACAATGTTTCACCCATATTACAATGAGTATCCACAGGTGTATGATGGCCACTGGCCGCGGAAGTCTCCATGAAAATATACTGGAAGAAGACTTAAATACAAAATGCCAAATGGTCGAGTCAAAATTGAAACTATCTTTACTCATTCAAATATAAGTTCACAAAGCAACTACTTACTGTCCTTCTCTGAAGTAATCCTTAAGAGTATTACTAAATCGCTTTGAGAACTTGACAAATTCTCGCTTCCGCTGCTCAAGTGCTTGTTTACCAGTTGGCCCTGGGATAAATCCAGCAACCTCATTAACAGCATCTAGTAATTTTTTTATAGCACTTGCTATTTCTCTGAAAACAAAAAAAAAAGTTTATACAATACCCTTATGAAATAGGTGTAATACTGCTCCACAGGCGGTTCTTACATGAGAAGCACAAAATCAACGTGACATAAGTAACTATTTTCCAAATATTACTTTGCTCAACAATGTCGCATTTATGATACTACTGCCAGTCTTAATTTAAGTTTGTTTTCCTTACTTCAATGTACTATTCTTATAACAGGTAATTTACCATTATGATAGAATATTTATGACACTAACACACTGACTACAAAAATTCTATATAGTAAAGAACAAAATTTATTAAATAACATTATGTGAGACTGACTGGTTTTGTATGAGCAAGCTGTAAACAAAACAACCCACACCCACAGTTATATCATGTAAGCTACCATTAAGATATTAAACAAAAAATATGTACACAGTAAAGCTTTACCTAATGTCTACAGTTGACATGATACAGTTCTGCAAAAAGATAATCAGCTGATGAAAGAAAATGTTGTGTACATGATTCCGGCATTGTACATAATCATTACTGATAAAAATAAATTGATGCTCTACTCAGAACCAATAATGTTATAAATAAAATATTTGAAACACCATTATTC
The DNA here is from genome assembly GCA_034769895.1 of Magicicada septendecula. Classification (NCBI taxonomy): domain Eukaryota; kingdom Metazoa; phylum Arthropoda; class Insecta; order Hemiptera; family Cicadidae; genus Magicicada; species Magicicada septendecula. The sequence continues at coordinate 302,379,077 of CM068371.1, forward strand.
CAGAAAGAATCTGCTACATAGAGTTTATAAAAATGAACTGACTGCTGTAACACCACTCAATAAAAGCTTAATGATGCTCTTCAAAAATAGCCAGATCATTATATACTCTTTAAACAAATGTAGATAGTGGTTCAAACATCTGCAAGAGTACAACATCGGCGGGGATGCCTGCATGGTAATGCAGATGGCTTATTACGAAGACCATGCCCGGAAGACTGCCAACATTGCCACAGAAAGGAAGAACAAAACACAAGTGAACACATTCAAGCCATCACTGTAGATTTCCTGCCAGACGGCTGGACGACACAAGATTTTCGACGAGAACAGATCACTGATGATGACATTGGACCGATCTTGACAGCAAAAGAGGAAGGTTGCCGCCCAGATTGTCAAGATATCTGCCATGGTTCGGAAGTGCTGAAGGGCTATTGGGCACAATGGGAATCTCTTACCTTAGAGAACGGATTGCTGAAAAGGGCTTGGGGAAGTGCAGATGGACGAGATGTGGTCAAGCAGTTGATAGTTCTCCGAAGTAAAGTGCAGTCTGTTTTGAAGGAGATGCATGATGGAATGTCTGGAGGCCATCTTGGCATTAACAAAACCAAACCACTTTAGGCCTCTATGTTCTACTCTGTTAATAATTGTGTCTTCTGCATACATCCTTCTTCTGATCTCCTCGCTGGTTATTCTCTCCCTTCTTGAGACTCCGTCACTTCTACAGACATAATCCATTTCCACGGCACTCAGTTGTCATATACTTTACGTCCTCAACCTCCATACCTCACAGCCTGAACTGATTCAACAAAAGCTTTTCCAATATGAATCTTTGTGGCTCTCGAAATATGTTTGTCCCACCAAATAGAGTTCAAGCTTCCTAAAACTTTCCTGCTCTGTTCTATTCGTTTTTTGATTTCGGGTTTTCCTAGGCCTTCCCGTGTTATTAGTGCCCCTAGGTATTTAAATTCATCAACCTGTTCAGTTGACACTGTAACGGTACAAACTGATGGGGGTCTATAATTTAAAGCTTTTCACCTTTTTATTTAACAAGAGTGTATTTTTTGGTCACTGACTGTAGCTCCGTATAAGGTACAGCATGGTACCAGAATGCAAATCATCAGGAAGGGTGCGTATTTATGCGTACGAGCACACGTGGGCTGCTGTTCACAACATGAAAGTCACGTTTAAGAATTCCTTCTCGCCAGGTATGAGATGACGAAAACGCATGGAGATGTGACCAGCCAATCACGAGGCAAGTTGCCACGCACAGAGGGACGCTGAGCCAGGTTGAAAACTTAAGTTGGGGTCGAACTTCCGAACCACGCAGGTGCTTCAACGCACGGTTCGCCAGAAAACCGGGCACACGAAAAATGTAAGCCGGCCGACTAATAATGAGTGAATTAATAAATAATGAGTGAGTTAATATAAAACAACAATAAAAATATGAACGAAAGTAGTACAGCACAAGTGTAAGTTTAAAACAGTTTCCATACATATTTCGGACGTTAAATGGACAAAGAAAAGTGTATGTACGGTAGTGATGCAACGATGGAGAGACAGCCAACTAGGATGAGTAACTTTTGAACCATTTTATATTTTGACCAAATTTTAACCTATTATACAGTGTTACAACACAAATAAGCCACCCCAATACCAGGGATGAAAAAGATGATTCTGAATATAAAATAATACTTCATATAAAATAAAATGTTTAATATAAAGAAAATAAAAAGACAATGACACAACAAACGACGACATGATCTAACCCAAGTGATTGACCCAACAAAAGGAAATGAAAGAAGAAGGGAACCACAAAAAACAAACGAGAATAAAACCAAATAAGAAAGTGATTAACCAAACCAAATGAAGAAGGGAAAAAACCGAAACCAAACAAAAATGAAACAAATTAAAGAAATTGAATGACTCAATGCAACATATTAAAATGAACCCAAAGGAGAAGATGGAAAACCAAGGTATTAACCAAATACAATGAAAATGAAGAAGGAAGGAAATGAAAAAGAAACAAACCCAAGATAAAGGGAAATAAATAAAAATGAAAACAAATAATAAGACACAAACAAGTAATAAAGAATATGAGCAGGAGAAATAATACACTCAAATGTAATATTGGAAAAAAGACCAATAATTAACCTACGAAAAAGAGTAAATATTATTATCAATTAAGGGATAAAAAAGTAAATGACAATTGAAAGAAACCCAATTAAACAATGTTAAATATAAAAAAGCAAACTAACCCACAAATTAGAGTTAGATGTACAGTAGACGCCCTCTTAACCGGTCAGCTTGGGACCAGGGGGTCGGCCGGTTAACAAAATGGCCGGTTAAACCGAACAAAATCAAACACTTGTACAGTACTGTATCGTTAAAAGTTGTTTATTTTACAGACATAACATTAACACTGTATACAGTATTTCAGTTACACTTTAAAAAAATCCGTGATTGTTTTTTGCTTTTTAAGTTTGAATGAATTTTTAAAAGCGTGGTCACGCCACTTTCGCATAAACATGACATCGACACCAGACGCCTCACCTTGTTGTTCGACGTATCGCACTGCCAGCTGTAATGCTTCCAATGCGTCTTTGTGACTGACTTTTCCCTCGCTGTCTTCTTCTTTTTCTTCTATGATCCCATCTTCGTCAATATCAGTTTGCTGGCAGACAACACTTATGATTTCCTCATCAGCCAAAGTTTCGTTTTCAAGCTCTTGATCACCATTTATCCATTCTTCGACATCTCTTTCTTCGCATTCTGCCATTATTTTTTGCAGATCACAGAGTAAACTTTGATTGTCGTTATCTGGGCACGTGTATTTTCTTCCGTTATCTGGTCAACGTAATTCTCAATGCCTGGCCAAGCTTTCCTCCATGATTTTATAAAAGCAGTGTGGGGAATTTCTTCAAACGCAGCTGCTATCATGTACGCCACATCTTTGATGTTTATAGTCTTTACAGCGTCTACAAGTCCTGAGTTTTTATCTTCCATTTTACCCAAAATTTCAGATAACAATTTTCGCCTATACCGTCTTTTGAAACTTGCAATAACTCCCTGGTCCATAGGTTGTATGAGACTAGTTATGTTAGGAGGCAAAAATAAAATGCTGATGTCTTCCTCACATACTAATTGATCAGCACTGGGGTGGGTCGGTGCATTGTCAATGACAAGTAGAGCTTTTACAGGCAATTTTAGATTGATTAAATGGCTTTTAACTTTTGGTATGAATTGCGTTATAAACCATTCTTTGAAAAGATGGGAGTCCATCCACGCAGATTTTTGAGATCTATAGTAAACCGGGGAGGGCTTCCATATTAACATGTTTAAACACACGCGGTTTCTTCGATTTACCAATCACAAAAAGAGGAATCTTATGTGTACCAGCGGCATTGCTACAGAGAGCAACAGTCAATCTTTCTTTGTTAACTTTCATTCCCGGTGCTGATTTTTCATCTGCCATAGCGAAAGTTTGTTTTGGTAGAAGTTTGAAATTTAAGCCCGTTTCATCTAGGTTATATATCTGCTCTGGTTTAAGTTCTTTTTCGTTTATGGTTTTTACGAGTTCTGTTGTAAATTCATCTACTGCTCCTGGATTAGCGGACAGCTTTTCCCCACACACATCAAGCACATGTGTTCCATGCCGTTTTTTCCACCTCGATCACTTATCACTAGCAACAAATTCGGCCTGGTTTTCGAGTTTTTTGTGAAAACATAAGGCCTTTTCTTTTAATATTGGCCCACTAATCGGCGTACCTTTTCGACATTGTTGGACAAACCATACCCAAAGGGCATCATCAACAATCTCGTTGGTTGGTTTTCTAATTGTGCAACGGGACTTGAGTACTTTTTGTGATTCAACCTGCATACAGTAATCCTGAAGTGAATTTCTGTTTCTCCGCCAGTCGTTGACAGTACTTTTTCCCACGCCTAATTCGTTACATATTAATTGTACCGATTCACCTTTCTCTAAACGTTCTAAGGCGTTAAGTTTTTGCGCGATACTGATTACTACACGTTTCCGTTTTTTGTCACTCATGTTTGTAGCACACGAAAAAAATAATGAAACTGTACTTACAGTAGTACCCAGCACAGTAATAATCGACATGTCTTCACATTGACAAATCAACCACTAAACTGACTAAAGACGTTCAATAAAATAAACAAGTGCAAATCATGAAACTTTTGACATGCCGGTGAGCCTTGTCGGTGTAATTTCACATTTATGTTTACGCGGTACAATCGAAAGCCGCTTGATTATTAAAAACATAAATAGATAATGTATAAACATCTGTTGAATTAACGGATATCGAAAGCGTGGGAAACAGACGAGTCTGAGGGTCGGCTTGTTAAAGTGGTAATCGAAAGCCGCTTGATTACTAAAAACAAATAGAAAATGTAGAAACATCCGTTTAATTAACGGATATTGAAAGTGTGGGAAACAGATGAGTCTGGACAGTTAAAGCAGCGGCCGGTTGATCCGAGGCTGGTTAAGAGGGCGTCTACTGTAATGATAAAATATAAGGACGTAAAATTGTTAATATTATTAATGAGATTTGTAATGAAAGAGATAGTACGGTAGTGAGATAGTGATTAGAGGGATTACCCATTTAGAAACACTTAAAAAACAAAAACATTTGTGAAGTGCAAAATGAAAGTGTAAAAACCCCAAAGTATAGTGATAAAGAAAAAACACTAAATAAATTATAATAAACTATAAATAATTTAAAAGTGAAGGTGATGATTAAATAAGAATAGTGTTAACTATATGAAAAATATATTGTACTAACCGTCTGTGACTTCTCATATGATGTCCTTTCTTATTGCGACATGTTTCGAGACACTTGTCTCATTTTCAAAACATAAAATATTTAGCACATATCATTCACTGATACACTTGTCAAACGTTAAAACCATAAATAGCACAATTCAACATATAAACTATATACTTTTTGTAACATGAATCGGGCAAACAGTGTACACTGCGCAGCGACCCACCGCGCATTAACCGCAAATGATTCTTGTTATCTTAGTATCTCAACTCGGTGTCGTACAATATATTAGATTTGAATAATAACTGGTCGTTCAAGATGTGTGGCTTGGTACTAGTGTCCCTAAACGCTTTGTACACCTCAAATTCCTCGACTGCGTTCATATAACGTCCTCTACTACAAAAGTGGAGGGGTTTTAAATTTGTTCCGAAATCGGTGTAATTATGATTTTCATTAATAAGATGTTTGGCGAATTTTGATTTGATAGTATCATAGTTGCGACAGATAGTGGGTGGTTTGTGTTCATTAACTCTTTTGAGGAAACCACGGCCCGTCTGGCCCACATAGAAAGCATCACAGTCACTGCATGACAATTTATAAACGCCCGTTTTATTCTCAAGGCAAGTGAATTCGTGGGTGCGAAGATTATTTAAGATATTATTTGTAGTCTTGTAAGTAACTACAATATCACTGTTTTTGTTTATGAGTGATTTTAAAATGTTCGGCAAAGATTGGTGTATGTTGCGGTGATATATTTGTGTGGTTTTTTTCCCATGCAGTCATTGATAATTGGTTAATGTTTTTTTTCTGTTTTCATGTTTCAATAACAAAGATGTCGCAATAAGAAAGGACATCATACGAGAAGTCACAGACGGTTAGTACAATATATTTTTCATATAGTTAACGGACACGTGGCTTGGTACTAAAACAGGTTTATTACTACTAAAATATAAGAATAGTGTAAAATAAAGAATGTTAATATAGTGAAAAATAGTGAAGAATAAAAGCATAAACACTTGATAAATCCAAAGGAAACACTAAATAATTAAAAGTGAAGAATAGTAGTAATTAAGAATAGTAGTAAGTATAAACAGTTAATTAAGGTATAATGAACGCTGAAAAGTGATTAAGACAGTATTTAGTTAAGAAAGAATATTATTATTAAATTTAATTGAATGCAATTATAATTAAAAGGGAGTATACCCTGAAAGACAAAACAGATAGTGTTAACATGAAGGGAAGTAAAGATTGTTTAAAAGATTGTTTAAAAGTTAAGGAGTTAAAAACCAATCAATAAACACCAATGTTATAAGGGATCGTTATTAAAATAAGTTCATAAAAAGTGATGTTTATCAGACAAAAAATGATATAAAATGAGATGAATTGTAAGCAAATAATAGTTAAATAATTATTTAAGCAAGTTTATGAATAGGATATGGCTGGAAGAATTATACAGACCATAGGCCTAGATGTTGTATTTAATAAGATCAAAAAATAGTAAATAATAGCCACATTGTTATTATTGGCAAATTAAATAAGTAAAAAGTTAAGAAATGTATGACTTAGAAAACGAGGTAACCAGATAGTAAACAATTAAATATAAAATAACAGTGACAAAATAATAACACATAAACAGACCCAAAACACAACACAACCAATTATAATAACAAAATACAGCCCATTAGGCTAAAACGAGATGTAATTGGAATGAAATAAGTCAAATACCATAATGGCTACTTAGGCCTATGAAAATGCCTAACTCTCAAAAACAAACAACTACAAATTATAACAAATTAACAAAGAAATTAGCAAATCCGAGACGAATGACTCACCAAGGATAAATTGTAAATTAGTTTTAAGACAAAATATTATAATAAGTATTTGAATTCAAAAAGAAATGTAATTAACAAGTATTAAAATAATTGTAAAAACATAAAACCTAAAATAACCCAAACTTGTGGGGTATCAAATTAATCTATGAAAGGAAATACATACTATAGTGACAATATTTAATGCTTAGGAAGGAAGATAGAGGAATAACAGCAATCAGAAGATAAACTAGGATTTTGAAAAGAATTCAAATTTTGATAACAATGGATTTATATCAACCTAAGCCAATCAGAATTCATTGGTAACCATAGAAACGAACTTTGGTGGCAGAAATTACCATTGAATATCGTTACTCGTAAAGCGTCACTCTAACAGAATAGAAGCCGAATTTTGGAAGACCAATTTTTCATTAAAAAATGTAAAAACAGTGAACAAAATTCAAAACCATGATTGAATAAGAAGCAGACAAACCATTGGAGCAGTCAACTAAAGGCCAAGAACCATATTACCTGGAAAATAAAAGAAAAATATGACCACATCCAATACGAAAAGGACGCCAGACCTACTTAAGTCCAAAGATCAATGAAAATAGAAACTATTCCAGCCCAATCCTCTTCCGACCCAATGAATGATAACACCAAGTCATCTGATGTGTTAAGTACTATTGAATTGCCTTATTTCCAAAAACAAAATCACTTTAAATATTACTAAAAGTAATCTGATCTCTCACTATAATCTGAATATTCTCTTTCAAAGATTAGTTAAGAAAAATAAACACACTGAAAATTTGTTAACATAAAATACAACCTATTGGTTAAATACGAACTTTCGAAACAAATTTAACAACACTGCAGAACAGATTGTAACCACACACCTTATTATTTATGTACACTTAGAGTAAGGTAAAGTACTTTTATTGTAATCATAGGAATTCTTTATCTTATAATCAAAAGAATCCCCGATTTTGGAACGAAATTAATTATAATAACTAAACGTTCCGCAGCCATGCTGATGTGAGCACATCGTTTCCTTAATCGATTCGTCATCCTGAGAATAATTGTTTCATGTAAAAACTCGGTGCAAATTTGTTAATCAAACAATATAATTTAATTGTCTAATTGAAAATTTTACTTACCAAACATTAAAATAACTAGTACAGGGAGTAACCGTTGTTATTATTTCATAGGGAGTGCATCATATTACTTGTGTTTGTTTACGGAAGCTAGATTTGACGATCAGCGCTCAAGTTGCAATTCGTACAACTACCTACTCGATTCAGAAGGCTGAACGAGCAGGAATTATTTGAACGCCCCGACCGTCATAGCTGAGAACACCCTATTAAGATAGAGATTAACAAGTTTAATTGTTTTAATAAACAATTTGGCGCCACCCGGGATTAACACACCCCTATATAAGAACAGGTAAGGTTACTGCTGTGTTGTACTGGTAATTACAGCAACGCTACGGACATCGTTAGCGCAAAATAGATGTAACGACCCCAGTGCGAGACGAACGCACTAACACTACACAAATATAAAACTGGTACACATTTTTCAGAGACACACCAGTCTTCTCGTTACAACAGTTGTTTAGATTTTGATAAAACTAAAAAAGCGCTATTAATTAAAATGGGAATTTAAAGAAATAATGTGTGAGTGAGTGAGAGTTACATAAAGAGAATCAGCACTGGTTACGTTAAGTAAATTTAAGGTCTACCATATTTAATCTGTATTTCAAGATTTGGTTTTCTTTTTAATATGTTTAATTGATAACGTCCTATAATGGACCACAACAGTATGTTGTAACGTAATTATATAGAAATACGTAGAGAAGAGGGTGAAGGATATTTTATGTAAATGGAGAGAAAAACAACATATGATTAAATCGATTTATTTTTTGAATCTGACAAATAAAAGTAAATTCATTGAATACAAATCGACTCTAAGTATTTATTTCACACAACCTAATTTCTGTTCTCCAAATAAACGCTCACACGAACACTGGATTAACCTTGGTAAAAAAGAAAAGTGGTAAGTAATGCAAAGCTAATTAGTAAAGATTGTTTCAATGATGTCCATACTAGGGACAAATTTATTTGATATAAATTGTAATGTCTCAATGGCGCTCAAACAAGGGACGTTTACATAAATATTATTTATGTAAACATGGGCTGGTTTTGGAGAACGGAAAGGGTGTTTGAAGTAAATAGATGAAAACCTGTTAATCACGTACAAAGAAGTGATGTTACGTTATATTTAAGTGATACTTATATTATATTGAATACTACTGAATACATTTAAGATAAGAATTTTTTAAGATATATTATGGAAATTTGGTAATTTAAAAAGATGGCAGAAAACAATGAAAGTAAGATCAATATGATAGACATAATTGTCGGTGATGAATCAGAAGATAAGTCGATGTTTGTAAACAAAGAAAATATGTCGACTGAGTCGGCTGATAGAAGCGACTCAGGAATCCAGACAGATGTAATGCTAGCGAGTGAAAGTAATTTTACCAAATCAAAAATAATGAATGAAGTTGAAATTCATTCAACGCCAATTTCGATTAGTCACAATAAGAAATCTGATGACGATGATATGTTGAAACGTTTGTATAGTATGATAGAGACAAAATTTTGCAAAGTAAACAGTGATTTTAATGCAGTAAATCGTCGTTTGGATATTAATGATATCAAATTTGATGAAGTAAAGATTGATATCAATGCTGTAAAGAATAAATGCGAAAGTAATTTTAAAGAGGTAGAACGAAATATTAGAAAATGAAAGAGGGTAGAACAGATATAGGTAAGTGTGATATAAATGAAAATAATGAAATAACAGATGACAATGGTGTCAGAACAGGTGAGAATAATAATGGTGGTACGAATAGTAATCAGGTGAAAAGTGACGAGGTTAGTAATAGTAATAACTATAACACTGATAGTGAGATAGTGTTGAATATGAATAATAATAAAGATGTAGTTGAAAATGAGATACCTATGGGTGATACATTAAATAATATTAGTGAAAATTAAAGTGGAAAGTTATTTGAAGTTAGTAACGAAGTGTTAGCGAGTGTTGACGAAATTGAGAGAGAGTGTGAAGAGAGGTTAGGTTGGCAAAGGGCAAATTTTCCCTGTTGTTTAAATGGAGTAAAGACTCCACTAGTGGTTTATGAGGACAAAGTTTCCTCCAGAAGTTGTGTGGTAGAGACTGTCTACAAATGGTCCCTTAATTTTTTATGATAAACCTGGTAGAGCCAGGAAGTGTTATAGTAACTTTGTGGTGCTCTTGCATTGAGTGAAGTAGTTCAGGGGGGTTGTGACAGGTGTTATGATGAGAGAGAGAGAGAGAGAGAGAGAGAGAGAGAGAGAGAGAGAGAGAGAGAGTGGTTTAAGTTAAATGGAAGTTATAAAGAATTATTAAAAATGATGAATATTGAGAGAAGTAGTAATATTGTAGACTTACCTTGGGGAATAATGAGTACAGAGATAATAAATGTTAATAAAGACTTACCTTGGAGTAGAACCAGTATACTTGTAGGAGATAACTGTGGTGATGATATAACTTACCTGGGTTTAGCAACAAATACTGATGGAGACAGGATCAAAATTACCAATGTAGATGGGTTTTATGAGTTAATAATGGGGAGTAATCTGGTGAATTATTCTTGTGGTATAGGGAACAAACCAACAGTAAAGAGTTATTATATAAATAATAATAATGTAATGAGTGTAAGTAAAGATGAAAATTGTTGTAACGGTACAGAATTGTATGAAAAACAAAATTTTGAGTCAAGTGTATTTCCCATGTAGCCAGTGATCACCTTTTTAGAACCTCGAGTTAGTCAACCATGTATGCAGTATTATTACAAAACAAAACGGCTGTGTTTTGTCTCCGCACTCAAACAGTCCAGACAGATTATGAAACAACCTACAGTTTTGCGTCAGCCGTGAATCACGGAGAAAATAACATCAAGTCATGCATTTCACCAGACGGAAAAATGTTGCCAAACGCCATGCCTGTCTTATAGCGCCTTTTAAAAAGCACCAATTGGGGCACAGACTGATGATCACGTGACCAGACTAAACTCCGTGCAGTTCTGCTTTAGCGCAGTAATAAGTTACAGTGCTATTAAAACAATCTGCGTCTTCTGACAGCTAAGAAGCACGTGGGGCTCGGCACAGCTGCGGAAGCGCTGTGTTGCCACATGGTCTGCTAGGCCGAGCCCGCTCCCTCGCTCGCGCAGCGTCACGAAGAATCGTCACACGCGTTCGTTTGGCAAACGATAACAGCCGCAAATTCATACAGAATCAAATAATTTTTTGCATACAGCCCTGAATTGTAGAGTACTCAAGACCTTTTGTTTTTGGTGAAGATCGGTTAAGGGAAAGGGGTAGTTTACCTGTAACGATTTTTTTTAAATCAAGGGTATCGAATAAGTACACCAGCGTAACCATTTTTTCATCCAGCGGGGAACTTTTTTTCCAAAGCGATGACCTATACTTTTTTTTTGCTTAACCGTTTTCTGAAAGTCAAAATAAAATTTTAAGATCACAATCCGATAAAGTGTTAAGGAAACGTTTCGAGATATCAAGGATGTAAGCAGAGCGTAGCGGAGCATTAACCAGTAAACACGCATTAATCTGAACTGTGTGTTGTCTACATAACTGTGTACCAGACACACACGTTGCAGTTTGTGCAACGACTAAACGCTTTGTTTAGTCTAATCGCAAACTTACTATCAACGTATTTGGAAGGAACGTTTCTTAAAAATTAATATCAACTTTTGTTCATTAAATTTATTAGTTCTCTATATTAGCTTAAAAGCTTCGCTTTGGTCAGTCACTCCCGAGTGCCACACACCCTTGTTTTAGGAAAATTTGAAATTAACTTTAATAAATGTTTAACAAATTGCTAAAACTCAAAACTAAATAAAATTCAGATGTTGTGAACGTTAAACGTAAGGAATTATATTGTTTGCTCTATAATAAATACATCAGGCTGACTGAAAGTTACTCATATTCATGGTGTCAAGGGAGCCACCCCCAGTGACGAATCACTTTCTTCACCCTGAGAGCTGGAGCTGGAGCTGGAACCGGAACCAAGGGAGATGATAATTTCTTCCACACGATCATCCAAGATGCCTTCCGTTTCCCACTGCTTCTGTACGAGTTCTTTCGTGTGTTTAACCGCGGATGCCCAGTTTTCTGCAGTAACACAGTCAATTCCCTCTCTGGTTAGCCTTTCTATTTCGGTGATGGTGAATCTCTTGTTGTTCCTTGCCACGTAACCCTTTGCTTGTGCCCAAATTAATTCAATGGGGTTAAAATGGGTGTGATAAGGAGGTAGCCGTATCACCTGATGTCCAATGCTTTTTGCGAGTTCATCAATGACATATACTGGCTTCGGTTTGCAAGTGGTCACCAGTTCCATTAACTCTGATTTTGTAGCACCAGGTGCAATGGTGATGTCTTTTATCTGAGACAATATATTTCTTTGTACCCAAGCCAGCATGTCAGCTTTTCTGCATTGCATGGTTGGAGCCCTATCTCTTATTAGTGAATGGTATGGAGCATTATCCATAACAATGGTAGATTTGGGAGGGATGTTCTTAAGGAGCGAATTTTTAAACCACTCCGTGAAACACACAGCATTCATTTCCTCGTGGTAGTCCCCTGTTTTTCGCGATCGAAACATGAGTAAACAATTTGCCACGAAGCCTCGGGAAGTTCCAGCATGTAGGACAATGACCCTACCTCCCTTTCCTAACGGGGCTTTCATTATGCCTTGGGGTGTTCTATCTGACCACCCTTTGGGTAAGGTTTGACCAGCGTTAACAAAAGTCTCATCCAGCCACACAATGCTCTCGTAATCTACATTCTTGACCCTTCTCAAATAGCGGCATCGCCAAGCAACAATATCAGGTCTCTCCAGAAGGACGGTCCGGTTTGAATATTATTGAATAGTTTTGTTTGTTTGTTTGTTAGTTTGAATTATTTGATCCCAAATCAAGAAGAGAAAGTCGAAGGGATGATTCACTACCATTAAACAACTGGTTTTCTCTAAGACTGCTGTGTAGCTTTCTTACAGTAGGATGCTCCTTTCTCTCGTAGTAAGAATACACATGACGCCTAATTGCACCTTGCTGGAAACTGTCCATATTGGTCACTCATTTGACATAGTTCCGAGTTTTTCCGGGTGTTTCCAACCCTGCATGTGATGGCCCAGCTTCGTTCTCAATCTCAATCTCAATCTCACCCTCCTCTTCCTCTTGTTCTTCCCGAGGTTCCTCCTCTTTCTTCTCTTTTTCTTTCCCTATTCTAATTACTGTCGCCTTAGATATGTTTAAAGCTGCTGCAGTTCTTTCTACAACTTTATTGACATCTATTAGAGGACCTCCATTTTCCCTTTCAGCCTCGAAATATTCGCATAACGCACACACCATATCACGAGCCTGACCACGAAGAACAAAGCCATGTCTTCCTTTTATGCTTGCCTTCTTTTGAGGAAAATGAATTCTTGATCGCCCACGCTTACGTTTATCAGCACCTTGCACTGGTTGTGACATAATTGAAAAAATAATATGATCTGTGTAAAACAAAATACGCTATACCACACTACACTAAAAATGTTGCTGATAACGGAGCACTTATTAAAACATAAAAACTAATGCAATTAAAATCAATACTCTCAAAGAAAAGCCGTCACTGTTAGCGAAGTATATACTTGCACTGGCAACACTGTGGTCAGTGTGGGGACTGTTGACTGAGGAGAAAGGGGGAGGGAAAGCGCGCGCCGGCCGGTGATTGGCTCACCTCGGAGGCACGTCCGAGTTACCATAGCAACTAGCGCTTGTAAACACGCAAGGAGAACTGTCAGAAGATGCAGACTGTTTTAATAGCACTGTAGTTCCATTGCAACTCATGGCTGCGCGGCCAGAAAATTAACGATTCAAGTGTTCGAACAAAGTTACGTTGGCCAACTCTATTTTACCACATGTTGAAACATTAAATTAAATCAGTGAAAATCTAAGTAAATACTGTAAACTAACTATAAACAATTGCGTGAGTGCGCCCGAAAAACGAAAGCAGTTAAAACGAGACCGTGCAACAAACCATATGGACACACACGGTGGACGGGTAACTAACAACCTTACATATACGAGGCGTGTCCGGAAAGTAAAGATACAAAGGTCGTAATTGGTCTAAAAATATTTATTTACAAATCATTAACTGACAGTTACGTAAATACATATATCTTTATTTCTCTACATAATTACTGCCATTATCCAAGCACCTATTAAGTCTGGGAACCAGCTTTTGTATCCCCATGTCACAGAAGTCTGCCGCCAACCCTTTGAACCATGTCATGACCTCTTCTTTTACCTCGTCATCGTCATCGAACTTTTTTCTGGCCAGATATTGTTTCAGGTGAAGGAACAAGTGAAAATCACTGGGCGCGAGGTCCGGGCTATGCGGCGGGTGATCCCAACATCGCATTTCCAACTGCACGCATACTGCACGCGTGACCTCTGCGCTGCTCGGCAGTTGGAAATGCGATGTTTTGGATCACCCGCCGCATAGCCCGGACCTCGCACCCAGTGATTTTCACTTGTTCCTTCACCTGAAACAATATCTGGCCAGAAAAAAGTTCGATGACGATGACGAGGTAAAAGAAGAGGTCATAGCATGGTTCAAAGGGTTGGCGGCAGACTTCTATGACACGGGGATACAAAAGCTGGTTCCCAGACTTAATAGGTGCTTGGATAATGGCGGTAATTATGTAGAGAAATAAAGATATATGTATTTACGTAACTGTCAGTTATAATTTGTAAATAAATATTTTTAGACCAATTACGACCTTTGTATCTTTACTTTCCGGACACGCCTCGTATATGTAAATCAATTTAAAACAAATGATGATAGCTGATATACATGTAAACCTAAATAATTGAGATCTCTAAGGGAAGGGATTTTTGTAAAAGAAAATAGCAATGGGAAAAGAGATAAATATGTACTGGTTCATTTAAAATATAAACAATTTGTAATAGGTTAGAAGTAAAAAAGATTTCATTTGTAAATTTCTTTGATTCCATGTTATTCGTTACTAATACTTATTAATAATATAAAATAATATACCAGTTTTTAATTGATGTCCAAGTAAAACGAAGTAATTAATTTGTTTAATAAACCAGAAGTGATTTGTTTTCACACAAACTGTGTATTTATATTAGTACCGTTCATCCCAAATAATCCTTTCTGCAGCTGTGTTCGTCTGTACAACCTTGGAGAAGAACCCTAAGGTAAGAGTTGATTATTAATGTGAAGTAATTAATATTGTTTCATTGGCGCCCGAACTGGGACGGCGAGTGTAATTTTTTATTACATTCGCCAGACCTAAATAAGCTGCAGAACGGGTTATTTGGAAGTAAGGGCGTGGTTAGAAATGTTTTAGACTGTAACTAGAAAGTAAAAGTGATAAATTTTAATAACTGTGTATGCAATTGATAATCATTTAATTAAAAACAATTTCATAATGGAGAACACAGAGAATAAAGTAAATACAGCTGATGTAATTGTTATGAGCAAGTCGGGAAATCAGTCACTGACCGAATCAGCGGTAATGGACGAGGCGAGAGTTCATTCAACTCCCGTCTCGACTAGGGAAAGTAATAAAACTGATGACGAAATGAGAAATTGGTTTTGTGAGATAATGGGGGAGATTAAAATGATGTCTAATCAAATGTCTAATCGTTTTGACACCAAATTTGACGAACAAAATAGTAAATTTGACAAATTAAGCAATGACTTTGATAGAAAATTTAACGAACAAAAGAACTGTTTTGATGATAAACTGAATGAAATGAATGTTAAGCTAATACAACAGCTCGATGAACGTATAAGTGTCATTAATGCACAATTAGATAATTGTATTAGTGATAATAATAATAGAGTGATAGAATTAGTGAACGAACAGTTTAACATAATTAATGAAAATTTAGAAAGTAAAATAAGCTATGTAAATGCACAAGTAGCAGATAAGATCAAAGTACAAGTTAGGGAACAATGTAGTGAAATAGAAAGCAATTGTGAAAGCAAAATAAATTAATACAGCGCTGATATGGAGTATAAAATAAGTGAATGTAAATTAACTTTTGCAAACAAAATTGTAGAAATTAATGAGAATATTGACAGTAGGATTAACAAAACGGAAAATAGTAATAAGTCTGAAATACAGTTATTAAAAGGCGCGGTAGGAATGGTAAACGAGGCCAGCATTCAATCCGAACGCGTAACAAATAACAAGTTTAACTTGTTAGAACAAAAATTGACCAATACCAAAGATGAATTAAGTGGGGAGATAAATAAAAAAAAACTGAACAGTGTCACGGAAAGAATATTAATAACGCGAGAAGTAAACAACGATATCGAACTAGAGTTATTTAGTTGCGAGAGTAGGAGGGTACACCCCATGCAATTTCTAAACAGAGTAAAAGAATATAATCAGTTTTGTAATAGTAACTGGGAGGTTAAGTTATTAAAAATAATGAAATGTTTCAAAGGGAGCTCTGCGGTGTGGGCAGAAGTACATAAAGTAGAATGGGGAGATTATCCAAAGTTTTGAGAATGCCTTCCGAAGCAAATACTGGTCGGAGGAGGAGCAAGAGGGGTTACGTAGTAAGATTATGGGAAAAGGTAATTTTTGCGGCCCAGGGGGATAATGTGGCCCTGTACGTAATGCGGTTATATAATGAGGTGAAATACTTAGAGCCTCCATTACCGTTCCGATCGTTTGTACGGTACATAAGTAAACACTTGCCAAGAGAAATTCAGGTCAATTTAATGACGCGGGAAGTGGAAGACATAAATGAACTAGAGCAAATACTAGATATTTTCCAAACAATTAGAGAACGAGAGACGGGTAGGCGCCCGAATCCGTCTGCACCATACACAAACGAAAGACATTACCAGCCCAGGGGGACACCAACCCATTATAGAGGGACGAGAGGAGGTAACAATAACAGCAATAGACAAGAGGACTGGCGATGTGGAGAGTGTCATTGTGAGAACTACGGCAGTAGAACGATCTGTTATAGGTGCCATAAAGAGAGGAGTTGCCAACGAAGTAATACTGAGCCTAACCAAAACAATCAACCACAGAGAGGAGAGAGCAGTAACCGAGGAGCACCGGGAAGCAGTGGAACTGCTAACAGAGGCCGTGGTGGGTATACTCCCGGCCGTGCAACCACTCAGACGGAAAACTAGCAAGGACAGTGGGTGAAGGGACCCCACCATTGTCGACAAAGGACTGCGGGACCCAAGACAACAACGAGTATATAAGTAACGTCATCCGCACTGACCTGTCCAAGGAACTGATGTAGGAGGATGACGTAGAGACAGCAAGACCAGAAACCGGACTGACCGAGGTAAGAATTCAAATTGAAGGTAAGGAAATAAAAACTTTAGCAGACACAGGTAGTGACATTTCTGTTATTTCCGAACACATATTAGAGGGTTTGCAAGAAACAAATAAAAATATCCCATTTTTGCCAGTCGCGGGGTGACCATTGTAGGCATTACCGGGGTTAGGAGTAAAAGGGTAACTAAACAGGTACATTTGAATATGAGAATTAACGGAGTAGGGTATGATAATACATTTTTAGTAGTATACGGGGACTAAATTTGGAGGTTATTCTGGGGAATGATTTTTTGATAAAGCATAAGGCGATAATTGATTTTCAGAAGCAGTTGTTAGTACTTAATAATGAAGGTAAACCAGTTGAGATTAGTTTTGAGCGGGTAGTAGACAAAGTGAGAATTTCGGGAGTTAAGATGATACTAAATCGGGCTAGTAAAGTAGAAATGGAAATTAATGCGTGTGTATGTAGAGAGGGAGAGTTAGGGGACAATATAAATAAACGAATTTGGGAGGATAGAGCGGTGAAATTTTGTAGTGAGGGGGTGACGTAGGGAGTTCTCAACGTAAAGCGTTGTGGCGGGTAATAAAGTGTTTTCGAGAAGTGTTTGCCGATATACCTGGGAGGGCAAGAAATTATGAATGTGAATTAAAAGTCAGGGAACACACACCCTATGTACAAAGAAGCTATCCGGTGCCATATTCGAAGAGAAGAGCGGTTCAAGTTGAATTAGACAAAATGTTAGAAGGGGATATAATAGAGAGATCAGTATCACCATACTCCAACCCGTTAGTAGTAGTCATTAAAAAAGACGGTCGAGTCAGATTATGTTTAGACGCCCGCAAGATTAATCAAATAATTATCCTGGACCGGGAATCACCCGAAGCAATAAATGAAATATTTCAAAAATTCAGTGGAGTTAAATACATGACCTCATTAGATTTAACCGCGGGGTACTGGCAAGTCCCGTTAGCATGCGAAAGTAGGAAATATACAGTATTCCTTTTTAATGGAAAGAATTACCTATTTAAACGGTTACCTTTTGGGCTGAATATTAGTGTGGCCAGCTTTATAAAATGTCTAGATGAAATTCTACAGCCACAGAATTTAGATTTTTTAACCATTTATGTAGATGATATACTGATAGCCTCACGCACATTTTCAGAACATGTAGAACATTTAGAGTACGTATTAGATAGATTGCGTATAGGGGGGTTGACTGTCAACTGGGAGAAATCTAAATTTTTACAGAAAGAAATACATTTTCTAGGTTTCATAATAACACCAGATGGGATAAAAGCTAACCCAGAGAAGGTAGAATCAATTTTAAAATTTCCGGAACCTAGATATATTAAGCAGTTACAAAGTTTTTTAGGGCTATGTAATTTTTATAGAAAATTCCAGAAAAACTATGCCCACATAACTTCAAAGTTGAGCACAGTGTTACAAAAGAATAAACAGTGGAAATGGGGGGAAAAAGAACGACATGTGTTTAACGAAATAAAGGACCATTTTATGAACATGATCATGATGAATCACCCTAACTTTGAACGCACATTTTATTTACAGACGGACGCCAGTAATATTGCTTTATGTGCTGAGTTGTACCAGGAAGACGACAACAAAGAACATTATACTATCGCTTTCGCCAGCCGGATGTTGTTAGCTGCTGAAAGAAACTATACAACAACTGAGAAGGAATTATTAAACATTGTCTTTGCTGTGAAGAAGTTTCGAACATATCTGTTGGGAAATTCCACTATCATCCGACTGACCACAAGGCATTATCTTTTTTAAACACCTGTAAGTTGACACACAGCAGAATAACCAGGTGGGTGCTAGCTTTACAAGAGTATAATTTTAGTTGGGAGTATATAAAAGGGGTGGAAAATAAAATACCTGACACTTTATCTAGGGTAGATACAGAGGGAATGCGAACAGGGAGGGACTTAAAAGAAATAGAAATTTTTAGACTCAGTAGGGAAGATAGATTGTTTGGGGAAGAATTGAAAGATATTAATAGCATGCAGAGGACAGATATTAAATTGAACAAAATATCTAGCTTAGAATCTGATTCAGATGAGTGAGGGTATAGCCATTATTTTCAGATTTATCAAGGGAGTTTGTTTAAGAAAGTAGAAGGGGGAGAGCGGGATTGGAGGTTAGTTATACCGGAAGGGTTTGTAGATAAGATAATATGGGACTGTCATTTTCAGTATGGGCATTTCGGTGCTAGGAAGTGTGTAAATGTATTAAAAGAATCATGTTTATTTAAAAATATGGAACGGAGGGTCAGAACTTTACTCCGGGGGTGCGATTTATGTCAAAAGTCAAAAGTAGTTAATTACCGATTAGAGGGAGAAATGAGGTGTATTAAAGTTGAAAAGCCTTTTGATTTAGTTGCGGTTTTATGTTTGGCCCTCTACCAAAGGGAAGGGGAGGCGTAATGTACATTTTTGTGGTATTAGATACATTCACTAAATTCGTAAGATTATATAGTGTAAAAAGGGCAACCAGTAAAGTATTAAGTGAAAAAATAACAAAGGACTATATGATTAAAACCGGAAAACCCAAAATAATACTATCTGACCATGGACCCAAATTTATTAGTGGAATATGGTGACAAACTTTGGGTTGGGAAGGCATCATACCTAAACACACGGCGGTATACCATCCTCAGTCGAACCAAGCTGAAAGAGTGATGCGAGAATTAGGGAGAATTTTCCGGGCGTATTGCCATGCTAAGCACAGTGAATGGCCAGCATATGTGGGAAGAATTGAAGAATGGTTAAACTGTACCACCCATGAATCAACTGGGTTTACACCATATGAGTTAGTTAAGGGAAAACGTCCACCTAGAATTCTGGAACAGCTGTTTGACTATCCACCGGAGAGCAACACCCGAGATCTGGAAGTAAAGCTTAAAGTTGTCTTGTTTGTTCATCATCTTCCTTCACTGCACTACACTTTATATATATTGAAAACTTGCTCAAGTGAAACTTACTTGTCTGTTTTGTATGTAGAACGCGTTTCGGCGTTGTGTTCGCCTTCTTCAGCTTTGCGAAAGACTGCCAGTACCTAGTAACGTTTGTTGGTTGGAAGGTATAGTGGGGGGTGGTGTATAGAGGAAGGGGATTGGCGCGAGGATCCGAATTATTGTTTTGTTTTGTGTATAACTGTGTCGAACAGTGTATGTGATTTATATTGCATATTATATTGGCGGGGGATTGGCGCGGGGATCCGAATTATTGTTTAGTTTTGTGTATAACTGTGTCGAACAGTGTATGTGATTTATATTGTAATTGGTCGTTTAGTATGTTGTTTGGTTGTGTTGTGTGGTGTTTGTATATTTCATACTGTTCAGCTGTGTTGAGTTTTCGCCCTTTGGGTAAGAGGTGTAATATTTCAAGATTAGTATCTACGTTGGTGTAGCTATGGTTATGTGTGTTGTAATATTTAAGTTACGCAGGATCAATAAGATTTATTTTAGGTTCGAGGTTTAATCAAGCTCTCGTCTCGTTTTTTGTAAAGTGACCTCGTTCCTTAGCTGCACCGTCGACACACGCTCGCTTCAATTCTGCGTAAACGTCCGGTCGAGCCAAGTACATTGTTCAAATAGTTACGGTGTCATAATTATCCGTTGGCACGCTCCTGTCAACTTAAGTGTCACTTCTTATTGTTGCCTCGTACTGAACGCGCGTCTATTGTATGATAGGGCGTTAGCTGTCACCTACCCCAATTACTTTGTTTTATGGCTCTGTTCTTAGAGTCACTGCCACCGTAGCGTGAGAACAACTGGTCAAGTGTGAAAATTAAATTTTTAATTTTTGACTGCTATATACTCGGGATCAATAAGATTTATTTTAGGTTCGGGGTTTAATCAAGCTCCACGTTGGTTTGCACCAATTTGTAATAAAACAATTAAAAGGAGTCCTTCTTATTTCAGCCCCACGTTGGAGTCATCAATTTGTAATAAAACGTTTACGAGTATGTTTAATTATATTCGAGGATGTTTGAAAGCCCCACTGTTGGGTTCACCAATTTGCAACGATCCTCCTCCTCGATGTTACTTTATGTTTAATCAATATGTTATTAATGAATATATTTATTAGGTTGTTACAGATGAAACCTCCTGAAACTCAATATTAATTCCTAGAAGAAAACAATTATTTATTATAGTTGTTACAACTCGTATGTTGAACAGAAATCTGTGTTAGTTAATTACCATGTGTTTTACCATAAAATGACGCTATATTACGGGTATTATAGTTAATAACTTGAGAATTCTCGCCAACCCTAGTCCCTCTGTATCAGGTAATTCAATTCAAATTTGGTACAGAAAACACGCTAGTTCGGCAATCTCCCGTTCCACCAACTGTTGACAATTAGCGCTGTTATTTGTAATAGGCTTGCGTCTAGGTTAACCGTTCACCGGATTTTATTCACCCTTTTTCCTGTAACTTACTCCACCCACAACATGTAATACCTATTCTGCAATAACATAAGTTTCTTATACAAGAAAGATTCTTTATTGATTTTGTACTTTATTTCAAACTAACAGTTCTCTTCAAGATAATAATATCATTAAATCGATTATACTATGGTAGATCGATCGTCAATTGACAAAGTTGCTTTTGACTTATACAAATTAAATATAATACTAAATATCTCTTATCCCAGGGTTCGTAAGATTCTTTTAACCATTAGTAAGCCCAGGTAATGCAAAATTAAGGTTACTCAAGTATTACAGAATGTTATTAACTCTAAATATATTGAAATTAAAATAGGTTGGTTTTACCGGATTGGCGAATCTCAAAATGGCATTGGACGTCTGTAAACAGTTAAAGATGGCCTGCTTAGATTACATTCATCCAGGAAAAAGTGTTCTGATCCTTAATAAAATTGACCGTGTGATGTACAGGAAAGCCCCAGGAACTCTTATGACCTCCGTTCTTCTCTTACGATCCTGGTGGTTGTCAGTCCCGGTGGAATGGAAAAAGTATTATAGCTTCTTCTTGAAGGTGAAGGTTAATTCTGCAGGAACGAGGTCTTCGTATATCTTCTTTATAATTCCATTAGTTTCGGCCTTTGCTTCCCTCAATTAGTCTTCTGATTACATGGGAAATCGGTTTAATACCGAATCCAGCGGAATTATCCTGGTGTGTGAAGTAAGGAATTCTCGACTCTTTTAGAGGTATCTGATTATAATTTGAAAGTCTAATTGGTTTTATTATTCATCAGTGGTATTATAGAATTAGGTTTCAATTTGGATTTATTAATTTAGATTCATTTTTTTTCAAATTTTATCATTCTTTTTTAAATGTGTCTCCTCATCTGAACTCAATAGCATATAACAATCGAAACGAATGATTGAAAATCAACAACCTTTTTACATTTTAGTTGCCCTAACAACCATTATTTTCTGTCATTGGATGAAATTTGATATCCTAGAGCCAGAATTATAAAATATTACTACTCTTTTTTAATAAAATACTCCATGCTTGGAAATATACCAAATTACCTTAAACTCTCACCCAACCTACCTTATTATACCGTATATAATTTACTACAGTTTCATTGGACTGGACTTATTAAAAAGGTATTAATTTCCTTTTACAAATATTAAATTTAGGCCTATAGGTTTTCTTACAACTGTTATAATATTGTTTGGTTTTTAACTTAATTTTCTTTACCTGACCTACTGTACAAATAGTTACTGGTTCATAGTTATTTACATTAATTTTAATTTCCTGGTTTTACTTTATTACATTAATTAATTCATCCTGGAACCCTTCATTATTTTACAACATAATTATCAGAACTACTTGTCCACTTTTAAACACTTATTGCCATCTTGGCCAAGTTTACAAACATTAATTCAACACAACTTCATTATTCAATTTTAGTCAATACATATAACATAGTATAATGCCTAACACAGGTAATTATATTTAATTGTCTAAAGACAATTTTAACATAAATAAAAAGATTTCCACTGATTAAGTATTCCTATAAAACAAGAGTTCACTCTTACTATACTCAAAACATAAAATAAATATTCTGTGAACACTACCATGCTACAGTATAAAAAACAAGTACAATTTATTACATTAACCATTAATTGGTATAGTATTTTATACTCAACGTTATTTATTACATTCTTAACTTGAGGTACATCTCAGATTTACTAATTACTGAGTAACCTTAATATCAGGGTATGGTCCTTGACCATAGTTAATTCATTTTTTTATGTAACGTTGGGGACCTCAATTCTGTTACGTTACAGTGTGTATGTGTGTGGCACACGCAGAATGTATATTGTTGTTGGAAAGGGCCTTTAAGTGTTCAGAGTAACGGGATGAAAAAGATCTTCCCGTCTGGCCTATGTAGAAACTATTGCAGTTATTACAATTTAATTTGTAGACCCCTGTTCTATTGTATTTGTCTATGTCCTTGTTTGTATCGTTGATGTGTTTTTTGATGGTATTGTTGGTTCTGAATGCTATTTTGTAATTGTGTTTTCTGAATGTGTTGGCAAGTTTCTGTGTGCTGGAGTTATGGTATGTGAGTGTGTTGTATTTCTTATGTTGTGTGTTATTGGTATTTTGTGTTTTGTTATTTTTGTTTTTGATGCGTTTGTGTAGTTTGTTTATTAAATTGGGGTTGTAACCGTTTTTCATTGCTATGTATTTGATTGTGTTGAGTTCGTCAGTATAATCTTGTTTACTTAAGGGTATTTTGGTTAGTCTATGGAGCATATGGTTGAAGGCTGCATGTTTATGTTGTGTTGGGTGGTTTGATGTGTTGTGTATAACCATGTCAGTTGTGGTAGGTTTCCTGTATATTTTGTACGTGTGTGTATTGTTAGTTTTGTTCATTGTCAGGTCAAGAAAATTTATACTATTGTTTTGTTCAATTTCAAAAGTAAATTTTAATTTGTGGTGTATTGTGTTTATGTATTTATGGAAGTTTCCAACTTGTCTTATGTTGCCTTTGAATAAAAGTAGTATGTCATCAACATACCTGTGCCAGTAAATGATCTTGTTGGTGTATTTTTTGTTGTTTATTATGTGGTTCTGTTCTATGTTGTGTATATATATTTCTGCCAGTATTCCTGATATGGCGGAAACCATCGGGAGACCGTCTGTTTGTGTGTATATCTTGTTATTGTATGTAAAGTAATTTTGCTCAGTTATTATTTTGGTAAGTGTGATGATCTCTTGTATGTGTGTTTCAGGTGTGTTGTTTTGTCTGAGTAAATTTTCTAGTGTTAGTATGGTTTCTTGAATGGGACATTGGTGTATAGATTGGTGATATCAAAAGAAGCTAGTGTTGAGTTGTGTGGGATGTGGATGTGTTCAGTTTTCTTGACTAGGTCGATGTTGTTTTTGACAGATGTGTTGTTACTGAGATTAATGTTTTCTCTGATTATTTTGTCTAAGTGTTTGGCGATTTTGTGGGAGGGAGCTTGTGTGTTGTTTATTAATGGTCTGATGGGAATGTTAGGTTTGTGTATTTTTGGTAATGCATTTAGTATAGGGGGGTTAGGTTTTATTTGTTTTAGGTACTTGGTGCTTTCTGGTTTGATTATATGTTTTGTGTTGTTTATAAATTTGTTAAACTGTTTTTGAAACATACTAACACTAGAAAATTACTCAGACAAAACAACACACCTGAAACACACATACAAGAGATCATCACACTTACCAAAATAATAACTGAGCAAAATTACTTTACATACAATAACAAGATATACACACAGACGGTCTCCCGATGGGTTCCCCCATATCAGGAATACTGGCAGAAATATATATACACAACATAGAACAGAACCACATAATAAACAACAACAAATACACCAACAAGATCATTTACTGGCACAGGTATGTTAATGACATACTACTTTTATTCAAAGGCAACATAAGACAAGTTGAAAACTTCCATAAATACATAAACACAATACACCACAAATTAAAATTTACTTTTGAAATTGAACAAAACAAAAGTATAAATTTTCTTGACCTGACAATTAACAAAACTAACAATACACACACGTACAAAATATACAGGAAACCTACCACAACTGACATGGTTATACACAACACATCAAACCACCCAACACAACATAAACATGCAGCCTTCAACCATATGCTCCATAGACTAACCAAAATACCCTTAAGTAAACAAGATTATACTGACGAACTCAACACAATCAAATACGTAGCAATGAAAAACGGTTACAACCCCAATTTAATAAACAAACTACACAAATGCATCAAAAACAAAAATAACAAAATACAAAATACCAATAACACACAACACAAGAAATACATCACACTCACATACCATAACTCCAGCACACAGAAACTTGCCAACACATTCAGAAAACACAATTACAAAATAGCATTCAGAACCAACAATACCATCAAAAAACACATCAACGATACAAACAAGGACATAGACAAATACAATAGAACAGGGGTCTACAAATTAAATTGTAATAACTGCAATAGTTTCTACATAGGCCAGACGGGAAGATCTTTTTCATCCCGTTACTCTGAACACTTAAAGGCCCTTTCCAACAACAATATACATTCTGCGTTTGCCACACACATAACCATAGCTACACCAACATAGATACTAATCTTGAAATATTACACCTCTTACCCAAACGGCGAAAACTCAACACAGCTGAACAGTATGAAATATACAAACACCACACAACACAACCAAACAACATACTAAACGACCAATTGCAATATAAATCACATACACTGTTCGACACAGTTATACACAAAACAAAACAATAATTCGGATCCCCGCGCCAATCCCCTGCCAATATAATATGCAATATAAATCACATACACTGTTCGACACAGTTACACACAAAACAAAACAATAATTCGGATCCCCGCGCCAATCCCCTTCCTCTATACACCACCCCCCACTATACCTTCCAACCAACAAATGTTACTAGGTACTGGCAGTCTGTCGCAAAGCTGAAGAAGGCGAACACGACGCCGAAACACGTTCTACATACAAAACAGACAAGTAAGTTTCACTTGAGAAAGTTTTCAATATATATAAAGTAAAACTTAAACTCGCCAATGAAAATTTATTAACTAAGGGAGAAAGAAGAAAACGGCTTCATGATGCTAAAGGTAAGTGGACTAAATACGAGGTAGGTCAGTTGGTATTAGTGAGAAGACATGATTTATCAAGCGCACAGGACAAAGAGATTAAGAAATTCTTTTTGTTGTATGAAGGACCGTATGAAGTAGTTGAAATTAAAATGGATAACGCCTACGTTTTACAAAATCAAATGACGGGGGAAATAGTGGGTACCCATAACGCCACCAATTTAAAAAAGTATTGGTTAAAATAAAACAATAAAATAAATTTGGTAATTGTATATAAACAATATAACTAAAACTAGGAATTTTATATAAAACAGTAAGTGGTAGCGGGTAGATGTTCCCCACAGTCCCATTGGGGTTCGTCTACTTCAGGGACGCGCCCCTGCCCATGCGAGCTTTGGTTTTCTCCATTTATCCTTATTTTCGGAGGGAGCCTTGTCCTTACCTTTAGTCCTAGTTTTTGACCTTTTAAGGATCCTTGCCCTTTTCATCTTCCCGATTTCCCTAACCCTCCCCTTAGAAAAACAGAAAAAATAGGTACATAAATTGGCACACCCTTTCGAACCTTTGATTGCCTTAATTCTAAATCATAATACATTAAGGTAATCCTCAAATTAAAAAACCGGTGTTATTTGTGAATTGTAAACTCATCCATTAATAGGTAGGTAGTAAAGATGTTTTGTGGATGAGTAAACAAACAAAATAATCAATTTCCTGTATAGTCTAATAGGATTATGGCCTACTGAGATGGGGTCGTAGCTTAGTGGTTGTGGTTTGGTTACTATTTTTGGGAAAAGGAGGCAGGTAAGGAAGTCAGGGCCGACAGAAGGGCTTTTATTCACCGTCATTGATGTAGGGGTTTTGTTCATCTTCAATCGCATCCCTGTAGACCATTATCCTGTACATATAAAATATAACCTATTCACGGGTAGTTAGAAAAAAAATAATAATAATTAAATAATTTGTGAAAATATTTTAAAATAAAAGTCATGTAACCAAAAGGTTAAATTATTATTTTGTGGTACCTGCTATGTTAGGTTATGAGTAGAGATACATGATATTTAGAATGTGATTATGGAGGAAGTTAAGGAGAGATTTGAAACAAATGATGTAATGCTTGTAAAATTTATTGCAATGCTAAGGAGAAATTAAACATTAAACCAACTAGAACCATTTTGAAAAATGTAATTAAAATAATTGAATTTGTTTTGAAGATATGAAGAGACTAAATTAAATTCGAATTGGTTTGGGGTTAATTTAAAATGTGTTTAAATTTATTTTGATTTGAATTTAAACCGTAATTATAAAATAGATGATAATTGATGAAAACGCAATGATTAAAATATTCATTTAAAATTGAAAACTGAAGGAAATGTTTGGGCTAATATAGTGTTTGTAAAATAAGATGTGCATATAACTGTTCATGTAAACCTTTATAAATGTCAATCTATGTTTTATGTTTAACTGTAGATTCCCCACCTAAGTGTGGTCATGACCTCACCGGATCATGACCGTGAAAGTACTTAATTGTGACAAATCATAAATTTTACTTGATATAACCGGCTTGTGGTTTGTTTTTGTTTTGTTAACCCGGTGGTTTGTTAGATTTAGTAGGGGGGTTATTTTTAGGGGAATCTACCAATGTTTGGAACAGGGCTATTTTCACCCAGATAGGGGTGGTAGTCCATTTTTTTTTTTAAGAACTAGAAATACTTAAAGTTAAAAAAGAAGATAAAAATAAATTAATGAATATAAAAGTGGATTTTACAAATGAAGAAATATTTTATTATATATTAAACAATAAACAAAAATAAATTAAAATAATAAGAATAACACACTAAAAATAACGAAATGTAAAAGGTTACAAAAAAATTATAAGTCAAGAATGAAGAAATTAACGGGAGATTCTTAAAACAATTTGACGGACGTTAGAAAAATGCCTAACGGAAAAATGTAGACAAAGTTCCCGTGAAGAGCGGTAGCAGCTAGAACCAATAGGAGGGCCGATGACATAAGGGGAGGGGCCTAAAGTATAAAAGCCTACAACATACAGTTGATAGACGTTGTTGACCTGAAGATGTCAGTGATGACGAAAAGCTTAGTCGAACAATACAAATTATAGCAGTTAGCAAATTCATAAAAGAAATAGTAAGGATGGCTGCTAATTTAAACAATACGAAGAATAAAACACTATTAGTAAGTATAGTATACTGAATTTTTATTGTAACGCCGAAGCAAGGATGGGGGTGGAATAAAAGAAAAAATGTCCACCCCTTCCGCATCAGTCCTTGTGGAAGCAACTGGGCGCTACAGTCCAGGGGGGAATAGTGAGTGTGGATTAGGGGGTGACCCAGTTACAGGTCACGAGGGAGATGTGATTACAGCTAGGATGAGGCCTGCGAGGGTCAAGAAGCCTAGTGCTGAACACAGTAGAATGTAATGGGTATCAGGGGTTAAGGGATTAGTAGGGGGGTAGTAGAAAAAAATATATATATATAGTAGTTAAGCATAAATATTCTTGAGGATAATTTGTATAATAATGATACATAATAAATTGTTGTGATTTAATGCGATTTTGTATAATTGTGTTATTTTGGAT
Organism: Magicicada septendecula; assembly: GCA_034769895.1. Lineage (NCBI taxonomy): Eukaryota > Metazoa > Arthropoda > Insecta > Hemiptera > Cicadidae > Magicicada > Magicicada septendecula. The sequence goes on from CM068371.1 coordinate 302,407,843, forward strand.
GGGTAATATTGTACTGGGAGCATTATTTAATTTGTCTGGAATGCATATGTACTAAGGCTAGGATACTTATATTTTTCCGTTAACATTGTATCTTCTAGGGTTAAGCTATATTGTTGAACCAATGTAACTTGTTGAAGATGAGTCGAAATCATTGTGATAGTGTGTGAGCATGGGCCTGATGGTTAAATTTTAACTGATCCAGGTAACTGATGGACGATTTAGAAGTTACATCACAATGTAGTCAAATGCATATTATATTTTGTAATAAACATGAACCAGTACTTTACAATTAATGAACCAGTACGGCTAAGAGGAAACCAATCAGTTGTGGATATGGTATAATGGAAGGCCTTTTTGTTAATTTTTTAATTAAATGTTTCAGAGTCAGGCGATACTGTGGCGGGTATCTGTCCGAGCTTATGGTGTTGGGATCTCGAGAAGAGAAGTCCAGTAAGGTCGGATGGGTGCGGCCACAGTCGCCAGACTAGGGGGGTAAGTACCCATGATTTTAGTAGAAAGTTCAGGGGGGTTGCGGCGCCATACCTCACTGATCCTCTTAGGTTTTAGGCAATGAGAGTTTGTATGCTTCGGCCTACAACCTCTCATTGGGAGGGTATTGTAACGGTACAGAATTGTATGAAAAACAAAATTTTGAGTCAAGTGTATTTCCCATGTAGCCAGTGATCACCTTTTTAGAACCTCGAGTTAGTCAACCACGTATGTTATTACAAAACAAAACGGCTGTGTTTTGTCTCCGCACTCAAACAGTCCAGACAGATTATGAAACAACCTACAGTGTTGCATCAGCCGTGAATCACGGAGAAAATAACATCAAGTCATGCATTTCACCAGACGGAAAAATGTTGCCAAACGCCATGCCTGTCTTATAGCGCCTTTTAAAAAGCACCAATTGGGGCGCAGACTGATGATCACGTGACCAGACTAAACTCCGTGCAGTTCTGCTTTAGCGCAGTAATGAGTTAGTTCCATTGCAACTCATGGCCACGCGGCCAGAAAATTAACGACTCACGTGTTCAAACAAAGTTACGTCGGCCGACTCTATTTTACCACATGTGGAAACATTAAATTAAATCAGTGAAAATCTCAGTAAATACAGTAAACTAATTACAAACAATTGCGTGAGTGCGCCCGAAAAACGAAAGCAGTTAAAACGAGACCGTGCAACAAACCATATGGACACACGGTGGACGAGTAACTAACAACCTTACATATATTGTAATATAAAATTACAAGTACACAAGATATAATTATAGTAGTTGTTTGATGTTTGGTATGTTCGTGTGGTTGTAGACACGCACCGGTGTCTACTATAATGTTGTTTATCTAAAGGTGTAATCGTAATCGTAGAAGTTATCGGTGTTAATGTATTGTTTTTTGTGGGTACGCAGTAATAGTTCACTCCTTTTTATATTAATATGATCCGCGCACTTTGTTGTGTATCTCACTTACTTACCACACTTGAATGCTTCAATTCTGTTCTGTGATGTTCCTTCTGAAATATATGCACTTCAAATACAACAACAAAATATTCCGATTGAATAGTTAATATAACATCACACACAATAGTAAATGAAGCAATATTTGATTAATATTCTGAATTATGCTAAAACTTTTAAATTCTTCCGCCACCTGTCAGAACTGATTAAAATTAAATGAATTTACTTTTACTAGAAATGATACTCCTTTTGTGGTAATAGAATTGGAGGTTTATTAACAATTTGATAAGTGATAAAAGCTTTAACAATTAAAAACAATAATTAACAACCTTTAAATTACTGATTACAATAAAATTCAATAAGACTCTGTCTAATTCCTCAAGGCTGGTAGACCTGTTGTTAGTACAATAATTTATCTACATAGGTTATGTTATTTTGATTCAGAGAATTACCATATATCGTTAGGTTCTTTGAGGTAACATGATACCAGTTACAAGATGTAATACAAATAACTATATTGAATTAACAATAGTGAATAATAATTAAACAAATATAAAAAATCAAAATTTGGTACCATATGTCTGGTATTTATAAAATTATCGTACGCGGGTATGCGCACGCATCTCTAATACTCGTGTGTTATTGTCAAGCTGTCTGACTTGTACAGTATTTAAAATGTATTACGTTCGTTTAATAATTAGCTTCAAAAATCATTTATTCACAAGAGAAAAATTTCTCAAAAAACTCTTGTTAGCAATTCTATTTGATTTGATTGTTACTTGAGAACAGATCGGTAATGTTGAAATTATCAAGTTACCGCCACACTTTCTGAGGTTAGAATTAACCGGTGTGGTTACAGAGGATAAGTATTCCTTATTAGCTAATATTTCTTATACTATACATGTAAACATATTGTTCATAATAATTTTTAATATATGATTACCAGAATTACATTTATTCCGATTGTATGAAAATTAATGAAGTAGATTTTAAAACATAGAAAAATTCAAGAAAAATACGTTTAGTCAAACGAGTGACTAAATACTCTCGTATTTATTAACAATTATTTTCAAACATTTTATTTTAAATTACTATAATTAATTAAAATATTTTTCTAATATTTTAATAATGTCGATTTAAATCTTTTCTCAATTCTGATAATTTAATTACTGTTTTTTCGATACTCAGCATTGTACGACTTGCGTAGTATTGAAAGTCAGATATTCATAAAATTATTAATTTCGTTTAAATATTGTTTAAATAAAACTGTATTCCCTGTTTCCTATTTAAAACTTCACTCGCAAGTATGGTCGTTATTATACACTGACCTACTTGTTCAATTAACACAAATCCGCACTTTTTCACTCGTATGTATGAATGTTGTATTTAGGTTAACCGTATGTTGTGTATTGACGTAACATGGCGCGCACAGTTTTAAATATAAATTATATCTTCCTTGACTAGAGCGGCGTGACCTGTATGCTTGGTGGTTGATCGTAGACTGTCTGGTACCTCTGAGACGTCTCCCGGTAGTCTGCTGAAAGTCATTCATTCCATTGGCTGGATTCGTCATACTCTCTAACCCGAAAGCCTTCGTTTTATTAAAATATTTAATTTTTTGCCAAAATTGAGTTTGGGTTTGAGGCGTTTTTACGTCATCATTGGTACAAATATTTAACTTGAAAGTTTAAAACTATCATAACTTTCTTATCTTATGTCCTATCGTTAATTAGTTGATATCATTGAATTCAGGGCGTTTTGCTTGTCAAAATAAGTCCAAAAACGCTTATTTTTCGTTCATTACTACTATTACAATAACGATTTTATTATTTATTTTTGGTGCATCTTATTTTTATAAGTTCGTTACACCATATTTTATTTAAATATAATAAAACACTTCTTATCTAAACACTTTGAGTCTGTATCTCAGTCGGTTTACTTTACAATTTGGGAAAAACTGTTTCCTACACAAATCTCGCTATGGCGTCATTAAGCGTCCATGTTAGATTTTTTACAAATCTGCTTATAACTAATTTTTCTTATCTCAAATGGTTATATTACTATCTAATATTATTAGTAATGTTTATTTACACAATTTTCCACTATAATATTTATGTATGACTGTGGTTAATTTAATATTTACATAAGTTCAAACCTCTCATATGGTTCTTATACAATTTTTCATCTTATTTTTTAGTCTCTTCATATAAATCATATCATTTAATGATTGTAATTAGTGTACATACATAGTACCTAATCTGTTATATATAATGGTTACCTTTTAATGAGCTCAGAACTTTCTAATCTTTTAGTAATGGCTCTGTTCATGTTGTGTCATGTCATAATAGTCATTTATTTTTTCTAATACAACAACTAAATTGTTATTGTCCTATTTGGTTTGGATTCCCAAAGTAGCATTAGATATTGTTCTAACTTTTGGTAATGTTTCCAATTACTTTTACATAAGTTCATATGCTATATTTTTCATAAATAACTGGTTGGTCATTGTTTGTTTACATATACTCATGTACGAGGGTAGCGGACGAAAAATCGCTCTCTTGCTATGACGACGCCCAGCTGTGCAGACGCACGAGCAAAATGCTCTGTTCAAAAGTTATACAATTTGTTGTTAGTGTGGATTAATTAATTATTATTTTGTATTTTACTAACCGTTACAAAAAGTGTAACATGTAACGTTAACAAAAAGAAAATTCCAAAAACTTTGTAACAAGAAGAAAGATGTAACTACAAACGACGAGTGTTAATAAAGAAAAAACGATGACTACAATCTTCACCGATGGACGAATCTTTTCAACCTCTGACCTGTGGTCACGGACCATCTAAATGAGAACTCTAGTATACCCTACCTATGATGCAGTTGGAGACATCTGCGAATCAACGAGTATCTATGTAGAAGACTCTACCTATCCTGCAGACGTATTAAGCCATGAACAACAGAGACCAGACCAAGACGAGGACGACTTTTTAGGACTCCCAAGACGGAACCACATGGAGGCGATTACTACATCCAAAAAATAGAGGTGACTCGATAGCACGTCTATCGAGGAATAATGATAATATTTTTGTAACACAATACTCTATTTAAGAGACTTACAGAGACGATTGATTTTATAAGAATATAAAAACTTAAATTTGAGAACTTAATTGTAACTATTCAATATCATTCAATTGTAACAGTTTAGATATTAACATAACGTGGTGTTATTAATACCATTCTTCTAATGGAAGATATATGAAGCAAAAAGGTAAAAGTCTTGCAAGATAAAAGTTTTGAATAAAATATAATTAAAAGATTAGAGACTAAATACCAATGGTTACCCGGATCCGGGGGTATAGCTAGATAAATTTGTTGTGATCCCATATTCTAAATAAAGCATTTCACTTAATTTTACTAATTTAATTAATAACGTCATGGGATCTGTTCTTTGGAGTAAATGTTATATTTCAAATGTTTAATAAAGCCAGTCTTCTTGTTACACACATATACTGAGTATATAAATCAACAGTTTCACCTTCCCTGATTCCTTGTATGTCTTACTGTGTGTTGTTCTGATTTAAATTTCAGCTCGTCTCGAATAAGGCAGCCTGAAATAATTGGCAGAACCAATTATTTTGGGTTCCCTCCGTTATAACTCTAAAGAAGAGGTTGTAAGATGCGCGACTCTGCTTAATTAATAATTAACTGCTAATTAATAATAAATGTGCTATGGTGTAAATAATAATTAATTGTGTATTGTGCTGTTGTGTAATTGAGAATAATTGTAAGCATCGTGACGCAAGTAAGATGTGGTACTCTGCTTGGTTGCTTAATTGCTTAATTAATTGTGTACCGAGTGTCACAAATAAGATGCGCCACTCTGCTAATTTGTTTAAATTTTGCTACTAATAACACAAAATTTTTGTGACTTGTGTTGCTAAACAGTAATTGTGTCCCTATTCATAAGCTGTTGATTTATTTACTCATGTATTTTAATATGTGTCAGAAATTTAAATAAGATAAAATAATAATTAATATTATAGTAATATAGTATAGATAATTTTATTAGGAAATATAATATGTGTAATGTAAGATTAACATATAATCACATGTAAACAAAACATGTAGGAGCTTGTCAAAAGTTCATTCTACAACACGTCTGTTTGTAAACAATACCAGACCGGTTGAATTCTTGTGTGTTCCTGTTGGTGTGTATTTTGTCATTGTGAACCTCCCCCATCGCGGAATGAAACAATCACTTCACCCTCTTTGATAGCTCTATTGTTATAAGAAGCGTGTCCTATCCTGTGTGTCGTCTTGTGCCTAGTAAACATGTATCTCCCCTTTGTTGAAAATTAAATCGAATTAAAACAAGTGTACTAATTAATTTAGTGGAATGAAGTTTCCCTAAGTAAATAAACTAGTTCGAAATAAAAAGAAACTGTCTCTTATATCAGACCAAAGTAATAATAATAAATAATAAGTCATTTAAAATAAAAAGTTTAATAATATCGTAAATTATTATAACACGTTAGTATAATTATAATTATAAAAGTGTATTAGTGAAATAAGTAAAAAGAAATGAATAATATGTGTGAATAATAATAAATAAGTTGTGTCCTGCTTGAAAATAAGTCCCTAGCCGCCAGCTGTTGTTAAATGGAACAATAGAGAAATATCCACCCTCGAGTTGACTTCTGCCCTTTGTACTCATAAACGAGGCCATTGTTTAAAACTAGTCTGACCTACAGTCCAGCGTAACAGCTGATCGTTGAAAGTAAATTGTTTGTCCCCTCTTGTTTAGTGTGTTGCAATTGATTGTTTAGTAGTGAATAAAGATTCCCCTTCGTGACATTCCGCTTATCTCAGTAAAGTAAGCAACTAGAATTAGAAATAATCTAAGGTTGAGTATGGGATCAACTTTAGATTATCTTAAGTATAAATAAGCGAAATAGATATAAGGAACGTAACACAGTCACAATGGCGCCGCACTGAAAAATTCTTTACAAGAGTTAAAGAAAGTAGCAGAAAACTAACTACTAGAGTTAGAGTATACAAAATGTAATCAGTCGGGCCATGATGTTGTGAGGTTACGTAAATTAGTAGTAGAAATAAAATTAAGATAGATTTTAAGAAACAAGATAAAGGGAAGGTCACAGAAGAAAAGAAAATGAGTACCAAGAGCTGATCGTTTAAATAGAATTTAATGCCAAAGGTTTAATAATAATCTCTGTTAATAAATGTTTACAATGTATTAAAGTGTATAGGAAATAATTCGAGGTAAGTTGTTTTTAAAACCCCAAAGTAATAATAAGTGATTAATAATTGCTTAAATTGTAATAATTGCTAAATAAATCTTAAGTTAAACAAATTTGTGTAACGTGTAAATAAGTAGTAGTAAATCGTATCGCAGTAAATAAGAGAAAAGTGAATAATAATAATAAAAGTTACATTGCGTAGTGTAAACACCCCAGTTGTGGCAAGGTAGAGAAAAGGAAGCGTGTTCAGTATTGTATTAAGCAGCCACCCTCTCAATTGTATTAAAGGTTGCTCTCCCTAAACAATGAATGCCACCGCGAGTGGATTACAATGCATTGTGTAAAGTGTCTCCCCTTCCGCATATTTTGTCTAGTAATTGTTAAAGAGTTAAATGAAAAGTATCTTCGTGAAATTCCGCTTCTCTCAAAACAGTGATCTAAAGTGGAGTATGGGATCCTCTTTAGATTACATTAGAAATAAGTTTAGGATATATAATCCAGAAGTGATTATACATGTTAAGTAACGAGTCACAACGGCGCCGACTGAAAAGGATAATGATGAGCCAAGAGAGCCAAGAGATCATTTTTATTTGAATGCTGAAAGCTAACGTGTAGAGTTAGAGTAAGCTGATGTCAGTCGGGCCACGATATTGTGAGTTGCTGAAATTAGGGAAATTAGTATTATGAGTAAGTACTGTATTTAGTGAGAAAAAGGGAATTTCACGGAGGAGGAACATTTAAATGAGAATTAAGATCATTTAAAGAGAATTTAAAACAAATAAACCGTGCAATAATAATAATAAAAGACAATAATAATAAAAGATAATAATAATAAGAAATTTCATATGGAACTCCCCAAGCATACTCTCGGTACATAGCTGACCAAAATTTTAGGAGTCTGTGTTGGTAAGGAGGCGGAGTATGTGACGATTTAAATTGTGACATTTACAGAATAAAAAAAAAAAATTTAATTAATTAAGGTTGCGTACAATTAACCATTTAAATCTCACAATAATAATAATAAAAACATGTAGGTACTAAGTGTGAATGGAAGAAGTAATTATTAAGGGCAAAGTATCCATAAAGAAAAGGCATATTGTAAATAATTATTATGTTCGTATTTAATCCTTTGCTTGCTATCAAGCGCCTACCTGTTGATACCGGACTCGACATGTTTTCCGAGTCTACTGTAATTAAAAATAATAGAGTAAACTAATGTTAATAATTAAAGTATCTGTACACACAGATAGTAACTAAAACAATTAATTTAAATGATGTATTTTTATCTAGCGATAGTTTGTATAAATAAAAAGTTTATTTAAAGAGAAAACAGGAACTATATATGCTCGCGGAATAAACACCCCACTCTCTCTCGTCATGTACGAGGGTAGCGGACGAAAAATCGCTCTCTTGCTATGACGACGCCCAGCTGTGCAGACGCACGAGCAAAATGCTCTGTTCAAAAGTTATACAATTTGTTGTTAGTGTGGATTAATTAATTATTATTTTGTATTTTACTAACCGTTACAAAAAGTGTAACATGTAACGTTAACAAAAAGAAAATTCCAAAAACTTTGTAACAAGAAGAAAGATGCAACTACAAACGACAAGTGTTAATAAAGAAAAAACGATGACTGCAATCTTCACCGATGGACGAATCTTTTCAACCTCTGACCTGTGGTCACGGACCATCTAAATGAGAACTCTAGTATACCCTACCTATGATGCAGTTGGAGACATCTGCGAATCAACGAGTATCTATGTAGAAGACTCTACCTATCCTGCAGACGTATTAAGCCATGAACAACAGAGACCAGACCAAGACGAGGACGACTTTTTAGGACTCCCAAGACGGAACCACATGGAGGCGATTACTACATCCAAAAAATAGAGGTGACTCGATAGCACGTCTATCGAGGAATAATGATAATATTTTTGTAACACAATACTCTATTTAAGAGACTTACAGAGACGATTGATTTTATAAGAATATAAAAACTTAAATTTGAGAACTTAATTGTAACTATTCAATATCATTCAATTGTAACAGTTTAGATATTAACATAACGTGGTGTTATTAATACCATTCTTCTAATGGAAGATATATGAAGCAAAAAGGTAAAAGTCTTGCAAGATAAAAGTTTTGAATAAAATATAATTAAAAGATTAGAGACTAAATACCAATGGTTACCCGGATCCGGGGGTATAGCTAGATAAATTTGTTGTGATCCCATATTCTAAATAAAGCATTTCACTTAATTTTACTAATTTAATTAATAACGTCATGGGATCTGTTCTTTGGAGTAAATGTTATATTTCAAATGTTTAATAAAGCCAGTCTTCTTGTTACACACATATACTGAGTATATAAATCAACAGTTTCACCTTCCCTGATTCCTTGTATGTCTTACTGTGTGTTGTTCTGATTTAAATTTCAGCTCGTCTCGAATAAGGCAGCCTGAAATAATTGGCAGAACCAATTATTTTGGGTTCCCTCCGTTATAACTCTAAAGAAGAGGTTGTAAGTATTAAGTACACACTGTAATTGTTTGTGGTTCCTTAAATGTTTCACACTGGTTTTCTTGTCACACTTATAATCATTTCTTTTGTCACTTACACTGTTTTTAGTACATGTGGTTTATATTGAGTCCTTATATCTTCTGTCCATCTTCTTTCTTCTTCTTGGTGCTCTTCTTGGTCCTTCTTCTTTCTTCTTTATTCCATATTTTCATCGTAGTTGTTCTTTTTATTTTTCTCCATTGTTGTTGGAGCTTGTTGATCCTTGTTTCGTTGATTCCCCTCACTGTTGGATCCTATTGGGTCTATTTATTGATATTTTGTTTTGGGCTTGTGGCATTTTCTTTCTTCATTTTGTAATTAATGTTGATATATTCGTATTCTCTTCTTCATTGTTGGATTTTTTATTAATATTTTTGTAGATACACACTTATATACACTTAGCTTTATTTATCTAGATATATTCCCATGTTTTTCTCATACTTGACGTTACATTCGTTTATATTATGTAACTACCATATTTTTGGTACTGTTACATATGCCTTCCTATAAGAATTGATTAATTCTGAATTATTATAATATATTTTTCATTGAAGAATTCATCAATTGTTGTACATTCCATGTTGATTCACATGTTTTTTCCATATATCCCTTCACTTTCTTCTATTTGAATCGTATTTATCTTCTCTATGTAATTATCTCCCTTGTTTATTTAGTTCCCTAATTCCCTAACATAAGTTTAGCTGGGGCAGTTTAGAGCGGCTCACTTTGGCTATTCAACTCTACTGGCCATACTAATTTCAATAAATATGGAGGCAAATCATCTCCTTCAATAATAATAAATGATTGCTGGCATTACTCTTCAGTCAATTCATTTTAAATCATCAAAATAATAATAGTGGTCGTTCTTCCGACAAATAATAAATATCCTTGGGATTAATTCACGCATCTGCGGTTTATACATTGTTATTCTCTCTTTTCTTGATTCAACTTAACTATATTCTTCACATATTATAGGGATAGTTTGTTTTACACTTCCTCACTGGTATACTCTCATGATTGTCTTCGTTATTATATTATTTTTTCATTCTTCATATTCTTGATCAATCTCTTCATTTCGTTTTCACTTTGAATGTCGTCTCATCATATTCTTCATCTCAGGTTTCATTCTTCTAGATATAATTCTTAAATACATTTGTTTTTCTTCTTCTTCATGGTTTGTATTTGGTATTTATATTCCATGTGGTATTGGTTTCTTCGCTAGTAATATACATCATAAACAATGTAGTGGTGTGTGGTGATTTGTCTACATTAATACCTTATTTTGGTTTCATTTTTCCAACTTTTCATTTGTTCCTTCTTTTTTTCTTTCTATAGTACGGGTAAGATGTTGGAATTACTTGTTGACGTGGCTCTTGGAAATATTTTATGCCATGGTTGTTATGTGTCGGCCTCGTATATTCATACTCTTCTTTAGTAGTATGTTCATTTTAATAGTACGGGTAAGATGTTATAATTACTGGTTGACTAGGCTCTTGGAAATATTTTATGCCATGGTTGTTATGTGTCGGCCTCGTATTTTTCTACTCTTCTTTAGTAGTTAGTACGGGTGAGATGTTGAAATTACTTGTTGACGTGGCTCTTGGAATTCATACGTGCCAAAGATGGTGTTTGTCAGTCTCGTATATTCATACTCTTCTTCTATAATAGTTAGTATATTCTTATTATTAATACAATGTTCTGAATCCTTTACATTAATTCTCTTGGAGTATGTTTTCTCACATTATAAAATTACAATATATTCAATGTTCAATACATAATTATACAGTTACTTCTCATTTAATACACACATAATAATTTTCATAATAGTAACACATCCTTTTTTCTTTAATCAACATCTATTTTTATAATCATAGTTTCATTTTTCACTTTTAATAACAATAATCTTCATAGCCACTTTTCATTTTTCATCTTGATATAGTCAACAATTATACACATAATTACATCTTCATTTTTTATAACAGATATTTCCATCTTTCACATTATCAATAATAAAATAATCCTTATCGCTATCTTTTCACTCTTTGGTCCCATAATTTAATTTTCAATATATATTTTCATTGAGGTTTGATTATAGGTACCTTTTATCTTCTTTGTAATAGGGTTCTGCAATTCATATGTGTTGTTTAGATTGTTTTTTGTCACAGTATATGGTCCGGTATATAACAGTAATAGCTTCTTTGCAATGCCTTCAATAGTGCTAGGGAGCTCTCGATTTTTGATAAGCACTTGGTCTCCCACTTCATAATTGACAATTTTGGGCTGTAACTTTTTGTACTTGAGCCTTAATTTATTCGCTCTCTCCACTGCATTATTATAGAATCGGGTTTTGTCAAATTTAACTTCGGCACTGATTGGAAAATTGATTATCTCTGTGATCTCCCGGGGTGGTTTTTTCTCGTACATTGCCATGTATGGTGTTTCTTCAATTGACTGGTGGTAGGCTAGATTTAGGAAGTCTTCAGCTGGGGATAAATACTCCTCCCACTTCCTCTGCTGGCTGTGACAGTAGGTTCTTAAAATCCTTCCTACTTCTCTCAACACTCTCTCAGCAGGGTTGCTGTTGGGGTGATACACCGATGTCTTGTATGTTTTGACTCCCAGATGGATCAGTGTTTCCCGCCACTTTCGTCCTCGGAATTGCGTTCCGTGATCTGTAATTATCATCGACGGTTTACCCACTTCGGGTATATATTTATTCATGACTATTTCTAGTATTTTACTGGTTGTCGCTCGATTGAGTGGGTACAGCTTAGTATATTTGGTGTAATGATCAAATATTATTATGATATATTTGTACTGGTGTCTCCCACCACTCCGTGGAAAAGGTCCACAAATGTCCAAGAAAACTTTTTCTAGTCTTGCAGTTGATGTGATTGGTATCATGACTCCTTCTCGCTTTTCGTTGCTGCATTTTGCTAGTTGACAGATATTACAACTCTGGACATATTTTCTGACCTTTCTACTCATGTCCTTGAAATGCACATGCTCCTGCAAAGCTTTTATGACCTTCACTGCGCCCATATGACCATAACGTATGTGGTAGTCTATGGTCAATTCCTTTTCTAGGGCTTTGGGAATAACTACCTTCCATCTCTCATCACCTTTATTGTGCTTGGTGAATACCAACTGATTGTGAGTACAGTAATATTGGTTTATGTTTGCACCATTGTCGGCTAGTTTTTTGATAATTAATGATATTTTAGGATCTTGTTGTTGATGATTGATGATGTCAGATAATATACTAGTGAGTTCGGATTTATTCTTCAATAAGTGGTATACTCTTGCAATGGTTTCCCTCTCTCCTTCAAGTGTTTGGGCGTCAATGTTTATCCGGGACAACACGTCTGCAGCTGTGTTGCTTTTTCCGGGTATGTACTCCCATTGTATATTGTATTCTTGAAGTGTAAGGGTCCATCTTGTCAGTCTTCCGTGTTTTAATTTGCAGTTTTTTAGAAATGAAATGGATTTGTGATCTGTCCTCACTGTTACTGTATAACCTAAAATAAATGTCCTGAATTTTTCGCATGCAAACACGATACTCAATAATTCTTTTTCTGTGGTATGGTAGTTACGTTCGCACTTGTTTAATGTACGGCTTGCAAAACTAATCACTTGATGATACCCTTCTTGGTCTTCTTGATAGAGTACTGAACCAAGACTTAGGTCGCTAGCGTCACAATTCATGAAGAACTGTTTATTAAAATTGGGGTGATGCAGCATAACGGTTTCTAGGAATTTTATTTTGATCAATTCAAATGTGGAGTTTTGCTCTGCTTCCCATTTCCATTTTTCTTTTGATGATAGCTGTGCTGAGAATCGAGCTGTCAATTCGGAATAATTATTTTGAAATTTCCGGTAATAATTGCAGATTCCGAGGAACGATTGCAGTTGTTTTTTGTTCTTCGGGACGGGAAAACGCTGAATTGCCTCCATCTTCTCCTGGGATGGTGTAATTCCGTATTCAGATAGGTTAAACCCCAAGAATTGCACTTCCTTCGCAATTAGTTGAGATTTATCTAGCTTTAAAGTGATGTGGTTGTCTTCCAGTTTTTTCAGTACTTGTGTCACCCGGTCACAGTGTTCCTCCCAATTGTTAGAGGCTATTAGGAGATCGTCCACATAAACTGTTGTGAACTGTAGTGTGTTATGGCCCAGTATCTCGTCCATGCATTTGACGAATATTGCTACTGAGTTTACTAAACCGAATGGTAGCCTTTTAAAATGGTAGTTTCGGCCTCCAAAGATAAAAGCAGTATATTTTCTACTGTTTGGAAGCAGCTCAACCTGCCAATATCCACATACCGTATCCCATATACTGTAAAATTTTGTACCATAAAATTTCTTTAATATTTCATCGATTTCTCCAGGCGATGTCCTGTCATTAATTATGGTTTTATTAAGCTCACAAGCATCTAAACAAATTCGTACTGCACCATTCTTTTTTGGTACAGCGACAATAGGGTTGGTGTATGGTGAATTGCTTATCTCTATTATGTCATTCTCTATTAAACGCTGAATCTCCTCTCTTACAGCTTCCTTTAGTGAAAAGGCGATAGGATATGATTTCCTCTTGAACTCTGTATGGTCTTTGAACTTCAGTTCGCATTGGAAATTTTTGATTTTCCCAGGTGTATCTGAAAACACGTGGCGATACTGGTAGTATATTTCTATTAATCGTTCCCGTTGTTCCCAAGTAATTTCTTGGCTATTCTGGCTGGTTTTAAATTCTCGGATGCTATTGATTTTCTCCAACCACAAAACTTCCTCTGGACTGTCTTGTATTCCTTGGTGGATGGCGCCTTCTTGGTGTTCACAGCCTTCTCTGATGTAGTATATTACATGCTCTGAGGGTGCCTTCCTGTATTCTGTCAAATCGGCTGTCCACTCTATTTCTTCTGTTTTCATCCTCACTGTATTATTATCCATATTGATGACTGCGGTGTATTTTCTTAAAATATCACACCCGATTAGTAGAGTGAACGGTAGCCCACTGGCTACTAGGAATACCATCTGTATTGTCTTCCCATTGCTGGATACATCTAATTGTACCTGCTGTCGGATAGTCTTATTTTGACGTCCGGTAGCACCGATGAGAATTATATTGCTAATTGGCAATGTGGGTATTGTAGCTTTGTTCTCCGATTGAATTCTGTCCAGTTCCAACTTGTCTATTAGTGATACGTTTGCGCCAGTGTCAATCATGGCTGTGGCGTCGGTGTTGTTTATTTTAACGGATATATATGCAATTTCACTATTGCTTGTATCGCCGATAGTATTTTCCTTTTCCTCCATCAAATCTTTCCTTATATTTTTTAAGTAGTTGTTGTTATAGACATTTCGATGCTTTGATGATTTTGCCAAAACATTTGACCCAATAGGCCGGTTCAGTGAGGGTGATCTTGGGTTTTTCACTGCTGGTTGGTGTTTAAATTCATGTCACCATTTTCGCATCGGTCCTGAGACGTCGAAGCTACTGGCTCCTGATTTCCCGGTCCATGTCCGTTGTGGTATACCTCTGTAGTTTGTGTGGTTGCTCTGGGACTTCCACTGCTGTCACTTCCGTTTGACCGATATCCGGACTCTCTTTCATCCCTGTCGCTATTATTGGAATGCTGGTGCTGGTGTGGGAAGCTCCTTCTTCCTTGATAATAATTTCTGTGGTTTCCACCCCGACTGGCATGGGTATAATGGACTCTTCGAAATTGATTGTTATTATTATGGCCATTACCTTGTCTTGGTTGGTGATTAGGGGACTGATTCTGATACGGTCTGTAATAGTGATTACCTCTCTGGTAATTTGTATTTCGTTGGTAACCATTAGGATGATGGTTACTTTGGTTCCCTCTATTTATATTATTTCCACCTCCGTCTTGACGCGGTGTGGGTTGATTCTGGAATCTCGGGGGATTATGAAAATTCCTTCCTTGGTTATTGCCATTGTTATGAATGGTAGGGTTATTGTTCCCAGGCCCTCCTCGATCGTATGTCTGGCTTGGTACCTGTCGACTCCGTTGATAGTATCGTTCCCTCTCGTGACTTTCAAGTAGGTCGCACATTCCTTGGATTGTTTTTATTTGTGCATTGAGTCTTCCCTGTGCTATACCCTGATTGAAATGGTAAGCCAACTTCGTGACCAGGCATTCTTCTGGGATTGCCGGTTCCAGATTCCTTGCCAGGCAAATCTTTCCTAAAAAGTATGTGGTCATGGACTGCCTTCCATTTACGTCGAACCTTCCGTTGGTTATATCGTCCCTTATGATATTCTGAGTGGCCTCCGACCAATATTTTTGCTTGAATGCTGTCTTGAAGGTGTCATAATTACCTACTTCGTGTCGGGTCGCTGTCCACCAGTTGTCAAACGTGTGCTTAAATGATTCGTCTAACATACCTTTTATGACAGTCCATCTGCTCTCACGATTCCGTTGTATGATTTCTTCCATTCTTTCTAGGAACTCCAAAGGGTTTTTCGAATAGGTCCTGAAGTCAATCTGATCTCTTCCCTCTAAATGATTCAAACCAGATAGGAAATTCGGTATGGTTTTTAGACGATGCATTTCGTCTCGGAGGTCGTCCAATTCTCTCCGTTGGCACTCTGTGGATTGTGTTTTATCATCATGTACTTGCTGTTTGATTGCGTCTACTTTTCCAGCAACTTCTTCACACTTATCCTTTAATGTGGACTGTGCTGCCTTCATCCTTGTTTGTTCTTGTGTTATTGCATCTAGTTGGGTATCGTGAGTTTTCTTCACCTCATTAATACGTTGGTTAAGGTCCAATTCCGTCTGGATTAGTTTTAAGTTGGTAGTTTCTCCTTCTTTACGCATTTCTGACATCTCGACATTAATTTCAGTCGTTAGAATGGCCATTTGCTTCTCGATTTCTTCGACGCTTTCTCCTAATCTTCTCTCAACCATTTCTGCCGTCTCCTTAGCGGTCTCCTCCATTCTATTGTGGTTGACACTTATTTGTAGCCATATATTTTCATGATCGGCTTGTATAGTCCCAACATCTCGATTCAGTTTGGCGTTGATCCCATCTATTTTCTGGTTAGTTTGGTCAATCTTCTCTCCCAACTCTGCTGACAAATCTTCTTTCATGGTGGCCATTCTCTTTTCCAACAATTCTTCGGTTTTCCGTTGACCCTCTTCCATTCTTCTGTTTGTCTCACTTATTTGGTTATTAAATTCTTCTTTTAACAACTCTATATGTCTCTGGTTATCCTTCCGGCCTTCCTCTATTTTTTGGTTTGTGGACCGACTGGCTTCTTCGATTTTATAGTTTAAATCCGCTTTGGTGGATCGGCTGGCTTCTTCGATTTTATGGTCTAAGTCCGCTTTCATTGATTCTATGGATTTGTTTAAATCCTCCTTATTGGATCTGTTGTCTTCCTTTAATGACTCCATCATCCTTTTCATCCATTCTCGGAATGCGGGCTCTCCTATTGACATTGTTCTCTCAGGCTGGTTTGTTTCCGGTGGAGCTTCTTGACTCGTCACTTCCGGTTCCTCCATAGGCTGCTGAACCTCCTCCGCCGGTTCAATTGTTTTTTCCTTCGTTTCCAGTGCAACTTCTTCTACATCTTCCGTAGACATGGCTTCTTTTTCTTCTCTTCAGGTCTCCTTTTCCGCTTCGATTGCCCTCTTCCTTGACGTTGATCGTGATTTTGATCTTGATTTTAACCTGTCGGTGTACATCTTGTTGTCCTGGTAATGTACCTGCTGTCTTTTTCACGAATTAGGGTTATTGGATCACTACTTATGGTGTAATTTCCCTTTAAATCGTGCTCAGACGTTGGGCGCCAACTTGTAATATAAAATTACAAGTACACAAGATATAATTATAGTAGTTGTTTGATGTTTGGTATGTTCGTGTGGTTGTAGACACGCACCGGTGTCTACTATAATGTTGTTTATCTAAAGGTGTAATCGTAATCGTAGAAGTTATCGGTGTTAATGTATTGTTTTTTGTGGGTACGCAGTAATAGTTCACTCCTTTTTATATTAATATGATCCGCGCACTTTGTTGTGTATCTCACTTACTTACCACACTTGAATGCTTCAATTCTGTTCTGTGATGTTCCTTCTGAAATATATGCACTTCAAATACAACAACAAAATATTCCGATTAAATAGTTAATATAACATCACACACAATAGTAAATGAAGCAATATTTGATGAATATTCTGAATTATGCTAAAACTTTTAAATTCTTCCGCCACCTGTCAGAACTGATTAAAATTAAATGAATTTACTTTTACTAGAAATGATACTCCTTTTGTGGTAATAGAATTGGAGGTTTATTAACAATCTGATAAGTGATAAAAGCTTTAACAATTAAAAGCAATAATTAACAACCTTTAAATTACTGATTACAATAAAATTCAATAAGACTCTGTCTAATTCCTCAAGGCTGGTAGACCTGTTGTTAGTACAATAATTTATCTACATAGGTTATGTTATTTTGATTCAGAGAATTACCATATATCGTTAGGTTCTTTGAGGTAACATGATACCAGTTACAAGATGTAATACAAATAACTATATTGAATTAACAATAGTGAATAATAATTGAACAAATATAAAAAATCAAAATTTGGTACCATATGTCTGGTATTTATAAAATTATCGTACGCGGGTATGCGCACGCATCTCTAATACTCGTGTGTTATTGTCAAGCTGTCTGACTTGTACAGTATTTAAAATGTATTACGTTCGTTTAATAATTAGCTTCAAAAATCATTTATTCACAAGAGAAAAATGTCTCAAAAAACTCTTGTTAGCAATTCTATTTGATTTGATTGTTACTTGAGAACAGATCGGTAATGTTGAAATTATCAAGTTACCGCCACACTTTCTGAGGTTAGAATTAACCGGTGTGGTTACAGAGGATAAGTATTCCTTATTAGCTAATATTTCTTATACTATACATGTAAACATATTGTTCATAATAATTTTTAATATATGATTACCAGAATTACATTTATTCCGATTGTATGAAAATTAATGAAGTAGATTTTAAAACATAGAAAAATTCAAGAAAAATACGTTTAGTCAAACGAGTGACTAAATACTCTCGTATTTATTAACAATTATTTTCAAACATTTTATTTTAAATTACTATAATTAATTAAAATATTTTTCTAATATTTTAATAATGTCGATTTAAATCTTTTCTCAATTCTGATAATTTAATTACTGTTTTTTCGATACTCAGCATTGTACGACTTGCGTAGTATTGAAAGTCAGATATTCATAAAATTATTAATTTCGTTTAAATATTGTTTAAATAAAACTGTACTCCCTGTTTCCTATTTAAAACTTCACTCGCAAGTATGGTCGTTATTATACACTGACCTACTTGTTCAATTAACACAAATCCGCACTTTTTCACTCGTATGTATGAATGTTGTATTTAGGTTAACCGTATGTTGTGTATTGACGTAACATGGCGCGCACAGTTTTAAATATAAATTATATCTTCCTTGACTAGAGCGGCGTGACCTGTATGCTTGGTGGTTGATCGTAGACTGTCTGGTACCTCTGAGACGTCTCCCGGTAGTCTGCTGAAAGTCATTCATTCCATTGGCTGGATTCGTCATACTCTCTAACCCGAAAGCCTTCGTTTTATTAAAATATTTAATTTTTTGCCAAAATTGAGTTTGGGTTTGAGGCATTTTTACGTCATCATTGGTACAAATATTTAACTTGAAAGTTTAAAACTATCATAACTTTCTTATCTTATGTCCTATCGTTAATTAGTTGATATCATTGAATTCAGGGCGTTTTGCTTGTCAAAATAAGTCCAAAAACGCTTATTTTTCGTTCATTACTACTATTACAATAACGATTTTATTATTTATTTTTGGTGCATCTTATTTTTATAAGTTCGTTACACCATATTTTATTTAAATATAATAAAACACTTCTTATCTAAACACTTTGAGTCTGTACCTCAGTCGGTTTACTTTACAATTTGGGAAAAACTGTTTCCTACACAAATCTCGCTATGGCGTCATTAAGCGTCCATGTTAGATTTTTTACAAATCTGCTTATAACTAATTTTTCTTATCTCAAATGGTTATATTACTATCTAATATTATTAGTAATGTTTATTTACACAATTTTCCACTATAATATTTATGTATGACTGTGGTTAATTTAATATTTACATAAGTTCAAACCTCTCATATGGTTCTTATACAATTTTTCATCTTATTTTTTAGTCTCTTCATATAAATCATATCATTTAATGATTGTAATTAGTGTACATACATAGTACCTAATCTGTTATATATAATGGTTACCTTTTAATGAGCTCAGAACTTTCTAATCTTTTAGTAATGGCTCTGTTCATGTTGTGTCATGTCATAATAGTCATTTATTTTTTCTAATACAACAACTAAATTGTTATTGTCCTATTTGGTTTGGATTCCCAAAGTAGCATTAGATATTGTTCTAACTTTTGGTAATGTTTCCAATTACTTTTACATAAGTTCATATGCTATATTTTTCATAAATAACTGGTTGGTCATTGTTTGTTTACATTTGGTTTTCCTTATAATGGTCATTTAGTTTTCAAATGTTTGTATATAATATGACTGCTTTTATGGTCATTATCTGTTCTCAAAGTAGCTTTGGGATTTCCTCTTGCTACTGGTAATAATTGTAACAATCTGTTCTCAATATTTGATACAGTATTTTTCTTAACTAATTTGCTATACAATGGTTTAGCTTACATCTGGTCATATGTACATGGTTAATTGGTTTACAATAATTTAGTTATAATACTGTTCTTATCATGTTCAAAATCTGTTCTCAATGTATTATCAGATATTTATCTCACTACTGGTAATACTCTTATAAACATTTACATTGATTTTGATACTGTATTTTTCTTAACTAAATTGGTATACTTTTCTCATTTCTGCTATTTTCTGTGTCATTATGTTTGACTTGTTGTATTTACATTGTTTGCATTATATTACATTGTTTCTTAATATTTATTATTATTACTTATAATAAATTCTCATTTGATAACATATTTGATGATCAGATATTTATACTAATATGTATCATTTTCTGTTGTAATAGGTCTCTTCCTTGTGAGTTGTGTAACAATGTACCATCTGTTTTAGTGCAGTATTTTTCTACTACTAAACTGACTTCATTATGGTATATTAACATAATACTTTAACTAATTTGTTACACATGTTTATACAATTCCTTCTTATACACTAACACAAATCTTTCTTGTATTATATGCAATGTTTTTCTGGTCAATGGTGGAATTTAATTCCTGTTATGTTTGATACTTAACAAATGTCTTTTATTTGTTGTCAATTCTTTATGAACAATAATATCATTGTTTTATTTTGTTCTAATCTGGTGGTCTTATGATTATGTGTGTTGGTTACAACTTTATTAAATCAGTCACACTCATTGTCTGTGTTTATTTGACTATTTTTAATTTTTGTTGCTTCATCATGAAATTAACATATTTTTCACACTGTAAACTTCATCACTGTAATTGTCTGTGTGGTTTATTCAGTTGAAATAGTTAGTTATTCACCGGTTTCACAGTTGTATTAAGTACACACTGTAATTGTTTGTGGTTCCTTAAATGTTTCACACTGGCTTTCTTGTCACACTTATAATCATTTCTTTTGTCACTTACACTGTTTTTAGTACATGTGGTTTATATTGAGTCCTTATATCTTCTGTCCATCTTCTTTCTTCTTCTTGGTCCTTCTTCTTTCTTCTTTATTCCATATTTTCATCGTAGTTGCTCTTTTTATTTTTCTCCATTGTTGTTGGAGCTTGTTGATCCTTGTTTCGTTGATTCCCCTCACTGTTGGATCCTATTGGGTTTATTTATTGATATTTTGTTTTGGGCTTGTGGCATTTTCTTTCTTCATTTTGTAATTAATGTTGATATATTCGTATTCTCTTCTTCATTGTTGGATTTTTTATTAATATTTTTGTAGATACACACTTATATACACTTAGCTTTATTTATCTAGATATATTCCCATGTTTTTCTCATACTTGACGTTACATTCGTTTATATTATGTAACTACCATATTTTTGGTACTGTTACAATATATGTAAATCAATTTAAAACAAATGATGATAGCTGATATACATGTAAACCTAAATAACTGAGATCTCTAAGGGAAGGGATTTTTGTAAAAGAAAATAGCAAGGGGAAAAGAGATAAATATGTACTGGTTTATTTAAAATATAAACAATTTGTAATAGGTTAGAAGTAAAAAAGATTTCATTTGTAAATTTCTTTGATTCCATGTTATTCGTTACTAATACTTATTAATAATATAAAATAATATACCAGTTTTTAATTGATGTCCAAGTAAAACGAAGTAATTAATTTGTTTAATAAACCAGAAGTGATCTGTTTTCACACAAACTGTGTATTTATATTAGTACCGTTCATCCCAAATAATCCTTTCTGCAGCTGTGTTCGTCTGTACAACCTTGGAGAAGAACCCTAAGGTAAGAGTTGATTATTAATGTGAAGTAATTAATATTGTTTCATTGTTATGTGAAAATAAGATTGATTTTCGATGGTGGTGGTTAGATAAATAGTAAATGAACATTTAATTATTTGAGCTAATGGTAAATACTTGGCTTACTTATGTAATGAGGTGTGGTAAACAATAACATGATATGATGGAAAATTGTAGATAAATTTATAGTGAGGTTAAGTGTACTTGTGTAATAGGTTATGTGGTACTCTATATTTTATGTAAACAATGTATGTATGCAAGGGTAATTGATTTTATAAATATAATAATAATAATTCTATACCAGACTAAATAAATAACAAGAATAATTGTGAACTTTATAATAAAATTAACTGAATTGAAATGGTATTGAATATTGCAATTAAAGTAACTTAGTGTTTTAGAAACTGAGGGAATTAATGCAAGTTGATGATTAAAGTAATTAAATGTGTTTGATAAAATAGTTGAATAAACTGGAGATGAATAAATTAATTTGAAATGTTGTATAGATGAATTTTGGTGATAAATTTGAATAATTTTCTGAGAATTATACTGTATAATAACTAATAAACAATTAAAAGTAAAATGTGTTTAGGTATCGAGTCATATGGTTATTATAATGTATCAGAAGGTACATAGGGTTATGTACGTTATATTTGTTGCGATGAATGTTTATAGTTTTGAGTTTATGATTGACCATATGTAGGTAGGAGGTTTATAATAAAATTGAATAAGAGTAAAGTGTTTTAATAATGAAATTAAATGAGTTTGAAAGAATTTAACATAGGGAGGGTGTGTAAATTTGGTAAAATTTAAATTTGAAATGTTTATGATGTTAATGTGTAAGTTAAGTGTTTATTATGTTGTATTATGTTCATTATGTAATTGTATATTAATGTGTAACATGTATTGTGTATTTTACATGTGATTCCCCACTTTCGGGCAGTCACGGCAGTCAACTCTGCTGACAAATCTTCTTTCATGGTGGCCATTCTCTTTTCCAACAATTCTTCGGTTTTCCGTTGACCCTCTTCCATTCTTCTGTTTGTCTCACTTATTTGGTTATTAAATTCTTCTTTTAACAACTCTATATGTCTCTGGTTATCCTTCCGGCCTTCCTCTATTTTTTGGTTTGTGGACCGACTGGCTTCTTCGATTTTATAGTTTAAATCCGCTTTGGTGGATCGGCTGGCTTCTTCGATTTTATGGTCTAAGTCCGCTTTCATTGATTCTATGGATTTGTTTAAATCCTCCTTATTGGATCTGTTGTCTTCCTTTAATGACTCCATCATCCTTTTCATCCATTCTCGGAATGCGGGCTCTCCTATTGACATTGTTCTCTCAGGCTGGTTTGTTTCCGGTGGAGCTTCTTGACTCGTCACTTCCGGTTCCTCCATAGGCTGCTGAACCTCCTCCGCCGGTTCAATTGTTTTTTCCTTCGTTTCCAGTGCAACTTCTTCTACATCTTCCGTAGACATGGCTTCTTTTTCTTCTCTTCAGGTCTCCTTTTCCGCTTCGATTGCCCTCTTCCTTGACGTTGATCGTGATTTTGATCTTGATTTTAACCTGTCGGTGTACATCTTGTTGTCCTGGTAATGTACCTGCTGTCTTTTTCACGAATTAGGGTTATTGGATCACTACTTATGGTGTAATTTCCCTTTAAATCGTGCTCAGACGTTGGGCGCCAACTTGTAATATAAAATTACAAGTACACAAGATATAATTATAGTAGTTGTTTGATGTTTGGTATGTTCGTGTGGTTGTAGACACGCACCGGTGTCTAC
Organism: Magicicada septendecula; assembly: GCA_034769895.1. NCBI lineage: Eukaryota > Metazoa > Arthropoda > Insecta > Hemiptera > Cicadidae > Magicicada > Magicicada septendecula. Next base: position 302,431,442 of record CM068371.1, read on the forward strand.
TATAATGTTGTTTATCTAAAGGTGTAATCGTAATCGTAGAAGTTATCGGTGTTAATGTATTGTTTTTTGTGGGTACGCAGTAATAGTTCACTCCTTTTTATATTAATATGATCCGCGCACTTTGTTGTGTATCTCACTTACTTACCACACTTGAATGCTTCAATTCTGTTCTGTGATGTTCCTTCTGAAATATATGCACTTCAAATACAACAACAAAATATTCCGATTAAATAGTTAATATAACATCACACACAATAGTAAATGAAGCAATATTTGATGAATATTCTGAATTATGCTAAAACTTTTAAATTCTTCCGCCACCTGTCAGAACTGATTAAAATTAAATGAATTTACTTTTACTAGAAATGATACTCCTTTTGTGGTAATAGAATTGGAGGTTTATTAACAATCTGATAAGTGATAAAAGCTTTAACAATTAAAAACAATAATTAACAACCTTTAAATTACTGATTACAATAAAATTCAATAAGACTCTGTCTAATTCCTCAAGGCTGGTAGACCTGTTGTTAGTACAATAATTTATCTACATAGGTTATGTTATTTTGATTCAGAGAATTACCATATATCGTTAGGTTCTTTGAGGTAACATGATACCAGTTACAAGATGTAATACAAATAACTATATTGAATTAACAATAGTGAATAATAATTGAACAAATATAAAAAATCAAAATTTGGTACCATATGTCTGGTATTTATAAAATTATCGTACGCGGGTATGCGCACGCATCTCTAATACTCGTGTGTTATTGTCAAGCTGTCTGACTTGTACAGTATTTAAAATGTATTACGTTCGTTTAATAATTGGCTTCAAAAATCATTTATTCACAAGAGAAAAATTTCTCAAAAAACTCTTGTTAGCAATTCTATTTGATTTGATTGTTACTTGAGAACAGATCGGTAATGTTGAAATTATCAAGTTACCGCCACACTTTCTGAGGTTAGAATTAACCGGTGTGGTTACAGAGGATAAGTATTCCTTATTAGCTAATATTTCTTATACTATACATGTAAACATATTGTTCATAATAATTTTTAATATATGATTACCAGAATTACATTTATTCCGATTGTATGAAAATTAATGAAGTAGATTTTAAAACATAGAAAAATTCAAGAAAAATACGTTTAGTCAAACGAGTGACTAAATACTCTCGTATTTATTAACAATTATTTTCAAACATTTTATTTTAAATTACTATAATTAATTAAAATATTTTTCTAATATTTTAATAATGTCGATTTAAATCTTTTCTCAATTCTGATAATTTAATTACTGTTTTTTCGATACTCAGCATTGTACGACTTGCGTAGTATTGAAAGTCAGATATTCATAAAATTATTAATTTCGTTTAAATATTGTTTAAATAAAACTGTACTCCCTGTTTCCTATTTAAAACTTCACTCGCAAGTATGGTCGTTATTATACACTGACCTACTTGTTCAATTAACACAAATCCGCACTTTTTCACTCGTATGTATGAATGTTGTATTTAGGTTAACCGTATGTTGTGTATTGACGTAACATGGCGCGCACAGTTTTAAATATAAATTATATCTTCCTTGACTAGAGCGGCGTGACCTGTATGCTTGGTGGTTGATCGTAGACTGTCTGGTACCTCTGAGACGTCTCCCGGTAGTCTGCTGAAAGTCATTCATTCCATTGGCTGGATTCGTCATACTCTCTAACCCGAAAGCCTTCGTTTTATTAAAATATTTAATTTTTTGCCAAAATTGAGTTTGGGTTTGAGGCATTTTTACGTCATCATTGGTACAAATATTTAACTTGAAAGTTTAAAACTATCATAACTTTCTTATCTTATGTCCTATCGTTAATTAGTTGATATCATTGAATTCAGGGCGTTTTGCTTGTCAAAATAAGTCCAAAAACGCTTATTTTTCGTTCATTACTACTATTACAATAACGATTTTATTATTTATTTTTGGTGCATCTTATTTTTATAAGTTCGTTACACCATATTTTATTTAAATATAATAAAACACTTCTTATCTAAACACTTTGAGTCTGTATCTCAGTCGGTTTACTTTACAATTTGGGAAAAACTGTTTCCTACACAAATCTCGCTATGGCGTCATTAAGCGTCCATGTTAGATTTTTTACAAATCTGCTTATAACTAATTTTTCTTATCTCAAATGGTTATATTACTATCTAATATTATTAGTAATGTTTATTTACACAATTTTCCACTATAATATTTATGTATGACTGTGGTTAATTTAATATTTACATAAGTTCAAACCTCTCATATGGTTCTTATACAATTTTTCATCTTATTTTTTAGTCTCTTCATATAAATCATATCATTTAATGATTGTAATTAGTGTACATACATAGTACCTAATCTGTTATATATAATGGTTACCTTTTAATGAGCTCAGAACTTTCTAATCTTTTAGTAATGGCTCTGTTCATGTTGTGTCATGTCATAATAGTCATTTATTTTTTCTAATACAACAACTAAATTGTTATTGTCCTATTTGGTTTGGATTCCCAAAGTAGCATTAGATATTGTTCTAACTTTTGGTAATGTTTCCAATTACTTTTACATAAGTTCATATGCTATATTTTTCATAAATAACTGGTTGGTCATTGTTTGTTTACATTTGGTTTTCCTTATAATGGTCATTTAGTTTTCAAATGTTTGTATATAATATGACTGCTTTTATGGTCATTATCTGTTCTCAAAGTAGCTTTGGGATTTCCTCTTGCTACTGGTAATAATTGTAACAATCTGTTCTCAATATTTGATACAGTATTTTTCTTAACTAATTTGCTATACAATGGTTTAGCTTACATCTGGTCATATGTACATGGTTAATTGGTTTACAATAATTTAGTTATAATACTGTTCTTATCATGTTCAAAATCTGTTCTCAATGTATTATCAGATATTTATCTCACTACTGGTAATACTCTTATAAACATTTACATTGATTTTGATACTGTATTTTTCTTAACTAAATTGGTATACTTTTCTCATTTCTGCTATTTTCTGTGTCATTATGTTTGACTTGTTGTATTTACATTGTTTGCATTATATTACATTGTTTCTTAATATTTATTATTATTACTTATAATAAATTCTCATTTGATAACATATTTGATGATCAGATATTTATACTAATATGTATCATTTTCTGTTGTAATAGGTCTCTTCCTTGTGAGTTGTGTAACAATGTACCATCTGTTTTAGTGCAGTATTTTTCTACTACTAAACTGACTTCATTATGGTATATTAACATAATACTTTAACTAATTTGTTACACATGTTTATACAATTCCTTCTTATACACTAACACAAATCTTTCTTGTATTATATGCAATGTTTTTCTGGTCAATGGTGGAATTTAATTCCTGTTATGTTTGATACTTAACAAATGTCTTTTATTTGTTGTCAATTCTTTATGAACAATAATATCATTGTTTTATTTTGTTCTAATCTGGTGGTCTTATGATTATGTGTGTTGGTTACAACTTTATTAAATCAGTCACACTCATTGTCTGTGTTTATTTGACTATTTTTAATTTTTGTTGCTTCATCATGAAATTAACATATTTTTCACACTGTAAACTTCATCACTGTAATTGTCTGTGTGGTTTATTCAGTTGAAATAGTTAGTTATTCACCGGTTTCACAGTTGTATTAAGTACACACTGTAATTGTTTGTGGTTCCTTAAATGTTTCACACTGGCTTTCTTGTCACACTTATAATCATTTCTTTTGTCACTTACACTGTTTTTAGTACATGTGGTTTATATTGAGTCCTTATATCTTCTGTCCATCTTCTTTCTTCTTCTTGGTCCTTCTTCTTTCTTCTTTATTCCATATTTTCATCGTAGTTGCTCTTTTTATTTTTCTCCATTGTTGTTGGAGCTTGTTGATCCTTGTTTCGTTGATTCCCCTCACTGTTGGATCCTATTGGGTTTATTTATTGATATTTTGTTTTGGGCTTGTGGCATTTTCTTTCTTCATTTTGTAATTAATGTTGATATATTCGTATTCTCTTCTTCATTGTTGGATTTTTTATTTATATTTTTGTAGATACACACTTATATACACTTAGCTTTATTTATCTAGATATATTCCCATGTTTTTCTCATACTTGACGTTACATTCGTTTATATTATGTAACTACCATATTTTTGGTACTGTTACAATATATGTAAATCAATTTAAAACAAATGATGATAGCTGATATACATGTAAACCTAAATAACTGAGATCTCTAAGGGAAGGGATTTTTGTAAAAGAAAATAGCAAGGGGAAAAGAGATAAATATGTACTGGTTTATTTAAAATATAAACAATTTGTAATAGGTTAGAAGTAAAAAAGATTTCATTTGTAAATTTCTTTGATTCCATGTTATTCGTTACTAATACTTATTAATAATATAAAATAATATACCAGTTTTTAATTGATGTCCAAGTAAAACGAAGTAATTAATTTGTTTAATAAACCAGAAGTGATCTGTTTTCACACAAACTGTGTATTTATATTAGTACCGTTCATCCCAAATAATCCTTTCTGCAGCTGTGTTCGTCTGTACAACCTTGGAGAAGAACCCTAAGGTAAGAGTTGATTATTAATGTGAAGTAATTAATATTGTTTCATTGTTATGTGAAAATAAGATTGATTTTCGATGGTGGTGGTTAGATAAATAGTAAATGAACATTTAATTATTTGAGCTAATGGTAAATACTTGGCTTACTTATGTAATGAGGTGTGGTAAACAATAACATGATATGATGGAAAATTGTAGATAAATTTATAGTGAGGTTAAGTGTACTTGTGTAATAGGTTATGTGGTACTCTATATTTTATGTAAACAATGTATGTATGCAAGGGTAATTGATTTTATAAATATAATAATAATAATTCTATACCAGACTAAATAAATAACAAGAATAATTGTGAACTTTATAATAAAATTAACTGAATTGAAATGGTATTGAATATTGCAATTAAAGTAACTTAGTGTTTTAGAAACTGAGGGAATTAAAGCAAGTTGATGATTAAAGTAATTAAATGTGTTTGATAAAATAGTTGAATAAACTGGAGATGAATAAATTAATTTGAAATGTTGTATAGATGAATTTTGGTGATAAATTTGAATAATTTTCTGAGAATTATACTGTATAATAACTAATAAACAATTAAAAGTAAAATGTGTTTAGGTATCGAGTCATATGGTTATTATAATGTATCAGAAGGTACATAGGGTTATGTACGTTATATTTGTTGCGATGAATGTTTATAGTTTTGAGTTTATGATTGACCATATGTAGGTAGGAGGTTTATAATAAAATTGAATAAGAGTAAAGTGTTTTAATAATGAAATTAAATGAGTTTGAAAGAATTTAACATAGGGAGGGTGTGTAAATTTGGTAAAATTTAAATTTGAAATGTTTATGATGTTAATGTGTAAGTTAAGTGTTTATTATGTTGTATTATGTTCATTATGTAATTGTATATTAATGTGTAACATGTATTGTGTATTTTACATGTGATTCCCCACTTTCGGGCAGTCACGGCATCACCGAACCCTGATCGTAGATTTGGATTATTGGTAACAAGGTGTGGGTAGGCTTATTGTACCCTAACCATACTTGTTATTATTTTCAAAATTGGTGACTTTAAAAATTAACCGGGGGGTAAATAAGGGGAATCACCATAACTATGGAACAGCGACTAGCCATCGAATGGGATGGTAGACCGTCTTAAGGGCATATAACTAATTTTTAGTAGGATTACTGGTGTCCTCGGACATCAGTAATGCCGGATGTTTTGTAACGCTGAAGCAAGAACGGTGTAGGCAGCATCTACACCCTAAACAAACTTTTGTTCTTGTGGATGCAAATGGGCGCTACAGTCCAACATCATTCAGCAATAGAGTGTGTGGAAAAGGAGCTGGCCGTTACAAGTCAGGGGCATAAATATAGCATCTATGCAACCAGGTAAATGCCTCGTCCGGTTTACCCGGCAGGTGATTTACCTAATTGTAACTGGGTTAAGGGGGGAATATGAGAAAATAATGTAGGAGAAGAAGTAACTGAATGTTCAGTTAAGAATTACTAGACCGTAACCACGGTAAAATCAAGTTTGCTTTGCTCTGATTAGAGAAGTTGTTATTGATATGACTCAATTACTGTCCTGTAATGGTTATGCTTGGTTTTGTATTAAAAGAAAGCTAATTTTCAATAATGATGGTCAAATAATTATTAATGAACATTCAATTAGGAGAATTAATGGTTCTAAATACTGGACTCAATACTTTAATGACTTATATGGTAGGTAATTCTACATTTGGTTTACATATGTGAAGTGTACTTAGGGTAAGGTTATGTTCACATGTTGATAAGACATCAGCTGATGCATGGTGTTATGTGTATAGTATATTTTGGGTAATTAATTTGTAGTGGCAGTTGATTTTATGGTAATAATAAGTTTATTTTTTAATAATTGTCAATATATATATTTCTGAAAGTTAAATTCGTTTAATTCATGGAAAAAAAATAGAAATGTTGGTAGTAAATTGTTTTAATTAGTTTTGATTTGAAGGTTACCAAGATGATACATGAATTTTATGATGAAAGTGAATAAATACAAAATGAAATTAAGTTAATTGACTTGTTTCGAATAATGCAATTAAAGTAATTAATTGAAAGAGATGGTCCAAATAATTTAAAATGTGAATTTTGGTAATGAACTTAGATTTATTTGGATAAATGATTGAAATTTAAATAATTTGATTTTTGATTTGAAATGATAATGCGAGATAAATAGTTAAGATGTTCAGTCAATAGAAACTGAAGGGTTAGTAATGTATTTTGATGGTTATTTGATTAGGAATGTAGTATAAACAAATGCAATATGTTTAGGGTAAGAATGTACGTATAGATGCAACCAGTGCTTCTTAATGCAAACCAGTACAGGCTAAGAGGAAAACAAACCAGTCGGGGATGTGGCACGGTAAAAGACCAGCTATTGATTTTTATTATTGAATGTTATAGTTTGGTGATACGGCAGGGGTGCCTGTCTGACTTTATGGTGTTGGGATCTCAATAAGGGAAGTCCAGTAAGGTCATTCAGGTGCAGCCGCAGTCACTGGACTAGGGGGGGTAAGTTACCCATGATTTTAATAAGGAATTAAGGGGGGTTAGTGGCGCCATATCCTTGCTGGCCCTCTTAAGAGTTTTTAGGCAATGAGAGTTTTTCTGTTTCGACAGAAAACCTCTCATTGGGGGGGTATTGTAACGGTACAAACTGATGGGGGTCTATAATTTAAAGCTTTTCACCTTTTTATTTAACAAAAGTGTATTTTTTGGTCACTGACTGTAGCTCCGTGTAAGGTACAGCACGGTACCGGAATGCAAATTATCAGGAAGGGTGCGTATTCATGCGTACGAGCGCACATGGGCCGCTGTTCACAATGTGAAAGTCACGTTTAAGAATTCCTTCTCGCCAGGTACGAGATGACGAAAACGCCTCGAGATGCGACCAGCCAATCACGAGGCAAGTTGCCACGCACAGAGGGACGCTGAGCCAGGTTGAAAACTTAAGTTGGCGTCGAACTTCCGAACCACGCAGGTGCTTCAACACGTGGTTCGCCAGAAAACCGGGGATATGAACAATGTAAGCCAGCCAACTAATAATGAGTGAGTTAATAAATAATGAGTGAGTTAATATAAAACAACAATAAAAATGTGAACGAAAGTAGTACAGCACAAGTGTAAGTTTAAAACAGTTTCCATACATGTTTCGGACGTTAAACGGACAAAGAAAAGTGTATGTACAGTAGTGATGCAACGACGGAGAGACAGCCAACTAGGATGAGTAACTTTTGAACCTTTTTATATTTTGACCAAATTTTAACCTATTATACAGTTGTTTAAATTTTGATAAAACTAAAAAAGCGCTATTAATTAAAATGGGAATTTAAAGAAATAATGTGTGAGTGAGTGAGAGTTACATAAAGAGAATCAGCACTGATTTACGTTAAGTAAATTTAAAGTCTACCGTATTTAATCTATATTTCAAGATTTGGTTTTCTTTTTAATATGTTTAATTGATAATGTCCTATAATGGACCATAACAGTATGTTGTAACGTAATTATATAGAAATACGTAGAGTGAAGGAGGGTGAAGGATATTTTATGTAAATGGAGAGAAAAACAATATATGATTTTAAAATCGATTTATTTTTTCAATCTGACAAATAAAAGTAAATTCATTGAATACAAATCGACTCTAAGTATTTATTTCAAACAACCTAATTTCTGTTCTCCAAATAAACGCTCACACGAACACTGGATTAACCTTGGTAAAAAAGAAAAGTGGTAAGTAATGCAAAGCTAATTAGTAAAGATTGTTTCAATGATGTCCGTACTAGGGACAAATTTATTTGATACTTTATGTAATGTCTCAACATACTGTCTTTAATCAATACTTCAACTCTGGCATCGGAATTAATGACTAGATATTCTGTCTTATTTACATTAACACTCAATTCCCACGTTTCATATGCCTTGTATAGTCGGGTGAGCATAAATTCCAGGCCATAAGTATGTTGTGCTATTACTGCTTGGTCATCAGAAAATTGGATATTAAATAAGCAGTATTCTCCAATAGCGATACCCATTCTCCCCCAGCTTCTTCTCCATTGTTGTAGTGCGACCTCTAAGTTATTATTATTGAATAATAATAGCGACAAACTACAGCCTTGTCTTAAGCCCTTGGTGGGATAGATCACCTCTGATAGTTTATTACCTACTCACACATAAGCCTTCTTATCTTTATAAAGCTCCTTGATTATATTTACAATAGGGGATGTACCTTCCGTGGCACTTAGCGTCTGTCACAGCTTGACTCGGAGGACGGAGTCACAAGCTTTCTCCAAATCAACAAATGCTATGTGTGTTTCTTTGTTTCTACTATTCCTTTTTTCCGTAAGTTGTTGAATAATAAATAAGTTATCCACACATGATCTTCCTGCTGTAAACCCACTCTGGTCCTCACTTATTCTCCCTTCTATTTCCAATTCTAATTCGTTCTTGATTAGTTTACAGAATAACCTACTAAGCGTACCGTTAACACTAAGTCCCCTATAGTTGGCTGGATTGTTCTTTTTTCCTTTTTTATAAATTGCTGAGATATATGAAATTTTCCACTCATTTGGCACTTGGCACTGTCTTATACATGCATTCATTAACCCTGTGAGGTGCTGTATAAGTAATTCTCTGCCATATTTTACCATCTCCACCATTATCCCTCCAGGTCCCAGAGCTCTAACAATCTTCATGGATCCAATCGCTTCTATAACCTTGTCTCCTCTGTAATTTCAATGTTTATGTTCTGCATATGTCTGTCCATGTCCTGCAGTGTTGTGTTATGTTATATTCATTTCTGTTTTCTGTAAATAATTCCTGGTAGTGTTTTCTCCATTCTTCCTATTCAGTTAATGTTTCGTTCAGTCCTGTTAGTTTTCATTGACTTCAAACATCACCATACTTCCGTCGACTGTGAACCACCCCATCTGCTTTCTATTTCTACGCATTTTCTTTTCCACAATTCATTTTTCCTTTCTCTTATTTTATCTCTACTTCTCTTTGTTTAATTTTGTACTTATTTTGATTTTCTTGTGTACTGTTAGCTAACCATCTATTGTAGAGATCATTTTTTTCTTTAATTTTTTCCTGTATTTCCTGAGTCATCCACAGTGGGTTGTTCTTTTTATTTTTAATTTTAAGACCAAATGCTTCCTTTGACGCTTGATGTAAAGCTGTTATTATCCTATTAAGCTCTTATTCTATATCATTTTGAACTTGTCTTAACTGCAACTGCTGATTTAGTCTGGATTCATATAGATATCTAACTCTTTCATCATGTGTTAAATGTAAATTATATTGCGGATATAGTTCTACGTTATTTTCATTGTTGTTATTAGCTTGGAGATTCTGGCGCCCCATGAAAGGATATATAATTTCTGCAAGCACAAGGAAATGGTCAGAGCCACACATAACCTCCCTCTTAACTACATCTTTCACTATGTCTTTTGTCACCTGTCTTGTGACAATCAAATCAATGATGGACTTTTGATTCAGCAACGGTCTTGTCCAAGTGTATTGATGAATGTGTTTGTGTGCAAAGAACGTATTTTTTTTTTAAGTTGTATTGTTTACATAGATTAATTACTCTTTCACCATTGTCGTTACTGGCTGGATCTCCATATGGACCTACAACGTCATCGTTCCTTCTGACTCCTACTTTCCCATTCAAGTCTCCAGCTTAGAAAAGCGACTGATTATTTTCTATTAAATCAAGTTGATCACTGAGCGTCTTATGGAATTCGTCTTTGAGTTGTGCATCCATATCATTTGTTGGAGCATAAACAGATAAGATTACTATTTCCCTGGCAAATCTCTTTAACACCAGTTTTAAAGTTCTTTCATTTATGTACTGGATGTCAGTCACACTTCAAAATAACTTTTTCTTTAACAAAATACCAACTCCTGCACATGGTCTTTTTGATTTACTTACTCCTGACCAAACATGTACCTAGTTCCCTACAAATTCATTTCCTTGGCCCTTCTTCTTTGTTTCTGATAAGCAAATTATGTCCATTCTATATCTTTCTGCTTCAGTCCCTACTTCCTTTAACTTCGTTGGTATACCTTGAATGTTCCATGTACCCAATCTCAAAATCCGTTTCCTTTCCCTATGTTGTTTATCCCTTGATCCAATCCGTATCCAAGGCTGCATGTTAGGTTTTTTAATATTTAATTTTTTTAAGGGTATCGAGGATTTAGCCCAATGCCTCAACCCCCAACCCGGAGGACCAGAATTTTCTGTTAGGGTTTTTCCCTTAGCTGACTTGTTCGAGTTTTTAAGCACCCGAAATTCACATGTCACCCTCTCTCATCTGTTGCATAATGCACTACATCCAGTACATCAGGGGCCACACGGCATAAAGCCTACGAGGACGTGAGAGTAGGATTTGTTGGTAGAGCTGAGTTTGATTTCTCAAACCCCTGACTTACTTGCCAGGAAAATGCAGTGGGCATTTCTCAGAGTTTTAGTGCTATGAAGGTGTAAGCAGCCTCCATAACCTCCAAGACCCTTACCAACCTTTGGCCCCCATATTGAGTAACATCTTAATTTAAATCTAACAATTCCATGTTTTATGTATATGTGTTCTTTTAGGAGCAGTATTTATTTATATATTATCTTCTGTTGAAATTAAATTTTTATTTATACATTAATTCTTTTGGTCTAAGAAACTAATATTTTGTCCCAACAACCCTAATTAAGCTTTACCATTTATTATAAAAATAAAGATAGGTTTGAGTCTCCCGTTCGTATTTCAACACTTTTGTTGCTTTACCATTACAAGTGCGTATGCGTGCTGTAACGTAACAGGTTTGTGTGTTGTAAAAATTTGTTACTGTGTGGTCTCTGTCGTGTTATTCTGCCACACGTTGGATGTGTCAATATGTAACAATATATTGGATGTGTGTGGTACTTCCTTTATTCTTAAAAGCCCCTCGTTGGGTTCGTCAATATGTAACGAGAGAACTAGGTCGTACCTGTTAAAATGTATCACACTTGTTTATTTTGTGTATTAGAGTGAATGTAGTGTGTTTGCCTCACACTGGTCGTTACATAAATCGACGTCACTACTGGAGTCCGTAGCGTTGTCAATGTTACCAGTACAACCTACCTGCTAATTCATAGGGATTGGTATTCCCGGGTGGCGCCAAATTGTTTCTGTTAAAACAATTAAAATATTTAATTTCTAAGATAATACGTGATATTAGCATGGACAGCTGTGTCGTTCGAATTGTTCCCGCTGCTATACAGGTTGTCGACTCGTCCACTCGTGATGAGCGCTAGTTGGCTGCTGCTTACAACTCGCTAACATACATATATTCTACAAAATCCTATGAAATAACAAGATAGTAATATTCGGTACTGTATTTTTAATACAAATTTGGTCATCAATAAATATGACAAATGAATTATAAATAATTTTATAACATTCGGCTCCGGCTTAGAGCTTGAAACACAAAATATCTCAGAGTTGGCAAAATTGATTTCAAAACATTATCGTTTGACGAAATGGCATCAGTCACTTTTAATAAATTACCATGTTTAAAATCTGCAGTTCTTTTGATCATGAAATAAGACATAAACGTTGGTTACATTAAAAAAGTACACTACCATACCTTATACGTACTTAGAAATTATAATGTGTTTTTACAATTTGTTCGGTAGTGTCGTATTTCTGTTACAAAAATTGTGCTCTCAAATAAGGTTATATTGTGATTAATGAAATGTTTTTTAAGTAAGTAAATTATGCCTTTACCTTTGAAAGTGAGAAATAGTGAGAAATTTTATCTTTTGAAAAATAATTTAAGTAATTTGGGGTTTTGGGATTAAGGAATTTATTCGGTACTTATCAGTTCATATCATGTTGAAATGTCGTCATCAGGATAGTCATATATTCTTCCAATTTGGGCTGGTGTTAAACTTCTAACATCTTCTTCAATCTGGTCTTGGGTTTTTCTTTAATTAATTTCTTTAATTTGGTTCCTGGACATCGTGAATTCTTCGTAGATTGACATCTAGTCGTCTTTGGTCATCTTGATTCACTGATTCGACTTTTTGTAACTGTTTAAATTAAAATTTCAATCGTTCCAATTTTGCGTGCCGCTTACCCACGCGTCGTTTTTCAGAGTCTATATAATTTAACGGAAAATAAGCCCTCAACGGCTTGTTGTCATAGTAACCATAATTCAATGATTGGCTAATTACTCCTTTAAGACATTGTTAAAATATTTGAATTTTTATTCAAATTTATTAAGTATTTTCCTAATGGTTTTATCCCTTTATAATTCCTTTGGGGTAATAAATGACATCACTATTATCTTTCTTTCCTTTCAAAGTTTACAATGATACCTCATAAGGTCATATTCTGTTATACATTAACTATAGTCTAATTATTTGATATTTAATAAATAACATATCTTTCCTATATTAAACTATTACCATAACATTTCTGTTTTAAAATAATTGATACATAATTACTGTCCATTCACTGGTCTTAGATTAGTAAGATTTCTTGTGAAATTGATACAATTTACATTTGAATGTCTTTGGCAGTTAAATGCTTTCATAGTCAAGATTAGCCATGATTGTTTTGGTGTATTTCTTTTTAAATTACATTTTGAATTCAGCCTGATGGGCTTCACTTGTTTGTTTGTGTTTTAACTACTATTCAACATACATTTTCATTACTCTTCTTTTAAAATATAATAATTAGTTTTATGTACTGTAGGTTCCTTTCAGCCATATTCCTCTTTTAACATTGAACCAACTATTCTTTACAAGTCATGAGTTATTATTAGTTCTAACATTGATTTCTTTCTTTTGTTACAAACTAAAGTGATAAACATTGTCACTTTTCATAAAATTATGAAGGTTAATTCCCCTTTCAACATGGGGTGTTGTATTCTTTGCAATCTTAATTTTAATAACAAAACTTTAATTCTATTCTACCATACCATGTTAACACAAGTTATTTGTCTGGGCTTTCTCCCTGAATAACATCACAAGCTTCCTTTATATTAATTTGGAATATTATTTCTAATTATTTCTAGGGTTGTTCATCAATGTTTTATAAAGTGTCTCCTTACTTATCATTATATTTTTAATGTTTCACATACACTTTCACTATTTTTTAGGGTATTTACACTTCACTAAAGCACTTCACTTTGGTTCACTGTTTTGTATTTAGTGTTATTTAATGGGTAATCCCTTATACTTTCTCCTACCATTTCTCACTATTTTGTTTGAGTATGATATTTACTATTAACAATATTAGGTTAGTTGTGTTTTGTTAAATCTAACCTTTCTGACTGGGTTAGTGTATTTTTCCTATATTATTATATTTTACAATTGTGTTGTCTTTAAAATGGGTACATAGGTTAAATTAATGATAATAATAATATTGGTTTCATTAATACATAATTATTCGAGGTTTATTGACCGTATTCTATCCTTAAGTATACTATCTTTCCCTTTTATATATGTGTTAGTTTCCCCTTGGGTTTAACCTGTCTCCTCTTCATTCTTCCTCTTCTTCATCTTCAATAGTCTTCATCTTCAATCGTCTTCATCTTCAATAGTCTTCATCTTGGTTCGGTTCTCCTCTTCTTCTCTTCTGGTTTAAATTCCGTTTAATTGTAGGGATCTGTTCTCTTCCTCTGGTTCTTCTTTAGTTCTGTGTTCATTATTGTTTTGTCTATCATATTTTTCTTAAGTATGTTACGTGGTTCCCTTCTTTATGTTTAGGTTGTTGGCTCAATCACTTGGGTTGGGTAATATCGTTGTACGTCGTGTTACAGTATTTACATTTTAATCATTTTTTAAACATTTTATTTTATATGAAGTATTTTTATATCAAGAATTATCTTTTTTATCACTGGTACGGGATTTGGCTTAATTGTATCGTTACAGGGCGCGCGCGCGCGCACACACACACACACACACACACACACCTATAATACAGTAGAAAACATTTAACACGAAACACGAAATGATGGGGACCAGATGATTTTTTGTGTTATCCCAATATTGTGTTAAACAGACTAAAAGTGAAACATGAGATAAATGAACAAACTTAATTATAGGTTACTTACTGTACTGAGTAGTAAAATAAAGCAATAAGGAATATTCAGAACACAACCATTCTTACACATCAATGAATGAACGATTCTGATAAATCCAGGATAACATTTTAAACATTCCTATCACACATGTAACCCACAGATGGTACAGGTGTTAAAACCATGTTGTAGGAATAGTTTTTTACACAGTGATTCCTAACTCCTCAATTCCCTAACTATACTACAGAAAAGCCATAGTATTTGAATACTGTGGCATATGGTACCCATCAGTTTGATTACTGTAAACACGTTTATACATCTATGTGGCCCCACCCTCACACCAAACTAAATTACATAAATGTCAACTAAACTAAAGCTATGCCACTTTATAAAAAGTGCAAATAATATTCTGTAAACATCATACAATCACACAACCTATTCACTTATCTGAATGTGTGTGTGGGGGGGGGCATGCGCATCCATACATGCAATTAATCTTCTGTTCAAAATGTACATACATGTATAGCTAAAACTTACTTTATTGTTTCAAGGAATGTTTTTCTATCAGATATTTCATCAGGAATCCGACTCAAAATTTTTTTCAATGCTGCTGACTTCCTGTTCAATTCTTGAAATGCATCCTCTGACCTACTAAGACGGTATTCTACAGCTAAAAAATTATAGAAAAATCTTTAACATAAGAAAAATTTATTTTATATAATTATATTTAAAAGCATTTAATATAAATAAACAAATAAAAACATGAATATTAAAAAACAATCTTATCAACTTATCACAGTATCATAGTCAAATAGTATAATAAAGTACTGAAGCAAAACCTGATGTTGAGAATAGACGAGACCTCTTGTCATATAATGTACTTATATGTGATATCTACATAACACGTAATAACATGTTGAGAACTGGCAGTGATGTGCTAACTTCGCCTAAGTTAAGGACAAAAAGACCTTAGACAGGATTGGGGGATAGCAAGGGGGGGGGCTTTTGCTCCCCCACAGTTAACAAATAATACAAAAATATATGGGACCTATTTAGAAAAAATTATGAAGCCTCACAAACTACTTATTAATTATGGACTGATTTAAAATTAAAGTGCAAACATTGTTACATTTCTATTAAAAATGTATACATGAACTAGGGAAATTGGGTTTCTATTTAAACTTCAACCCTGAGTAAAAAGTCTGTTTGAAGCTGCCTTCCTCCCAAAAACCCAATATGGAGCCAGTTAGAAGGATATGTTGCCCATCACAACACAGCATTCGCTGTTTGATATAAAACCATTTATTGAGAAGGTGGTAAATGAAACAACGGTGGACACGTGGAGTCATTGTATGCAGAATATAATCAAGGAAAATGATAAGCTACGGCAACTGGCCCACATTACGACATCGTCCTTGTAGACAATGAAGAAATCTTATCAATAATAACGCTGACTCAAGTGATGATACAAGTACAGACACAGACATGGAAGGCGTTGAATTACTTTCTGACAGCAACTGATAGTATTCAGTATACTGGTAATTATCACAGCTTGTATTTTCATTTTAAATAAACTTTCCTTTTTTGTTTATTGCGATATTTAAAAGATTAATAAAAAAAAAGTCATTAACTGGTGTTATAACATGTTTCACTGTTGGTCTGACACTATTACTGACACTTTGTTCAGGACACATTATTACAATTTACGTGTGTTTATACAGTATCAATATTATATGTACCCTGTCTGTACTCCTTCCATCAGAGTGACACGCCTCTAATTCAAGTAGCAAATAGTGTTTCAGATGTGCCACGCCTGTTTGTTTACATCAGGATTAAGCTACGAACGGAAACAGTACACATAAAGGAAATATACAATATTCAGCACTTTATACTACAAATATCTGCAAAATCTAAAAATTATACTTGTAAATGGATTGAGTGATACAAAAATACAACTTACAACTAAATACATAACTTATTCAAGAGAACATAACAATTCCTATTTACAATCCACCACACAAATATACTATAAATGAGGTCATAAAAATTTGAAAACACAAACTGATTACATTACTTGAGCACTGTGATCTTACTGAAGGAGCACTGATTTATACACTTGTATCAGAGTTATCTGGAGGATACCACAATTCAAATGAGCAATATGTGTACTTCACAAACATACAAGTTAAAAGTTGCAACTAAATCATTATTTATAACAAGGTTTATCACTTACCATCAGCATCAGAAGCAGCACCTTGCAGGCGTAATACGCTCTCATTCATATTAACACTTAAATCACCATGGCGCATGATCCCTACTACAAGGTCATATGTAAAACCAGGGTGAACAGCTTCAGCTTTTGACAATGCTGCTCGCAGAGTCTGAGATGCACCAACATCACGCCGTTCAAGCTGCAACATAATTATTTTTCATAATGTGTTATGAACACAGAACATTACATTTTTTTAAATTAAGAATACATATATTTAAAATACACACCCATTTAAAACACATATTTAGCATGGGTGTATGTAAGTATACTGTTAGTGAATGGAGTTAGTTAACACACTGAGTCCTATGGATGTATACCTAGTTCGTCCAAGTCAAACAAGCGCCCAGAATCCTAAGGACGTACCAGGTACATCCACAAATTTGACATAGTTTAAATTAAACAAGACAGCTCCTATATGTCCACAGGGTTGGTTGCCATGTAGTGGAATGTTTTAGTTCTCTATTTAAACTGCAGATGTCACCATGCACTGGAACAAACATGGGGAAAAATATTTCTGTTTATACTACATACACGTGTTTGATGAGGGAAGCCATTTTTTTGTTTACCTACAGCTTGTGCGTGAGATAGTGAGATAGTCATGTTTTGTTATATTTTTGTTTATTGAAAATGGATTCCAGGGATTATCATAAGAATAAATTAATGATAATTAATTATCATTAATACACAGTTCTGGCTCCGACATCGATTCATGAAATTTATATTCATAAATTAGGGGTAACGAGTGACATTGGTGAAGCTAATGATATAACTACTAAACACTTCTCAGTTTTTAGTTTAAATTATTAAACCTCAAAAGATGTACATAGTAATACAAGTTAATATCATATATCAAATTCAAGTTCATGGTATGAGTTATATGAACAACTACTGTTACCCGTGTGTGAGAAAGAAAGTTGTATCCTAACCTCAATTGATGTCTTTTGTTTTCGACCATTTCAGTCAATTTTTTTATAAAACAAAGGTGTAAACAATATAATTTTGTGTATAGTTGTAACTTGTGTTTAGAATTAATGTACTGTGCAAGAATTGAGTCGAGCTTAATTTTTTTCAAGTGAAAAAGTGTACTTTCTCAAGTTAATAAAAAATGTAAACAACAAAATACCATAACAAAATACATATCATTTTAAAGCAGAAGACGTGTACTTTAATTCACTGTTTACAGAATGGATCTAAGTGAGAAGACAAATTTTTTAGTAGCCCTCAAACTTTTACAAAAATGCTCAGGACACAGCAGCATATATGAACCTTAAGCAGGAAGGTCTCGATGTGTTAAACAAAATATATAATGATACCATACTTGTATCAAGTTCTATTTATGCCCACATCACTAGATACCAGTTAACTGGAATATACAGCAGAAATTAAAAAACCAAATTACAATAAACTATAATTAGAAATCTAGTACTTTTAATTTAACATATGCTTAAAGAAAAATACACCAGCTATCACTGTTTTGAAGGATACAAATTTTGCATATCTCGTTTTACTTACTTGTTCGATTCTATAAAATACGAATTAACTATTTTTCTGATGTTTTCTGACGTTTTAACGATCATTTTTTAATCCAGCGCGTTCATTTAAGTTTGATAACACTATTTGAAAAAACTTATTAAAATATTATATTGCCTTTTCTTACACAGATATTATAATACCGTTTCACTTTATGCATTATTTTTCCGAAATAAGCTAAAACGATAAAGCATAAACACAAACCAATGATAATAACAAGTAAACAGACTTACTTGTGACAAAATTGGACGTATTAATACAGGAAGAACTAGTGAGGTGACTGGCGTTTCATCTCCCATTGTCATCCTTCTAAGTATATGTTACTTCTTTCTCCAGGTGTAATCCAAAGAACACGTTATGTGTTAATATAATGACTAAACAAACTATGCTAAAATTTAATAATTAACCATCATAAATTTAATTGTGGCACACACGACTAATGCAGCACTTCTCAACACCAATCAGCTGATGCGTCAGATTTTACAAGCAAGAGCCTTCTATATTTCGTTTGATATAAGTAACGATATAATTGGGAGGGGAGCTTATGAATTAGATATACACCATGTCTACACTGGTTATGTACACATATGTCCAGTGTACATACTACATTAAAAACGTAACACAAGATCTCGCCGAGAATTTCGGTAGTAATAATAAAAACATAATGCATTTAATACGTAATGCACTATTTCCGACTAAAGGGGCTGTTCCAATATTACATAAACACATTTTTAATCATTATAGCTTCCACCCCTATAGAGGCAAAAATAAGCAGACATACGATCCACGCCACCACGTGCTTGCGTAAGATTTATCGACTTCCTCGATTTCTTGTTGGTACAGTATTTCGTAGGCCAAATGATTTTTTTTAACAGAATTTTGACAAAATTTTGTGTTATACATTTTTGAGTATAGAAGCGTAGATGTTTAAACTGTTAGCATAAATAGCCCAACCAATAAATTCGAAAAGACAAAATAAATAATTTCACAGTTTAGTTGTAAATTATCTCAAAAAAAAATTAAACACATCAGAAATATACCTACGGCATTTACTGCTGAATTAAAATGTAACTAGTTGTAAAAGTGCACTGGGGGCAATGATACTTTTACTTTTAATCTGTGGACCAAGATATTGTGTTCTTAAAAAAAAAAACCGTCTTCAACTGTAGCCATGTCATCTACCTCTTCTTATATCCTTAACCTATGTCAACGCATGTTTTTTTTCTGTCAGCTCTGTCTTCATGAATTCTTTTCCTGTGGTGATCTGTTGATTTCTTAGAAGGGTGAAGGACCGAATTTTCTACAGGTGCAGGTTCTTTGAGACCTTCGGCTTCATTGAGAGGAAAATAAACCACACCTAGAACTGTAAAATTCCTTTAGGTATAACATCCATTTTTACTTCCAGAAGAGGTTCAGGTTAAGAAACTTGTGCCCATCACTTACATTAAGATCATATGCTGTTTGAGTCACTTTCATTGGTGTTGGGAGAGGACATTTTCATTGGTATTCAAATATAGGCCTACTGCTTCTTGGAGAAAAAAAACACTTCTGTATAGCACATTGCTTCTTTGCATTTGATAAAAAAACGTATTAATATTGACTTCCAGGAAATTTTTGGACACATTTTTTTTCACCATTTTATTTCTACATCACCTGGAATTTCAGGGTCACCTTGTCCATCAGATTTGACATATCAAACAAAGCCTTCCGAGCAAATTCAAACTTATATTTCTCCAAATAATCATTTACAGTGCATCAAGCCAATTCCCAGCTTAACCTTTAATCCTATTCTCAACTCTGTTAAATACATTTGATCCTGGAATATATGAAAGGATGAATAATCCCTACAAATTGTACTTCAATAAGCTACACAACTAAAGTATCAGCTCCTGCTGGTATAATGGATTTTCATCCGTCCTTCTGCCAACAGTCATAATCATTACAGGCTTGGCCAAACCATTCTCTGTTCTAACCAATGACTGAAACTCCCTAATATCAAGAACATATTTCAAAATCATGAGTCTATGTACTGACAGAACATGAGCTGTGTCTTTCACTTCTGATTTCAATAAATATTGGACCAAAGTATCCAGCAACTTGTGGATTTCCAGATGTCATCGAATCTATTTCAATGCTAGCATAAACAGAAGGTACCATATTAGTCTGTGACACTGCTATAACTCAGCCATGATCTCATAATGACATACAGTATTCCATATATATTAGCAAGGACGCTTCTGTGTTTACCCTTGTGAGGCCTATAAAACCCAAAGCTTTGTCATCTTGAAAAAGAAAAAGTATGTATGCTGCTCAAAGGAATGGAGACTAGACTTTCCAAATAATATATAGACAATGTAGAGAACTGGCTATCAATAAGACTGTGCTGTTGATCTGTGACCAAGAAAGTCTAATATGGACAGTCTAACACAATTCATATATCTCCCGCTACACATAATGTCGAATCTGATTTTCTTCATGTCTTGTTCATTGTTTATTCAAAGTTTTTATAGGCTACTACAAATTAATTCTATCTTTTGTCTAGAAATTGATTCTATGAAACATACATCGTTTCGTATGTATGTTTGTCAGTCTTACATAAACATTCTTCTAATGTTTGTCAGTCTTACATAAACATTCTTCTAATCCTCCCTTGTCAGCAAAAGTACCGGTAACCAAAGCTTGAATTCCCTCTCCAATTTTTGAATGTTTACATAGTACTTGAAGGGCTCCTAAGGAACTAATTTTGAAGTCAAATTTGTTATTAAATTTTATCTTTCCCATTCAGACTGTGGGGAGATATTGTGTAAGTCATGAAATGCAAAGTGTGCAATGTTCTCACTCTCAGTTACGACTTCTCCCACTAGATTGGTTGATTTCTATTTGTTCAATTTTGTAACTAATTTGGAGGGGATAAACTATCCTTGATTGATGGATCATTCCACTGGGATTAACAGACACGGTAAACTGTGTCTGTTCATTTAGGATGTCATGTCCAGTGGCGCATCCAGGATTTTTTTTGGGGAGGGGTTTTGAAAATTTAGAAACAAGGTGCACAATTTTGGTTTTCCTCATTCTTTTCTTTACAAGGATGGCTTTTTCCTGGAGAAACGAGAATACGCAACTTATAAGGAGCCAATGTTGCAAGAATAGGTAAAAATTAACTTTAGTTCATAGAATTTCACTCATGTACTGTAGCGGGTCATTTCTGGGTGTTTTTATTTTAACGGTTTGGGGCATTTATATTTTTACTTATTTCCTTTTCGGGCGGGCTTGTATAAAATAATGTAAATATGTATTATTGTGCAACGTATTTGTCAGTATACCAGAACCATTGTGAAAGAAACAGTTCGAAACAAAAGCAGTAAGGCGCAGTTGTTGTCGAGGAATGCGGCAGAGAATTCGCGCCACCCTAAAAATTCGCAGAACTCTGTACATGTGTTTCGACGCCCGTACGCAACCCAGCCGGGCGGGGCTCGGGAGTGACGCCGTGAAAAACACCAAAGTTGAGGCAAACATGGCGATTGGACGAAAAGTTAGTAGCTCCAAGTGACCGGCTACCGGAAAACAGCGTTAAACTCCGCCTACTGTTGGTGACGTCAGCGGAGCCAAGTCCAATATCGTCCTCTGGTACCACACATATACCAGCTATAGTCCATGTATAAAGTGGTTACGCCACCACAATTAAGCACAAACGGCGACCAAAACCTGATGGCCGTGACTGCTCATTTCCCGCGACTCAACGAAGCAACAAGTACCTGTTACGTTCTCGGTGACAGTCGACATTAGTCAGAGACGCTAAGCAGCAGATTGTACAACAGCGTGTAGAAGTAGTTGGTGAGCCGCGGGCCCCGGTCGGTCGAAACTTTCTAAATATGAATAACTCAGTGTAATACCGACGGATTACCGACCGGGACCCAAGGAAATAAGGAGGTTATACAGGAGAAGTGTAGTGAACTGCGGGCAAATTATTCAAAGTGACGCGAACTAACGAACGAAGCAACGTGTACCCGGGTGGTGTCTCGAGATATATACAGTTTTAAAGTAAAATGGGGTGTTTCAATTAAATGGTTCTTAATCGTGTGAATGTGTGTGTGAGCAGCTGGGCTGACCTGTATAGGGTAAGAAATATCTAAATGTAAGGCATATCTGTATCTATTTCAGAATTTGTTTCTCTCATGTTTGTGTCATAATGATTTTGATCCGTCTTAACAGTAATTAAAACTATTTGTTTCACTATAATTATGTGTTAGTCTAAGTTATTTCGTCATTACCACTGTCTTGTTTCTGTGTTGAAAAAATTCGTCTAAACGTTCCGGAATCTTTCTGAATTATTAATTGGGTGGGTCAGATTGCAAAATTGTCCGTTTTATTAAGGTAAAGTGTAAAGGTCTCCATATCTGTCCTTCAAAGATATAGGTGGCGACTCTGGGCTTCTGATGAAATTTCTGCAACAGGTAAGTCCTGGTAGTGGTTTTATTTATTTTATATATTTCGGCTTCTTTTTTATTGTTACAAATGGCTCTCGCTGCCAGGATTTTCGTTTAATTATAATTTTATACGAGATAGACCTATTTTAATACACAGAGAATAGGATGTGGTAATGACGAATGTATAAAAATTATATCGCATATATTTACGTAGGTTAGGTTTGTGATAGTAAGGTATACAGTTGTGTTAGATATTCTGATTTTACAATAATAGTGGTTTCTTATACATAAAAAGTGTTATAGAAATAAAATTTAAATATGGGGGAAGTACGAGATAACGAAATAATAAGAATGATGCAAATGCTTTTTAATCAACAATTTAGTAAACTGGACGAAAAATTTAGCGAACAGAAAAATGATTTTAATGAATTGAAAAAAGAAATTAAAGAACAAAGCTGTATTTATGATAAGAAATTGAGTGATCTAGAGACGCGGTTAGGCGAAATAGAATTAGAAAATGAGAAAGTAATAAACAAATTAAAATCGAACAAAGATGACAGAGTAAGTAGTAGTGGAAATGATAATTTAAATAATGAGTTGACAAGTAATAACAATGATAGTACAAATAAAAATGTGGTGTTAGAAAATGATGGTGTAGATGTTGAGAGTGATAACGTAATTGTAGAAAGAGTAGAAGTTGATAAGGAAATGTTAATGTATGTTTATGAGTTAGAGAGAGAGAGAAGAAATAATGTTGTAGTAGAGTGGGAACAGAGGGCAAATTTTCCCTTTATTATTTATGATTTAACGTGGTCACAAGTGTTTTTGAAGGGCAAGGGTCCCGTACTAGTAGAAGATTGGAGTTGTTTATTTTATTTGTATGATATTATACCCTCTGTGTGGAATGATTTTATAAGTATGAGATGGTGTTATGATGAGAGAGATTTAAATAGAGAATTGTGTGTTGAGAGAGAGATAGAAGTATATAAGTTAAAGAGAGATTATGGCGAGTTGAAAGAAATATTAGAAGTGTATTTAAACAAGAATAATTAATTGATGAAAAAGTAACTGACCCGATAATGAATGTAATTACTACTGGAGACTTAACAGAAATACTGAATGATGACTTGTTTCATGATTATTTTGGTAAGACGGATGACTTTGATTTTTGGGTTTATGACACACAAAGTATCAGTATGTGTGTTAACGAAATCGAAAAGTGTTATGTAGAACCAAGGTTAATTTGGAACGATGGAGGCTAAACTATAAACAATCAATGGACAATTTTATATATATTGTTTTATGGTTTTGTGACCTTGCAACCTTTGAACATTGAAGTGTGATATGACTAAATAAATAAGGATGCAGATTTGTAAATAAATGTTTAATAAGTTTATTTGTGTGTATTGTAGAATGTTAAGTAAACAATATGTGTGTAGATGATTGTTGTAATACTAATATTAATATTTGCGATTTAAACAAATAACCGAATTAATTTTGAAAACTAATTGGCTAATTGTAAATGTTTAATTAATTTAATTAAAATAATTTGAAATGTTTTAAATATTTTGATGAATTCAAAGATTATATAATTGAATTTTCTGATGAATTTAAATGGTTTAACGAGAAGTGAAGTTGGTAATTAAATGATAAATTGTTGATTTGAAATAACTTTTGGTTAAATGTTTCAGAGGTTACTTGGAGTAGTGGTGTATGGTGTATATAGTTGTGTATGTCAGTATAGGAATTATGGACTGTAAGTATAAAATTTTTATGATACAAGTCAAATATAATAAAATGTACACAGATGTTTAACTTAATGGAACGAATTTTAACTTCAGTAATGAAAATAATTTGAGATAATGATTTAATAATGAATATATTATATATATTATATTATTATATATTAATAATGAATTTGAAAATTTTAAGTAATCTAATTGTAGAAAGTTATGAAGGATGATTAATGATTGATGATGGATGAAGATGTCATATCAGAATGTTGTATATAAAAATTCTACTAATTAGCTATTAAGTGGCTATTGAGGGGGTTGCCTGTGCTCTCGCAAATAGCGAAATGGGTTGGGGGTAGCAGTGAGTGTTACCTCCATCGGAGGCCAAACTGGCGATAAATGTGCGGCACACCTTATCCGTGTAAATAAAAAATGTTACACACAATACTAAATAACGTGTCGCACATAATGAGATTGATGTGAAACAGGCAGTGAAATGAAAGTTTGGATTTCCTCGACTTTTCGGGCGGTTACTGCCTTACCGGCACTAACCGTGGTTTTGGCTAGCAGCCAGCTATGGTCATATCAAGTCCCTTGACCATAGCTGACTTGAAATTGGTATATATTAGAAATTCATTGGGGGGTGACAATTAGAGGAAATCTTCCCGGAACTATGAAACAGCGGCTGCCACTCTGCCCGCCTTGGGGTAGCAAGACAGGTGGTAGAACCGTTTTAAGGGTGTATGATTATGTACGAGAACATGATGATGTTCAATACTTTAAAACTTAATAGCGGAAGCAGAGACACGGAGAGGCAAAACCTGCTCCAAAATATACAGTCTCTGCCGAAGCGAATGGGCGCCACAGTCCACCATAATCTGAAATAGTGTGTGTGGCTGGGAGGTGACGCAAAGGAGTCACGAATGTAAATTTTATAACATAACATTTTTTTATTCAAAGTTTGATCAAATAAAACTGCTTGTGCTCTGTTCAGGTAACTAGCTTCTTAGATATTTAAAAATAAGGTGTTAATGCTATAATTTTAAGTGGATTATTTTATTGTTGTCTGTTAGATAAGCATTGATAAGAATATGTATTTTCATTATTATGTGTGTATTTTTTTTAAAAGCCAATAATTAAATCGTCTGGCAGGCAATTAATATAATAGGAGTGAGTATTGATAAATAAATATATATTTCATATAAGTTGTTCAAATTTGAGATGTGTTTTCATTATGTTAGGATATCAGCTGATCAGCAATAACATGTCACTGGTATATTAGTTATGAATGTTTTAAGTAATTGACGCTCAATATAATGTTTGATGTATTACAGACGTTTTAATGTAATGATAAAAAATAATTTGATAATGAGAAATGAAGTAACGAGTTGTGAAAGCAAATAAAAGAGAGTTTTTGGGTGATAAATATTTTAGAGGACATATAGATCTGTCAAAGTTAAAGTTGAATTAGTAGAGATGATATAAGGTAATGTTGTTTTGGTTTATACATGTTATAGTATTTTTTGAGAAGTATTGATGTTGACACAGTAGTAGTGAGTATATGTAGAGATGAGTAATGTGAATGAGAATTAAACATATTTGTTGATGATATTTTGTAGTAAGGGTGAGGTGGTAAGGTGTGGGCAACGTATGGCGTTGTGGCGAGAATAGAGTAGTTCGCGTGAGTGTTTGCCGATATTTTGGAGGGGCATTGGCTCGTATGGTTATAGCCAGGTAGGGAACACACATCCTAGTACAAAGATGAGCGGTGCCAGAGGTAAATTGAATTTAGAGTGTTTTGATAGATATTTTATAGAGATGGGTGTCATGTAGTAAAAGTTAATAGTAGAGTCAGGGGAATAAAGATTATATATGTATACAGATCTAGTACGGTAAATGAGAATAAATAGTTCAAATCATCCACAGTAGAATAAAGTAAGATTGTTAAATAAAGAGAGAGTGATTTATGATAAAGATATAAAATTTTCATTTTTTTTGCCAGTGACAAAATTTGGATAGAATTGAAAATAATGTAAAGTTAAGAATTGTTTATTTTATTATTATGTAAAAGTCAATTTGATTATTATATTAATATTTTGTTCATTTTAAATATTTTATTTTATTATGTTTTGTGCTTTGAGTTAGATTGTTACAGATGTTAAATGTAGTTTCGGAGAGTATACGTAACATATGTAGGTCAAGGGTTTTGGACTTGACCTAGTTTCGATCAGCTGATGAGGTCATACACCTACTAAGCTTGTATAGTAGGAAGCCAATTTTAATTTGTTTGTTTAATTAAGTCAAACCAATATTTGAATAATTTTAATAAATATGTTATTTAATAAATAAATTTAATAAAATTTTTTAATGAATAAATTTAAATTTTTTTTGAATTTTAAAATTTTGAAAATTTTAAATTTTTTTGAGAAAAAAAAACGATTTTTCGCCTGCCAGCGAGTGAATATTTTTGAGTAATGATTATTTTATTATGTGTGCATTAACCATGTTTATTTTATTGTATTGCGTTGTATTGGTAGACTATAAGTGGTTCTCATGTTAGAGTAAGGATGTGTTTAGCTTAGTAGAAATGTCTAGGTTAAGTCATGTGAAACAAAAATTTAGAAAACAAGGAAGAGAATTTTTTGATAAAATTTTTTTTTTTTTGATTTTCGGATTTTTTAAATTTTTAATAAATTTGAAAAGAAATCTTTTATTTTAATGTGTTATGGTAATATGTAATGTGTGTGTGAGCCCAGTATCTGCTAAAGGCAGCCCAGCTTGCATAAAAGGGGATCCATATCGGCGGAGGAGCTGGGATAATTTTAGCCAGGGATTGAGGATTTTGGGGGTAGAATGTTAGAAGGCGAGGTGCGCTGTGGTACGAGGCTGTTCGATTTCTTGGTGTTGGGATCTCTTACGGAGAAGTCCAGTGATCTCGTTCAGATGAGTCCATGGTCGCTGAGCCAGGGGGGTAGTGTACCCATAAGTAGTAAGAACAAGGGGGTTGTTGGCACTAGTTCCTCACCGGTCCTCTTCGGGGTTATCGATGAGATTTCTTCTGTTATGGACAGCAGAATTCTCATCGAGGGGGTATTGTAGCGGGTCATTTCTGGGTGTTTTTATTTTAACGGTTTGGGGCATTTATATTTTTACTTATTTCCTTTTCGGGCGGGCTTGTATAAAATAATGTAAAAATGTATTATTGTGCAACGTATTTGTCAGTATACCAGAACCATTGTGAAAGAAACAGTTCGAAACAAAAGCAGTAAGGCGCAGTTGTTGTCGAGGAATGCGGCAGAGAATTCGCGCCACCCTAAAAATCGCAGAACTCTGTACATGTGTTTCGACGCCCGTACGCAACCCAGCCGGGCGGGGCTCGGGAGTGACGCCGTGAAAAACACCAAAGTTGAGGCAAACATGGCGATTGGACGAAAAGTTAGTAGCTCCAAGTGACCGGCTACCGGAAAACAGCGTTAAACTCCGCCTACTGTTGGTGACGTCAGCGGAGCCAAGTCCAATATCGTCCTCTGGTACCACACATATACCAGCTATAGTCCATGTATAAAGTGGTTACGCCACCACAATTAAGCACAAACGGCGACCAAAACCTGATGGCCGTGACTGCTCATTTCCCGCGACTCAACGAAGCAACAAGTACCTGTTACGTTCTCGGTGACAGTCGACATTAGTCAGAGACGCTAAGCAGCAGATTGTACAACAGCGTGTAGAAGTAGTTGGTGAGCCGCGGGCCCCGGTCGGTCGAAACTTTCTAAATATGAATAACTCAGTGTAATACTGACGGATTACCGACCGGGACCCAAGGAAATAAGGAGGTTATACAGGAGAAGTGTAGTGAACTGCGGGCAAATTATTCAAAGTGACGCGAACTAACGAACGAAGCAACGTGTACCCGGGTGGCATCTCGAGATATATACAGTTTTAAAGTAAAATGGGGTGTTTCAATTAAATGGTTCTTAATCGTGTGAATGTGTGTGTGAGCAGCTGGGCTGACCTGTATAGGGTAAGAAATATCTAAATGTAAGGCATATCTGTATCTATTTCAGAATTTGTTTCTCTCATGTTTGTGTCATAATGATTTTGATCCGTCTTAACAGTAATAAAAACTATTTGTTTCACTATAATTATGTGTTAGTCTAAGTTATTTCGTCATTACCACTGTCTTGTTTCTGTGTTGAAAAAATTCGTCTAAACGTTCCGGAATCTTTCTGAATTATTAATTGGGTGGGTCAGATTGCAAAATTGTCCGTTTTATTAAGGTAAAGTGTAAAGGTCTCCATATCTGTCCTTCAAAGATATAGGTGGCGACTCTGGGCTTCTGATGAAATTTCTGCAACAGGTAAGTCCTGGTAGTGGTTTTATTTATTTTATATATTTCGGCTTCTTTTTTATTGTTACAGTACGTTCCACCTATAATGCTGCAAAAGCATACTGCACGTGTAAGAATCATACACACAATGTTTGTGAGAATTATGAGTTAAAATCATGTTAAGCACAGGCTTACTAATTTCCATATGATTATTGAGTAATCTAAATTACTTAATCAGTAGACGCTGACTTTATTGAAGTAATAATACCATAATATAGTTAAAATAATCAGACATAAAGCAGTTACGCACTTTGTAGTGGGGATAAGGCGGGAAGAATGTTTTACACGTGAGTAGAAAAAAGCCTTTTGAAAATATTAGCCTTCTCCCTGAATGACGAGTCTACGTACGGAGGTTTTGATTTCGATTTCTATTTTGACAATACTTAACAGTAGGCCTACATATGGACGTTTTGTAAGACGAAACAAGCAATAGATACAACAGAGGTACCATACAAAGATTTCACCGAGTTAGAAAATGTTTTAACATTTAGTAGGCTTACTGCAATTATTTTGTAAACAGTAATTTGGCATGTTGTCTCCATTGCAGTCTTTCTCCAGACCTTCTAGTCGAGTCTAGACACTAACAAACATTGTATATTTTGAAGTACATAATAGTTTGTGTACATGTTACGATTCAGGAAAAAACGTAATATCGGTAAAAATGAGCCTCTGACGAATCTGACGAAAACTAGTTCAAGCTACAAGGTGAAAGTTTAACATTTTTACCAATAAAAAATTAGTGTTCCGAGTCAGTAGTTATATATTTATAATTAGTTAATCAATGGACACGTCATGTACAACAAAATCCAGGATTATAGTCAACATTACCCTGGCAACTTAATTTGTTTGAATAAGTAACATCAATAACAGGCTCGAGTGTGAAATGACTGTGTGTGTTTTAAAAAAACAACCGATGTAAATTAAATATCACTATTACATTAATGACTTCTTAGAACACTAGATTTTTTATAAGTAAAAGCATAAAGTTTTACCTTACAGCCTTAACCGGTTTTCTCCTTTAAAAGGCTTCTTCAGAGGCTGCCGCTGGTAGCGCTGTCCGTCTTGTTGTGGGTGACAGAATCGAATTTCGAAAGATCGATGCTGTGTGTGTGTGTGTGGGGTGAGATATGTTCGAATGATGCATGCGATTTGAATTGCGTCTGTTCGTTTAGGATGTCGTTTTAATTTGTTTTTGTGTTTGTATATTTCCAATTGTTCTAGAGTGTCTAGTTTTCGGCCTTTTGTGTGTACGTGTAGTATGTTCATGTTATTGTCGATGTTTTTATATGTGTGGTTTGCTTCAATGAGGTGGTTTGCAAAGGTGGATTCTGTAGTGGAGTGGGGTGCCTTTGTGTGTTCAATGTATCTCTGTTTGAAGCTACGTCCTGTCTGGCCTATGTAGAATTTATTGCAATTTGAGCAATTTAGCTTGTAAACACCAGGTAGATCGAATTTGTTTAGTGCTTTGTGTGTGTGTTTTGATAGTGTGTGTTCTGTTTTGTTAGTAGTTTTGTAAGCGATTCTGTATCCTGCTTTTTTGAATTTGTGGGCTATTTTTTCAGTTTGTTTGTTGATGTATGTTAGTGTTATGAATTTGTTGTTTTCTGTCTTTGTCTGTTGTTTGTTTTGTGTAGGAGTTTACTGACTATTGTTCTGTCATATCCGTTAGATTCTGCTAGATATTTTATCGTGTTTAGTTCGTCTTTGTAGTCTTTTTCATCTAAGGGGATGTTGTTAAGTCTATGTATCATGGTTCTGAAGGCAGCTAGTTTGTGTTGTATTGGGTGATTGGAGGTGTTGTGTATTAGTGTCAGTTGTAGTTGGTTTTCTGTATATACTGAATTTGTGCCTGTGTTCTAGTTTTGTGATAGAGAGGTCTAAGAAGTTTATGGTATTGTTGTGTTCATATTCGGCAGTAAAGGTTATGTTTTTATGTATTTTGTTTATGTGCGTTAGTAACTGTTCACATTGTCTTTTGTTTCCCCTGTATAGTATTAGAATGTCATCAACGTATCTGTGCCAATATAGTATTTTATGTGAGTGTCTGTCATTGTTTGTGAGTATTTTTGTTTTTTCTAAGTGTTGGAGGAAGACTTCTGCTAGAATGCTGGATATGGGGGAGCCCATGGGTAAGCCATCGTTCTGTGTGTAGTATTTATTGTTATAAGTAGTTTTGTTTTGTGATAATGTTCAGAGTTTCTGTTATTTCGTTGATAAGTTCGTCTGGTGTGTTGTTCTGTTTGAGTTTGTTTTGTAGGATGGTGATTGTTTCAGAGATGGGGATGTTTGTGTACAGGTTTTTAATGTCAAAGGAGGCTAATGTGGCATTATGGGGGATGTGTATGTCTTCATACATTGACAATTAACGTATAACATGTAGGCTACAAGTTTATTAAATCGGAAGATAAGGGAATATCAGAAAGAAAGCTGCAGGAAAGGGTAGCTCAGGCATGCGGTGTGTCTCTAAGTAGTGTTTTTAGAATTATTAAAGAAGCATCCGCGTATACGGCTGAGATAAAATCTTTAGTACTTCCCATAAAAAGTGCTCAACGAAGGAAATAAAAACTTTGACAAGTGTACTATTTTATTAATTATTTACGAATACCAATTCACAGAAGGGGAAACACCAACATTCAAAGTAATTTAAAAAATGTTTAAGAGATAATTTTCTCTAATCCCCAAACCCCCCCCCCCCGTGGTTGCGCCACTGGTCATGTCAGTATATTTGTTTTTATTTTCTACTTGTCCAGGCATGTATCCTTTTTGATTCCTTTTGTTTACATGTAATGTTTTCATGTTGTAGATGTTTGTAGGTGTTTCAGAGAGCAAAAATGGACTTGGTGGTGAATCCTTCATGTGTTCATTGTATCTCTATTTCAAGCTAAGTCATTTCTGGCCTATGTAGAATTTGTTGCATTGTGGGTAGTGTAGTTTGTAAATTCCAGGAAAATCAAATTTGTTTGCCTGTTTGTATGTATTTTTGACAGAACTTATTTTGTTTTGTTTGTGGTCCTGAATGCAATGTTGTAGTCTGCTTATTGAATGTGGGGAATTTTCTCAATATGGTTGTCGATATAGATTATGAATCTATTATTGTTTTTGTTTTTTTCTTCTGTTGTTTGTTTCGGGTTTTATGTAAGAGTGTCTGTCTTAGTGTTAGTCACATCCATTGACTTTGGTTGGATATTCAATTTTATTTAGTTCATCTTGATAGTCTTCCTGTGCAAGTAGAAAGTTGTGTAGTCTGTGTAGCACGGATCTGAATGCTGTCAGTTTGTGATGTACGGAATGATACGAGTTGTATATTGGTATGTTAGTTTAGTAGGTTTTCTATACATTCCAAATGTGTACCTGTGGTTCAAGCTGTGAAACAGTAAGGTCTATGAAATCTGTCTTATTTATATTTCAGCAATAAAGGTGATACTTATGTAGCTTTTTTAATGTGGCTGAGTAATTGTTCACCTTGCTCATGTTCCAATTGTACTGTAACATGATGCTGTCAGCATATTTGTGCTAGTATATTATTTTTATGAGTGTTTGTCAATGTTTGTGTGGATTTTTGGTTTTTCTGTAAAAGATTTAAGATAATCTGCTAGAAGTGGAGGAGCCCATAGGTAGAGTATTGTTCTGTGTAAACATTTGGTATTGCAAGTGGAGTAATTCTGTATTGTATTTATGTTGAGAATCTTGGTTACCTCCATGTTGTTATTTTTCTGTGCTGTTGAGGATCACCAGCTGTTTAAGCACGTTGTGTAGGTTGGGATTGTTTAAGAGACAAAAACAAAAGAAAGTTCTCACAAACATTGACAGGCATAAAGTTACTTATCTCCTTGGATAAGACTGCCCTTCCTTCAGCCTGTTTTGTCCCAAACTAAACAGGAACAAAAATTGTACATTGTCTGGTTTAGCTTTTCCAGTGTCCGACCACTTTCACAATCACTCACAAACATGTCTTCTGTTATTCCTTCTATCATTATGGTTGCCAACAATCTTCTGTGCAATATCCTATGACAGGATATTGTTTGCTATTTCTATGACAAATAATGTTTTCTCAGCTCTTAGCTCTTCCAACCTGTTTCCCTATATATTTTGTTTCTAGTACAACTTTTTTTTTCTTTAGCTGAGTATTCCCCTCCAATGGAAGCTTACTTTAATTAAGAAATGACTGGACTTTTCTGCAATGACCACAGCAAACTTTCTTTTCAGTTTCCTCTTCCCTTGTCACAAAAATTTGTACTTCATCATTCTGTTTTTTTTTCTGTTATCGCATCCACCAGCAAAAACTTTTCTTCTCCACACCTATGAACTCCTTATTCGGCCACGGTAGTCTGTCTTCAACCAAAATGGTGTTATGTGTTCAACTATCTGTTTTGAGGTACATGGCTGAACTTTCGTTAATTATTTAACTTCAGTTTGAATATTTTTTCCAATATTTGGCAATTGAATCATCCACTGCAGATATTTTATTGACATTGCTTCTTCAAGATCAAATATTTTTTGACATTAAGCAACCTCTACAGTTATCACAGTCATTACAATCTCCTTTTCTGAATATGGGGACTACCTTTGCCACCTGCCAGTCTTTGGGAATATGACCAGTGGTCCAGCACAGATTAGTAAAGTTCAGAAAATGATCATGCAGTAAGGCTGGCACATACTTTATAAGCATGAAATTCAATCGATCAGTGCCCGACAATTTTCTATTTTTAAAGTGTATACAGCAGCTAAGAATTCATTCATTGCTATTAAATGCACATATTCAATGATGTCTGCAAAATTTGTTTCTTAAGTTGCTCCTAGGTCCAAAGTTCCTCATAATATTCCTTCCTTCTCTGTGATATTGCTGATCTTCAGGTTATTTATTTCTGTCTAATTTAAATACTGTAACATTTTGTAAGTCTTGTTCCCTTTACCCTGCACATTATGCTCTATATCACTTATATATTTGTCCCAGCTATTTTGATCAATTTCCTTACTTCTCTTCTTAAAATGCTGCAGCAGAGCTTATATTCAGACATCTATGCACCCACAGAACAAAAGGATGATTTAATGAAAGATACATTTTATCAAGAACTGGCACAAGTATATGACAAGCTCCCATCAAACGATATAAAGATTATAGTTGTAGATACTAACACGAAAGTAGATAGGGAAGAAATATACAAAGGAACAATTGGGAATCATACGCGTATCTTGTATCAAAAATCCAATGACAATGGCCTACAGCTTATTGGTTTTGCAGCAAGCAAGAATATGCAAGTAACCTCCACATTCTTCCCACACAAGAACGTACATATTGGAACTTGGATGTCACCTGGCCAGAGAATCATCAATCATATAGATCATGTATTAACAGAGAATAGAGGTCCATCAAATATTATGGATGTAAGCTCCTTCCGGGGTGCATGTTGTGGGACATTTCATTTTCTAGTTAAAGCAATCTTTAGATCACGGATAAAGAAAACACCAAGAGGTTCAAATACTAAAACAGTACCCCTGGACATATACAAGTTTCAGGACCCAGAGGTAAAGGAAGTATACCAAAAGGAAATAGCTAGGAAATTAAATATTGCAGAGCCACAAATAACAGATAAGAATGCAAATAGAATTGAGGAACATTGGCAGAAAATGAAGACCAAAATAATAGAAATGGCCAAGGAAGTTCTGGGAGAGAGACGAAAGAGAGAAAGGAATCTCTGGTTCAATGAGGAATGCATGGAATGCATTAAAAACCGAAATGATGCATATAAATGATATCTCAACAGACAAACTAGACAGAGAATGGAAGAATATGAAGAATTAAGAAGGAAAGTTAATAAATTCTGCCTAAAAGTGAAAAGGACTGCCCTAGTGGAGAAAATCTTTAAACCGGAATTCACAGATGGTAATAGCAAACTGGCCTACCAAAAAATCAATAATTTTAAAGACAGCTTTAGAACCAACATGAATCATTGTTATGATCTAAAAGGTAATATAATAGGGGATGAATTAAAAATAAAACACAGATGGAAGGAAGTCTATGATAAACTGCTGAATCCAAAGGGAAGGAAATTCTGAAGAACAACAAATAAATGATGATCATGTGGAAGATCCCAGTCTGCAGGAAGTGGAAGATATTATATAGCATTTGAAGAATTTAAAGCCCCAGGAGTTGACTTAAGCTCAAATGAACTAAAATATGGCGGCATAGAAGGAGAGATGTATAAATTGATTCAAGAAATATGGAAGGAAGAATATATGGCTAAAGAATGGAACATTAGCTTAACAGTACCTATTCATAAGAAAAGGAATAAATTACAGACTGCATAGATTACAGAGGTATCTCAATGTTGTGTACAGGTTACAAACTATTCACTTAAATACTGCAGAAGCGACTGGAACTATATGTTGAAGGAATATTGGAGAAACACCAAGGTTGGCTTCTGAAGTGAAAGATCCATTACAGACCAAATATTCATAGTCAAAATACTGATGGAGAAGATGTGGAAAAACAATCTGGACCTAACACAAATCTTCGTAGATTTTAGACAAGCGTATGACAGCATAGATAGGAATAAACTATTTGAAATTATGCTGTACTTTCAAATACCTATTAAATTAGTACAACTGACAAGATTGACAATGATACAGGCGACAGCCAAAGTCAAACCGCAAATGGGTACGAAATAATTTTTTCTGAAGATTAGTTAATACTTACTGAAACCTTATTATAGCATGTAAAAGTTCAATTCTTTCTTGTTTCACTGACATAAAAAAATTACAATACGATATCTAATATTTTGTTATTAATTTTTAAAAAATGAATTTTTACTACAAAAAAATGTTTTAAGTCATTTTGCAATCATAAATGTTACATTAGATGTAACTAAAATTAATTTTATAACTAAACTAGTATAATGTAATATCTAATCATTAGTATAAAAATTACATATTTCGTCTGTGGTCAAACAACTATCCTTGGAATCCATATTGGATGCTTGTAAATGGTATTTTTACCCATAAAAACTGTAGCATGACAGAAAATCCACCTTGTTCTAATTTAAAAAATAATCATGTATAAAATATAAATAAAATGACTTAAATGAAAATTACTATAAAAATTAATCAAGGACCACAGTAAATTGAAATCATGGTTTCGAAGAAATAAAGTGAAGTAAAAACAACCAAGCAATATATAATAAATTATAGGAAAATAATGATAATCCAAGGTATAGAGTAATAATACCCAGGTAGTATAGGAGCATGTAAGGTGTTACAGTTCGGAGTCCTTCTCCTTTTAAACCCCACTGTTGGGTTTGTCAATTTGTTTTGAATTACTTTAATTATGTAAATCTCGGAGATATTTGGATTTGTGGGATATATTGGTGTAATTAATTAATATTAACTTAGCTCTTTAAGAAATATCAGTGTTAGTGTGCCTAAAACTTAAACAACTTAATCGTTATTCTACAAATTCATCCAACCCTATTATACCTTGAAGAGAGTTATGTCTAAATTTGTATTTTTACGCTCCCTCTTTGGTGTCAGATAATTCCGCTATAAGCGCTGTAGTATCGGCTCAACGAAACTTATAGGTTATTTCGATGTTTATTTTAACCAATTATTCTATACTTATTCAGTTACTTTTTTGTTCCCAGCTCATTAAACCATACTCCAAATAACAAGATTTTACAAATATATAAAGGTTCTTTATTTTTTTACTTAATTCACATTAAATAAGATATGTTCTAATTAACATATGCTTGGACTATAGACTTCATGTTGTTTATTCTAATCCTTTATTTATATTTAGTTATATAGCGTGTTTTGATTTGTATTTAATTTAATTCAGGGTGTGAAGGGTCTTGTAACTGTGGGGAAGATTAAAAATATATAAATAAGAATGCAAGATTTACAAAATTGAAGTGTTGTGTAGTTAGTATGTTTAATATAATATAATTTACCAGACTCGAACGAAGCAAATCGTGTAGGCGGTTGATCGCTAACTTTACTGTTCTGGACGATTATGCAGTACGGTTTTCTTTCTTCGGTTTAATAAAAGTAATTCTTGTCCTGTCCACTTCGCAATACAGCTTTCTGGATTGATTTACAGCCCGATTGATGTTTCTTCTGCAACGCCAGGATCCAAATAAGTTCTTCTTTCGGTTGAAGCAATTAGTGTTGTTCCGTGTAATTGGAAGGTTATAATTTCTGGTGTAGTGAATATTATTAATTGTGTTACTGTTAATTCTTTCTATTTGATTAATATCTCATCAATTCCCTTCGGATATGGGACAGTTCAAGTTCTTTCTTGTAGACTTCAGTTATTTATCTCTATTATGATTTCATATTGTAGTGTTATTTGGTTAATCTGTATTAGTGATAGACGTAAATATTGTCATTAGAATTTTGTATTTTTATAATCGTATCTGGTAATTTCGAATATTATGATTAAATAGATTATTCTTGGGTGTTTTAATCTCATCACCTTCAGTTCATCCAAACAATTCTTGTCAAAATCAACAACTTCTTCTCCTTTTTGTCGTCCCTAGCAACACATAATTCCTTCCTTCCACATGTTTTAAATATATAGTGTTTATTTCATATATTTTTTGTCTATTCTTTATCAATTTGCTATCCTATCGGAATGTAACTTTACCGATAGTTGGTTTATTATTTTCTATACATATTCTGCTGGTTTTTTGATATAAGCCGGTTTTTTTTTCCTTTTTTTATATTTAATCCACTTTCGATATTATATGTTACTAATCGATATCATGGCATTATGGTATTATCATAATTTGTATAAATTTTATTATATATTATTATCAATTTAATGTTTTTTCTAGCTCTTCAAATCGTATTTATTAATTATTATTAATTGATGTACATAATCTTTATGTTATAAGTGTTTATATAGTAGTTTGGCTGTTAGGCCTTTTATTGTAAACTGATCTACCTGCGTTTATAGCTGTTAAATATCTATAGCCCCTTTTACATAAATTCATACATACAATCAAATCTTAACTATTAACATTTATATAAACAATTATTTTTCTATATCTAATAACAATTTTATCTTGATCTATTGATCACATATAATAAAATTCGAATCTATGAACATTGATTAGCTGCTTCACACATCATTCTACAATAGTCATTGAATAATACAACTTGTTTCATTATCTTTCATTAACTCAACACATATTTGGTATAACATAACATAAACTTTATCATAACATTTGTTGTCATAAAATTCTTATTTGTTATTACTATAAATTAAATCATTGTTTCATTTTTTTGTTTGCTTTTCATTAAACATATATCATCAGCTATTATTTAACTTACAGGTTCGTTTATTTTTGTTAACACTACCTTGCATCCTTATTTAATTTTATCTATGATTATCTTTGTAATTATAGGATCTTTGTTCTATTATGGTGTTAAACATTGACTTATTTATTATTCGGTGAACCTTATTTTTATGTAACATGAATGCTGGCATTTCTGTTGCGTTACATATGCTCCCCCTCCTAAAAAAGTTTAGTTGACCTGAATGAAGTTTAGGTCAAATAAACTTGTCTTTTTCACATGCCTTTTCTTCATTTCCTTGTTAATGGTTGACGTTGGGATTTTCAATGTAACTTCATTAGACTAGTATTAATACTTTTTTTTATTTAATAACATTTCATCATTTTAATTAACATTCTTGATCATTTTTATTTCTGTAAACATTATTTGTTGGTAGTTGGCTACACTATTCAATGATACATGAGTTTTACATCTCTTCTACTTATAATTACTATAATCACTGTATTTCTCAATTATTCTTCTGTCAACTCATTTTCTTCTGTTTTCTTCGTCCTACTCCTTTGGAAACTGAATTTATTCTTGCAACTATTCTAATATTCCTTAAATATTTAATTTCCCTAACAATCCCTAATACATGCGTTGGTACAGTTCAGAGAGGCACTGTTTGGCTTCATACTCTGCTGCCCACACCACATTTTAATATAGTACTGCTGGAATTCATCTACAGTCAGCTATAAAATATAATAATAATGTCCTAATAATCTCTTTAATTATTTAATAATAAATATTTGGGAAAAGATTTTTTCTTTGTTGCATTTATATTTCTTCATTACTATTCTTCATATTTTGTAATTCCATTTTAATTCCTTAAACATTCGTTGATATTGACTTTGACAGTTATCATTTGTAGTCATTTTTGTTTTCATTTTTGTTGAGATTGTAATGTTAAGTATCTTCTTCGTTTGTTTTTTTTTTTCTCTGATCACAATATTTTCTAAATAGTTGTTGTGTGATGATCATTATAATTGTATTTTTGACTAAATACATTCCTTAGCCCAACTATTCTTCTTATCGTATTTCATTATTTTGGCTGTTTATTTTTCAATGAATTATGTTCATAAATACTCTTTCTTTCTTGTCTTCTTTAACATTATATTGGTTACATTCAATCGTTTACTGAAATTGTTCCATCATTTGGCAATGTAGTATGTATTTTAGGTCATATGATTTTTTTCCTTTCTTTATTTTGCATAGGTAGATTTGAGGTAATAACTTTTATCTTGGGGTTCATTCTTCATTATTCACACTATTTCTTTATAAACATTTAATAATAATTCTCGCTTTCTTCTGTAATCTTGGGGTTTGTTATTCATTATTCACACTATTTCTTTATAAACATTTAATAATAATTCTCGCTTTTTTCTGTAATCTTGGGGTTTGTTATTCATTATTCACACTATTTCTTTATAAACATTTAATAATAATTATCGCTTTCTTCTGTAATCTTGGGGTTTGTTATTCATTATTCACACTATTTCTTTATAAACATTTAATAATAATTATCGCTTTCTTCTGTAATCTTGGGATTTGTTATTCATTATTCACACTATTTCTTAATAAACATTTAATAATAATTCTCGCTTTCTTCTGTAATCGATAATAAGTTGTTCTTATTGTATTTTAGAATTTAGTGGTAGTATTCAACTCAAATTCTTTTTAAATTCCAAGTATTTTTCTTCAAGACTGGTAATAAGTTGTTCTTATTATTTTTAGAATTTATTCATTATATTTCTTTATGGACTCTTGGTTGTACGTTCCCTTAATTCTTTTCGTGATAGGGTTCATTATTTCATACGTATTGTTATTATTATTTTTTGTTATCACATATGGCCCAGTATATAATAATAATAATTTTTTAGTTATTCCCTCTAGAGTGCTTGGTAACTCCCTGTTTCTTATTAATATTTTCTCACCCACTTGGTATTTAATTGGTTTTGGGTTATTCTTTTCATATTTTCTTCTCTTCATTTCCGTCTTTTCCATAACTCGGTTATAAAATTTAACTGTTTCAAATTGATATTCTGGATTATTTGGAAAGTTTATAATATCCTGGATTTCTCTAGGTGGAAGCCTTTCAAACATAACAGTATAAGGGGTATTTTCAATGGATTGATGGTAAGATATATTTAAAAACTCTTCGGTTAGTGACAAGTATTCGTACCATCTTCTCTGTTGGTCATGACAGTAAGTTCGGAGTATTCTGCCAACTTCCCTCAGTACACGTTCTGCCGGATTACTGCTGGGGTGGTATACTGAAGTCTTATATGTTCTAATGTTGTGTTTTAAAAGATTATTTCTCCATTTATAGCCCTTGAATTGCGTACCATGATCAGTGATAATAGATGACGGTTTACCAACCTCTGCTAGGTAACGTCCGATGACTATTTCCAGAATTTTCTTGGTCGTGGCTCTGCTAATAGCGTAGAGTTTAGTGTATTTGGAAAAATGATCAAAAATAATTATTATGAATTTGTATCTGTGATTTCCTCCACTGCGTGGGAATGGCCCACATATATCTAGGAATACTTTCTCCAGCTTATATTTGGATGTTATCGGGATCATGACTCCCTCCTTCTTCTCATTATTATGTTTAACCATCTGGCAGATGTGACATGCCTGTATAGATTTTTGTACCTTTCTGGTTATATTTTTTATGTACACTTGTTCTTCCAGGGCTTTGACGATTTTCATGGCTCCCATGTGTCCATATCGTTCATGGTAATCCAATATTAATTTGTTTTCCACAGCGGTGGGAATTACTAGTTTCCAATTTATTTGTTTAGGAGTGACCTTAATAAATAATTGGTCATCATGTATACAGTAATATTTAGTAATAACTTCATCAGCATTTTGTATCTTTTGGCGTATGTTTATTAATTTGGGATCCGATTTTTGGTGTTGATTAATT
Organism: Magicicada septendecula; assembly: GCA_034769895.1. Lineage (NCBI taxonomy): Eukaryota > Metazoa > Arthropoda > Insecta > Hemiptera > Cicadidae > Magicicada > Magicicada septendecula. The sequence continues at coordinate 302,472,758 of CM068371.1, forward strand.
TCATTTAGAATAATCTCCAAATCCTTCCGACTTTTCATTACATGGTACACCTTCACAATCTCTTCCTTTTCTCCTTCGAATGATTGATCTTGTATGTTTATTCGGGACAAGACATCGGCCGCTATATTCTTTCTTCCAGGTATATATTCCCAATCAATGTAATACTCTTGCAATGCAAGGACCCATCTAGTTAGCCGGCCATGACTAAGTTTACATCTTTTTAGAAATGAAATTGATTTATGGTCACTTCTTACGGTCACTGGGTATCCGAGTATATAAGTTCTAAATTTATTGCATGCGTACACTACGCTTAGCAGCTCTTTCTCGGTAACATTGTAATTGTGTTCGCAGCTGTTAAGCACCCTGCTGGCGAAGCTGATTACCATATGATGTCCTTCTTTATCTTCTTGATATAGGGTAGCACCTAAGCTAACATTGCTTGCATCACAATTTAAATAAAAGCGTTTGTTAAAATCAGGGTGGTACAACATAACTGTTTCTAAAAATTTCTTCTTGATTAATTGTAGAATTTTATCTTGTTCTGGTCCCCATGCCCACTTGTCTTTGGATGATAATTGTTTCTGAAACTTGGCAGTTACTTCTGAATAGTTATCTTGGAATTTTCGGTAATAGTTGCAAATTCCAAGAAAAGATTGTAGTTGTTTTCTATTTTTTGGAGTAGGGAACAGTTGAATTGCTTCTACTTTTTCTGTTGAAGGTGTGATACCCTCCTCAGACAAATTAAAACCTAAAAACTTTACTTGATTGGCGATAAATTTAGATTTATTCAGCTTGAGAGTTATGTTGTTTTCAGACAATTTTCTTAGTACCTGTTCCACCCGCTCGCAATGTTCATCCCAATGTGAAGAAGTTATAAGTAAATCATCTACATAGACCGTAGTGAACTGCAGTGTTTCTTGTCCCAAAACTTGGTCCATACATTTCACAAATATTGCAACCGAATTAATTAGTCCGAAAGGTAGCCTTTTAAATTGATAGTTCCTTCCGTCAAAAAGGAACGCCATGTATTTTCTACTATCTGGGTGTAGTTCGACCTGCCAGTACCCGCATACCGTATCCCAAGTGCTAATGTATTTAATACCGTGGAATTTCTTTAAAATTTCTTCTATTTCGCCTGGTGAAGTCCTATCATTGATGATCATTTTATTTATTTCCCTAGCGTCCAGGCAAATTCTCACCTTTCCGTTCTTTTTCGGGACTGCCACTATGGGACTGGTATATGGTGATTGACTATATTCTATTATGTCATCTTCAATCATACGATTAATCTCATTCCGGACCTCGTTTTTTATGGAATAAGCAATTGGGTATGACTTTCTGTGAAAGTTCACTGGTTCTTTAAAATTTTTTACACACTGATATCCTTTTACTTTACCTGGAGCGTTGGAGAATACATGTTTGTATTTATTATATATTTGAATTGTGCTACTCTAATCGGGTTAAAATATTTAATTATCAAATTATAATAATAAATCTCCCACCTACCTGCAAAGACTCGGTTCCAGGGATTCGATCACATGTACGCTGGATACAAACACGTGTTAGGGTCATATAAATAACTGATTCTACACATTATTTGCATGAAGAGAATTGATGATTTAATTCTTTAGCATCATTTAAAATTTTGTCCAAAATTTGTTGTTCATGGTTTTACAGATTAAATTACATTTTTTCTCTTTGTCATCTGCTACGAGTTAACTTAACCTATGATCTTACCTTACTTGTTACATATCAATATATACGCAGACAGAGCCCAGCCTGCAATTTTTACCCACTCTCACAGACACACACAAAAAATTACAATGCCCTTAACATTTAAAATAATAACCCCCGCCGGCACGCGGTAACCATTCGAGCTCATTTTATTCCGTAAATAACTGTGTCGCTGTCACATACAACTGATTTGAGGGTTCTCGCATGTTCACTACTACCACTGACACATTTTAGGTGAAATTGAATTTACTCTTGATATTAAAACTTATGAAATTTTGTAGAGCCCACTCGGCTCTGCGTCTGCGTCGACACGATCAGTGACGAACTGGGCGGCAAACTTTTTGTTTGTACACTGTTAATACTTTTTAATGACTGTTTTCACACTTTCTAAGATAGGCCAAATTTGTTTTAACGGCCTATCTTGTAAACCTGAGGCCCCTGTTTTAAATTCACAATTCTATTGCCTGGTGCTGCTTACTCTCTGATACCAAACTGCACACACTGGAGACTGTGTCCCAAGGCTGCTGCTATGTGATTGCGCAATGCGTCTGGCAATTGTTTTGACTGACTGTGTGTATGTTGCATTGCTGTACTGGAGGCTCCTTACAGGTGAAGTCTGGCAATTTAAAAGTGATTGACTGGGTGATCTATGTTAATATAAAATTAAACTGTGGTGGCCCCCATATATGAAGTGAACTGTACACTTTTAACAAAATCAAAACCAAGATTAATAAAAAATAAAAAACCTTCTAATTTGACCCATTACAATACCCCCTCGATGAGAATTCTGCTGTTCATAACAGAAGAAATCTCATCGACAAACCCCGAAGAGGACCGGTGAGGAACTGGTGCCAACAACCCCCTGGTTCTTAAGCTCATGGGTACACAACCCCCCTGGCTCAGCGACCATGGACTCATCTGAACGAGATCACTGGACTTCTCCGTAAGAGATCCCAACACCGAGACATCGAACAGACTCGCACCACAGAGCACCTCACCTTCTAACATGCTACCCCCAAAAATCCTCAATCCCTGGCTAAAATTATTCCAGATCCTCCACCGATATGGATCCCCTTATATGCAAGCTGGGCTGCCTTTAGCAGATACTGGGCTCACACACACTCACATTACATATTACACTTTGACAAATTGTAAAATTGAAAATTATTAAATTCCTTAAGATTGACAAAAATTTCAAAATAATATTTTATCACAAAAAAATTCTCTTCTTTGTTTTTTCTGTTTTTATTTCAAACTAAGCTAAATTAACCATTTCTTATGGCTAAAACATCCTTAACTTAACAGGTGAATACTTAGATTCTAACAATACCATGCAGTACAAGAAATCAACAAAATAAACATGTTAAATACATACATAATAAAATACTCATTACTCAAAAATATTTACTCGCTGGCAGGCGAAAAATCAAGTTTTTTTTTTCTTCAAAAAAATTAAAATTTTCAAAAAAAATCTTAACATAAAAAAAAATTCAAATTTATTTAAATGTTTTCTTCATATTTAAAATTATTTAAATATTGGTTCGGATTAATTAAACAAACAAATTAAAATTGACTTCCTACTATACAAGCTTAGTAGGTGTATGACCTCATCAGCTGATCGAAACTAGGTCAAGTTCAAAACCCTTGACCTACATATGTTATGTATGCTTTCTGAAAATACACTGAACATCTGTAATATCCTAACTTGAAATACAAAACATAATAAAACAAAATATCTGAACAAACAAAATATTAATATAAATAATCATCAACTTGACATTTAAATTATTTAAAATAAACACTTCTTACTGGTATCTTGTTTTCCAAATTTTATCAAAATTCTGTCACTGGTTGAAAAAAATAAACAATTGTATATTCTTTATCATAACTCTCTCTCTATTCAACAATCTTACGTTCATCTACTGTGGGTGATGTAAATTATTTATCTCATTTACTGTATTAGATCTGTATGCATATATAAACTTTACTCTCTGACTCTAATATTAATCAACTTCAATTATCATGACACCCATCTCTAGTAAAATCTCTACCCCAGCAGTCTCTAAAACCCAACTTATCATTTAACGCAATTCGCCGCCTTCTCCACATATATAAAAAAAATATTCTCTAACCCTTTGTACATAGGATATGTGTTTCCCTACCCAAAACTCAATTCCCTTATTTGGCCCCTGGATTCTACCTAAGGCGGCCCCTTCCCCACTAAAATCTATCCCTATCCCGTCCCAACCCTTGTTGCGGACTCCTACATGACACTACCCCCTAATACAAAATTGCCATCCCCAATATCTCAATCTCATTACCTCACTACAAATACACAAAATAACCTCATTAATTATAAACATAAATATATATCATTCAAAACTCTACATAAATTCTCCATTACAACTGTGTCAACATCTAGATTTCACAAAATTCTGTTATATTACATTAACTCAGAAACAACATTACATCATATTAATCTCTACTATTTCAACTTCAACTTTGATTTCAACTTGGACAGATATATGTGTCCCATAAAATTATGCATCACCCAAAAATTATCTCTTATTAGCTGGCATAAATTGTTACTTTATTTCTCATTTTATCAAATTATCTTCCTCATTACTTTAGAACATCTGTGATACATTAAAACATTACCTTGGACATTAATTATTTGTAACATTTACAAACCAACATACCAGTGACATGGTATTGCTGATCAGCTGATACCCTAACACAATGAAAATACATCTTTTACTTGAACCACTTACATGAAATATACATGTTTATTTATCATTATTCCTCACCTCCTTGTTTCCCCTTTCTCTGATTTTGGTCATTTATGTTAACCTGCCAGACGATTTAATTATTGGCTTTTAAAAAAAATACACACATAATAATGAAAATACATATTCTTATCAATGCTTATCTAACAGACAACAATAAAATAATCCACTTAAAATTATAGCATTAACACCTTATTTTTAAATATCTAAGAAGCTAGTTACCTGAACAGAGCACAAGCAGTTTTATTTGATCAAACTTTGAATAAAAAAATGTTATGTTATAAAATTTACATTCGTGACTCCTTTGCGTCACCTCCCAGCCACACACACTATTTCAGATTATGGTGGACTGTGGCGCCCATTCGCTTCGGCAGAGACTGTATATTTTGGAGCAGGTTTTGCCTCTCCGTGTCTCTGCTTCCGCTATTAAGTTTTAAAGTATTGAACATCATCATGTTCTCGTACATAATCATACACCCTTAAAACGGTTCTACCACCTGTCTTGCTACCCCAAGGCGGGCAGAGTGGCAGCCGCTGTTTCATAGTTCCGGGAAGATTTCCTCTAATTGTCACCCCCCAATGAATTTCTAATATATACCAATTTCAAGTCAGCTATGGTCAAGGGACTTGATATGACCATAGCTGGCTGCTAGCCAAAACCACGGTTAGTGCTGGTAAGGCAGTAACCGCCCGAAAAGTCGGGGAAATCCCTTTAATTTAATTGCCTGTTTCATCAATCTAGTTATGTGCGACACAAGGACATAAGGTGTGCCGCACATTTATCGCCCTTTTGGCCTCCGATGGAGGTAACACTCACTGTTACCCCCAACCCATTTTGCTATTTGCGAGAGCACAGGCCCCCCCCCCCGCAATAGCCACTTAATAGCTAACTAATTTATTAACAATTGAACTAAACTTTCTACATATACAGTTCAACACTCCATTGTTCTATCACTTCATTGAGCACCAATCTACCCCCCCAAAATATCCCCACTTCTTGTATTGACAACAAGTTTATATTTTGTTACACATCGTTTCAAAACGTTCCCATGCTCACTGATACTAACTCTTGACAATTGTTTTTGGTCACTTAATTCTAAAATTTATTTAATTTTGAAATTATATACATCCCATTTTTTTTTTTTTTTTTCAAAAAAATTACAATTCAAACAATTTAAGTTCATTGTTAAAAATCATTGTTCTATTAATTTGAATACCAAATTAATTTAATGGTTTTTTAATTTTTTAATTTCTCAAACTCTAAGTTACAATAATTACCTCATTATTAATTTGTCTGTGAAAATTTAATTTCAATTCTTTTCTGTCACAATAAGGTTTTACTCAAGATGCTGATTCAGCAGACTACAACATTTCTGTTTACATTTGTGTGCCAGACTTGTTTTCATAAACAACAGTTATAAACATTCTCAGTTTCAGCATTCATAGTCTAAACATTCTGGTTACCTCATATACAGCCATATCTGCTTACTACACTTTTCGGATTTTATAAATCTTTTATATAACATATTTGTCTCTTACATTTTTTATTTTATGAAGTTAATGTATAAAATATGTAAAATTACAATTTCCATTTGAATCAAAATGAATTTAAACACAGCGCTAGCATCTACAATATTAAGTTACTCCAGGGGCGTCTATACTTCAATTTCATCTCTTAGTACATTCAAAACAATCTCCATGACTTTAATTACCATTTTCAAAATGATTCTATGTGATTAACTGTTCAGTTTTTCCTTATTATTTCAATAAATTTTACAAACATTACATCATTGGTTCTAACCCCTCTTTAAATTCCTCCACAATCACATTCCAACTACCAATGTCCCGTACTCATAACCTAACATAGCAGGTACCACACAAAATATTTATTGAACCTTTTGGTTACATAAGTTTACTTTAGAACATTTTCCAAAATTAATTTTTCTTAATTACCTGTAAATAGGTTATATGTTACTTGTACATGATTATTGTTTATATGTTTACTCTAAGGGGAGGGTTAGGGAAATCGGGAAGATAAAAGGGATAAGGATTATTAAAAGGTCGAGAACTAGGACTAAAGGTAGGGACAAAGCTTCCTCCGAAAATAAGGGTAAATGGAGAAAACCAAGGCTCGCGTGGGCAGGGGCGCGTCCCTGAAATAGACGAAACCCACTGGGACAAGTGGGGAACATCTATCCGCTACCACTTACTGTTTTATATTATTCATAATTTTGTAGTTATTTACCTATAGGTTTATTATAGTTATTTAGTTTGTATTTAATTACAAGATGTAATGTATTATTTTAATTATTTCAGTTATTGAAAACAACATTTTTAATTTCTTTTATACATACATAATAGTTACAACTCATTCATTATCTTCCTCCAAATTATTTTTGTTATTTATTTAAGCTGCAAAAAATTAATATTATTATTAATATCACACCAAGTTTTGCTACATACATACATTATTTATCTAACGTTTTACAACACACAAATAAATTTACTAAACACGTATTTACAATCCTTCATCAATAATTATTCAGTTATATCACACTTCAATATCAAAATCAGCTAGGTCATTCCCATATATTATCATATTTAAAATTGTTCATTTATGAATTTCAGGCTCAACCTCCATCGTCATAGATAAGTCTTTGTTTTATATAGCATTGTTCAGTTTCATTAACGCACAAATTACAATCTTGTGTGTCGTCACCATAAAAACCAAATTCATTCATCTTACCACAATAATCATAAAACAGGTCAACATTAAGTACATCGGTTAAGTCTCCATCAGTAATATTGTTTAATGTCAGGTAATTTGTTTTCTCATCAAGTAAGTCATTATCATTTACAAAAATATTCTCAAAATAATCCACCCCTACTACTCTTTCTCTCAATTCATCATAATTTCTTTTTAATATATATAATTCGATCTCTCTCTCAATACACAACTCTCTTTCTTCATAGCACCACATCACACTCTCACCATTATTCCGGACAGAGGGTACAACATTATACAACATTAATTCATTTACCAATAAGGGTCTCTTGCCCTGCAAAAACAACATTACATCATCATAAACAATAAGGGGAAAACTTGGCCTCTGTCCACCTTCAACTACTATATTATTTTTCCACTCTCTCTCTACTTCATAAACACTCATTAACATTTCATTATCACTACCTTCTGCAATTTCATTAGTACTCTCATTATTTATTTTTACCGTATCAGTCTCTGATACTAACTCTTCAAACACATTAATATTCTCGGTATTACGTACATTATTTTCGACATTATTTGTTAACTCTTTATCTGGTATTACATTTTTGTATTTGTCATTACAATTTTCATTTGTATTATTCTTATCTGGATTCATTACATGTACTCCCATTCGCTCTACACTCTGTTCTAATTTATTTAAACTGGTCATTATTGTCTCATGGGTATTTTTACAACGTTTCTTAATTTCTTGAATGTCATATTTCAACTCATTAATCTCCCTGCTTTGTCTATCGAATTTGTCATTCTGGATATTAAATTTAACATCAGAATCCCTCTTTATTTCGTTAATTTGGTTCTTTAATTCATCCAAACTATTCTTTTGAACATCGAATTTATTGTTCTGTACCTCAAAATTACTGTTCATTTTCTCTAACTGCTTTAATATAACACTCATCATATCATTTCTTACTTGATTACATTTTGTTGAGATTGGAGTCGATATATTACTCGAGTCGTCTATTGCTGATTCAGTTAGGCTGAATTCTTTTACTCGATCTACTGGGGTTGAATGAACCCCTGGTTCTTCCACACTAGCCGACTCGTTCATTTCAACTGCAACCTCGTTATTATCTTCCATTTTTTATAATTGGTTAAATTAAATTAAATAGATTGATTAAATAGATTAATTACGTAACTAATGTAATTAATTAAATTTTATAATGTAGCGTTATGCTATGTTAACCCAAAACATGTTTGTATCTTTGTAGATGTGGAATTTTAATTAAATATAATTAAAATTCGTCCCTGTTCGGGCGCCATCTGTGCTACTCTAATCGGGTTAAAATATTTAATTATCAAATTATAATAATAAATCTCCCACCTACCTGCAAAGACTTGGTTCCAGGGATTCGATCACATGTACGCTGGATACAAACACGTGTTAGGGTCATATAAATAACTGATTCTACACATTATTTGCATGAAGAGGATTGATGATTTAATTCTTTAGCATCATTTAAAATTTTGTCCAAAATTTGTTGTTCATGGTTTTACAGATTAAATTACATTTTTTCTCTTTGTCATCTGCTACGAGTTAACTTAACCTATGATCTTACCTTACTTGTTACATATCAATATATACGCAGACAGAGCCCAGCCTGCAATTTTTACCCACTCTCACAGACACACACAAAAAATTACAATGCCCTTAACATTTAAAATAATAACCCCCGCCGGCACGCGGTAACCATTCGAGCTCGTTTTATTCCGTAAATAACTGTGTCGCTGTCACATACAACTGATTTGAGGGTTCTCGCATGTTCACTACTACCACTGACACATTTTAGGTGAAATTGAATTTACTCTTGATATTAAAACTTATGAAATTTTGTAGAGCCCACTCGGCTCTGCGTCTGCGTCGACACGATCAGTGACGAACTGGGCGGCAAACTTTTTGTTTGTACACTGTTAATACTTTTTAATGACCGTTTTCACACTTTCTAAGATAGGCCAAATTTGTTTTAACGGCCTATCTTGTAAACCTGAGGCCCCTGTTTTAAATTCACAATTCTATTGCCTGGTGCTGCTTACTCTCTGATACCAAACTGCACACACTGGAGACTGTGTCCCAAGGCTGCTGCTATGTGATTGCGCAATGCGTCTGGCAATTGTTTTGACTGACTGTGTGTATGTTGCATTGCTGTACTGGAGGCTCCTTACAGGTGAAGTCTGGCAATTTAAAAGTGATTGACTGGGTGATCTATGTTAATATAAAATTAAACTGTGGTGGCCCCCATATATGAAGTGAACTGTACACTTTTAACAAAATCAAAACCAAGATTAATAAAAAATAAAAAACCTTCTAATTTGACCCATTACAGAATTAAATTTTCGGCCTGTATCTTACTTATTTGTCTACAAGTTTTTTCCCTTTGGAATTCTCGGATCTCTTCTAATTTACTCTGCCACAGTTCGGGATCATCGTCCTCATATCGAATGACTTCTGGTAAATTATTTTTCTTACAAAAATAGCTTTTTATGGCTAAACATCTGGTGTTAACTGGAACGGTTCTATTAGTGTCAATTAACTCGGCTGTCCATAATCCTTCTTCGGATGTTAAAGATATTGTACCTTTATGCAAGTCAATTACTGCGGAATGCTGGCGCAATACATCGCATCCAATCTATACATTAAACGGTAATCCCATCCGACCAAGAATCCTATTGGTAGTGTCATATTATTATTGGTAAGATCGAGCGATACTTGTTTTTTAACTGTTTTATTTTGTCTCCCAGTGGCTCCGATAATTATCACATTATTGACAGGTAAGGTCGGTATGGGTAACTGGACTTCTCGCTGGATTTTTTCAAGTTCAATACTGTCTATCAATGATATGTTAGATCCAGTGTCTATCATTATGGTAGATTTTACCCCATTTAATTTTGCTTTTACATATATTATTTCGTTATTACTATTACTGTTTACATGTTTCTTATCCTCTTCCAATAAATCTTCCCTTATATTCTTCAAATAGTGGTTATTAATTATGGTTATTGTACGATTACTCTTAATTCTGTTTATGAGTCGTTGTTCCCCAAGATTACGGTTCAGTGAAGGGTATTTTTTATACATTCATTTTTTATTTTATGAAGTTAATGTATAAAATATGTAAAATTACAATTTCCATTTGAATCAAAATGAATTTAAACACAGCGCTAGCATCTACAATATTAAGTTACTCCAGGGGCGTCTATACTTCAATTTCATCTCTTAGTACATTCAAAACAATCTCCATGACTTTAATTACCATTTTCAAAATGATTCTATGTGATTAACTGTTCAGTTTTTCCTTATTATTTCAATAAATTTTACAAACATTACATCATTGGTTCTAACCCCTCTTTAAATTCCTCCACAATCACATTCCAACTACCAATGTCCCGTACTCATAACCTAACATAGCAGGTACCACACAAAATATTTATTGAACCTTTTGGTTACATAAGTTTACTTTAGAACATTTTCCAAAATTAATTTTTCTTAATTACCTGTAAATAGGTTATATGTTACTTGTACATGATTATTGTTTATATGTTTACTCTAAGGGGAGGGTTAGGGAAATCGGGAAGATAAAAGGGATAAGGATTATTAAAAGGTCGAGAACTAGGACTAAAGGTAGGGACAAAGCTTCCTCCGAAAATAAGGGTAAATGGAGAAAACCAAGGCTCGCGTGGGCAGGGGCGCGTCCCTGAAATAGACGAAACCCACTGGGACAAGTGGGGAACATCTATCCGCTACCACTTACTGTTTTATATTATTCATAATTTTGTAGTTATTTACCTATAGGTTTATTATAGTTATTTAGTTTGTATTTAATTACAAGATGTAATGTATTATTTTAATTATTTCAGTTATTGAAAACAACATTTTTAATTTCTTTTATACATACATAATAGTTACAACTCATTCATTATCTTCCTCCAAATTATTTTTGTTATTTATTTAAGCTGCAAAAAATTAATATTATTATTAATATCACACCAAGTTTTGCTACATACATACATTATTTATCTAACGTTTTACAACACACAAATAAATTTACTAAACACGTATTTACAATCCTTCATCAATAATTATTCAGTTATATTACACTTCAATATCAAAATCAGCTAGGTCATTCCCATATATTATCATATTTAAAATTGTTCATTTATGAATTTCAGGCTCAACCTCCATCGTCATAGATAAGTCTTTGTTTTATATAGCATTGTTCAGTTTCATTAACGCACAAATTACAATCTTGTGTGTCGTCACCATAAAAACCAAATTCATTCATCTTACCACAATAATCATAAAACAGGTCAACATTAAGTACATCGGTTAAGTCTCCATCAGTAATATTGTTTAATGTCAGGTAATTTGTTTTCTCATCAAGTAAGTCATTATCATTTACAAAAATATTCTCAAAATAATCCACCCCTACTACTCTTTCTCTCAATTCATCATAATTTCTTTTTAATATATATAATTCGATCTCTCTCTCAATACACAACTCTCTTTCTTCATAGCACCACATCACACTCTCACCATTATTCCGGACAGAGGGTACAACATTATACAACATTAATTCATTTACCAATAAGGGTCTCTTGCCCTGCAAAAACAACATTACATCATCATAAACAATAAGGGGAAAACTTGGCCTCTGTCCACCTTCAACTACTATATTATTTTTCCACTCTCTCTCTACTTCATAAACACTCATTAACATTTCATTATCACTACCTTCTGCAATTTCATTAGTACTCTCATTATTTATTTTTACCGTATCAGTCTCTGATACTAACTCTTCAAACACATTAATATTCTCGGTATTACGTACATTATTTTCGACATTATTTGTTAACTCTTTATCTGGTATTACATTTTTGTATTTGTCATTACAATTTTCATTTGTATTATTCTTATCTGGATTCATTACATGTACTCCCATTCGCTCTACACTCTGTTCTAATTTATTTAAACTGGTCATTATTGTCTCATGGGTATTTTTACAACGTTTCTTAATTTCTTGAATGTCATATTTCAACTCATTAATCTCCCTGCTTTGTCTATCGAATTTGTCATTCTGGATATTAAATTTAACATCAGAATCCCTCTTTATTTCGTTAATTTGGTTCTTTAATTCATCCAAACTATTCTTTTGAACATCGAATTTATTGTTCTGTACCTCAAAATTACTGTTCATTTTCTCTAACTGCTTTAATATAACACTCATCATATCATTTCTTACTTGATTACATTTTGTTGAGATTGGAGTCGATATATTACTCGAGTCGTCTATTGCTGATTCAGTTAGGCTGAATTCTTTTACTCGATCTACTGGGGTTGAATGAACCCCTGGTTCTTCCACACTAGCCGACTCGTTCATTTCAACTGCAACCTCGTTATTATCTTCCATTTTTTATAATTGGTTAAATTAAATTAAATAGATTGATTAAATAGATTAATTACGTAACTAATGTAATTAATTAAATTTTATAATGTAGCGTTATGCTATGTTAACCCAAAACATGTTTGTATCTTTGTAGATGTGGAATTTTAATTAAATATAATTAAAATTCGTCCCTGTTCGGGCGCCATCTGTGCTACTCTAATCGGGTTAAAATATTTAATTATCAAATTATAATAATAAATCTCCCACCTACCTGCAAAGACTTGGTTCCAGGGATTCGATCACATGTACGCTGGATACAAACACGTGTTAGGGTCATATAAATAACTGATTCTACACATTATTTGCATGAAGAGGATTGATGATTTAATTCTTTAGCATCATTTAAAATTTTGTCCAAAATTTGTTGTTCATGGTTTTACAGATTAAATTACATTTTTTCTCTTTGTCATCTGCTACGAGTTAACTTAACCTATGATCTTACCTTACTTGTTACATATCAATATATACGCAGACAGAGCCCAGCCTGCAATTTTTACCCACTCTCACAGACACACACAAAAAATTACAATGCCCTTAACATTTAAAATAATAACCCCCGCCGGCACGCGGTAACCATTCGAGCTCGTTTTATTCCGTAAATAACTGTGTCGCTGTCACATACAACTGATTTGAGGGTTCTCGCATGTTCACTACTACCACTGACACATTTTAGGTGAAATTGAATTTACTCTTGATATTAAAACTTATGAAATTTTGTAGAGCCCACTCGGCTCTGCGTCTGCGTCGACACGATCAGTGACGAACTGGGCGGCAAACTTTTTGTTTGTACACTGTTAATACTTTTTAATGACCGTTTTCACACTTTCTAAGATAGGCCAAATTTGTTTTAACGGCCTATCTTGTAAACCTGAGGCCCCTGTTTTAAATTCACAATTCTATTGCCTGGTGCTGCTTACTCTCTGATACCAAACTGCACACACTGGAGACTGTGTCCCAAGGCTGCTGCTATGTGATTGCGCAATGCGTCTGGCAATTGTTTTGACTGACTGTGTGTATGTTGCATTGCTGTACTGGAGGCTCCTTACAGGTGAAGTCTGGCAATTTAAAAGTGATTGACTGGGTGATCTATGTTAATATAAAATTAAACTGTGGTGGCCCCCATATATGAAGTGAACTGTACACTTTTAACAAAATCAAAACCAAGATTAATAAAAAATAAAAAACCTTCTAATTTGACCCATTACAGAATTAAATTTTCGGCCTGTATCTTACTTATTTGTCTACAAGTTTTTTCCCTTTGGAATTCTCGGATCTCTTCTAATTTACTCTGCCACAGTTCGGGATCATCGTCCTCATATCGAATGACTTCTGGTAAATTATTTTTCTTACAAAAATAGCTTTTTATGGCTAAACATCTGGTGTTAACTGGAACGGTTCTATTAGTGTCAATTAACTCGGCTGTCCATAATCCTTCTTCGGATGTTAAAGATATTGTACCTTTATGCAAGTCAATTACTGCGGAATGCTGGCGCAATACATCGCATCCAATCTATACATTAAACGGTAATCCCATCCGACCAAGAATCCTATTGGTAGTGTCATATTATTATTGGTAAGATCGAGCGATACTTGTTTTTTAACTGTTTTATTTTGTCTCCCAGTGGCTCCGATAATTATCACATTATTGACAGGTAAGGTCGGTATGGGTAACTGGACTTCTCGCTGGATTTTTTCAAGTTCAATACTGTCTATCAATGATATGTTAGATCCAGTGTCTATCATTATGGTAGATTTTACCCCATTTAATTTTGCTTTTACATATATTATTTCGTTATTACTATTACTGTTTACATGTTTCTTATCCTCTTCCAATAAATCTTCCCTTATATTCTTCAAATAGTGGTTATTAATTATGGTTATTGTACGATTACTCTTAATTCTGTTTATGAGTCGTTGTTCCCCAAGATTACGGTTCAGTGAAGGGTATTCATTAATTTTCACTGCCTCTATTAGTTTAAATGAGGGCTTACCCCCTCTTCTCTATTTTCATTTTGATTACTGTGTTGATTTTGTATTGTTTCAGTGTGATCCTCCGTATTAGGTTCTGCTATCCTATAATTTCCTTCAGGTGGGTAGTTGACTTTACGCCGGGACTGGTCATAATGGTTGTCATATCGGTGACTCCTTGGGTAATATCGTCGCTGATTACCTTGAGGTCTGGAGTAGATATAATTGACGTTATGTCTATAATTATTGGGTCGTCTGTCCCCATCTCCTCTATTATTGCGACTATCACGATAATTATAATTATTATTGCCGCGATAATTATAGTTCCTGGAATTATTATTCGCGTTTTCATTTTGTGTTCTATTGGTATTAACGTTCTGCGCAGGTCGATTGCGATCGTTATTATGAGAATTGGTTGGTGGCGCGTTATTATCATACTTCTGATATTTATAGTTTAGCATTCTATTTCTTTGGTATTGGTTCTCGTGCTCATAATTCTCCAAGAATTTGGCCATGGCTGGAATCGTTTTGATTTGACTACACATACGCGCATTCTTTATCCCTTCCTCGTAATGGTAGGATAGTTGTATCACCAAACATTCTTCGGGAATTCTGGGCTCTAAGTTCCGCGCCATACATACTTTTCCTAAAAAGTATGAAGTAGGAGACTGGCCTATATTTGTTTCGTATCGACCGTTACTCAAATTATTCCTAATCATGTTCTGGGTTGATTCAGACCAATACTTCTCTTTAAACTGTTTTTTGAACTCAGTCATGTCCAGTATATCCAGGCGCACCGCTGTCCACCAATTATCATAAGTATCTTTAAACGTTTCATCAATCATGCTGCGTATAATATTCCAGCGATTCTCTCTATTTCTTGTGATCACCTCTTCCAATCTCTTTAAAAATTCCATAGGATTGCGCTTGTAATTCCGAAAATTAATCGATTCCCGGTTCTCGTGGTTATTTGTATGACTATGTTGGCATGTCCTATCCCGCCATAAATCTACTTCTTCTTGTAATTGTAATTCACGTCTACTAATTTCCTCTATTTTATTTTTACTGGTATTAATTTGACCTTCCATACTGTTTAAATTGCCATAGACTCTTTCGAGTCGTTCACCCATGTCTGTCTGTATTTGTGTAATCCCTTCCTTATTCTCTTCCCGTATCTGATGTACTTCGTTTTTAATTGAATCATATTTTCTGACAGTTTCCTGTTGGATTTCTTCGACCAATGTTTTGCTCTCAATTTTTATGTCATTAATTTTATTTTGTAGTTCTTCACGAACCTGTACTATTGTTTCGTTAGTTTTTTCTAACCCTTCATTTGTTTTGGCTATTTCTAATTTCCTTTCCTCATTATTTTGGTCCACCTTCTGGTTAATTGTCACATGAAGATTTTCAATTTTTTCATTAATCTGCCTTAAATTCTCTTCATGTATTTGTAGGATGTCTTCCTTCATTTGTTTTACACCCTCATCATTCCTATCTAACCTTTCGTGAATTTGGTTTAATCTTTCGTTCATTTGTTTTGAGGCTTCTTTAATTTCCTCATTTGTTTTGTCGAATTTCTCATCATGTTTCCTAAATTGCTCCCTTAAGTTTTCCTTATTCTCCTCATTTGTTTTATCTAATTTTTCTTCCAGTCTTTTTGAGTTTTCCTCCTGTCTCTTTGAGTTTTCCTTATTTTCCTCATTCATTTTCCTAAATTGTTCTCTCGAGTCTTCCTTAATACTACTCATTAACTCCATTAATTTTTCCCAATTTAGTCCTTCTCTGGCTCCTGCTTTATCTATTTGGTCCCCTTGGGCAACTTCTTCGATTACTTCCCTTTCCTTGTCTGCCATTATTTCAGTTTCCGTTATTTCGTCTGTCTGTTGTTCCATTTCACTGTCTGTTATTAGTTCTATTTCCTGTTCTTGTTCACCTTCTTCCTTCTCAGTATCTTATGCCCTCCTCTTTAATCTAAGTCTGGTATCATACATTTTTATTCTCCCACAGTTGCCTGCTCTGGTTAAGTAATATTATTATACTTATAATTACTTAACTTAAGCCCTACACAAGTTGAGCGCCAATTTGTTACAGTTCGGAGTCCTTCTCCTTTTAAACCCCACTGTTGGGTTTGTCAATTTGTTTTGAATTACTTTAGTTATGTAAACCTCGGAGATATTTGGATTTGTAGGATATATTGGTGTAATTAATTAATATTAACTTAGCTCTTTAAGAAATATCAGTGTTAGTGTGCCTAAAACTTAAACAACTTAATCGTTATTCTACAAATTCATCCAACCCTATTATACCTTGAAGAGAGTTATGTCTAAATTTGTATTTTTACGCTCCCTCTTTGGTGTCAGATAATTCCGCTATAAGCGCTGTAGTATCGGCTCAACGAAACTTATAGGTTATTTCGATGTTTATTTTAACCAATTATTCTATACTTATTCAGTTACTTTTTTGTTCCCAGCTCATTAAACCATACTCCAAATAACAAGATTTTACAAATATATAAAGGTTCTTTATTTTTTTACTTAATTCACATTAAATAAGATATGTTCTAATTAACATATGCTTGGACTATAGACTTCATGTTGTTTATTCTAATCCTTTATTTATATTTAGTTATATAGTGTGTTTTGATTTGTATTTAATTTAATTCAGGGTGTGAAGGTTCTTGTAACTGTGGGGAAGATTAAAAATATATAAATAAGAATGCAAGATTTACAAAATTGAAGTGTTGTGTAGTTAGTATGTTTAATATAATATAATTTACCAGACTCGAACGAAGCAAATCGTGTAGGCGGTTGATCGCTAACTTTACTGTTCTGGACGATTATACAGTACGGTTTTCTTTCTTCGATTTAATAAAAGTAATTCTTGTCCTGTCCACTTCGGAATACAGCTTTCTGGATTGATTTACAGCCCGATTGATGTTTCTTCTGCAACGCCAGGATCCAAATAAGTTCTTCTTTCGGTTGAAGCAATTAGTGTTGTTCCGTGTAATTGGAAGGTTATAATTTCTGGTGTAGTGAATATTATTAATTGTGTTACTGTTAATTCTTTCTATTTGATTAATATCTCATCAATTCCCTTCGGATATGGGACAGTTCAAGTTCTTTCTTGTAGACTTCAGTTATTTACTCTCTATTATGATTTCATATTGTAGTGTTATTTGGTTAATCTGTATTAGTGATAGACGTAAATATTGTCGTCAGAATTTTGTATTTTTATAATCGTATCTGGTAATTTCGAATATTACGATTAAATAGATTATTCTTGGGTGTTTTAATCTCATCACCTTCAGTTCATCCAAACAATTCTTGTCAAAATCAACAACTTCTTCTCCTTTTTGTCGTCCCTAGCAACACATAATTCCTTCCTTCCACATGTTTTAAATATATAGTGTTTATTTCATATATTTTTTGTCTATTCTTTATCAATTTGCTATCCTATCGGAATGTAACTTTACCGATAGTTGGTTTATTATTTTCTATACATATTCTGCTGGTTTTTTTATATAAGCCGGTTTGTTTTTCCTTTTTTTATATTTAATCCACTTTCGATATTATATGTTACTAATCGATATCATGGCATTGTGGTATTATCATAATTTGTATAAATTTTATTATATATTATTATCAATTTAATGTTTTTTCTAGCTCTTCAAATCGTATTTATTAGTTATTATTAATTGATGTACATAATCTTTATGTTATAAGTGTTTATATAGTAGTTTGGCTGTTAGGCCTTTTATTGTAAACTGATCTACCTGCGTTTATAGCTGTTAAATATCTATAGCCCCTTTTACATAAATTCATACATACAATCAAATCTTAACTATTAACATTTATATAAACAATTATTTTTCTATATCTAATAACAATTTTATCTTGATCTATTGATCACATATAATAAAATTCGAATCTATGAACATTGATTAGCTGCTTCACACATCATTCTACAACAGTCATTGAATAATACAACTTGTTTCATTATCTTTCATTAACTCAACACATATTTGGTATAACATAACATAAACTTTATCATAACATTTGTTGTCATAAAATTCTTATTTGTTATTACTATAAATTAAATCATTGTTTCATTTTTTTGTTTGCTTTTCATTAAACATATATCATCAGCTATTATTTAACTTACAGGTTCGTTTATTTTTGTTAACACTACCTTGCATCCTTATTTAATTTTATCTATGATTATCTTTGTAATTATAGGATCTTTGTTCTATTATGGTGTTAAACATTGACTTATTTATTATTCGGTGAACCTTATTTTTATGTAACATGAATGCTGGCATTTCTGTTGCGTTACAAAGGAAATACCCAGAATAAACAAAAATCCATAATAAAAGGATAACTTTTGAGAAAAAACAACCACAGATTAAAAAAAAAATAGAAATCCCCAAAAAAGATTAAATGTCCATAAGAAAAGTATAACACAATAAAATCAGAATAAATGTAAAGTAGATGTAAGTAAAGTTTCTAGACATATAATTAACAGCGGACCAGTGCAATTTATTTTTTGTTATGAAAATCTACTAATGATGATCCCATGTAAGTGCTATTCTTTATCTCACAATATTAGATAAAATGACTAAAAATAAGATAAGAGAATGCAGTAAATAGTGAAGTGAACAAGGGGAAAACCCTAAACTAAAACAAAAACAGCAAAAGACTGCATACAAATTAATTTTAATAAATAATTTAAATGAAAAAACAGATGTGTTTTGTTTATATTAACAGTTCATTGAACTCAAGGCTGGAATGTTTGAGATTGAGTATATTTTTTTGTTATAGAATATATTTATTATGTTTTAATGATACCAATTAATAATAAACATTACTGTAAATAAGTAAGGGCAATTTAGTTAAGATTTTATAGGAGTTATATGTCAGAAATGGTATTAGCAAGCTGAAATAATAATAAGCATTGTATGTGAACTAACATAAAATATAGGCCAAATGGTAAATATCACCCACATTATAATTAGTAAATAAGTTAAGTAAATTAATTAAATTGATGAAAATTGCATATTGTTAATCAATCACTGTGTATAATAACTGTAACAACAATGTGTGAAGGTATTGAAGGAATGTATAAAATATTATTAGAAAAAATGCAAGTGTAATCACCCTGGAATCTAAGGAAAAGCCTAAATTAAAGATAATGTTCAAATTAGTTAACCAAATCATAAAATTACTGAGAATTAAAGAAAACTAACCATTTTAATTCAATCAATGATCTTGTTCAATGATAATTAGAATATAACAGAAATTGTAAACCATATAATATGGCAGGAAGTACAATAGTTAAAGCCTACATCCAAATATACTGTAAATATGACTTTTTGAGTTAGAAAATACTATAAAGTATATCATGTTTGGTGTTAAATAATGCAGAATTAAATAAGGAAATTGATTATGTAATTAGTATTTAATAAAAATAAGTAATAAGCAAAATGTAATTAATCATAAAAATATAATGTAAAAGTCAATTATTTAGTTCAACATATAATTGAGGCGGAAATGCCAGATGATTAAAACAATGTCATTTTAATATTAAATCAGCCAGGACCTTTTGTATGAAGAAGAAAGAGAGTTAATTGATTGTTAAACATTGAGATGCACACATCGGAACGATCTCACACCAATTGATTAATTAAAAAGCTAGAAGATATAATTCTGGATATGAACTAAAACTATAAAAATATAACAGAAAATTTTAAAATAAGAATCGTAAACACCGAGTTCAAATGGAATAAACCAGATTAATCTATTTATGAAGATTGGAAGGCGTAATACAGATATTAGAAAATATAAACGTTAATTCAGAATTTTATCGATACGAAATTCGCCATTGTAAACCTTATGAACTATATGGAACAAGAACACATTTGAACACTGATTGCCGAGCCGAATAACTGACCACTAATCCAGGATAATTACACTGTTACGAAGAGAAATTAATCACTACTGTTTGTATGAGGAACACCTAGAGAATAAACATTTATTTGAAGAAATTCCGTTGTGAAGACTCCTACTACATACGCAGCAAGGGAGCACCCATTTTGAATACTTCGAGTCGAGCATCAGCTGAGATGACGTCAACCTTCACCCAGAGTCGTTGGTTCGAGAAATCTAATTTATTAACATTTTTATATTGAATAATCTTTCTATTTTTATAATTAAGAGTTTTTTTATTGTAAGTGTTGTACTTTTCAGCTTTGCCCTTTCTCTGACTATTTAAATAACAGCTAAAAGAACCTGTAATTCAATATTAATAATTTATATAACGAAATCAATTGCACTGAGATATGAGTTTGTGAGCTGTCGATTAACAGATCGATTCAAAATCGATTAGTCTCTATAACATTAATAAATTCATTGAATATTATAATTTTGAGTTTTATTTATTAGTAAACATATAGATAGAAGAAGTTCAGATAATATTTGATACCTGGACTCCAAGAAAAGAAGAGAATAACATCATTGAAGGAGTATACTCATTGAATAACGGAAGACCACTATTCGGTTATTACATTTGATAGTCTAGTTAACGCGGAAAAACAATTCTTGTTATTCGACATAATAAATTAACTAAATTAATAATTCAAGGAATTAAGAACAAATAAATAAAAAAAATAATTAATAATTCATTAATTAATAAATCATAAATTTTCGTAACTCCAAAAATCGAATTATACGGATTGTTACAAAATTGGCGTTTCCAACATGAAACTTAGTTAAACAACATTCATACAGATAACTTTGTTTTGTTACAAAACCTAGTATTCCGAGTCAGTAGTATTGTGCTTATAATTATAAAAATGTGTTTATGCTTGAATTACTTTTTTTTAAATAGTTCTTTGAAATTATTACTTTTAAATCCTAACACTCATCAACTGTTTCGACACGAATAAATATCAGCTTCCCTGGTCTGTATGCTGAAGAACTACCATCTTTGGCTAATGACTGAAGAAAGACTGTTGTGTCTTACATGTGATAGATCCCACAGAAGCGCTTTATTCTGTAGTGTCTGCAAATCTGGCATCTGATCTCATGGCCACTCTGGGTGTTCTTTATTGATTCAGAATCATGGTATAAACTAAATTATTAATTTTATTGTCTCCTGTAAATTTGAAATGTCTATACCCTATCTGAACATCTACTAGTGTGGACGGCACTAAGTGAAATTTGGCAGTGTAATGTGACATTAACTGGACTTATCTGCATCATTTTGCATGACAAACATAAACTAACCACTTCTACAATGTTCATGTGGGTGATAATACTCTCTGATTATTGATGTATGTGACCTGGCAAACTACCGGTGATTGTTGGTCCAGAGAATACATGTTGATTACTTCAAAATTATCAATCAATCTGTCTTGTAAATTTGTTCAACTTCAGACTCAATTTCCAATCCTCCCACTTGTCAGAAATAAACCCCTTCCTTGGACATGCACTTTAATATGTTCTTTAGGGGATACAAACTGTTTACAATCAAAATTTTCATGACCAAAAAGGCACAAAATTTTATTACTAAATCTAACTAAGAACAACTAACTAATAAAAATACTATGAAAAATGAATAAACAAATAAATGACGCAAGAGTTTGCTTAGAAAACTCATACTAACAGTTACTGCACTTCAAACAAACACTGCTGTGTTGTAGATTCCTAAAATATTATCATTAAAGTCCATTTCAAAACTCTGTACGAGTTTTAAGAGCTATTCTCAATAATGTTATGTTTTAATTATCTCTAAAAACATACACTTTCATATTTATACACTGTATACAATTAATACTGTTATCATATACATCCCACTGTCACTCTAATATATTTAAAAATACTTAAATCGAACAATTTAACAAAGTTTCTTATTAACTGCAAAATCTATTCGAAAATTAATCTCCGAGTGGGAGGCAAACAAAAAGTCGAATTTAAAAAAAATTATTTTATTAAATACAATAGTCACTTACATAACTGATTAAGTATGCATATAATTATTACCCATTATTAGAAACTTATTACATGGCTGCACTGTTTTTTGCAGCCCCTTAGTAAATGGTGCCACCAAAGTACCTAACCATGAGTAGATGCCATCAACAACATCCTCAATACCATCATAATGTTGGGTAGCCATCTAAACCATCATCTAGGTGTCACAATGGTACCACGACCCACACTTTCCCCACATGGTAACAAAGCAATGTACCAGTCTTCAATTTGGCCACCAACAGTACACACACAATTGTCCTCTATTCCAATTTATGAATTTCCATTAATTTGGAGACTTCCAGTTACTGAGGTCTGCCCTCTGGTACCCCTGGCAAACGTAGTTGACTGCCTGACATGCTATTAACGACTCAGCACCATCCTAATATCTGCCAAACTTCATTAACCTTTAACTACTCGTGCTGGTGTAAAAAGTACACCAAAATCGCGTCAAACACTATCGATTTTTTCCAAAGTTATCCCCCCCTTGCCGAGCCATGTAACCCAGTCACCTAGAAGTACAAGCAGTGGTGTTTTGACTGTCACCTAGAAGTACACCCAGTGATGTTTTGACTGTTGATAAGATAAGCAAGATATTGCACAAGTTTTGCTGTGGTGTACAGAATACATCAACACGAGTAACTATGTAAGTATGTTCGAAAGTGTGTATTCTTTTTAATTCTCTCCAACAAACTGTTTTTCTTGTTGTGTGTGTTCGTGAAAATATTTTAGATGATTGGTTTTAAGGACTATTACATTCTTTCAGGCATCAAGTGATAATTTGAACACAAATCATCTGACAGATGCTGAGTTGGAAGTCTTGCTAAAGTTATATGCAATACAGATTCTGAAGAAGAGGCACCAGGTGAAGCAGATACTTCAGAAGACAAAGTTATAGAGGAAAGTGAACATAATTCAGTCTCACAACAAGAAGTGAGTGAATCAGATAATTTAGAGAAGGAATCAACTGAAAAGAGAGAACAGTATGTGGGTAGAGATTAAAAAAAACTCTTGTTTATCTTGTTATTTGAATTAGCAGTCTCTGTAACTCCAACGTCGTTGTGCTTATTTGCTAAACTGCTACATGTCATGTTCTGGATGAGGCCTTCCAGTGTTCTATAATATCATTGTAATAATAAACCCCTTATCACTTTGTTTACTTAAGGTAAGTTCTTTTTGTTAATAAAATGTTTGAACCTTAACTAACCTTTTTTCTTTTATTGGGCACTGGTGTTATAACTTAAATATACAAAATTCCATGTTGTGTACAAAATATACTGCACGAGTAGTAGCATAAAATTTTATAGTGCAAGTAGCTACAGGTTAATATAACAAACTTCATGTTTAAGCTGTGAAACCTACAATAAAAACACAAATAATTTATTTGCATGACATTAAAGAATACTAACATGGCATATAAACACTAACATTGTGACCACATATAATATTAATCAAACAGCTTACAAAAAGTCGTAATGAATAACCTACAATATGCAAAGCTAAAATATAAAATTAGAAATTGATGAATCACAGAAAACAAAAACAAAATTAAGTATTAAAATGAACAGTGGCTTACATTTCTGGTATGCTAGAACTTACATTAAAATGTTAAATTCTCTTCAGCATAAGCTTCTGAATATTTCAGTTTAAATATTTCATTTAAAAAAATATCTGACACTTTATGAAGACCTAGAACATATACAAAGTCAAAATGGTAGGAAAGATTTAGAGGCAGCATGCAGATAAGAGGAGCAGCAGAAATAGTTGAAATACAGAAAAAAATAATGGATGACTCTGGCACGTGCTCACACCTAACTGAAGATGGAATGACTGTATACTGATTAAGTAAACTGACTTGGTTACTTTATCAAGTCTGGATAGTTTCCATACATAGGCTACTTACATTGTGAAGCACTGAATAAGTTTCTAGAAAATGCAGAGTTAAATTGTTGGTTATAGATGACTACATAGCTGTACTTCCTTTAGAGCTTTCACTTATATGTCAAAAAAATATTACTGAATGCAAGAACTTTTAAATTAAGTCAAAACTACACTTAAGCAAAGATTATGAAGTATGCAAAGTGGGAAGTGAGACATCTATTTTTAAATTCCTGGATTTTGTTGTCCATGACGTGTCTGTTGGTTAACTAAATATAATTAAATCACTACCAACTCGGATGGGTAAAAACGTAAAAGTTTTACCTTATAGCCTGAACCAGTTTTCGGTTATTATAAGCTTCATCAGAGGCTCCCACTGGGAGTGCTGTCCGTCTTGTTCTTGGTGACGGTGTCGACTTTTGAAGGATCGATATTGTGTGTGTGGGGTGTGATATATTTGAATTGTGTCTGTTTATTTAGGATCTCGCTTTTACATGTTTTTGTGTGTTTGTATATTTCCAATTGTTCAAGAGTCTCTAGTTTTCGGCCTTTTGTGTGTACGTGTAGCATATCCATGTTATTGTCGATGTTTTTATATGTGTGTGTGGTTTGCTTCAATGAGGTGGTTTGCAAAGGTGGATTCGGTAGTGGAGTGTAGTGCCTTTGTGTGTTCAATGTATCTTTGTTTGTTGTCTGTCCTATGTAGAATTTGTTGCAATCTGAACAATTTAGTTTGTAAATACCAAGTAAATCGAATTTGTTTTGTGCTTTGTGTGTGTGTGTTTTGATAGTGTGTGTTCTGTTTTGTTTGTTGTTTTGTATGCAATTCTGTATCCTGGTTTTTTGAACTTGTACACTATTTTTTCAGTGTGGTTACTGATGTATGTTAGTGTTATGAATTTTTTGTTTTCTGTCTTTGTCTGTTGTTTGTTTTGTGTAGGAGTTTATTGACTATTGTTCTATTGTATCCGTTGGATTCTGCTAGATATTTTATTGTGTTTAGTTCATCTTTGTAACCTTTCTCATCTAGTGGGATGTATCATAGACTTGGGATACAAGTCTATGTATCATAGTTATATATAGAATATACTATGTCTTATAATAAGCGAAAACTGGTTCAGGCTATAAGCTAAAACCTTTACGTTTTTACCCAAAAAAAACTTTGTGTTCTGAGTCAGTAGTGATTTAATTATATTTAATCTATTTTTATGTTTAATCTATTTTTATATTAATATACTTTTTTAAAATGTCGTCTGTTTGAAAAACATACATTTTTACATTTGACTCTGTATTTTTTTAATTTTACAGAGTGGAACTTCACTATATCTACACTTAGATACACTATATTTAATCTACACTTCACTACACAGTGTTAAAACTAAACAAAATTGCCTTACAGTCAGATTCAGTAGTGTTGGCCCACTACAAAAACTGTTCACTACTTACTTCAAAGTCTATTCCTTTTACAGTCTTTTTAATACTCTTATACACAATGAGTCAGTTACTACTGAATTTTTTCTTTTTTCTGATTCATAAGTCAACTTCTGACTTTGAAATTTCTTAGACACAGATCAAATTTGAGTTTACCAAAATTTTAATTAAACACACCTGGTGACATCTAATGGAATTAGAGATGGGCTTAGCTGCTCTTTTGCGAGAGCAGTGATCACAGAGAGCAACTTTAAAAGTAGCAGTGATTTAATCACTGTTTATGTCAGTTTTTTAGGTAATAGTCTGAAAAATGATTTTGCGTTACAAAAAAAAATTAAGTTCAATTATTATTTTTTTTTCCAATTACGTGAATTTTAGACACGTTATAAAAATAAAATTGCAGATTATAAAAGAAAACAAATAGTTCATTTCCAAACATTGAAAAATTGGTAACACTTTTAAATAAAAAGAAATACAGTACTTATTTATTAGTTGCGTTAAAATAAATAAATAAGTAAATATAAATAATGTAAAAAGTTAAAGTATTAGTCGTCTGTAATTTTACTGAAATCGAAGTCGTATTTATCTAAATAAGTTAACAAATTTTTTTATAACAACAAGAATATGTTATAATAAATGAACATTTTTTTTTATAAAAACAAAAATAAAGTAAGATTACAATTATTCGCAAAACATTGTTGTACGAATTACTGGCTTTAAGAAAACAAAATATAATTATAATTTTTACTAATTAAAACGAAAATAAATACTTTTAATTGTAATAAAATATCAATCAAATAATAAACTCAATAAATAATATCTTGACTCTAACTATTGGTAATTTTACTGAGATCGTAGTCATATTTAACAAAATGAATTAACAATTTGTTTTGATCAAAATAAAAATATAATAAACAAACAAAAGTTAATCTCAATATAAATAAAGGAAATATAAAATCATCAGTTATTTTGAAAGAAATCAGTTCTAGTTAATGTTAATCATTGTACTTCAAAAATAACATCTTATTAACTTTGCTATCAGATAATTTTGCAGGACGTTCTGTAATAATCATACTGTGAATAGACATGACTACTGCTTGTATTCAGTTTTATTATAAATTAAATTTTTTATATCGAAAAGACAATTTGAAAATATACATATAGTTAGTAGTGCTAGTGCGACAAGAGCAGGAACTTTACAGAGCAATCACAGCTGCTCACTGCTCTATCCACGGAGCAGTGTTCTTAGAAGCAGTGTCGCAATCACAGTCCCACCTCTAAATGGAATACAGACAGATAAGTAAAAACTTTTGCTGACATAAATGTTGAGAAGAAAATTTCCTTTCAGTATCATTTTCACCTTACAACTAACCCCTTAGTTTTCCTCATATTAACTTTGAATTTTCAAACGACAGTACAAACCAAAGACTACCCATTATTACCACTCGATAAGCCAAGGTTTGGTTAATTCTACACTAAGAGTTTTCCTATTACTGGATTACACCGAATTTAAAATTTAAAAAAGTATCGTCTGGTATGACCAAATTTTGAAGTCAGACTTGTTTAACATTGCCATATTCTGACCTGAGTTTTCTGTCATGACCAGAATTCAGTTTCTACCAGCTTTTTATTAAATGTTCTATAGTATTTGAATATATCGGCTTCTACGTACTGGATGAATACAAAAAAAATCTTTATTAGTTTAATTGTTTTCTACACACAGCTCAAGTTAAAACAATTCAAAGTGTATACATAACCAAAAAAGTAAATTCACCAAATACAAGAAAATTTTTAAAATATAATGAACACAAAATATGTTGCATGAACTTTTAGGAAAATTACTAAAAATACTTTTCTAAACACGATACATTTCCTGGCCAAATTATTTTTAAATTAATCAAAAAAACTTAAACAAAACTTGATTTCTTCAAATCAATTAGTCGATTGCCCATGTTCTATTCATCCTTAAAAGTAACGTTGCTTAATTATAGTTTTTTAACCCTGTTAAAATAGAATTGACTATAAGAAAGTTTTTATAAGTTTATAAGCACCTCCTCCATAAAGAAATACTGGGTGTACATTATTCATTCGAGTCATGTAAGCCTACCCATGCCAATTCAAAATACGAATAGGTAATGCCAATTACGAACTCATAATAGGTAAAAAATGTATTTTAAGTGTAACGTTTTTAGAATTTTCTGTTTCAACCATATAACTGTGTATAATATATGAAAAAAATAATAAGTTTCTGTATTATGAATACCATGCGAGAAATCGACTAATCGAATTTTGAAAGGTGTTTTGTTGTTTAATTAGTTATTTGAAGCACACTTTTTGATAAAATTCTATGCGGATTATTTTGAGTTTCCATAGAGGCTCTTCAATTTTTCATATTCTGTTCTTTTATATTAATGTCGGTTATACACCCCACTCTGAATATTCTAGACCATGTTGATCATAGAAAAATTATGGAATTAAAAAAATTTTGTTTTGTTGTCTATGACAGTAGAAAAGTCAGGGAGACCTGACTATTATTCAGTTTAATTACATTCAATGACATTTGGTATTAATCAGTTAAAAATGATGTTTGAAGTGAAGGTTATCTGCGAATCATATAGGCCTTACCTATTTAACTGAGAAAAAAATTATTCAAAAGGTCAAATGCAGAGGCATAGCTAGGGGGGCAAGGAGGCTGCTGCCCCGGGCGGCATTACCTGGAGGGTAGCAAAGTGAGCATAACTTGAAAAATTTGTTTCCAGTTCACAAAACTACAAACAACTTCTTTCTTTGATATGACTATTCCTTTCATAAAAGAAGCATAACCAGCCACCTTGTCTGTTGTCATAAACCTTGCGTGAAAACAGTATTAGTCTATTTATGCTCAAGCATAGTAATTATGGTTCATTATGATAA
The DNA here is from genome assembly GCA_034769895.1 of Magicicada septendecula. NCBI lineage: Eukaryota > Metazoa > Arthropoda > Insecta > Hemiptera > Cicadidae > Magicicada > Magicicada septendecula. The sequence goes on from CM068371.1 coordinate 302,501,715, forward strand.
CTAGTGACTTTGTAGTGAGTTGTGCTGGAAAGGAGAACTGAGAATCATACAGTATTAGCTTTATATAGACAGTCTTAACTGCTATTCGTATACAGACAAATATATTGTTTGCAAACATATAAAAAAAACTTTACGTGGGCTGTGGGCTACGTATGTGCAGTTCTTCCCAGTTCGACGAAGTGAACACGTTGATCATCAGTTATTGATGAGTTCCTTGAGTGTGCGGTTTGTTTTTGCTTTGTGCGTCTTGTGGGCATATCTATAATACTTCACGTGTATGTCATCATACTAATACTATTATTGAAAAATGATTTTTTTTTTTAAATTTTATTTGAAGCTGATGTGAAACGAAGTAAACTCAGTAGTGTCCAGTTTCGGAAGTGGAGGAAGAAATACTAAGAACTACAACAAGTTCCAAAGATTTTATTAAGTCTTTTATTCAAGGAAAATCAAACCCTGAGTGTGAGAATATTACAATTAACAAGGAATCAACTTGCGATCATAAAATGGATGCTGTTAGTGACGATGCTGTTGACAGATACAGTAAAGTTAACGACGTGAATATTTCAAACTGTGAAAGTGTCAAACTACAGTTACAAGATTAACTTGGTTCTAGTACCCTGGATGATGTTGCATTGTGCAGTATTGAAAGTACAGGAGACAAAGGACAGAACATTACTAGCAACAATGTAGACCGTGTTCTCGGTGCTGCTCTACAAGATATGTGAGCTTGACCAAGCGAGATATCTCAACCGTTCCAAGATATAATGGTGAATAGAGGAACATGTCAGTTGCAGAACAAGGACAGCCATTTCCCTGAAGATGAAGCTGGACAATCCTGAATCAAGTATTGGTTTGATAAAACCTTGCAAAATGGCGAAAAGGTAAATTGCACTTGGATGTGTTTCTCTCCACTTAAGAAATCTTTACTTTGCTTTTTCTTTTTTTTTGCACTTTATTTCCACAAAAAAAAAAACTATCAAAGAAGCCATTTCAATGATGAAAATGGGTTTTCGTCATGGCAAAACTTAAATCCCCATATTCAGGATCATGAAAATAGTCCTGCTAAGACATGGAAAGAAATCGTCGAATGGATCATTCCAAACTCTAGCACAACATAATTTGACACTGAGAAGACATCGAGAGCCAGTTACTAACAATGAAAATCCTGGAAAATTTCTGGGTTTGTTAAAATATTTGGCTAAATTTTACCCTGTCATGAGATCTCATTTGGTTTCAGTCTCTTGTAAATTTGGGTGTATATTATATCTTTTGCCAATTATTCAAAATAAAATAACCAGCCTGTTAGGAGAAAGAGTGCGCAAATATATTATTACTCCATGTTAGGAGGCGAAGTACTTCAGTATTATATTTGACACAACACCAGATTCTGCACATGTTGAACAAATGCTACAGATTATAAGATTTGTTGAAATTAAACACAATTTTTGTTGATATCAAGGAAGTCTTCATAGATTTTTTTCCTTTAGATGTGAAAACAGCGGAGATCACAGAAGCTATTACAAGTAAACTTGAGAGAGATTAGTTGAATCTTAGCAACTGCAGAGGTCAGTCGTATGACAATCTAGCACCAATGGATGGAATCTATTCAGGAGTTTAGAAGAGAATATTAGATTTGAATCCACTATGTTTGTTCCATGTGACAACCATTCACTTAACTTGGTTGGAGTTCATGTAGCTTATGTAAATGTTCAGGCAGTGACATTTTTTGGGACAGTAGAACGTCTATTCACCTTCTTTTCCTGTTCCATTTAAAGATGCAGTGTCCTTAAAGACTTCGTAAATATTACTCTAAAAGGACATAGTGATACCAGGTGGAGTTCAAAAGCAGATACATTGAAAGCAATTGTGATGGTACAATCATGGTACATTTATAATTGCTTTAAATATGGTAAAAACCATAACTATTGTATTTTTCTTAATTTGGTCATAATCAAACCAACCTTAAAGAACCAATATGAATATATAGTGAGTGGAGTGTATAATAATATTTGTCAGGATTTGAACCAATTCATAGCAAAAACTGTGAAGCATCACAAAAAACAGTATGCAGTTTGTGGCGATAAGAGTGCTGAACCTTAATTACGTCAGCGGCTGAGAATGTGTTTACATCAACAACACGAGACTGTCAACAGCTTAACAATGGAAGTGTGACGTAGGTTCACCCCACCTCAGCAAAATCTAACAAAGACTCTTGATCATTTCAACTGCAGCAGTGATCAACGCAGGCCGGCAACCCGTTCACTCATACGTGAATTATAAATTTTGAACCACTGTAAGTGGTTAATAAACAGTATAAATATCTAAAGTGCGTCAACTACAAAATGTGACCGTAACGTGCAATCGGTAAACTCGCGGTACCGTACGCGAAGTTTTACCGCACCAAAACTGCAACTATAACAACCAGGAACTACACGAATTTGGTGAGAACGTTCCATCAACACACTCAGATACTTATTTTATTTCCACGTAAACTTCATCTGAAATGATCAAATCACAAATCATATAAATTCAAATATTCAAAATTTCAATTACATAAAATGAGCTCCTAAAATAATAAAATTTGTACCATGAGAGAGAGAGAGAGAGAGAGAGAGAGAGAGAGAGAGAGAGAGAGAGAGAGAGAGAGAGAGAGAGAGAGAGATTGCGTGTGTGTTGAGTAATTTCTAAGTGCTGGGTTGGGCACAACTACATATATTACTATTTTATAATTACTAAAGATATGTAAGGATATAGTCACGTAAGTACATACTATTAGATAATCACATATTTACTTGCATTATGCTTTTGGAGGGGTTAGAGTTTGTTTCACATTTGCAAAACTGTTATGTAAGAGGTAGATAAAATAAAAAGGGTATTTCATTGGTAAAATTTATAAACAGATGTTTTATTATTTCAAGCAACTTCCGTTCATCATAACTTCGCGTAACGAATTCCTGGCCTATAACATATGTAACAAAGATGGCGCCCGAATTTTGTAAACATAATCATAAGTGTAACATACAATATATCGTATACATAAAATCAACCGAATCGTAAGATCACAGATGTCGCCCGTAATAACAGGGACTCGGCATAAAATTTTATGCGAGTACGCCTAGAAAGAGAACGGAAAAAGTTGTTTGAGGTAATAGATACCAAAATTGTAATACGTAAACATAACCCAATAGTTAGGTTATACCATTGTATGCATGTGTGTATTGCAAAATTGCCAACATGAGTACAAATGATAATATTACGTTAGAAATCAGTACAACTGATGTAAATTTAACTGGCGAGATGGATGTACAATTAAATCAAGCTAGTCAGACTGACGAGGCAAATACGCCCGTGTCTGCAGAGATAACGAAAATCGATACATCCATTCCAGCTATGTCAGTTAGCAAACTAGATGGTACTGCTGAAATGATGAAAATTTTATTAAATAAATTTGACAGTTTTGATAAAAAACTAGATGAGCAGAAAATTGATTCTGATAAACAATTCAATGAACTTAAAAATGAAATAAAATTAGGTCACAATCACCTTATTAAGAAATGTGACAAGCTCATCACAAAACTAGATGAGAATTTAAATTTGGTAGAAAGTCAATTAGAAAGTCAGAAAGTAAATAGCAGTACCCAGCAAAATGCTGTACTGAATAATAACATATTTAAGGTTGATAACTCAAATAATGAATGTACAGATAACTCAAATATTACAAGTAGTAAGAATGTGGTGTTAGAAAATAATAATGAAAGTATAATGAGTGAAAATGAAAGGTTTGAATTTATTGAGTCAGAAAGAAAGTTGAGAGAAAGTATTTTAGTACAAGGAGTGCAGGGGGTAGAATTTTCTTTTGATGTTGTGTTAGGGGATGAAGACAAGTCTTCATGTAATTTTTATAAGGATAAGAGTTCCTTAAATTTATATTTGGGAGACGATAGGTCTACAAATAAAGTTTTTTTGTGTTTTTGTGTACCTAATAAGTGGTGCACTTATGTTAGGGATAATTTTATGTTAGGGACCCCTGCATATTTTGAGAGAGAAAGTGTAATTTGGTGTCATGGAGAGAAATGTATTAAGAGAGAAAGTATAGAGAGATATTGTGAGAGTCAGAGAATAATAGAAATATTTAAAGTAAACAGAAATTACAGACAATTGTTAGAAAGGTTAGGATTAGATGTGGTATATGAAAATGATGAATACTTACCTGATAATAATAATGAATTTGAGATAACAATAAATGAGAATAAAGGTATTAAGTACTTACCTGTGGTGGAATATTATGAAGATAATAACCAATTAATAACATATGATACTGAGATAAACGGAACCCTACTTGATCGTGTCTGGAAATATTTGGTTAATAACAATTTCATAAAGGAATATGAATATAATGTTGCAGATAATAAAATATATTTATTAAGTAATAAGTTAAGTAGACCTAAGATTCGTTTGTTGTTCAACGATGGTGGATAGACTATTGTATTGTGAAATGAACATTAAAGATATATGTGTAAAGTGATATTGAATTGAACTGCTATGGATTGAGTTTGGTAAACAACAAAATAATGAGTTGAAGTGTATATTTTTCATTGTTTTTATGTATTTATCTATCAATGTATTTTTGATGTGTATTATGTATTATGTATTACAGGTACACCAGTATGTATTATTATGTATTTTAATAACATGTTTAATAATAATATTTTTTTTCAATTGAATAACAATTAAAGAGTAATCATTCTTTATTAAATTGTGGTACAAAAGAAAGGTGTACTAACTTTGTAACTTTATAAATTATTAATTGTCATAGAAAGTTTTTAATGAAGTTCAATCATTATTTAATTGTAAGGAAGGTAATTACTAACGAATAATAATAATATTTAAATAAAAATATATATTTGAATAGTGAGAAGTACTGTTATGAGTAGGTGAGAGATGTATTTTATAAGACAAATGTCAATGATTGCAGTGAGGTAAAAAGTTTAAACAGGAATAGAGCCTGGGTATAGAGAAATGCAGGTGAGTTTAATTAATGAAAATGAAGTTAGTTAGTTAAGATTTTTAAAGAAAATAATACAAAGAGAATTATTAGATATTTAGGGGCACAGTAGTTAGTGATTATTTGTAAAGGTGAGTTAAGTAAAGGTATAAACATATATTTGTTGTTGATGAATTCTGTAGTGGGGGTGAGGTGATAAGGAGTAGCCAACCAATAGTGTTGTGGCAGGTAATAGCGTAGTTTAAGGGAGTGTTTGCCGAATTTTATGGAAGGGCAAAATAATATGAATGTATATAGCCGGTTAGGGAACACCCAACTCATTGCAAGGACGAGCGGTGCCATAGGATTTAAATGAAATTAGTAATGGTGTTTATAATTAAGATATTGGTGTCATGATAGGTAAATTTGATGGTTAGTTAGAAGAAGGTGAGTAAGATTATAATAAATAGAAGCATAGTGAATATAGGAGTCACCCAGACTAAACAGTGATAGAAGGTGGAAGGTTAGGTAGTTAGTTAGGTAGAAAGTTCAGAATAGAGAGGTAATGAATTATGAATAATGAAGTAATAATAATAATAATAATATGAATCTTAATAATAAATGTGAAATAATAATATTATAATGAGTGATGTTTAATGAAGTAATTAATTGAAATACAATTAATTTTTTTTTAAATGCAACTTCAAATAAATTATGCAAATGTTATTGCATATCTTATAGTGCAAATCTTAATCAATGAATAAATTATTTAAAATGAATTTTATAATGATAATAAATAATAATTGATGTCTAATTAATGACTTAACAGAAATTGTAAATTTTTAACTTACATGCAATTTAGATAAAATATGCAAATCAAGATTAACAATGAATCAATCATGTCAATGTATTATGTAAAATGTATTATGTATTTATGTTATAAAATTTTTAACATACTTTGGAAATAATGTGATGAAGGGATAAAAATAATTGGCGCTGTTAATACCAGATTATTACCTGTTAATAATAATAATAATAATAATAATAAATTTTTTTAGTTTTATCATTCAATAAGAGTTATAAACAAATAAATATACAGATTTATCAATTCTTTTATAATTTGTTTTTCTCCAGGTTTGGGAGATTTATAGGGTAATTTTCCTAATTTCAATTAGAGTTTAAATTTTTATTATATCAATGTGTTTATGTTATAATTGCAGTAATTGTAAAAGAAAGAAGATAAATATTGTCGATAGTAATCGAAACCATTCATTAATTCAGGGTTTGTAATATGAAGAAGGGAAATTCTTTCTAATTCTTGAGAAATATATATTTCTAATTCTTTTATAACTATATTAAGCCAACCCAGTGCTTATTGGCACAAACCAGCACTTAGCTAAGGGGAACCAGATCAGTTGAGGATGGAATGATTTACTAAGCCACTATTTTAATATTTATTATGTATTGTTTCAGTGTTTGGTGATATGACAGCGGTCCTGAGCTGGCCAACGCGTCAGAGCAGGGGCGTTAAGAGCCTAAATGGCCTTATGGTGTTGGGATCTCGCAGGAGAAGTCCAGTAAGGTCATGTAGGTACGGTCATCATCATCAGACCAAGGGTGAGTTGTAATTTTCTTTTATATAAAATTGTAAAGGGGTTGTGGCGACTTATCCTGGCTGATCCCTTTAGGAAGTATGAAAGGGTCAATGAAAGTTTTTGTGCTTCGACACACAATCTTTCATTGAGGGGGTTTTGTGATGGTACAATCATGGTACATTTATAATTGCTTTAAATATGGTAAAAACCATAACTATTGTATTTTTCTTAATTTGGTCATAATCAAACCAACCTTAAAGAACCAATATGAATATATAGTGAGTGGAGTGTATAATAATATTTGTCAGGATTTGAACCAATTCATAGCAAAAACTGTGAAGCATCACAAAAAACAGTATGCAGTTTGTGGCGATAAGAGTGCCGAACCTTAATTACGTCAGCGGCTGAGAATGTGTTTACATCAACAACACGAGGCTGTCAACAGCTTAACAATGGAAGTGTGACGTAGGTTCACCCCACCTCAGCAAAATCTAACAAAGACTCTTGATCATTTCAACTGCAGCAGTGATCAACGCAGGCCGGCAACCCGTTCACTCATACGTGAATTATAAATTTTGAACCACTGTAAGTGGTTAATAAACAGTATAAATATCTAAAGTGCGTCAACTACAAAATGTGACCGTAACGTGCAATCGGTAAACTCGCGGTACCATACGCGAAGTTTTACCGCACCAAAACTGCAACTATAACAACCAGGAACTACACGAATTTGGTGAGAACGTTCCATCAACACACTCAGATACTTATTTTATTTCCACGTAAACTTCATCTGAAATGATCAAATCACAAATCATATAAATTCAAATATTCAAAATTTCAATTACATAAAATGAGCTCCTAAAATAATAAAATTTGTACCATGAGAGAGAGAGAGAGAGAGAGAGAGAGAGAGAGAGAGAGAGAGAGAGAGAGAGAGAGAGAGAGATTGCGTGTGTGTTGAGTAATTTCTAAGTGCTGGGTTGGGCACAACTACATATATTACTATTTTATAATTACTAAAGATATGTAAGGATATAGTCACGTAAGTACATACTATTAGATAATCACATATTTACTTGCATTATGCTTTTGGAGGGGTTAGAGTTTGTTTCACATTTGCAAAACTGTTATGTAAGAGGTAGATAAAATAAAAAGGGTATTTCATTGGTAAAATTTATAAACAGATGTTTTATTATTTCAAGCAACTTCCGTTCATCATAACTTCGCGTAACGAATTCCTGGCCTATAACATATGTAACAAAGATGGCGCCCGAATTTTGTAAACATAATCATAAGTGTAACATACAATATATCATATACATAAAATCAACCGAATCGTAAGATCACACAATATCCACTCAGCTGGATGAAGTGATCTCTGCACTGGTGAAACTGAGGGATACACCGACTGAAAGAATTGATATGAGAGAAGATGCAGCATTAATAATTAATGTGATAAAAAACTTTAATTTTGTGACCTTGCTCTTTTTTCTGGACAGATATTTTTTCTTCTATGGACAAAATGCAGAAAATCTTGCACATCAAAGGAATAAGCTTTATTCAAGCATTGACAAACGTTGACATAGCTTCTGGAGAAGCTAACAGACAAATTAAAAATTTGGAGGAATGAGCTGTGTGACAATGTCATTTCTAAGGCAGAGCAGATATGTAATTAATGGGGTGTCACTATCATAAAAAGGATAAGAAGGAAGCACAGGATGCCAGGGGAGTATGCAGACGATTCTGTATTAACCGTTCAGAAGTGCGACGTTCTCTAATAGAAATTTTGGACTTACTGACAGTTGAAATTTCAAGCTGTTTCTCTAACATAAAAATGTTAGAAAAACACTTTGGGATCCTCTTAAATTTGATGCGTTCATAAATGATGGGCTTGTACATTTTAAGGAACCGTTTTTCCAAATCAATATTAAGTGCACAGTGGTTGGAAAACTTTACCCACATGACCAAAACAGTGAAGAATTTTTCAGTGACTTGAAAGACGTCATACTTTAAAAAGGTCAAAATTTAACGGAAAACAAATGGACTTTACACCTCAGGGACTGCTACAATACATTTCTTCAATGGGGTTAGAAGCCTACAAAACACTAGCAACAGATTTAAACATTTTTCTTACTTTACCAGTTTCTGTGTCTTTTTGTAAAAGATTGTTTAGTAAATTTAAATTGATTAAATCTTACCTACGATCAACAGTATCCCAAGAAAGTGATTTATTTTATTACTTTTAATGTAGTTATTTGTTTAACTTTATGGTGTTTAGGATATTGTTTTGACGATGCACTTTAGACCTACAAGGAATTTGCATGTTTAGTAGAACATTGTTATGTTATGCGCTTTTTATATTACTACATTATATATAGTCTACATTTGTTAATAATAAATGTATACAAACTGAATACCGGTAATATTATAATATGTAATTTCTCAAATTTGACTTAAAAATATTCTTAAGAAATTTGGTGGACGTGCATTCATACAAAAATTTACACATTTGCATTTTATTAAGTACTTTTTTCACTGCATGGGTCTTCATTTTTGGTGTTTTGTCCCCTTCAATTGTGAAGGTGAGGCGGCTGACGATCTCCTTGCCCGCGGCATGAAAAAGCCTAGCTATGCCACTGGTCAAATGTAATTTTAGGGCAAGTAAATGCAACCAGTTATTTGGACACAACTTTAAATGTTTTCAGTCTGTTACCATTTCAGTACATCTCATTGTATGTGTATGTTAGGCATACTTATACCAATGCAGTTTGAACAGAAATAATCAGATAGTTCCCTCCCAACTTAATTTTTAAACTTTTACAGAACAAAGTTAAAACTGTCAATTGCTCAAAACATAAATTATCCGATTTATTTCTTCGCACTTAAAACAAACCACAAAATGGAAAATTGTTCATGTCAAATCTAATCTGTTTAATAGAAACTCACTGCCTGTCGATACACAACCACAAACGTTACAACCATATAACTGTAAATGAGGACGAATATCTAAAAGGAAACTCAGCATACTTATCAAGGAGTGTTGCAGATGGATTACCAATATAATTGATTAAGGTCTATAATGCACACCAGAGCTTATTAATCATAATATGACCAACTTTTACAAAGGAACCCTACAATAAATTCTAGTTTATCAGTGCAAATCAGTGAGCCATTTGAGAATGAACTGTTATATACTTCAGATTAAATAATTTGTACTTGACATACACATTGTAATTAAACAAAAAAATCAAGTTATGTACTCCAGTGATTTAGGAGCTTTTTTACCAATAACAGGACTACATAACAGTACTTAATTTCAATAATAACCTCATTTAAACACATAGTGTTACTCAGTGCTTAGTATTTCTTAGTTTTGTTCATTTTTTTATAATATCACATGCTGGGCTGCAGTTGCCAACTACTGCAGTAGAGTTCAGTCAACCCCTCATTATCTGGAATAGTGAAGGAGATAAAACTTATAGCTAATCAAAAGCCATAAGATTATGGTGAACAGTATTTCTTTTGTAACACTATGGTATAATAAATAATGTTAGGCTGTGTACAATAGTTTGAAAACATATTAAATTTGAAATCATTTAACAATAAATATATATTACATATTCATGTATAATTAATTTAGATTTAGCATATAATATTTATTTACTACAGTATAATACCAACTTTAATATAAAATACTTTAAACGTAGTATAACAGTATCCCCAGCTTAATTACTGTACTCTTCTTCAACATAAAAGAAGTCACACAATACTTTCTAATTATAAGTATAATACTACTGACCCAAACACTTAGTGTTATACTTATAATTAGTTAATCAACAGACAAGTCATGGACAACAAAATCTAGGAATACAATACATTCTTTGTGGCTTAACAATATAATGTGACCTAACCTTATTATGTTGAAAAAAAATCGGTATGGAGAACCATACATGACTTCCATGTTGAAAGGCGTAGCTAGGGGAGGGCAAAGGGGGCAGCCGCCCCGGGTGTCATAGCCAGGAGGGCGGCAAAGTGAGCATAGACTTGAAAAAATTGTTTTCAGTTTATAAAACTACAAACAACTTTTTTTTTATATGACTATTCCTTTCATAAAAGAAGCATAACCAACCAGCCTGTCTGTTGTCATAAACCTTGCGTGATAAAACAGTATTAGTCTATTTATGCTCAAGCATCTTAATTATGGGCCATTATGATAACCATACATTGATAATCTTAACTGCTATTCCTGTAAGGACAAATATATTATTTCCAAATGTATAAAAAAAAGTTACGTGGGCTACGTATTGTATGTGCTATTCTTCCCAGTTCGACGCAGCGAACATGTTGATCATCAGTTAGTGATGAGAATCTTCAGTGTGAGCTTTGTTTTTGGTTTATGCGTCTTGTGGGTACATCTATAATACTTCACATGTTTATAAATATACTAATACTATTACTGAAAATCTACTGACTTTTTATACTATTACCGATTTTTTTTTTCATTTTATTTGAAACTGATATGAAACAAAGTAAACACAGTGGCGCCCAGTTTTGGAAGAGGAGGAAAGGAAGATTAAGAACTACAATAAATTCAAAAGAGTTTATGAAGTCTTTTATTCAAGGAAAATCGAGCCCTGAGTATCAAAATATTACAATTAACAAGGAATAAACTTGCAATCATTAAATGGATATTGTTAGCGACAAGGCTTGTTAACAAACTTCTTACTTAATAAATAGTCACTGTTCCGGGCGCATTTGTTAACATACTTCTTACTTATGTTTATTTTTATTTGTAAAAGTATTATCAAACAAACATATATCTGGTTTTGTTTACATTTACTAACTTTAGACACATGTGTCCAAGACACCATAATTATGGTACTTACCATAATTTGAAAAGCCTGTTGTTTCGATCTTATTATTGGTTAAGGGTCCAGGGTTTTGACTCAGCGTGAATGCTGACTGAGATAGGCATTGAAATAAAGATACGGTCATTTGAAAACACCAAATATCAATATCGGTTTATTTTCTTTTCATGTATACACCGGACTGTTTCTTTAGTGACAATGGCCAATTGTACAACCAAGAAATCAAAATGGCGGCCTTTACTTACATTACAATTCTTTTATTACAAAATTATTTTATAGGTTCTTACTCGTCATGTTACCAAATTTTCTGTTACCTATGCAGCTGCTTTATTATCAAAATGACTCTAATTATATTCGCTTAAGCGAAACGCAACCCAACATTTACCAACGCTTGGCTGTCGACATTTACCATACACTCCCCACTTCCTCACTCTCACTCATTCTTATTACATTATTTCATTTAGGTTATACGTATATCTGATATTTGGGTAAAAGAGCTCTTCAAATTGAATTTGGTTTTGCACTTTCCTGTTTTGTAAACTAGAAGTTCTTGACGATGGCTCACATGTTGCCTTCACAGAAGTGGCGTGGTTACATTTTGGCTATTAGTCACTGACTCCAAGTTTTAATTTTGAAAACAAACTATTGTGCACTGTCTTACTTTTTCTTCTAACTGGTTTGTAACTACATATCGAGATTACATTTTGAATTGTTAAAACAACTAGGCCGGTATAAACTGCCGGCTGCCTTTAGCAAGGTGTTACCGCTGATGCGGAGTTGTGCAGACTGGGACAAACACTACGCAATTTTTACTTATGTGTGTGTGTGCATACGTCATTGTTCTTTGTCTTTCGTTAAATAAACGCCCTGTTTATTACGTATTTTATGCACGTCATTCTTTTGTTAATGACGTTTGGCGTTGTTGGCCAATGAAACAGACGTATCTAGAGCCGGTATTTGTTGGTGTAACCATTTTAAGTGTTCTTATTCGCACGTACTCTGTTGACCTTGGAATTATTTTGTTGTCTCGAAATTGCGCCGTTGCAGGCAAAACCAGGGAAATTGTACTACCCATACAAATGAATGTAAAAAACATCGAAATACAATAATTTGCTACCTTGTATACCATAAGTTTGACATCAGGTTTTTCGTACTGTCACAAAACCCCCTCAATGAAAGGTTTTGTGTCGAGACACAAAAACTTTCATTGACTCATTCACACTTTTCTAAAAGGATCAGCCCAGATATGGAGCCACAACCCCCTGTAGTGTTACCATAAAAGAAATTCAATCACTTACCCTTGGTCCAATGATGATGTTCGCACCTTCTGACCTTACTGGACTTCTCCAGAGAGATCCCTACACCATAAGGCCATGAGGCACTTTACGCTCCTGTTCTGACGCACCAGCCAGCTCAGGACCGCGGTCACAACACCACCAAACTCTGAAACATGCAATATAAAATTTTAAAATAGTGGCCTTCTCTATATCCATATCCACAACTGATATGTTTCCTCTTAGTGCGTTGGTTTACGTCTTGGGGCATTGGTTTGCTAACTCTACAACTTTCAAACAATGTATAACAAGATTTAAGATAGAAAATTCCTTCTCTTTTTAATAACCCGGTATTTAGTACAACTTTCTGACTCCAGTCAATTATATTTACTCTCTTTACCACATGGAAACATTTATTCTTAGCCTAAAGAGAAAACACATTTTACTTTTCTAGCAACAACCATTAACTCTACTATTTTACTTCATATAACATTATAATATCTATATATCATGGCAAACAACTTTAAAGCTCTCTAAATTCTTTACGAACTTTTCTTTACGTTTAATTCCCCTATAACAGAATCATTACTGCAGAATTGATAACCAACATCAATCTCACTATTAATCCCTTAAAATTTAACATTGTTATCGTTACTATCCTTGTAGTAACCTCCTGACCTATTGAACCATCAACATAATAAAACATAACAGAACATTGTACATTAAACATTAAACACTAACATTGAACAATTCACATTACTTAATTCATATTTACATAACTTGTAGCAAAACTTTATAACATTTTTATCATCAACTGTCGATTAACTTTTTATTATTTAACATTCATTAGATTCTATACAAAAAATTTCAAATTTATCATTACCTTTCCAGTTACCTTACCTTTCTACCATGAATTTTCCTTTTCTAACCCTTTTATCCTTACTAGTTTGGGTGACTCTCTATTATTCACTATTTTCTCTATCTTATTTTGGCATTGTCAATCTAAACTTACTACCCCTTTTTTCTACTAACAACCGCTACTAACCATTAATATATTATGACACCAATATCTCAATAATAACCCCCTTCACAAATCCCATTTAAAACCTCTGGCACCGCTCATTTTTTGTATAAGGATGTATGTTACCTACCTGGTAATCCATTCCATTCCATGATCCATTCCTAACCATTTGCCCTCCACCAAATATCGGCAAACACTCTAACCCCAAATTGCTCCGCCTGCTACAACGCTGCACGCTGGTCCCTTGCCACGTCGCTCGTTAATCACTCCTTACACCGGATCCTTACTACAAAATATCATCATCAACAACTATATAATTACCATTCACATTACTCACCTCTACATATAATCACTAACTACTGTGTCCCTAAAATATCTAACACCTCTTTATATATTATCTGTATCTCAACATTCTTATTTTCACTAACTCCCATTAACTCTATTTAACTAACTCCAATGCCCTTATTTATCACTATTCCCAAACCTCTTTACAACATTTCACCTTAATATACCACTAGAAAATTCATCACTTATCCACTAACAACATCTCCAGATCCAAATATATTATATTGTGATGGTACAATCATGGTACATTTTTTGAATTACCTTAAATATGGTAACTAGAACATAAATATTGTATTTTTCTATTTTTGTCATACTAAACCCAACCTTAAACACCCGATACGAATCTGCAGTGAGTGGACTATATCACAATATTTGTCAGGATTGGAAACAATTCATAGCAAAAAACTGTGTAACATCACAAAAAACAGTGTGCAGTTATTGCGATAACCGAGCCAAGCCTTAATTACGTCAGAGGCTGAGAATGTGTTGACAACGACAAAACGGCGATGTCAACAAGTTAAACAAAGAAAATGTGACGTAGGTTCACCCCACTTCTGCAAAATCCAACAAGGAATTGTCGTCATTTCTGCTGCAGCACTGATCAACGCCGGCCGGCTACCCATTCACTTACGGGTGAATTTTTAACTTTTTAGACCACTATAGGTGGTTAATAAACAGTATCATATCTATATACAACATGTATTAAGGAAAGTTATAGTTCGGCTTTGTGTAGGTGTCCTCGGCCGATGAATCGTCCGTAAAAAGATCGACATTTAGAATCGGTCCCACGACGGTGGGTTACGTAGGTTGACACGAAGGTGCCCCGTCAGACGCCGTAAAATTAAACCGATTGTGCCGATGTCGGGACGATGCTAGCAGTGCGAGGAGGCCGACACGAAATGGGTGAGAGCGTTCCTTGTACATTTTAAATCCTTATATCATTTAAATCCTTATATTTCCCAATATAAAATCTTATTGTAGAAATCAATTATTTAAAAAATTATTTAAAATTTCAATATATTTAAAAGGAGCTCCACAATTCATAAAAGTTTGTACCATGAGTATGGAAGAGCGAGTGGTTGAGTGTGTGTGTAGTAATTCCTAAGTGCTGGGTTGTGCGTTCTTACACATATATATATATATCTTTACATTACCATTGTTTACTATATGTTTATTAGATGTTTAGATCAACTAAAAGTTCAATATTCAATATATGTTTGTGTATTTGTGTATTTCATAATACATCGGACTACGCCCCGAGGCGTGTTTGGCGTATGAGCGAGTCTAAAATTATGTAATTTTTTGTTAATAATAAGTTTTGTTTTATTATTTCATTTTCAGAGTACAGAGTATTTATTTCAGATAACACTTCCTGTTCAACAACCTCGTTCGCTTAACACGAAACTTGGCCCGTAAAGTAAATAATATCAGCTGTTAGTAATTCCCAATATGGCGCCCGATAGTAAATACCATAATTACTGTTATTGTGTATTGGTAAAATACAATTATATAAATAATAACAAATTTGATTAATAACAGATGGCTTCTGGAACAGGGACTCTATAGAATAAAATTTTATATAGAGTAAGCCTACGAGGTGAATGGAAATAGTTATCTGAGGTAATATAGAAATTACGTAAACATAACCAAATTTGACGAAGTCAGGTTATACTATTAGATGCATGCCTGTATTATAGATTGTAAACATGAATACTGATGAAGATAAAACTAAAAAAGTCAGCCTCTCTGACGAAATAATTATGAGTGAGATGGATGTTCCATTAACCCCAATTAGTCAGGTTGGCGAGGCGAGTGCGACCGAAAATGTAGAGACTGAACAAGTAACCTCCATCTCACTTCATGAAAACAAAACAGACGAAATGTTAACACGTCTGTATAACATGATGTGTAGCAATTTTAATGACCTCAGAAGGGACATGAATTTTAAATTTGATGTTCAGAAAAGTGAAATTAAAGAAATTCAAAGTAGTTTTAAAATTAATTTCGATGAGATGAAAGATGAAATTAAAAGACAAAATTGTCAATTTGAGGAGAGAATTAGTACAGTAGAAACACGTTGTGATAACATACAGAAAACCACACTCGCCATTGTTGATGATAAGTTCAATAGTGCAATTAATGATTTAGACACTAAAATCGATCTAGTTTATGACACAGTAAATAACACGATTAAAAGTAAATTAGAGTCAACAAGTACAGAAATACAACAGAAATGTTTAAATTTTGTAGAAAGTCAAATAGAAGTTAAAATCAATATTGAAGTAAGCAAACAAGTAGCGGTGAAAACCAATGTTTTGCAAAATCATTTAGAAAACATGGAAATAAATGTGATAGATATCACCAAGAATTTAGAAACTATAGATAGTACCATAACTGAACATGAGAAAAGTACCAAGAGTAGATTTAATTTGTTACAAAGTAAGATTAAAGAAATTGATGACTTAACTGTACAAAATAGTTTGGATGTGCATGATAAATATGATATGATTGCAAATAATTTGACCAGTGTAAAAAACGAATTACTGGGAGAAATAAATAAAAATATTTCAAGCATAAATGATAGAGTAGTCATAACTAGAGATTTTTATAATGAAATAGAACTAGAGAATTTTAGCCATGAAAACAGAGTAATACATCCCATGCGTTTTCTAAATCAAACTAGAGATTATAATTATTTTAGTAGTAGTAGCTGGGAAGTGAAATTGAATAAGATCATTAAATGTTTCAAGGGTAACTCAGTCATATGGGCTGAAGCTCATAGGTTAGAATGGGATTGTTATAATACTTTTGAGAAAGCTTTTAAGGGTAAATATTGGACAGAAGAGGAGCAGGAGACTTTAAGAAGCCGTATTATGGGAACGGGTAATTTCATGGGACGTAACGTTAGTAATAATAACATTACTATTTATGTAACAAAATTATACAATGAAGCCAAATATTTAGAGCCACCCATACCTTTTAAGTCATTTGTTAGGTATGTTAGTAAGCACTTACCTAGAGAAGTGCAAGTCACTCTGATGACTAAAGAAATAGAAAATCTTGATGAACTGGAAAGGGTATTAGATATACTACAAAGTATAAATGATCGTGAAATGGGTAGACGCCCCATGCAACCAAATATATCTAACCATAACAATAATAACAATGAGTTTAATCGGCCAAGGCCTTATCATAATAATACTGGAAATAAATATAATTTTCGAAATGATTTACAGCAACCAGGCGGTTGGAGTTGTTCTAGTTGCAGGAAGGAAAATCGTGCTAATATGCAGCATTGTTATTTCTGCAAAGCGCCAAGGAGTAACCAAACAAAGCAATTCGTACCTGCGAACAGAGGAGCCCCTATAGCATGGTAAACGAAGACATTTACCTAAACAGAAATTTCGATCAGGATGAAAATTTGGATTTATGTAGCTAAAGATGTATACTTTAAAATAAGAAAACCTTACCATCGCGGCGGGACCCCGTTTCCGGGAAAATCGATCGGAAAAGTCGTGATTGTCGGTTTTCTTCACGTAATTGTTTAAATAATGAAAATAAAGCAAAACGTTACAAATAAATGTTGTAGCTTATGATTTTATCTACAAATTTTGTCTAAACAATTTTTCGATATCTGAATTAGTTTACGAGATATAAACGATTTTCCACGTACTCTCGCTATACTACTCTTGGATGCGCGCGCATCTCCAAAATAGGAAAATTTTCAAACATGTGATTAATTAATCGATAATTTGGGATATTTATCGAAGTCGGAAAATTTTGAAAATGACATAGGACATAGAGAAAAACCTCAGCTTTCACGTGAATATATTTACATATTTCATTAAAGAATTTATCATATACAAAAATGTGTTTAAAAATGGGCAACTACATCTTATGAACAGAAATTTCGTATTTTGTCACAACTTTTTTGAAAATCATCAGAATGAAAATTCCTTCTGGATTTACTTTCTTTAATGTTTGTATAATAATAATATTAAAACGAGAAAAGGATTACTGTTAAGGGGGAAAAATGATCTTGCGTCGAAGTTTGGGTTGTTTTCCATTCTTATTTTTAAGTGTTTTTTCCGGAATTCATTTATCAATATTTTCAATGTGAATTAATCAAAATCAATAAAAATGTGCTTATAAGTACTTAAAAGTATACTCTTTTGAAAGGATTAAACATTTTTTCAGTACACATAATATTTTTTAAATTATGCTAAATTATTATGCATAGGTACCAAAACTGGCCATATTTTAGTAAAATAAATACAACTTTTTCCAAAATGAATATTTTTGTTTGAAAATTTTAGACCATATTAAAGAATGCACACAAGAGAGATTGCACCTATACAGAAAATACACCTATTGTAAAGGTAGAAATGAGAGGGCCTACTAAGTGAGGTGAAAATGCAGGTGTCAGGGAAAAAAGCGACCTTGGTATTTGAGCGCGCAACGCCAGGCGGCGTGACATGGCGCACTCAGGGACCACGCAGGCGCAGGACCTTAAACAGCCGGGAAGTTAGTCAGTCTTGTCGCATGATTGTTGCATATCTGACATTTTAAGGTTATTATTTTTTGATAATAAACAGTTTGCGTTAACAATGAGTGAAATTGTGAAAAAGTTGATAATATCACTTGTTTCATTTGTGAAAAAGATTTAGAAAATGACAGTGAAGAACATGTTGTTCTTGTGACACGTGGTTTAGAAACATTAAAAGCTGTCAGTATTGAAAGAAACGAAATATTGAAATGTACTGAAATAAGCAGTGCTATGGTAGTAAATATATTTTCGGCGTGTTCAACAAAAAATGAACTTCAAATTAATCATAATTATGAACGTACTCCCCTTTTATATTTTTATACAAAGTGGTGGCGGTAACTGATGAATTTTCAGCATTATAATATTCGGAATAGTTTATACAAACAATTACATTGATCATTTTCCTTACAGAATTCAAGAAATAAACATAAAAGTAGCTACAAACCCTTAAGGTGCCGAGATTCCCCCACATCTATCGTACATTTTACTACATAAATTGTGTAGGTAAAAGTATGAGGTACTACAGTAACATTCTTGTTTTTTACAAATTTTCATTTTTTAGAAGCTATATACCAAAAAAGGAAAAAATGACGAGAGGTGTAAGTGGAAAATCGGCGTTATCTCCGTAAGGCATTAATATTTTAAAAAACTTTTTTAACCAATCTTGCTGAGAAAATCACGAGCTACAAGATTCATATACAAGTGTTTCGCTATTTCCATATTTTAAATGAGTAGGACGGAAAATGAACGCTAAAAAGGCCGACGCGCGGCGGAAGGTCGTGGAAAATCGTTTATATCTCGGAAACAAATTAATGGATCGAAAAATTGTTTAGACAAGTTTTGTAGGTAAAAGTATGAGGTACCACAGTAACATTCTTGTTTTTTACAAATTTTCATTTTTTAGAAGCTATATATATCAAAAAAGGAAAAAATGATGAGAGGTGTAAGTGGAAAATCGGCGTTATCTCTGTAACGCATTAATATATCAAACAATATTTTGAACCAGTTTTGTAGAGAAAAACACGAGCTACAACATTTATTTGAAACATTTTTCGCTATTTCCATTTTTTAAATGACTATAACAGAAAAACGAACGCTAAAAAAGCGGACGCACGGCGGAAGGTCGTGGAAAATCGTCTATATCTCGTAAACTAATTCAGATATCGAAAAATTGTTTAGACAAAATGTGTAGATAAAATCATAAGCTACAACATTTATTTGAAACATTTTGCTTTATTTTCATTATTTAAACAATTATGTGAAGAAAACCGACAATCACGACTTTTCCGATCGATTTTCCCGGAAACGGGGTCCCGCCGCGATGGTAAGGTTTTCTTATTTTAAAGTATACATCTTTAGCTACCTAAATCAAAATTTTCATCCTGATCGAAATTTTTGCACAAATTTGTCGAAATTTTGTCTTCGTTTACCATGCTACTAGTAACAGAGGAGCACCGTATCACCATCAGGGACCAACCCGAGGACACCCTGTACCATCGACGAGTCATAGTAGGACACAGCCGGAAAACTGAAGTCAACATTGGTAAATAGGACCCGACCACTGTTCAGGGAAACTCATGAGGTCCGACCCATCGAGAACCTACAGTCAAATGTTATAAAAGCAGACATCGTTGCCGATTTATTGGAGGAGGAGTGTAACACGACATTGGAGGTGAGAGCTGGACTCACGGAAATACAGGTAACAATAGAGAATAGAAACTTTAAAACACTTGTTGATACAGGGAGCGAAATTTCAGTAATAGCCGAGAACATTTTAAGTGAATTAAAAGAATTTAATAAGGATATTCCCATTTTACCCGTAGCAGGGGTTACAGTAATAGGAGTCACGGGGGTACGTAGTAAAAGGGTGACAAAACAAATACATTTAAGTTTCTCAATTGGAGATATGAATTTTGATAATACATTTTTGGTAGTCAAGGGGTTAAGTTTAGACATCATTTTGGGAAATGATTTTTTACAAAGAAATAAAGTTGTAATAAATTTTAAAGAAAAGCTGTTGGAGTTAGATGGGGGTGATCGGTCTGTGAAAATTAATTTTGAAAATGTGATAAATAAAGTCAGAACAACTGGTGTGAAAATGTTACAGAAACAAGTAGTTGAGAATAACTTAGATACTAAAATAAATTTTTGTATAGAGGGTGAGTATTTAGAAGATGTTGATAATGAAATGAGCAATATTAATAATGAAGTATGGGAGATAAGGGCGGATGAATTCTGTAGTGGGGGTGAGGTGATAAGGAGCGGCCAACGTATAGCGTTATGGCAAGTAATAGAGCAGTTTAAGGGAGTGTTTGCCGATATTCCAGGAAGGGCAAAAAATTATGAATGTACGTTACAGATAAAGGAACACACACCATTCATGCAGCGGAGCTATCCAGTGCCTTACTCTAAAAGACGAGCGGTGCAAGAGGAGTTGGATAAAATGTTAGATAATGGGATCATCGAGAGGTCAGTGTCTCACTACTCAAATCCGTTAGTGGTGGTAATTAAGAAGGAAGGAGGAGTAAGACTGTGTCTAGACGCAAGGAAAATTAACCAAATTATTATACCAGACCGAGAATCACCAGAATCTATAAATGAGATCTTTCAAAAGTTTAGTGGCGTACGGTTTATGACATCATTAGATCTGACTGCTGGATATTGGCAAGTACCATTAGCAGAGGTAAGTAGGCAATATACAGCATTTTTGTTTAATGGAAAAAATTATCAGTTTAAGCGACTACCATTTGGGCTAAATACCAGCGTAGCTAGTTTCATTAAATGTTTGGATAGAATTTTGAGACCAAAAGATTTAGATTTTCTCACAGTTTATGTGGATGATATTTTAATAGCTTCACGTACATTTGAAGACCATTTAGAACATTTAAAATATGTTTTAGGAAAATTAGAAGCGGGAGGATTAACTGTAAATTGGGATAAGTCCAAATTCTTACAAACGAAGATTAATTTTTTAGGATTCATTATTACATCGGAAGGAATTTCTGCAAACCCAGACAAGGTTGAATCTATTATGCGTTTCCCTGAACCGCGAAACATCAAACAACTTCAGAGTTTTCTTGGGCTGTGCAACTTTTATAGAAAATTTCAGAGGAACTACGCCTACCTAACCGCAAAGTTAAGTGCGGTATTGCAGAAGAACCGACAATGGAAATGGGGAGAAGTGGAGCGTGGAGCCTTTGAAGAAATAAAACGCAAATTTAGTGACATGATTATGATGAACCACCCGGATTTTGATAAGATGTTTTATTTACAGACGGACGCCAGCAATGTCGCTGTAGGAGCAGAGCTGTATCAGGAGGATGAGGAGAAGGAACATAAGACAATTGCGTTCGCTAGTCGATCTTTACTGCCAGCTGAAAAGAATTACACTACCACAGAGAAGGAATTACTCAGTATTGTGTTTGCAGTTGGTAAATTTCGAACGTACATATTAGGCAACAAAACGATCATTAGAACTGATCATAAAGCTTTGTCATTCCTCAACACTTGTAAACTTGCTCATAGTCGATTAACCAGGTGGGTACTTGTTTTACAGGAGTACAACTTCGAGTGGGAGTACATTAAAGGAACAGAAAATAAGGTACCCGACACTCTATCCAGAGTAGATTGTGAAAATAACAAAACAGGTAGGGACTTAAAAGAAATTGAAATTTTTCAGATTAGCAGAGAAGACCGAATCTTTGGAGAGGAGCTAAAGGATATTAACACCATGCAGAGAGCAGATGGTAAGTCTGGAAAAATAATACACAGTTTAGAGACGGAACTGGATGAGTCTGAGTACAATCAATATTTTAAAATTTATAAAGGGTTATTGTTTAAGAAGCTAGTAGGGGGTGAGCGTGACTGGAAATTAGTGATACCAGCAGTGTTGGAAGAGAAAATCATTTGGGATTGTCATATACGATATGGTCATTTTGGGGCTAATAAGTGTGTCAATGTTTTAAAAGAGTCATGTATTTTCAGAAATATGGAGAGGCGAGTGAGACAGTTGCTGAGGAGTTGTGACTTGTGTCAAAAGTCGAAGGTGGTTAACTACAGAGTAGAAGGTGAGTTAAATTATATTAAGGTAGATCGACCTTTTGATTTAGTTGCTGTGGATTTGTTTGGACCATTGCCGAAGGGTAGAGGCGGAGTAGTATATATATTTGTATTGCTTGACGCTTTCTCAAAATATGTAAAATTGTATAGCGTGAAAAGAGCTACCAGTAAGGTATTGAGTGAAAAAGTGACTAAAGGCTATATGATTAACATGGGTAAGCCAAAAGTAATTTTATCAGACCATGGGCCGCAGTTCATCAGCGGGAGATGGCGTCAGACCTTAGGATGGGAAGGCATCCTCACGAAACATACGGCTGTGTATCATCCCCAGTCCAACCAGGCTGAGCGTGTAATGAGAGAAATAGGCAGGATCTTCAGAGCCTATTGTCACGCTAAACACAGCGAGTGGCCGTTGTATGTACGAAAGGTGGAAACTTGGCTGAACAGTACCACCCACGAGTCTACTGGCTATACACCTCATGAACTAGTAAGAGGAACACGCCCCCCAAGAATTTTAGAACAATTATTCGACTATCCACCTGAAGGTAGAACGACTGATATAAACATTAAAATCCGGTTGGCGAATGAAAACTTAATTAGTAAGGGTGAACAGAGAAAACGTAGACACGACGCAAGAGGTAAGTGGATTAAGTATAATGTAGGACAAATGGTATTAGTTAAAAGACATGACTTATCGAGTGCACAAGACAAAGAAATTAAGAAATTCTTTCTCTTATATGAAGGGCCATATGAGGTCATAGAAGTGAAGATGAAAAATTCTTATGTATTACAGAACAACGTAACTGGAGAGATAGTAGGAACACACAATGCTACAAATTTAAAATTGTACTGGTCGTCTTAGTTATTTTTATATTGATGTTTTTATATTTTGAGTGTATGAGTATTAACTTAGTTATTGGTTTACAGAAGGGACTCTCCCCCATTTCCGGGCGATCACAGACTCACCACCTCTGATCGTGGATTTTGGAACTCTGGAGGCGGACCATGGTTGGCGGAACGGACGTAAGGAAGTGAAAGCAACGATGGTCTTCCTCCACACAAAATTCGTAGAAATTTGAAAATTTAATCTTATTATTGAACGGGGAGGGGGACCCCTAATTCTTGGGATATAAAAAAAAAAATAAAAATTTTGGCATTAATCCCATGAATTTTGTTTTATTCTAAAAATCATAGAATAAAATTTGAAAATTGTGTAACTTAAGAGGTTAACTCATTAAGGAGTTATATTTTTTATGTAACTAAGTATATCAGAAGATCCATTGTTTTCCTGTAGTGTTAGAAAAGTGATGTTTTGGACTTGGAAAGTGTCTACAAATTTATTAATTTAACTAAAGGAAGAATTAACATTTTTAAATGATATTTCAATTTTGATTTTTGTAAAGTAATAACCTTAAGAGGTTAAAAGGACATAGTGCTACTATGGTGAATTTTTGAGACTTTATTTTGACCATTATCATTATGTTTATTTAATAATAGTCTTATAATGGATTTATGTATAACTTGTTAATTGTAGGGTAGTCCCCGATTGGGACTACATAAGACACAATGTGTCACACATATTTTCGATTCCCCATGTTTCGGGCGATTACTGTCTTACCAACACTAATCGTGGATCTGGACGACAACCAGCTGTGGCCAGAAATTGTAACACTGACCATGGTTGGTTGCCCGTAAAATTGGTTGAAATTTGGAAATTTATTGGGAGGTTTAGGGGAATCTATTATTCTTTTTGAATAGGCTACTTCACCTCGGTTGGGGTGGTAGACCTTAGGGGTGTATTATAAATGTAACAGTAAGGGTATTTGCCTTGAAGATTTTGTAATGCTAAAGCAAGGATGGGAGAGAGAGAAAAGAAAAAAGTGCTCACTCCTTCTGCCTCAGTCCTTGTGGAGGCGACTGAACGTAACAGTTCAGGGGGGCAATAGTGTGTGTGGAGGAGAATAGGGGATAAATATTATTAACAGCGCCAGATAATTACCTGTTAATAATAATAATAATAATAATAAAATTTTATTTTTATCATTTACTAAGAGTTATAAATAAATAAATATATCGATTTATTGATTTTCTTAATTTGTTTTTCTCCAAATTTGGGAGATCTATAATGTGTAATTTTCCTATTATATTTTCAATTATATTTTATTTTAATTATATACCATTTCAATTTTGGTAACTATATTATATTAATGTGCTTATGTTACAATTCTAGTAATTGTAAAAGAATGAAGATAAATATTATCGATAGGAATCGAAACCATTTTGCGACTCAGGGTTTGTAATATGAAAAAGAGATATTCTTTTTAATTCTTGAGGATTATAATTTTATAAATATATTAAGCCAACCCAGTGCTTATTGGCACAAACCAGCACTTAGCTAAGGGGAACCAGATCAGTTGAGGATGGAGTGATTTACTAAGCCACTATTTTAATATTTATTATATATTGTTTCAGTGTTTGGTGGTGTGACAGCGGTCCTGAGCTGGCCAACGCGTCAGAGCAGGGGCGTTAAGAGCCTAAGTGGCCTTATGGTGTTGGGATCTCGCAGGAGAAGTCCAGTAAGGTCATCTAGGTACGGTCATCATCACCAGACCAAGGGTGAGTTGTTGTTATTTTTTATGTAAATTTGTAATGGGGTTGTGGCGACTTGTCCTGGCTGATCCCTTTAGGAAGTATGAAAGGGTCAATGAAAGTTTGTGTGCTTCGTCACACCATCTTTCATTGAGGGGGTTTTGTGAATCAAGGTACATTTTTTGAATTACCTTAAATATGGTAACTAGAACATAAATATTGTATTTTTCTATTTTTGTCATACTAAACCCAACCTTAAACACCCGATACGAATCTGCAGTGAGTGGACTATATCACAATATTTGTCAGGATTGGAAACAATTCATAGCAAAAAACTGTGTAACATCACAAAAAACAGTGTGCAGTTATTGCGATAACCGAGCCAAGCCTTAATTATGTCAGAGGCTGAGAATGTGTTGACAACGACAAAACGGCGATGTCAACAAGTTAAACAAAGAAAATGTGACGTAGGTTCACCCCACTTCCGCAAAATCCAACAAGGAATTGTCGTCATTTCTGCTGCAGCACTGATCAACGCCGGCCGGCTACCCATTCACTTACGGGTGAATTTTTAACTTTTTAGACCACTATAGGTGGTTAATAAACAGTATCATATCTATATACAACATGTATTAAGGAAAGTTATAGTTCGGCTTTGTGTAGGCGTCCTCGGCCGATGAATCGTCCGTAAAAAGATCGATGTTTAGAATCGGTCCCACGACGGTGGGTTACGTAGGTTGACACGAAGGTGCCCCGTCAGACGCCGTAAAATTAAACCGATTGTGCCGATGTCGGGACGATGCTAGCAGTGCGAGGAGGCCGACACGAAATGGGTGAGAGCGTTCCTTGTACATTTTAAATCCTTATATCATTTAAATCCTTATATTTCCCAATATAAAATCTTATTGTAGAAATCAATTATTTAAAAAATTATTTAAAATTTCAATATATTTAAAAGGAGCTCCACAATTCATAAAAGTTTGTACCATGAGTATGGAAGAGCGAGTGGTTGAGTGTGTGTGTAGTAATTCCTAAGTGCTGGGTTGTGCGTTCTTACACATATATATATATATATCTTTACATTACCATTGTTTACTATATGTTTATTAGATGTTTAGATCAACTAAAAGTTCAATATTCAATATATGTTTGTGTATTTGTGTATTTCATAATACGTCGGACTACGCCCCGAGGCGTGTTTGGCGTATGAGCGAGTCTAAAATTATGTAATTTTTTGTTAATAATAAGTTTTGTTTTATTATTTCATTTTCAGAGTACAGAGTATTTATTTCAGATAACACTTCCTGTTCAACAACCTCGTTCGCTTAACACGAAACTTGGCCCATAAAGTAAATAATATCAGCTGTTAGTAATTCCCAATATGGCGCCCGATAGTAAATACCATAATTACTGTTATTGTGTATTGGTAAAATACAATTATATAAATAATAACAAATTTGATTAATAACAATATGCGTAATCATTTACTATCCCTTAGAATCTAAATTCCATAATATCATTTCAAAATCATTATTAAACTTCCTTCAATTATTTAAAATTCTACAATACATGTTTACATAAAAAATACATAAAATACACAACAGCAAAATTACACAAATACATTGACATTAATATACACAAAAATATACAATCCACATTATCATCTTATCATTTACCAAAATCAGTTTATAGGCAGTCCATCTTAAAAAACACTGTTCACATAATTAAATGTTTATAAACACAATAAAATGTTTACCCTCCATCGTCAAATAACAAACGAATCTTAAAACTATATACATCGTTTATTATTGAATCTCTTATATTCATATCATCAATGTACATACTATTCAAATTTTTATAATTTTCCACAATCTCATATAACTCATGATCGGGTATGTTTCTGTCACCTTCAGTAAAATCAGTCATAATTCGGTATTTTGTAAAGTCATCATTGTTATCAACATCATCTCCTACTACCTCAGTTTCAATACAAGGTAAGTTTTTATTATATTTATCACTTCTCTCTCCACCTAACCTTTCCATAATCTCTTCATAATCTCTATTTACTCTATATAACTCCATCTCCCAATTATCACACAACTCTCTTTCACAATATCTCCCATCATAACCCCAAATCACATTCTCTCTCTCTCAATATATGTAGGGGACACTACAACTTTATTCTCGCACCACCTATCAGGTGCACAAAAAATCCAGGGACAACTATTCACAGACCTTTTGTCTCCCAAATCTACATCGAAGGCACTCTTGTCCTTCCTAAAAACATATACATCACCCCCTACTTCATCATTAAGGGAAAAATCTAACCCCTGCAATTCCCTTACAATTATACCTTCTCTACACACTCTCTTTAACCCTTCAAAACACACTATCATTCCATTATTATTATATTCTATTCCCCATAAAACGTCATTCTTACTACCAACATCCCCACTATTATCTCCTATTACTATATTTTTATTTATTTTATCGTCATTTCCACTACTACTTACCTTGTCATCTTTGTTCAATTCAAATTTGTTTATTACTTTCTCATTTTCTAATTCTATTTTGTCTAACCGTGTCTCTATTTCACTTAATCTTTCGTCCCAATTGCAACCTTGTTTCTTAATTTCTTTTTTAATATCGCTAAATTGTACATCAAACTGATTTAATTTCTCATTAAAATCATCTAATTTAGTATCAAATCTGATGCTCTGCTCTTTGAAAAGCAGTTTCATCATTTTTATTATGTCATTTTCTTCCATTCTGTTATTTACTATAGGCGTTGACTGATCGCCTTCTCACATAATTTGTGATTCCGTCATGCTCGTTTCGTTATCATTTGCCATTATAAAATATCGGTATGGAGAACCATACATGACTTCCATATTCTAAGATTTATATTTAAAATCATTTTCAGCCAAACAGCCAGGCTGTCTTACCTGCCTTTTTATTGCTGTATTAAATGAAAAATATTATATTACATTAAAATGAAAAAATTATAATTTTATTGCCTGGCAACAAAATTATTTTATTTTTAACAATTACCATTGTTTCAAAAAGTTTAAATAAATTTTCAAGTACTTTACTCTTGTTAAAACGTAAAAGGTTGCAGGTAAACTACCCCCTTCCCCTTAACCGATCTTCACCAAAATCGAAAGTCATTGAGACCTCTACAATTCAGGGACGTATGCAAAAAATTATTTGATTCTGTTTGAATTTGCGGCTGTTATCGTTTGCCATAGAAAATACGCTTGATAAAAAAACGTTGCAGGTAAACTACCCCTTCCCCTTAACCGATCTTCACCAAAAACAATAGGTCTTGAGTACTCTACAAATCAGGGCTGTATGCAAAACATTATTTGATTCTGTTTGAATTTGCGGCTGTTATCGTTTGCCATAGAAAATAAAACGTAAAAGGTTGCAGGTAAACTACCCCTTCCCCTTAACCGATCTTCACCTAAAACAATAGGTCTTGAGTACTCTACAAATCAGGACTGTATGCAAAACATTATTTGATTCTGTTTGAATTTGCGGCTGTTATCGTTTGCCATATAAAATACCCTTGTTAAAAAAACGTTGCAGGTAAACTACCCCTTTCCCTCAACCGATCTTCACCAAAAACAATAGGTCTTGAGAAATCTACAATTCAGGGCTGTATGCGAAACATTATTTGATTCTGTTTGAATTTGCGGCTGTTATCGTTTGCCAAAAAAAAAAAAATTTCCCTTGATAAAAAAAACCGTTGCAGGTAAACTACCCCTTCCCCTCAACCGATCTTCACCAAAAACAATACGTCGTGAGTACTCTACAAATCAGGGCTGTATGCAAAAAATTATTTGATTCTGTTTGAATTTGCGGCAGTTGTCGTTTGCCATAGAAAATACGCATGATAAAAAACGTTGCTGGTAAACTACCCCTTCCCCTCAACCGATCTTCACCAAAAACAATAGGTCTTGAGTACTCTACAAATCAGGGCTGTATGCAGAAAATTATTTGATTCTGTTTGAATTTGCGGCTGTTATCGTTTGCCATAGAAAATACCCTTGTTAGAAAAACGTTGTAGGTAAACTACCCCTTTCCCTTAACCGATCTTCACCAAAAACAAAAGGTATTGAGAACTCTACAATTTAGGGCTGTATGCAAATAATCTTTTCATTCTGTTTGAATTTGCGGCTGTTATCGTTTGCCATAGGAAATACCCTTGTTAAAACATAAAACGTTACAGGTAAACTACCCCTTTCCCTTAACCGATCTTCACCAAAAACAATAGGTCTTGAGAACTCTACAATTCAGGGCTGTATGCGAAACATTATTTGATTCTGTTTGAATTTGCGGCTGTTATCGTTTGCCAAACAAACAAAATTTCCCTTGCTAAAAAAAAACCGTTGCAGGTAAACTACCCCTTTCCCTCAACCGATCTTCACCAAAAACAATAGGTCGCGAGAACTCTGCAAAACCGGGCTGTATGCAAAAAATTATTTGATTCTGTTTGAATTTGCGGCAGTTATCGTTTGCCATAGAAAAAAAATCTACAGACAGACAGACAGACACACAGACACATAGACAGACAGACACACAGACACTTTTCGGAAAACGACTTTTTTTCATGTTTTGAGTGTAGTAGAATCAGAATCTGCAATAATCTCGAACACGATTTTTTTTGCCATCACCATACTTCCATTCCTTAAGGAATATGGAAGTAAAAATGTTAATGATTTGTTGCTTTATATTTGCGTTACCACCTAACCTACAATCGCATCCTTAGTTTCAATGCCCACTCTGCCATCATTCAGGCTTATTATATAAAATACAACAGGATATATTTTTTATATAGTCACCAGTTCGGGCGGCATTTGTTAACAAACTTCTTACTTAATAAATAGTCACTGTTCCGGGCGCATTTGTTAACATACTTCTTACTTATGTTTATTTTTATTTGTAAAAGTATTATCAAACAAACATATATCTGGTTTTGTTTACATTTACTAACTTTAGACACATGTGTCCAAGACACCATAATTATGGTACTTACCATAATTTGAAAAGCCTGTTGTTTCGATCTTATTATTGGTTAAGGGTCCAGGGTTTTGACTCAGCGTGAATGCTGACTGAGATAGGCATTGAAATAAAGATACGGTCATTTGAAAACACCAAATATCAATATCGGTTTATTTTCTTTTCATGTATACACCGGACTGTTTCTTTAGTGACAATGGCCAATTGTACAACCAAGAAATCAAAATGGCGGCCTTTACTTACATTACAATTCTTTTATTACAAAATTATTTTATAGGTTCTTACTCGTCATGTTACCAAATTTTCTGTTACCTATGCAGCTGCTTTATTATCAAAATGACTCTAATTATATTCGCTTAAGCGAAACGCAACCCAACATTTACCAACGCTTGGCTGTCGACATTTACCATACACTCCCCACTTCCTCACTCTCACTCATTCTTAATACATTATTTCATTTAGGTTATACGTATATCTGATATTTGGGTAAAAGAGCTCTTCAAATTGAATTTGGTTTTGCACTTTCCTGTTTTGTAAACTAGAAGTTCTTGACGATGGCTCACATGTTGCCTTCACAGAAGTGGCGTGGTTACATTTTGGCTATTAGTCACTGACTCTAAGTTTTAATTTTGAAAACAAACTATTGTGCACTGTCTTACTTTTTCTTCTAACTGGTTTGTAACTACATATCAAGATTACATTTTGAATTGTTAAAACAACTAGGCCGGTATAAACTGCCGGCTGCCTTTAGCAAGGTGTTACCGCTGATGCGGAGTTGTGCAGACTGGGACAAACACTACGCAATTTTTACTTATGTGTGTGTGTGCATACGTTATTGTTCTTTGTCTTTCGTTAAATAAACGCCCTGTTTATTACGTATTTTATGCACGTCATTCTTTTGTTAATGACGTTTGGCGTTGTTGGCCAATGAAACAGACGTATCTAGAGCCGGTATTTGTTGGTGTAACCATTTTAAGTGTTCTTATTCGCACGTACTCTGTTGACCTTGGAATTATTTTGTTGTCTCGAAATTGCGTCGTTGCAGGCAAAACCAGGGAAATTGTACTACCCATACAAATGAATGTAAAAAACATCGAAATACAATAATTTGCTACCTTGTATACCATAAATTTGACATCAGGTTTTTCGTACTGTCACAGGCTGTCGATAAAAACAGTACAGTTAACGACATGAATACTTCAAACTGTGTCAAAGTACAGTTACAAGATTCAGTTGTTTCTAGCACCATGCATGATGTTGCATCGTGCAGTATTGAAATTAACCGCGATGAAGGAAAGAACATTACCAGCAACAATTTAGACCGTGTTCCCAGTGCTGCTCTACAAGATATGGAAGTTTGGCAAAGCGAGATATCTCAATCCTTCTGAGATATAATGGGGAATAGAGGAACATGTCAGTTGTAGAACAAGTACTGCCATTTTGCTGAAGATGAAGGTGGATGATCCTTAAACAAGTATTGGTTTGATAAAACCTTTCAAAACAATGAAAAGGTAAGTCGCACTTGGATGTGTTTTCTTCAACTAAAAAATCTCTATTTTGCTTTTGTTGCACTTTATTTCTACAAAAAACTATCAAAGAAGACAGTTCAATAGTTAAAATGGGTTTCCGCCGTTGTGAAAGTTAAATCCCCGTATTCAGGATCATGAAAATAGTCCTACTCATCGCTGTGAGTTTTTGGAATGGAAGGAATTGGAACATTCTTTAAACATAAGAGGACTTATTGATGATCTACTTTAGGAACAAATGAGTAAAGCAGCTATGATGGGTCATTGCTACAGTACAGACACTTGCACAATCAAAACCTGATACTGAGAAGACATCGAAAGTCAGTTACTAACGACACAAATCCTTGAAACTTTCTGGCTTTGTTAAAATACTTGGCTAAAT
The DNA here is from genome assembly GCA_034769895.1 of Magicicada septendecula. Taxonomy (NCBI): domain Eukaryota; kingdom Metazoa; phylum Arthropoda; class Insecta; order Hemiptera; family Cicadidae; genus Magicicada; species Magicicada septendecula. The sequence continues at coordinate 302,533,929 of CM068371.1, forward strand.
CGATCCTGTCATGAGATCTCATTTGGATTCAGTCTCTCGTAAATCTGGGTGTATATCATATCTTTCGCCAACTACTCAAAATCAAATAATAAACCTGTTAGGAGAAAGTGCGCAAATATATTATTACTGCATGTAAGCCCAGAAACCCTTTGAGTTGTTTTTGATTCTTTGGCTTCCGAAACTCTCGAATGGCTCTTATCTTATCCGGTGCGGCGGTAATACCCTCTGTTGTTAAGCGATATCCTAAATAATCAATCTCCTTACGAAACAGTTGTGATTTGTTGAAGTTGATAGTTAAATTGACTTGTTTTATATCACGTAGTAACAATTTTAAGTGTCGTAGGTGCTCTTCCACGCTATCCGAGATACATAGGCAGTCATCTACATATAAGATAGTAAATGCCTTCACTTCTTCCGATAATATCCGGTCCAACCCACGAGTTAAACTTGCTAGACTAGACTTCAGTCCGAATGGCGTCACCGTGTACCGATAGCACTTGCCCTCGTACAAAAACCCAGTAAAATCTCTACATTCCTGATGCAATGGAATTTGCCAAAATGAGCTATGGAGGTCAATTGTGGACATGACTTTAATGTTCCCACATTTTGCCAGTATCTCATTAATTGGAATGGCTCCCTCATGATCTGGAATTGTTACTGAATTTAGTTTACGGGCATCCAAACATAATCTAACCGTCTGGCCTTTTTTTATGACAGTGACCATAGGGTTGATGTATGGACTCTAGGCCCTTTCAAATGATACTATGCGCCTCCATCTCCTGGATTTCTGCCTTCACTGCCTCCTTGTATCTCATTGGACTCACCACCCTCTCTGACAGTATGGTGTCCGATCGGTAACTTCGAATCTAAGGTGATATGTGTTAATTCCACCTGGCGTATCTCGGAATACCGTTTAATTTTCCATTAAAATATGTTGTAGCTCGCTCCGTTCAGCATCGGTTATCTCTCTGATAGCTTGCACCTTCTGTTCAATCAATCCTTCGATATCTTCACTGGCAGATGGGAGTTCTACTCGTAGTATCTCTGCTGTGGTTCCTTCCTGGTTTTCATCTCCCTGAATTATTAATCGTTTGTTGTTCAGGTCAATCACGCACCCATTTTCTTCCAATAATCCCATGCCTAATATACAGTCTTTTATTAACTCTGGCACAACTACAAAGATACTATCGACTTCGAACTTCCGATTTGGACAGTTAACAAAATTTGTTGCGTGACCCTTTTTGACTTATTGCCGGTCGCACCCTTAATTACGGTATTTGACAATTTTAACATTTCTAAATTCCCCAACTCCCTCTTATTGTTCTTGAACCACTGTTCCGAGATGGCTTTTACCTGGCTCCCAGTGTCTATCAAGGCATACGTAGGCACCCCATTCAACGTGATTCTTACCTCCGGACATTTGTTAACTCGACATATTACGTTGACATCATCATTAACTATTAGATCTTCTCTTAAATCTAGAAAAGTAGTGTTAATATACTTATTAATAGTTTTTTGGCATAGCGGTATTATTTTGTTACTATTTGCATTGCTGGTCGACGGAATAGAGTCTTTTTCATTCTTAAACCTGTTTTGCCTCTTGGGGTAGTGCTGCGTAGATGACCTAGTTTCACTTTCGTTAGCGCGCCCTTGTTCAGCTGCTCGCTATCTCTCCTCTTCACCCCGCACCCACGGCTTGCGCTCTCGCCGGCCTTCATAATACACTCGGTTCGCTTCCCCCGTGTCATTTCTCAAACTCATAAATTCTAGCAATACTTGCTCGAAGTCATCGATTGTAACTACACCACGAGTAATTATTCCAACTTGTATTTCGTGTGGATAATGTTTAGAGATTTTCCTAATTAAATATTTATCTGGTATTGGCGGAATTAATTGGTGGTTTTCTAATAGTTTACACTCTAAGTACTGGATCATGTTCATTCCATTCTCTGCGTGATACCTTCCGAACTCCAGTTCATTTCTTACTCTCTCTTGAATGACATCATTCCAATATTTATTGATAAATGCGTCAGTGAAATCGACGAACTTGGTAACGCTATCTTTTACTAGTCTCCACCACACTGCTGCCTCTCCTTCAAGATGTCTCGCTATCCACGTGATGTTTCCAGCATCTTGATAATGTTCTCTGTATATGTCGTTCAATTCTTTAATAAATTCGATCGGGAAATCACCCATACCATTATATTTTATGTCTTTACTTTGTTCATTCGTCATGCTCCGACTACATGGTGTGTTGCTTATTGACGCTAATTTAGTTCTGACTTCCCGTTGTATTTGTTGTAACTTAAGGTGGGTCTCGTCAGACTTGCTATCAATTTTAGTTTCCAACTCTTTTAGTTTTTCGACCTTCAATTCATTTATAGCTGCCATGTTATCTGCACATCTTTTATTGTTTACACTTACTGTTTCAGTAATTATTTTAAAGTTATTATTGTAAACTTCTGGAGAAAATTTTGGTTATTTGCTTTTTCTTGATTAAGTTGCACGGTTACTTCATTTCTTAGTTCCATATTTTGCTTGTGGATTTGTTCTGATATTTGTTGTATTTGTTGTGCCGTTTGTTTCTGTATTTGTTTTTGCATTTGTTGTAACGCTTGTTCTAATTTTTGTTCGTGTTGTTTTTGTTGTGTCGCTTGCTGTACTATCTGTCATGCTGTTTTTTCCACCTGTTCTTTTGTTTCTTTCGATTGTTCTTCAATTCGTTGTGTTTGTTGTAACAGTCGTTGGAGTATTGTATATATATCAGTGTCTTTGTCTGTCTCTGGTAATGTCTGATATACCGGTCTCTCTCTAACCTCTACTAGTGTTTGTTGTGTAATCTGTTGTGTTTCTGCATTTTCGTCGTTCTGTCCCTGCATCCCTGACTATTGATTTCCCATTGAAATGTGTGCGACCATCTGAGGATCTCCTAGCTGATTGTTTATATCGAACTCCATTTTGCTACTGTGGCCTGTTGTTTCTGTATTCATGTTATTGTCTACTTCGTTAGTGTTGTTCTGTGTGTTTTTGTTTTTCCTACTCTTACTCCGCATAATCATACAACTATGTCTTATATTATTGTTATTCTTAATTCTATTTTATTCTTACTTTACTATTCTATTAGTGACTCAATAGTCCCACGTTCCGGGTGACAGAACGTAATAATACACTTTAAATAGGCCTTAATAAAATTTCACATTACTATTATACATACTACACTTGGCCAACGAGCATGTGCAAAGTAAGAGTTTATCAAGCTAATTTACTCAATGACAATATTAATATTTATAACATACTAATTATCAGCAACAGAATGTCACACTTACTTTAGTGTACCGACTCTTAAGAATTATCCCAGGGCGCCAGTAATAAATAAACACAATTTGACTGTTATTAATTAAGTTTTTAATAACTACTTTGTATTTACATATTACAAAATTTGTAGATCATTACTTTTAATAATTTTGCTATAAAATTTGTTCGTGCTTATTTCTTGGCTATGGTTTCTTTGACTTATTGAGTCACCAAATATGATTTACATACATTTAAATTTACTAGGGAATAGTAAAATGAGTGTTCATTTTATTAGTTACTTGTATGATGTTTATCTCATTCTGCGACGCGATGTCATCAATTCTGCAGGTTACAGGCTGGTCGTCCGACGTTGATCGTTGAGCAGTTATCCTCGTTAGTTTTGCACTACTTTATACACTGGTTTCACAGGTATTACACCATTCACTTAGATAACTTAGTGGTAATTACACAGGTGCAGAGGCGGCTCACTCATAAGGGCACATGGTCACGTGCCCCACCAGAAAATCACGAAATAAATAAATATTGTAGAAACGTCCTCGTTTCAAATGATAGCAATAGTTTGTAACAGTGAGAAGTCTGGAGAAATGTGGCAACGCAAAAACAAATGTGGCAACATAGCGACGGTCACAGATACGTTGTGACCCAGATGGTACTACTCCCTTCCACTTCTCAACTCTCTTGTGGTGGGAGAGCGTAATGCTAAAATCCCATAGCGTTCGGTCACACTAGACTATGAGACCATTGACCAAACATTAACAGTCTTCAAGTAGTAAACTCTGAATCCTGTAGGTGCGCCACATTACTGCAACTAACGGATATGAATCGGAGCTATTTAGTAGACTATTACATTTTACCGCCATCTGAGCTGTTCTATAATACTGATAATTACTGTTACTTTCTTAGTATATATTGTTACGAAATAATGTTATTATAATGTTTCTATCGTGAATATGATTACAATAATTTTTGCGATTTTATATAATTTTAAATTATATTCTCATTGAAGGAAATATTAAAATAGAATGTGTACCTAGAGCGGTTATGTTATGTGCTACACGATAATTGTGGTGGCAGTGCTTATAGTAATTGTATAAATTGTAGTGTTACAAGTGGTTTTCAGTAATCAGTGTTATGCACGCATGTAAATAACGGTGTTGAAAATATTCAAGTGTCGGTATTTTGTGTGCTTGTGTAAATCTCTGAGACAAAATGAATGATGTCAAGTATTTACAGAGTAAAACTTTGTGCTATGAATATAGGTTAATAGCAAAACAATTGGGTCCACCAAGACCGCAGTTGTCTATCAACCAAGTGTTTAAGGACAAAAACAGAACCTATAATAGAACTTTCAATACCACAGTGTACGAAAAATGGGAATGGATGTGCGGATGCCCCACAATCAATGCTTTATTTTGCCTTGCTTGTCTTCTGTTTGGCGGTGAAGACACGTGGACTAAGTCGGGCGTTAAAGATCTGAAACATTTGTAACCCCTCTTTAAAATTTGTTTTGCTTTATAAAAATTTTTAAGTTTATTTTTTTTTTTTTTTAAGAGGGGCCCCACTAGATATTTAAAACTAGGCAGAAGCCCTAGAGAAGCAAAAAATGCGCTGGATCCAGTGAGACGGGACTTGAATTAAACTCTTTGGTAACCAACAATAACAGCATTTATTATGTGAAATTACATGCATCACAATTCCAAAAACCCCGTAATACCGTAATACCCTGTAATGTCCAAAATCACATAGTTATAAATATATAGCCCCTGTTTATAACACATTGACAACAAACATAAAAGTCGAACATAATACATGTATTTATATATATGTATTCCCCTCAATTTGAACTGATCATGATCATAAGTCAACATTTTTTGTTTAATCTTGACATTATAAAAAGGTACTTATATATATATATATATATATATATATATATATATATATTTATCACTCCCTCTCTAGAACACATAACAGCCTCTAACATCACAATTAAAATTTCCCAAAATCACAGTTACAACTCATATGCCATCATACTCAAACGCCTCACGGCCCGCCTGTATATTATTCCTTTATCGCCCCGTGACATAGAAACATCAAATAACTGACCCGCCAATATCTATTAAATAAATGGAAACTAATCTCATCAACCAAGACCACCCCTTATACATTTTTATAATGTCGGCAACCCGCATAATTAACTAAGCACTGTAACAATTCCATGTCAGATACAAATATATATTATAAATTGAGAAAACATTTGGAATGGCTGGTAATTAAAAAATATATAATGATAAGTTAAAGCTTGCTATAATGATAAGCAAAATGTGAAACTTGTTGATCTATATAATGCACAGAACCTTTCTAAAAATCTGAGTCATAAGAATGTAAAATGTTTAGGAATTATTCATTTATTTAATTATATACCTACTCATTATTTAACCATAAGGATTTGATAGTAACAAAAGCATAACTGCAATTAAAGCTACATACAGCCAGCCTGACCTTCACAAAATCTGACAATTACAAAAATTAACAAAGACAGGTTTAGCATATAATGGCCAAAAATCTAAGTTACAAAAATATAAGTACCGCCTGTATATTTCATACCATGTACAATTTTATAATCTCAAAATATTAAATATATAGACCTTAAAGAAATAGAAAATGTTAATTTCAGCCATCTGTGCATATATAAAATAAAACATGCTGTATTCGTCCAGCTGCATGAGTGTACGAGAGTAAGCCTGACCTGACAAAATATGACCCGTAGAAAACCTGCATGAAATGGCACCAACAGGTGCCTACCTTGTGAACAGAAAACCCATTTATAAAATAACACCCGGAAACAGAATAAAAAACAACCCCCCCCCCAGCCTTTGCATACAGGAAAAATAATTAAATGTGAAACCCCAGTAATAATCTAAGAAAGACATCCGAACCAGCCGGTTCGGAATCACGAAAATCATACCCTTATACTTAATTTAGAAAAAATTTTGCCTTACCACTTTTGCACCCATAATACATACGAAAACGTTAATTCTTTGTTATTCCCTTTTGTAATAGGGTTAGTTAATGATGTTATGTAGCATCATCATTGTTTGTTTTATATTTTATTATTTTATGTCAGTTTTTTGGTATTTTATTATATATATTCTTTTTCAAAATTACATTGGTTTACACATTTTGTTTCACACTTGGTTGTAAGTTGTACTTACTTTGTTTTGAATTTAGCTAATTTTTTTCTAAATTCTTTTTCATTTATTTATTAATTTCAATCAAATACTTATTTGTAAGCTGTACTTACTTTGATTTTTGAATTTTGTTAATGTTTACTCTCCAAGTTCTTTTAATTTTCTGACACCGCCTCATAATATTTCTTCAAAGAAGACTGGTTGTAAGACCCTTTGATTCTCTTGGTCGTTATCTCACTTACGACATAGGTGTTATTGTGGTTATCTTTGACAATGATATAGGGACCGTTGTACAGTAATAATAATTTCTTTGTGATTCCCTCTATAGAACTAGGTAACTCTCTGTTCCGTATTAACACTTTTTCTCCTTCTTGATATCGTATTGCTTTAGGTTGGATTTTGTGGTATTTCTCCTTCTTCTTTTCTACTTGTTCCGCTATCTTGCTGTAGAATCTTGCATTATCGAACTGGTATTCAGGATTGGTGGGGAAATTAACAAGTTCTTCTATGGCTCGAGGTGGTGGTTTTCCGTACATGATGGTATAAGGGGTATCCCTAATGGATTCGTGGTAAGCGAGATTTATGAAACTTTCTGTGGCTTCTATGTATTCACTCCACTTACGTTGCTGATCGTGGCAGTACGTTCGAAGAATCCTCCCAACTTCACGGCGCACTCTTTCAGCTGGATTGCTGTTCGGGTGGTAAATAGAAGTTTTGTATGTTCGGACGTCCATATCCATCAATGTCTCCTTCCATTTTCTCCCTCGGAATTGGGTACCATGATCAGTGATAATATTTGTCGGACTCCCAACTTCTGGTATGTATCTCTGCGTTATTATGTTCAGTACATTATTTGTGTCAATTAAGGACACATTGGCGCCCGTGTCAATCATGAATTTTACTGATATTCCATATACACTGGCAATAACATATGCGATTTCATTGTCAGGGTGTTTAATTAATGTGGTATTTTCTTCCATCAACTCTTCACGGATGTTCTTCAGATAGTGGTTTTGAATTATCGTTATGGTTTCGTCATTTGTCTGGTTAGTCAGTCTGGTTAATAACCCAATAGATCGGATCAGTGACAGGTCCTGTTGGATTCTCACTGCCGCTGTTCGTTTAAATGTTGGGCGTTGCCTTCGGCACGGTCCTCTGATCGACTGGAGTGGTTATTTTCAGTTGTTTGCATCCTTTCAACCGAGTGGTCATTAAATGTTGTCCGCTCCCGGCTTCTCGTATTTTCTCCCGCACTTCTGCTCCTACGTCCTCGGTAACCCCATCTTCCGTCGTTTCTATTTTCGGCGTTAACATAATTTACCCGTCGCCTGTATGTTTGATTCGGCCCTTGATGGTTGTTATTGTTATTTTGGTGGTTTGGCATGTTGTAATTACCACCATTTTGATTGTTTCCTCTGTTATAGGGATTATTCTGATTATTATTATTATTATGGTTATAATAATTTTGGTTATTATTTCTGTGGTAATTATTGTTATTATTATTGTTGAAATTTCTGAAATTATTGGGGTTGTTTGGCGGATGATTAGCTGGTGTGTTGTTTCCTTGTGGCCCATTTGGATGGTTTCTTGCATCATAATTCCTGTAATTTGGGGTGTTCTTTTGTCTGTTGAGTACGTAATGCTTCTCTCGTTCGTACTCCCCCAATAAAGCAGCCATCTCTTGAATTGTTTTTATTCTCCCACTCAATCTGCTTTTGGTAATTTCCCCATCATAGTGGTACGCTAGTTGAGTCACCAAGCACTCTTCTGGGATGTTAGATTCTAGGTTTCTTGCCACACTGACTTTGCCTAAGAAATAAGCCGTTGGGGACTGTCCCAGGTAAGGGTCAAATCGGCCATTACTGATATTGTTTCTAACTACATGCTGCGTCGCCTCCGACCAGTATTTGTCTTTAAACAATTTTTTGAATTCATTAAAATTGTGTATGTCTGGTCGTACAGCTGTCCACCAATTGTCGTGAACCTCTTTAAACATTTCATCCATCATACCTTTGATCACCGTCCACCGTGTCTCCCTGGTTCTAGCTAGATTCTCTTCTACCCGTTCAATGAACTCAATTGGGTTTCGCTTGTAGTTCTTGAAATTGATTGCCTCCCTATTCTCACTGCATGAGATGTGTGAACCTATCAGTGGTCGGTCCTTCAGTGCATTTATCTCTTCTTGGAGGCGTAATTCTCTTGCTCTGAATTCAGCTATTCTTCCTTCTTGGGCTGTTGTGGTGTCTTTAACTTCACTTACTGATGCATCCAATTGGCTATACTTCTCCTCGACTCTGGTTTGTATTTGTTCTAACTTGTGAGTTGTTTCTTGCTGGAGTCCTTCAATCCTTCTTTTACTTTCACCTTCAGCTTCATTTACTTTGATTAGAATTTCTTCCCTGACTTGTAACACCACTTCGCTGGTTTTCTCTATCTTCTCTTCCGTCTCCATTACAGTCTGTTTCAATTCTTCCCTGTACTCCATCAATTGTTGTTGTAATGTATCTTGGTTGTATTCAATTTTATCGTTCAGTGTTTCAATATCTTCTTTCATTAGTCTCACGGTTTCGCTGGTTTTCTCATTACTTCTCTCTATTTTTTCTCCTATCAGTTTATTCTCCTCCTTCATTTTCCGTTCTAAAGTTTCGATATTCTTTTTATTACTCTCCTCATTCCTGTCGAATTTTTCGTTCAAGGACTCAAACTTCTTATTCAATTCTTCCTTAGTGCTGTCCAATTTTGTATTCATCTTCTCATTATTTTTGTCCATTTTTTCATCCTGTTTCTTGAAATTTTCATTTACTGACTCAAACTTCTTATCTACAGGGTAAGACAAAAAGTAAAGGCAAATTTTATTTTCCCTGCTGCAGTGGATGGCAGCACTGACTGAACAATGACATATCATAACCTCAAAGTTTTTTTGTTCTTTAGCTGTGTTGTTTCAGTGCTCAGCTCCATTCGTAGTGATTTCAGGGCATTTTATTATGAGTGTCCCGTTGTCCGTGTGCACCAAGGAAGAAATGAGGGGAGTGGTACGTTTTCTGCACTCTGAAGGGACTAAACCTGCGGAGATTATTCGCAGAATGCAGCAGCAGTACGGTGAGAGCTGTCTTAGTGAACGCAAAATTTATGAGTGGATAAATCGCTTTAAAAATGGTCGTGTATCTATCTGCGATGAAGAGCGTTCAGGTACGCCATCCACTTCGAAGACGGACAAGAACATCGAGACAGTTGAGCGAATGATTCATGATGATCGTCGAGTCAAAATTGATGATATTGCGCATGCATTGAACATTAGCCACGGTTCAGCAGTTGCAATCATCCACGAATCACTAAATTATCGCAAAGTGTGTGCTCGTTGGGTACCACATCGACTGACAGACCAGCACAAACAGAAACGTTTGGAAATTTTGAAATCACATTTAAGGCGTTTAGAAGAGGAAGGAGAAGAGTTTCTCAGTCGCATAGTAACCGTTGATGAGACGTGGGTCCATCACTTCGAACCACAGAGTAAGCGGCAGAGTATGGTGTGGAAACATCCATCCTCGCCTACAGCAAAAAAGTTCAAAAGACAAGTTTCTGCAGGAAAGTTGATGATGACAGTGTTTTGGGATATGAAAGGTCCACTTCTAATTCATTACACTCCTAAAGGTCAAACAGTGAATAGTGACAGCTACTGTGAGCTACTGCGAGATCTGAAACCCAAAATCAAAACAAAGAGGCGAGGAAAACTTTCAAAAGGTGTGCTTTTGCTTCAGGACAATGCCCGTCCTCATACTGTGGGGAAAACGATCCAGTGCATTCAAGATCTTGGTTTTGAGCTGCTGGAGCATCCGCCGTACAGTCCTGACCTAGCTCCAAGTGATTTTCACCTTTTTGGTCCGATGAAGGAGCACCTGTGTGAATCCAAGTTTTCGTCGGATGATGAGGTTGTGGAGGCGGTGCGCGAGTGGCTGTGCATGATGCCACTAATCTTCTTCCAGGACGGAATAACGAAGCTTGTCAAGAGATGGACCAAGTGCATAGAAGTTGAGGGAGATTATGTAGAGAAATGATGTTACTTGTCATCTTGTTTTCACAATAAAAAGTTCCTTTTTAAAAATTTGCCTTTACTTTTTGACTTACCCTCGTAGTTTTTCATTCATTAATTCCCATAATTGCATTAAGTTCAGGTCACTTCTGGTTTCCTCCTGCTGTGTGGGTTTATCTGTTTCCACAGGAGTTAGTAATTCTTCTACATCTTCCACCGAAGTTATTTCCCTGTCTTCCATTCTGTCGTCTTTCTCGATCTCTTTTTCTAACGTCTCTGCTTCCTTTTCCGCCTCCTTCTCGCGCAGCTTAGTCTGGTGCCTTGTGCCGTATTTTGCCGGTTCCATTTTCTGCAGCCGCCGCTAGAATCTGTAAGGTTTAATAGTATAATTTCTTAATTATTCTAGCCCTAATAGTTGGCGCGCCACTTTGTATATGAATGTTTTGGGGTGTTTTATTTGTCACCCATTGTAATCGTATCGTAAATGTGTGTGACGAGCGTTCTTATTTCGCTCGTTGCGTTCGTAGTATAAGTGTGTAATTGTGGGTAATAATCTGTCAAATACTCTGTGAAGAGTTAATCGTATGTAACGAGTCGGAATATACTTTTTCTTAATACTTACGGGCAAACCGTATCTCTCGTGGTTCGATTCGAATCTTGCCGCCTTGTTACCTGATTGGCCCACGCTGTCTTGCAGTGTCAATTTTGCTAACTGCCGTATGTACGCGTTTTCAGTTTAGTATTTGTTTATATTACTTTATTTTCTATGAATCAAACATACAGCGTTGAAGAACATGAAAATTTATTAACCCTTCTTTCTATTATCCCTTCAATTACATTTAATGAATAGTACAGGTTTTTTTTATTAATCCCGGCTTTTACAATTTCCTCAGTTGGTATCGCTCAGTCATATATCGAGACGCCAGCATGGCTTATAATGTTTGTTTACAATTATTATTTCGTCTCAAGGTGTTAAGTCCTTTTGACTACAGAAGTTTGGATTATCGGCTAAAATGCACAAAATTATAATATTTCTTAAAACTAGGTACACAATGTTTAATACACTAATACATACAAGTAAGTTATCGGCAATGAGAATTACAATAGTGTTTGGTTAGAATTTTGTCAGCAAGTTATGTTCATTAACATTTTATTATAAATCAATTTCAAAGGTAGTTAATTGATTAAGTTTTATTAATAGTGATATTTTAATTAACTTCAATTCTTGTTTCAAAATTGTGATCAGTGAAGTGAAAATTTTACCTCGTTATTATGGATAAAGGGGAATTTATTTTTAAGTGAAATTATTAGTTTATACTTATCAGGTTCTCATCGTGGCTTCTTCGATGTTCATCTACTTCTTCCGGATAGGTCTAGTCATCTTCTCTTCCTCGGATGGTCCTCAATTCCCGTTCAGATGGTTTCAATTAAAGTTCGGCTTCCCTCTTGTTCCGTAGTCGTTCGTATCCTCAGGTTGAAGTAGGTCGATCCCCTTCTTCCTTCGGGATGAGTCGTCCGTTACGTTCCTTCGGAGTAGTCTTCTTTTACAGTTATTTTTATTTATTTTTTTTTTTAATATTTTATTACTGGTTATTCCATCAGGTGTTGTATGGAATGCTTCTCCAATTTCTTGGTTTATAAAAAATTTAAGTTTTTATAGTTAATTTCGGATTGAGAGCTGCATACATCCGCCCTCCGCATTAGTCAAAAATGAAGTCATTAGAATTCCAACGGTTTTTTGGTAATAAATCTCAGTTGCTATGGTTACCTATTAAATTATGCTAATTCTCATTGGTCGTTATTTTATGTCATTGTTATATTCTAACGTTTTATTTTGGTTTAAATCTATAAAATATCTTCAAATTAAGATTTCTTTCTTATATTAGTAGTTATATTAATTACATGAATACCATTGTTCTTCTTTTTTGTTAAGGATTATTTTGATATCCCTCATGGTTACGTTCGAATAGTTAATAACATTTTCCTTATTTTCCTATTTATATTTCTTATATATTTAATTTAAAACTGGATATTATTTATACATTTTAAATTTACAAAGTTCCTTCACTAAATGTTAGGCATAGAGCCTAGAATTCCCCATACTACCATTTAACATTCTTTGTAACTTATTAACTTTATATATGGTACATTAAAACAATTTTTATATAAACAGATAATAAAACATTGGTGATTCTAACTACGCCTCCTATTATAAAAATATTCCTTGCTAGGTTCAAGCCTGAAATTAAACTTCTAACTAGTTTTCTGTTTTTTACTATTGTCTTGCTTATCTTATAATTTACTACATTCTATGGTTTTTTGAACAATAACAAAACTCTTATAATACTACTGTTAAACTGTACCTTACACAATATGTCTTACTTACTAATCCCTTCACTTAAATACAGTGTCTGTCCTTCTTATTTTACTATTCATTCTAATAACTTAATTTTTACCTTATTTTATAATTCTTACTTCCTATTACCTAAATTCATAATAGCACAATCAGTTTAATCTTACTTGCTAACATAAAGTTTATCAAAGATTGTTTAGCTATTTTATTATAGTCTGCTTATAAAATACTTTATTCTGCACTCCCACTGCACTTTTCTCTTCATAGAAGGTTTCTTTATCTGTTATCACTATCACTTTTTTTTTTACATGCTATACATAGCATTCCACCACTTATTTATTTTTATACACTTTTTATTTTACTCACTTATTTATTCACACGGTTTGTCTGATTATTTTGATATCACTGTGTGATTATGGGTCATGAATAATTAGTTTACTTTCAAATCACCTTGATCACTTTTGGTTATTATTTAATTATTGCCTTTGTTTGGCTCAAAGCATCTTTTATTGGCTTTGACTATGATTATCACTATTAATTTGGGTATGGTTATTTTTTAACTCCCTACCTTATATTTATAAGTACATCTTTCTTCTCCTTTCACACAATATATATATAACATCACTATCTTACTTGTTATTGTTAATATAGTTATCTCTTATTTATGCCCTAACTATTTTAGTGCATTGGTTTACATAAATATTATAGTCATAATTCGGAGATTACAATGTTCGTTATCACATTCTTGGTTACATTTAGTTTCTTATTACTTCTTCCTTGTTACATTATATTTTCCTTGTTGTTTTCCAATCTATTGGGTCAAGTCATTGTCAGTTTCTCAGTCATTTGTTATCGTAATTTAGTCATTAATCTTTGATTTATAAGTTTTTGGCCTTTCTTCTCATTTTCAGCTTTTTTGTTTATTATTAATCATCAGTGTCATAATGTCACTGATTATTAATCATCATGACCATCTTATGTCATGTTACAATATACATATAACACATTAAACATGATATAACACTGACCTACATGTTAATCTCTTTTTATTGAAGTTTCATTATGCCGCAAATGTTTTCTGAGTTTGCAAGCCCCATCACACCCAAGGACCCAAGGGTAGAACCCTAGATACAACCACGCTACTGAATGCTTAACGCTCTCGAAATTTTCTAGAGTTAATATAGCAAACTGAATGATGCTGGTAAGGAGTCAGAATATGTTTTTGAATAAATTAGTGGACTGTAAGATCAGATTTAAGTAGTGTTTATTTGAGCATTAGGAAGAAGCGCAGGCACACGCAATTACGTCAGGCGTACATAGCCAAAATACAAATACGTTTGGCATAAATTGCCAAGATATATAATGTGTAGAAGCGAGAAACGATCGTATAAGAAGTTACATTACTAAATTTACATTGCCGCGGCTAGCAAGAAAGGAAGGGTGCAGTGCACAGCTGAAAGGTTGAGTGTTAACTAACAAACGCAGCAGCGAGCCAACGAGAGCCGCACCGCGTTGTATGACGTAAGTGCGCTGGGCTGATTGCGCGTGAGCAAGTACAATGTACAATGTATTAACATACTGCCCGCCCAAAATCAGGCGATTTTGACATAGTTTGCAGTAAAAAAAAAAAACAAAGTTATTCAAAACATGCAAGTATACATGAATAAGATACAAATCTGAGAGATGCGACAATACATGGTACATGAATATTGGCAAAAATGCAAATATAATATAAACAAGTGTAAATACATTATTAATCAATGCTCACCAAATAATATGTAATAATAGCCCAAAGGCTTGAATATGTGGCAAAACATAATAAGAATAATAACAATAATACATGGCAATAAGGACATCGTAGGTAGCATTGCACAATCATTTGAGAAATCCAACAAATTTAACAATAACAGCGTGACACTTAGTGCATAATAAGCAGTATTAGACAATAATACAAAAGGCAATATACCTAAAAAATTCACTATGATAATATACAATAGAAATATACCACAAAAAATTTAGTATAATAATATACAATAGAAATATGCCCAAAAATTTACTATAATAATATATACAATAGAAATATACCCAAACATTTACTATGATAATATACAATAGAAATATACCACAAAAAATTTAGTATAATAATATACAATAGAAATATGCCCAAAAATTTACTACCTATAATAATATACAATAGAAATATACCCAAACATTTACTGTGATAATATACAATAGAAATATACCACAAAAAATTTAGTATAATAATATACAATAGAAATATGCCCAAAATTTACTATGATAATATACAATAGAAATATACCACAAAAAATTTAGTATAATAATATACAATAGAAATATGCCCAAAATTTACTATGATAATATACAATTGAAATATACCACAAAAATTTAGTATAATAATATACAATAGAAATATGCCCAAAAATTTAGTATAATAATAGACACTGCACCAAACAGTACACAATAACTGACATCACACTAATGAAAAAGGAAAAACGATTAAATGTTCACCAATGCACCGCTACATAGCGTACATTAATTGATACAAATAAATACAAATGCATAAATAAGTACATTTAACATTGTACTTAGTAAAAGGTGGAGCATGTGCTCATCGGGAAATGTCCTGGGCATGAAGCACCGAGATGTCAATCAGTCTGATGCCACCGGAAGTGGGCACAGCTTATGAATAGGTCTACGCAGAATGCCGTTAGCAGTACGGACGTCCGCGACGCGTACTAACGAATCCTGCCCTAGATATGTCTGAGTGACAATACCACGTTTCCACTGCAATGGTGGAGTATTGTCTTCTAAGATAAGGACTAGCTGTCCTATAGATAAATTTTTAGAATGCCTTTTCCATTTATTTCTCTGCTGCAGCTGGTGCAGATAGTCTCTAGACCAACTCTTCCATATAGAGCGGGTAAACCTCTGCAAGAGCTGCCATCTCCCCAAGTAACCCATATTTGTATCCGAGTAATCGGGTTCCGGGAGCGCGGTAAGGGGGGACCCAACCAAAAAATGCGCTGGAGTCAAGGGCTCGGGATCCCCAGCATCATTTGACATAGTGAACAAGGGACCGGCTTGACTTGGCTTGGCTTGACTTAGTCCCATGTGGACTGGCGAAGTCTTGAGCGGATTTTTGGAATTCGTCCTGCTGAAAGAGTTTGTAAATGATTTGGACCGCTGCCCGCCCTGACGTAGAAACATAGGACCGGTGTAGTCGACGGCGCATTGTGAAAATGGCTTGGAGGGAGTGACTCTGGGAGCGGGTAATTGACTTCAAAGTTGGCTTGAACCAGTAAGGACCATGCCACCGTTGCTGGTGGCCGTGTAACAAATGGGGTTAACCGCCGCGGGATAGGATGTCCGCGGGATTGTCATGCGAGGCAACATGATACCAATTGCCCTTTGCAGAGAGCTGCTGTATCTCCGAGACGCGGTTGGCGGCTGGCAATTGGCGGTTGGCGCGCGGTAATTAATGCGAGTAGCATTAATGTCGTCACGAGCCATGAACGAGGAGACCGGTTTAGTCATGTCCACGTTGAAGGGTAAATTCCCGGCGAGTATAAACCCTAGCTTTGTTTCCTGGATTGTCGGAAAATGCAGACTTCGAACAAATTTAGTCGGCTCAATCAACTCCAAAAAGTACTGTGCCCCTAGTAATATGTCAATTTGTGACGAATTATTAAATTGCGGGTCAGCTAAAAATATCCCCTTTGGAATTTTCAACAATGCCATGTCAAAGGATTCTGTTGGAAGGTTATTTGTGATTCTGGGCAGAACAGCGCAGTGGACACTTAAAGTGAAATCCTTATAGCGTGAGTTTAGGCGTACCTGTGTGCTAAAATTGGCTTGACATAGCGAGTTATTTATGCCCGTGATAGGCAGCTCGGATTTGTTTAGTTTTAGGCCCATGCGGCGGGCGAAACCCATTGTACAAAAATTGGCTTGCAATCCTGAATCCAGCAGGATTCTTACCGGGCGCCTTTTACCGGCATGATCGGTGGTGGCGCATACGGCAGTGGACAATAAAATTGATTTATTCGTCTGTAGCTTCAAAGAACATTGCTTATTGTTCCTGTTGTTCGAATGATTTATTGAAGCGTGGAGCATGGTGTGGTGCCTTTTCGAGCATGCCTTGCAGGAAAATTTAGAAGGGCAACGCGAGCTGTCATGGCCCAACTGTGTACAATTCAGGCAGATTTTGTTATTTATTAAAAACTCTCTACGTTGCGTAGATTGCAAAGCTATGAATTGTGAGCATTCGAGCAATTTATGATTACCACGACACAGCTGACAAAATTTATTGTTTGTTTGAGTGTGTATTAGTGACCCAGTGAACTCTGCGCGTTTAGTTGATTTGCGATAAGAAGCATTATCGCTAACCTGTCTGCTGCCAGACGAACCAGTCGGAGCATTTACGTTTTGTAACAGCTGACGTCTTGAATTTAAAAATTTAATAAAATTATCGTAAATCGGAAACTGTTTTTCGCCTAAAGTTTCCTTCCACAACCTACACGTATGCTCGTCAAGTTTTTGGGCGAGAAAATTCACAAAAATAAGCTCAAATGTATTTACTGATAGGTTCAATGAGTTCAGCGCATTTATATTGACGGTGAGCTCATCTATAAATTTAGAAATGCTGAGCACGGACTCACGTTGCATGTGACTCATGCCCAAGACATTAGCCGCATGATACGTGGTAACAATTAATTTACTGTCATACCGGGCCTTTAACAAGTCAATGGCCACCGTGTAATTTCCGTGCGTGATAGGGAGCGATTTTATGACATTCTGCGCCTCATCTTTTAATGATAAGTGCAAATAGTGCAGCTTTTGGATGCCAGTCAGGTCCGTTCGGACATGAACTAACTCCAAAAACATATTGTAAAAATGTTGCCATTCAATTATATCACCTCCGAAACAGGGTAGTTTAATCGGTTGCAACTGAATGGGAGGCGTACTGAATGTGACTACTTCGGATGGACTTGTTGCCTTCCTGCTCATCTCCTTAGCATGGTCTATTAAATTTTGCAGCTTGCATTCTATGCTGCATAAGTCGTCTTCGGTCTGAACCCTATCGCTCGCGGATGCAAAGTCGGAGTCCTCAGACTCAATTTGTGTTTGGATTTCATCATATTTGACTGATAGCTCCATAAGGTGGCGTAGCCTTATTTTTAGTGCATGATGGTCATGCGTATCGTGATCGAAATTGTCTGCATATGTATTTATGCAAGATATAGAGGCCTTGATCGTGCCACGTTTCTTGATCAGTGCCTTCATATCCGTCATGATTGGGTATGAGAAAAAATTGAAGTGATAATACAAAAAACCAAGTGAATGCAAAGCGATGAGCAAGATCAGGCAGGAAGTCCAAATTATAAAGTCACGCAACGACACGGTAATCCTTACTTAACAAATCTTAAACTAGTTTTATATGACAATAAATACTGATTTAGGCAGTGCAAACAATATAGCAGTATAATCACTAATCATGTGAGTGCTATTTGAAAAGGTACGACTTACAATTAAAGAAAATGCTTGCTGAGTTCGCAAAAAATTACAAGTTCATATTCACATGAAACTGATTTAAAAATTTATATTATTATTTTTAATACTGCTTCCTTTACTTTAATGCCATTGAGAAAAAATATGCAAATCATGCAAATTGAAACTAATATAAAACATGAGTTCATAGTCACTTGAAATGGTACTTATCAGCATGTTCTAGAAGGCATCGAAAGCTTGTCGAAACCTTTGTAGTCGTGTCAGGTACCCAAGAATAGATGATGCAGACATGGTCGCTGCCTGTCCGGTGATGTCCGATGCGGTCGACTCCTGTCTATATAGGCTGCTCTGGATTTTCCCACATGCTGAATGCTACGTGTTAAGTGCTCATATGCTGCAATGATGCTTCAAATGGTCCGGTTGGCGAGATATGACGTCCCCAATGTCGTGCGATATGAGCTCCAATTGTATGGTGATAATTAACGAGTTTTGAATTAAATTATGAAGAAAAAAAATGCTGATAGGCCTGCATAATAAACTGAATCATGAAACGAATTGTCCATGAAGTTAATCACGTCCGTGAAGTACATATCCGTGGCCCGGAGGGCCATATGATGAATGCTGCTGTGGACGAGAATGCTGTTGCTGGGCAAAAGTGCGGTCACTCGGGCCAAAAATGTTGTCGCTTGTGTACAAAAAATGGCGGTCGCTTGTGGACCAAAAATGTTGCCCGTAAGGCTGAAATAATATCCTGGTTCGGAGGACCAAATGTTGTCACTGCGGACAAAAATGCGGTCGCTTTGGACCAAAAATATGAAATCCGGCCCGGAGGACCAAATGATGAATGCTTAACGCTCTCAAAATTTTCTAGAGTTAGTATAGCAAACTGAATGATGCTGGTAAGGAGTCAGAATATGTTTTTGAATAAATTAGTGGACTGTAAGATCAGATTTAAGTAGCGTTTATTTGAGCATTAGGAAGAAGCGCAGGCCCACGCAATTACGTCAGGCGTACATAGCCACAATTCAAATACGTGTGGCGTAAATTGCCAAGATACATAATGTGTAGAAGCGAGAAACGATCGTATAAGAAGTTACATTACTAAATTTACATTGCCGCGGCTAGCAAGAAAGGAAGGGTGCAGTGCACAGCTGAAAGGTTGAGTGTTAACTAACAAACGCAGCGGCGAGCCAACGAGAGCCACACCCCGACGGATGACGTAAGTGCGCTGGGCTGATTGCGCGTGAGCAAGTACAATGTACAATGTATTAACACACGCTCTGCTACCAAATGTAACCCCTCTTTAAAATTTTTTTGCTTTATAAAAATTTTTAAGTTTTTTTTTTAAGAGGGGCCACTAGATATTTAAAACTAGGCAGAAGGCCTAGAGAAGCAAAAAATGCGCTGGGTCCAGTGAGACGGGACTCGCAATTAAACTCTTTGGTAACCAACAATAACAGCATTTATTATATAAAATTACATGCATCACAATTCCAAATACCCCGTAATGTCCAAAATCACATAGTTATACATATATAGCCCCTGTTTATAACACATTGACAACAAACATAAAAGTCGAACATAATACATGTATTTATATAATGCAACAGTACAAATAACTGATGTACTGAGCATTGAATATAAAAATTTAAATATACCTAATAAACTGTAAATAATTAATAATGTATTATAAATAAGCATGTCAGGGATTGCAAGCTTGGCTCAGACAAAAATATGAACAGGTGTTTCGACCTCAATCGACGTGCACACACACACAAATGTAACTGAAAGTGTGTACACCAGTATCTTGCATGTGTGTGTGAACGCAGGTCTATGCAGGCGAGTTTACCACCCCAAGATGAATAATTGCATAATTACTGTTTTTCCGTAATTATTCATAAACTATAATTAAGGAGTAAAATCCAAAACCACAATAAAATATAATAAAATTTAATAAATACTGTGTACAAAAACCACGTGAAAGTGACACACCGTATGAGTGTAATAGTGAAATAACTGTGTACAAATCGAAAGGGTTAAGTTGCAATGTCCAAAATTACAGTGAACATGTGTAGTGAAAATAGTTATAAGATAACTATAAGAGTATACTTACAGGACTCTGCAATTCGCAGAAATATAAGAAATAGCGAAATTGACAAGGAGTGGGGGAACTGAACCCAGAGACAGTTTCTGACATGTCGATTTCGTACCACTGCAGGTGTTGACCAAGACATGGGTATAAATAGAACACACAAGCTAGAGTGGTTCTCTTTCTTAAATCATCCACAGTGCAGCGGGAGCTTATGCCCGTCCGCACAGAATAATATAAATTTTTGTAAATAGTTTTATCCTTCCAGTTACATACAATTATGTAACTCGATTGTCAAACAAACTGTTTTTAAATAATAACAAAATTACATAAGAGTATCCATATACGAAGATCCATTGACTTCAGAAACAGCACGAGGAGAAGTTCCAGAGAGTGATACGACGCTGGACAAGAGGAGCGAGTCGACGCAGAACAAAAGAAGAGCGAGGCGACGCTGGACAAAGAGCGAGGCGACGCTGGACAAAAAGCGAGTCGACGCTGGACAAGAGGACGCTGGAGTGCGAGACGAGGACGACTACAGATGGATCAAATGATCGAGTATGATTGACGACAATAAGGTGATAAACAACTTATTTACCTCTTAATCGAACAATGAACTCAAAGACAATTAAAGACATTTTTGATCTATTTAAAAGTAAGAGCCAGTGTTTATTGTAAATTAGAATTATAATCATAAATGTTTTAGAAATACGATTAACGTAACAAGAGCTCAAATTAGTATTGAAATAAAACTAATACAAAGCATTTAAATGAAAACAATTAGTGTTTGATATAAATCAGTACTGAGAAACAAAAGATAAATTCAATAACTATTAATATTTTGAGTACATTACAATATATAAAAAGATATTTAAATATTGATATTTTGAAACACATTAACTGACTGAGTAGTCTGGGAATGAGATTTTCCTTTAATACAATAATTAGTAGAATAGAATATTTAGTCAGTAAGGATGTATATAGCATAAGCCTTACGGCATAATAACAAATAATAACGAATGTTTTAAGTCGAAGTAAGTGCTAGGTGCACAATTTTATTAATATCAAATAAATTTGAAATACCGTTACAAGTTACATACAGTTCTTATTACAGATACACCTGAAACCCAAATTAAATTGTTTATTATGCAAGTGGTCTTGTTAAAATAAAATGGCGCTCCAAGATCGTGGGGCTCCGCAAACACAAATAAATTTATGTATATGTATCGTTGCATAAAAATGGCGCCCAACGTGGGGCACGACATGCCTAAATTTATATAAAAAAAATTTGTTACATAAATTGTAGCCCATGAACGTATGGCCCGATCCCCATCATTTAACTATTAAAATTTTTATGTAGCTAAATGGTTGCTCTAAAATATAAAGAGTGTGTTAAATGAAAATGTATAATATGTAATTATTATTTATATTAAACAGTAACTGAATGTAATGTTGTGTAATCACACAGCTGGCGCCCACGAATGATATTGTTTGTCTATGTAACAGGTGTAACTGTAATGAGTATTAATAATAACTATTAATAAAAATAAAGAAATAAATAAATAAGTAGGGAATCAATAATAATTGTTAAAGAATTACTACTAAATAAATATTTTAAAAATACTTCAACATGACGACTACAGGAAATTTAGACGTAGAGGCATTCCAGACGATGAAGCGTGCCTGGGTCGATGAAATAAGCACAAAACAAACGGAAAATATAAATGCTAAAATAGACGAATTAAAAGAATCTAATAAGAAACAAACAGAAAGTTTAGAAAATAAATTAGAGCTACAGTCCGAAAATTTTAGACAGGACACCATAAAAATTACAGAGAGTCTAGAAGAGTTAAAAATTGATAATCTCCAGTTGATACAAGACAACATAGAAATCAAACAAAGTATAATCGACAGTACTGCACAGTTAACCGAAAAAATTGCTAATACAAATTTACGTATTAACACAATCGCAGAAAATGTCTGTGGAATAATTAATAAACAAACGGAGCTAATATGTGAAAAGATAATATGTGAAGAATTCATAGTAGTTGAAAATACGTGTGTAATTACTAACGATAATTATAAAGTAATTAACATTAAGGAAGAGAAGCAAATTAAGGTTAATAAAACGTACCTTATTAATAGCGATATTCCAAGTGTGAGACACACACACACAATAGTAAGTCACACAGGATGACACATGTGAAACACATAAGACACTACACTTACGGCAATAAATATCACTGTAGGTATAACAAGAAACGTAGCAAGTTATCTAGATGAAACACTACACAAACTTGTGGTAAATATGACGGAAGATATACACACGAGAAATATAAAGTGAACGATAATTATAACTATAATTATAGTAATTACGATGAATATTATCATAAAAGACGAACGAAAAAACCGTTGACAGCTGTTTATATAGGCTTCAAACGCACTGACCTTACACAATTCATTAGTGATGAGAGAATTGTGGAACATGCTGAGAGAATTGAGAAAGAGCGAAGCATTCGTTAAGAGAGAAAGAGACGGAGAATAAAGTTTTCACCCTATAAACAGGTGACTTACACGATCAAAACAAACGTTCACACGGTAAGTACGCACACAAACGTCGCAGCAATGCAACGGAAAGGTAACGAGGGAGTAATACAATGGAATGTTGTCACGAGGGTGAGCACAATGAATTTCCTGTGTACAACAACCAATTGTTATAATGAGGGGTGTCAGTTCAAACGACACACCGAACCGAACTCAATACATGAAATAGATAATTATTTTTAAATGAGAAAAATAATATTACTATTAATTATTAATAATATTATAAGAGAGTATAATTAAGAAATGTTATTTATTAAGGATATGATAGCAAATAAAAAGAAATAAAGAATATTATTTGAAAGGGTTAATTAAGAAATGTATTATTGATGGTAAGGAATGATAGCGTAGAGAAATATTTAAGAAAGTAATGGTAAAAGATGTTATTGTTGTTATTAATATGAAGAAAGGGTTAGGAATGGAAAATAATTGCTATAATTGTTAGAACAGCTGATCAAGCGAACACTTAATGGAGATACAAGGACACAGAAGAAAGCAAGAGTGAAAAGTCAAAAGGGCAGAGACTACTTAGGATTAAGGACTTCGAGAAAAATATCGTTGTTTTCCAAGACAGTTCCTCTGTAACCGATCATGCGACACACTACAAAGCTAAAAGAGTATTCTGTTACGGAAGTGTATTTCAGGAAAGTAGCAGCGATCAGAAAGGTAATGTTAAAGAAATGTAATAAAAGGTAATGAATGTTAATGTATTGTATAAGTAATGTATTGTTAAGAAAAGAGTTAAGGAAGATTAGAAGTGATGGTAAGAATGTATGAGTAAGATAATGTAAAATTAAGGACCGAATTTACACACATACGTAGGAATGCAGAGCATACAGAAGGAGAACAAGGGAGAGCTAATTGCAGTGGATTTTCTGGGACCACTACCACGATCAAGTCGAGGTGTGAAGCACATATTGGTATGTATCGATGTTTTCCAAGGCAGTCCGACTGTACCCAATTATGCGACCCACAACCAAAGTTGTTCTAAAGATACTACTGCAGAAATATATTCCGTCATATGGAAAAATGAAGAAGGTACTCAGTGATCAAGGTGTACAATTCCAGAGTGAAAAATGGGAGAGGACGTTAAGGGAAAATGGAATACAACCTGTACTCACATCCATAAGACATCCTCAAGGAAACCTTGCTGAGAGAGTTAACAAAGAATTAGGTAAATATTTACGAATATATTGCCATGATCAACACAATAAATGGGCAGAATATTTACCATTTCTTGAAAATGCCATCAACGAAAATTATAGTGAAGCAACAGGATATACTCCAATGGAATTAGAAGAAGATAAGAAGCCAAACAGATTTTGGACTAAGTATATAAACAAACCTAATAACCAGAATGTACCTGTACCAATAAGTGTGAAAATTGAATACGCAAAGCAACGGATAAGAGAAAGAGGTAACAAGAGAGTAGAAAGATTTAATCTAACTCACAAGCTACAACAATTCAACGTGGGAGAAAGTGTACTACTCAAAGCTAATCCAGTGGGAAAACGGAGTGATAATACGGCGAAGAAATTCTTCAGACTTTATAATGGACCGTTGTGACTTTTCACATTTCTCTAAAATATAAATATAAATGTATTTGTCATATGAAATATCTAGTAACTGATATTCGGGTTTGTTTACATTAATCGAATGGAGCACGTGTGTCACGTACATCATAATTATGGTACTTACCATAGTTTGGGATTCTGTTTACTTCGATCTTGATATTTCTATAATTACCTAAGGTCCAAGGATTCAACTCAGCGAGATTGCTGACAGAGATGGTCATGGAAATGAGAATACGTTTAATTGCAGCAACTATCATCAATCGTAATTTATTCAGGAATTTCTTAAATCGTGTACACAGTATAACAACTTAACATAGCGGCCATTACTTATTTCAGCCCTTTACTATCACCACTCCTTTATGTTTAATTAAACGCTAATTCAGACAATTCGTTTTACTGGTTATGCCTTAGTTTCATGATCATTTGATTCTTTATTATATTTAATTCGTTAACGCAAACCAACCCCCATTTATAAGTCGACATCTAACGTTTACACCTCTCTCACTCTCTCACATCCATACAGACATTCTGAATTTACTTTTGAATGTGTACACATTATAATTGCATTTTCTAATTAAACGAGCTCTTTAAATAAAATTTTGGGTTAGTCACTTCCCTTGTAAGTAGACTGGACGTTCTGGTAGAGGTGCCCATGTTGATTCCAAACGGCGTGGTTACATCTTCCTGACTGCACTGAGTTTACATTTAATTTTGAAAATATTACTTTATACTGGCCAAACTTTGAATGTAACTAACACTGTTATACTTTTGATTACATTGTTAATACTTTGCAACACTTAAACCTGACTATTTCAAGCCAGCACTATTGTTAGCGTGTTGTCGCCATGATGAACTTCTGCAGACTGGGTCAGACGTTGTATATCTAGCTTTCGTCTGTCTTTTACACTGAATTTACATGGTGGTTATAATTACTCGTTAACACTGTTACTTGTGATTACATTTTGTTAATTTAAATAAAACACTAGCTGACTAATGAGGCCAGCACAATTTTAACGTGTTACTGCCGTGGTGATGTTCTGGCGACTGGGACGAAAATTATGCAAATTTTACGTATGTGTGTGTGAGTAAAACGTCATCGTTCTTTGTCTCTCATTATATAATCGCCTTGTTAGTTACGTATTCTAATCACGTCATTGTTGTTTTAATGACGTTTGGCGTTGTTGGCCAATGAAATGGGAGCATGTAGCGCCGTTATTGGTGGCTGTAACCATTATAAGTCTTTTTATCTGCATGTACACTGCTGTCCTTGAAATTATTTTGTTGTCTTGGAACTGCGTCGTTGTAGGCAAAAACCAAGGGAAATTGTATTACCCATATAAATGACTTTAAAAACATCGAAATACAATAGTTTACTACCTTGCATACCATACTTTTTATATCAGACTTTTTTGTACTGTCACACCGTATACGTTAAGACAGCGAGTAGGACAACACACTTTCATCGTATATGATGAGATACAGAAGAAAGAAATTGGTAAATTCCACGCAACGTCATTTAGGAAGTTTTACACATGAAAACAACGAGGTCAATGAAACCAGTCAGATCAGCTGTTTGTTGAAGCCACCCTACTACAAGGTCACGAGCAGTGAGCGTATAAGGAGGGGAGGTAAGACATTTGTATACACTCCAATTAAGGGTGAAATGACGAATATTAACCTTTATTATTTGTTACATTTTTTTCAAGTGTAATAATAATAATAAAATAAAACTTTTAATAAATAAATTTATTAAATTTTTTTTTGTTAACAAGCAGAGGGATAATGCAACAGTACAAATAACTGATGTACTGAGCATTGAATATAAAAATTTAAATATACCTAATAAACTGTAAATAATTAATAATGTATTATAAATAAGCATGTCAGGGATTGCAAGCTTGGCTCAGACAAAAATATGAACAGGTGTTTCGACCTGAATCGACGTGCACACACACACAAATGTAACTGAAAGTGTGTACACCAGTATCTTGCATGTGTGTGTGAACGCAGGTCTATGCAGGCGAGTTTACCACCCCAAGATAAATAATTGCATAATTACTGTTTTTCCGTAATTATTCATAAACTATAATTAAGGAGTAAAATCCAAAACCACAATAAAATATAATAAAATTTAATAAATACTGTGTACAAAAACCACGTGAAAGTGACACACTGTACGAGTGTAATAGTGAAATAACTGTGTACAAATCGAAAGGGTTAAGTTGCAATGTCCAAAATTACAGTGAACATGTGTAGTGAAAATAGTTATAAGATAACTATAAGAGTATACTTACAGGACTCTGCAATTCGCAGAAATATAAGAAATAGCGAAATTGACAAGGAGTGGGGGAACTGAACCGAGACAGTTTCTGACATGTCGATTTCGTACCACTGCAGGTGTTGACCAAGACATGGGTATAAATAGAACACACAAGCTACAGTGGTTCTCTTTCTTAAATCATCCACAGTGCAGCGGGAGCTTATGCCCGTCCGCACAGAATAATATAAATTTTTGTAAATAGTTTCATCCTTCCAGTTACATACAATTATGTAACTCGATTGTCAAACAAACTGTTTTTAAATAATAACAAAATTACATAAGAGTATCCATATACGAAGATCCATTGACATCAGAAACAGCACGAGGAGAAGTTCCAGAGAGTGATACGACGCTGGACAAGAGGAGCGAGTCGACGCAGAACAAAAGAAGAGCGAGGCGACGCTGGACAAAGAGCGAGGCGACGCTGGACAAAAATCGAGTCGACGCTGGACAAGAGGACGCTGTGTGATGGTACAATCATGGTACATTTTATAATTACCTAAAATATGGTAACGAGATCATAAATATTGTATTTTTCTATTTTTTGACATACCCAACCCAACCTCAAACACCCGATATCGAATCTACAGTGAGTGGACTATATCACAATATTTGCCAGGATTTGAACTAATTCGTAGCAGAATCTGTAAAATGTCATAAAAACAGTGTGCAGTTATTGCGATAAGCAAGCCAAGCCTTAATTACGTCAGAGGCGGAGAATGTGTTGACAACGACAAAACTGCGATGTCAACTAGTTAAACAAAGAAAATGTGACGTCAGTACACCCCACTTCCGCAGAATCCAACAAGGAATTGTCGTCATTTCTGCTGCAGCAACTGATCAGCGCCGGCCGGCTGCCCATTCACTTACGGGTGAATTTTAACTTTTTAGACCACTATAGGTGGTTAATAAACAGTATCATATGTATATACAAAATGTATTAAGGAAAGTTATAGTTCGGCTTTGTGTAGGCGTCCTCGGCAGATGAATCGTCCGTAAAAAAGATCGACGTATAGAATCGGTCCCACGACGGTGGGTTACGTGGGTTGACACGAAAGTGCCCCGTCAAGCGCCGTAAAAATATACCGATTGTGCCGATGTACGAACAATACTAGCAGTGCGAGGAGGCCAACACGAAATGGGTGAGAGCGTTCCTTATACACTTTAAATCCTCGAAATCAATCATCATGAAATCCTTTTATTATTTCCCAATATAAAATTTTATTTAAAAAAATTACTTAAATTTTCAATCTATTTAAAAGGAGCTCCAACATAAATAATCAAATAATTGTACCATGAGTATGGGAGAGAGTGGTTGTGTGCGTGCGTAATAATTTCTAAGTGCTGGGTTGAGCAACACATATAACTATATATCTATATAATTTTGTCATATACTTATTATACTTACAGAAGTTGCAACACATATAACTATATATATATATATATATAATTTTGTCATATACTTATTATACTTACAGAAGGTAATATTACACTATGTTTTTATTTTGGAAGGGTTAAAGATATGTAAAACGAATACTTAATAAAAGGGGTATTTCATTGGTAACAATTAGAACAGCTGTTTTGTTATTTCAAGCAATTTCCGTTTCCTAATAACTTCGCGTAACGAAATTCTGGCCCATGACTTAGGTAATAAATAAAGATGGCGTCCTAGTTTATGTATACATTTGTGAGATATAATCTATCGTATCTATAAATCAAAATAAACGTAAGTATACAGGTGTGTTCTGGAACAGGGACATTAGGTGGTATTATTTAAACATATTATTACCTAATGTACGCCTAGAAAGAACGGAACAAATTGCTTGAGGTAACGGACACAAAATTTTATAATTCGTAAACATAACCCCACAATTAGGTTATACAATTGTATGCATGCAGGTATTGCAAAATTTCCAACATGAGTACTAGTGACAATATTGTAGTAGAAACCAGTACCTCTGAGATAAATTTAACTAATGAAATGGAGGTACAAACACCTCAAACTAGTCAGACTGATGCGGCAAGTACGCCTGTATCTGTAGAAATAACGAAAGTCAATACATTCATTTCAACTATGTCAGATAGTAAGCAGGATGAAACTAATGCAATGATGCAACTTTTATTAAATAAATTTGACAGTTTTGATAAAAAAACTAGATGAGCAGAATAACGAAATTAAAGAAATTCAAAATAGTTTTGAAATTAAATTCAATGAGATAAAAAATGAAATAAAAGTGAGTCACGACAAACTTATTAAGAAATGTGACCAGCTTATTACAAAGCTAGATAATTTAAATGTGGTAGAAAATCAAGTAGAAACGCAGAAAGTCAATAGCGGTACCCAGCAAAATGCTGTACTGAATATAACCTTATTTAAAAATAATAATTCCAATAATGAATGTAGTATAGATAATCCAAATAATACAAGTAGTAAGATTATGGTGTTAGTAAAGGATAAACATGATAATGAAAGTATAATGAATGATAATGAAATATTTGAATTTATGAAGTCAGAAAGAAAGTTGAGAGAAAGTATTTTAGTACAAGGAATGCAGGGGGTAGAATTTTCTTTTAATGTTGTATTAGGGGGTGAAGATAAGTCTTCATGTAATTGTTATAAGGATAAGAATGCCTTTAATTTATATTTGATAGACGATAGTTCTACAAATAAAGTTTCTTTATGTTTTTGTGTACCTAAGAAGAGGTGCAACAATTTTATGATAGGGACCCCTGCATATTTGGAGAGAGAAAGTGTATTTTGGTGTTATGGAGAGAAATGTATTAAGAAAGAAAGTATAGAGAGATATTGTGAGAATAAGAGAGTAATAGAAATATTTAAAGTAAACAGAAATTACAGACAATTGTTAGAAAGGTTAGGGTTAAATGTGGTATATGAAAATGATGAATACTTACCTGATAATAACAATAAATTGGAAATACCAAGAAATGAGAATAAAGACATTAGGTACTTACCTGTGGTGGAATATTATGGGGATAATTATAGTATAAACCGATTAATGACATATGATACTAAGATAAACGGAACTCTAATTGATCGTGACTGGAAATATTTGTTTAATAACCGTTTCTTAAAGGAGTACGAATATAATGTATCTAATAAAATCTATGTATTAAATAAGAATTTATATAGACCTAAGATTCGTTTGTTGTTTAATGATGGTGGATAGACTGTTGTATTGTGAACTGAACATTAAATAATAATATGAAAAGTGGTATTGAATTGGACTGCTATGGACTGATTTCGATTAATGACACAATAATGAAGTTGGAGTGTATATTTTTCATTGTATTCACTGTATTTATATATCCATGTATTTTTGATATGTATTATGTATTACAGGTATATTTACACCAGTGTGTATTATTATATATTTTAATAACATATTTAATAATAATATTTTAATTTTTTAATTACTGATGAATAATAATAATGTTTAAGTAAGTATATATATTTGAATTTGAAAAGAGGTATTGTTATAAGTAGGTAAGAGAGGAATTTTATAAGAGAATTGTCAATGATTACAGTAAGTGTTTAAACAGGGATAGAGCCTGGGTATAGATAAATGCAGGTGAGTTATGTAAATGAATGTAAATGGAGTTGGAAAGATAAGAATTTTTAAGAAAATACAAAGAGAATTATTAAATATTTAGGGACACAGTAGTTAGTGATTATTTGTAGAGAAGGTGTTTAAGTAAAGGTATAAACATATAATTATTGTTGATGAATTCTGTAGTGGGGGTGAGGTGATAAAGAGTAGCCAACCATTAGTGTTGTGGCAGGCAATAGCATAATTTTAAGGGAGTGTTTGCCGAATATTTGGAAGGGCAAAATATTAGAGATGTATATAGTCAGTTAGGGAACACCCAACCCAGTGCAAAGATGAGCGGTGCCATAGGATTTAAATGAAAGTAGTAATGGAGTATATAATTGAGATATTGGTGTCATTGATAGGTAAATTTGATGGTCAGTTAGAAGAAGGTGAGTAAGATTATAAAAAATAGAAGTATAGTGAATATAGGAGTTATCCAGACTAAACAGTGATAGAAGGTGAAAGGTTAGGTAGTTAGGTAGGTAGAAAGTTCAGAGTATAGAGAAAGTAAGAAGTGAATAATGAAATAATAATAATAATGTAGTATGAATACTAATAATAAATTTGAAATAAATATTAATAATTCATTATAATAAAATTAATGTCTAATTAATGACTTAAGTGAAATTGTAAATTTTAAATGATTTAAATTAAAATGAATCAAGAATATTTAATGTATTAATGTATCAGTGTTAATTATTAATGTATTATTATTATGTAAAATGTATTTATGTTATAGAAATTTCAACATGATGTTATAACATGGGAATAATGTGTAGAAAAAAAAAAAAATTTTTTTTTTTAACTGGCGCTGTTAATAATACAAATAAGCCAAATAATTACCTGTTAATAATAAGAATAATAATAATAACAATAATAATAAAATTTTATTTTTATCATTTACTAAGAGTATTCAATAAATAAATATATAGAGTTATTAATTCTTTTATAATTTGTTTTTCTCCAGATTTGGGAGATTATAATGTGTAATTTTCCTATTATATTTTCAATTATATTTTCAATTATAATATATTTTATTCAATTTTGGTAACTATATTATATTAATGTGCTTATGTTACAATTCTAGTAATTGTAAAAGAATGAGGATAAATATTATCGATAGGAATCGAAACCATTTTTCAACTCAGGGTAGAAGTATTTTGTAATATGAAGAAGAGATATTCTTTTTAATTCTTGAAGATTATAATTTTATTAAGCGTATTAAAATATATTAAGCCAACCCAGTGCTTATTGGCACAAACCAGCACTTAGCTAAGGGGAACCAGATCAGTTGAGAATGTAGTGATTTACTAAGCCACTATTTTAATGTTTATTATATATTGTTTCAGTGTTTGGTGATATGACAGCGGTCCCGAGCTGGCCAACGCATCAGAGCAGGGGCGTTAAGAGCCTAAGTGGCCTTATGGTGTTGGGATCTCGCAGGAGAAGTCCAGTAAGGTCATCTAGGTATGGTCATCATCACCAGACCAAGGGTGAGTTGTTGTTATTTTTTATGTAAATTTGTAAGGGGGTTGTGGCGACTTGTCCTGGCTGATCCCTTTAGGAAGTATGAAAGGGTCAATGAAAGTTTGTGTGCTTCGTCACACCATCTTTCATTGAGGGGGTTTTGTGATGGTACAATCATGGTACATTTTATAATTACCTAAAATATGGTAACGAGATCATAAATATTGTATTTTTCTATTTTTTGACATACCCAACCCAACCTCAAACACCCGATATCGAATCTACAGTGAGTGGACTATATCACAATATTTGCCAGGATTTGAACTAATTCGTAGCAGAATCTGTAAAATGTCATAAAAACAGTGTGCAGTTATTGCGATAAGCAAGCCAAGCCTTAATTACGTCAGAGGCGGAGAATGTGTTGACAACGACAAAACTGCGATGTCAACTAGTTAAACAAAGAAAATGTGACGTCAGTACACCCCACTTCCGCAGAATCCAACAAGGAATTGTCGTCATTTCTGCTGCAGCAACTGATCAGCGCCGGCCGGCTGCCCATTCACTTACGGGTGAATTTTAACTTTTTAGACCACTATAGGTGGTTAATAAACAGTATCATATCTATATACAAAATGTATTAAGGAAAGTTATAGTTCGGCTTTGTGTAGGCATCCTCGGCAGATGAATCGTCTGTAAAAAAGATCGACGTATAGAATCGGTCCCACGACGGTGGGTTACGTGGGTTGACACGAAAGTGCCCCGTCAAGCGCCGTAAAAATATACCGATTGTGCCGATGTACGAACAATACTAGCAGTGCGAGGAGGCCAACACGAAATGGGTGAGAGCGTTCCTTATACACTTTAAATCCTCGAAATCAATCATCATGAAATCCTTTTATTATTTCCCAATATAAAATTTTATTTAAAAAATTACTTAAATTTTCAATCTATTTAAAAGGAGCTCCAACATAAATAATCAAATAATTGTACCATGAGTATGGGAGAGTGAGTGGTTGTGTGCGTGCGTAATAATTTCTAAGTGCTGGGTTGAGCAACACATATAACTATATATCTATATAATTTTGTCATATACTTATTATACTTACAGAAGTTGCAACACATATAACTATTATTATATATATATATATATATATAATTTTGTCATATACTTATTATACTTACAGAAGGTAATATTACACTACGTTTTTATTTTGGAAGGGTTAAAGATATGTAAAACGAATACTTAATAAAAGGGGTATTTCATTGGTAACAATTAGAACAGCTGTTTTGTTATTTCAAGCAATTTCCGTTTCCTAATAACTTCGCGTAACGAAATTCTGGCCCATGACTTAGGTAATAAATAAAGATGGCGTCCTACTTTATGTATACATTTGTGAGATATAATCTATCGTATCTATAAATCAAAATAAACGTAAGTATACAGCTGGAGTGCGAGACGAGGACAACTACAGATGGATCAAATGATCGAGTATGATTGACGACAATAAGGTGATAAACAACTTATTTATCTCTTAATCGAACAATGAACTCAAAGACAATTAAAGACATTTTTGATCTATTTAAAAGTAAGAGCCAGTGTTTATTGTAAATTAGAATTAAAATCATAAATGTTTTAGAAATACGATTAACGTAACAAGAGCTCAAATTAGTATTGAAATAAAACGAATACAAAGCATTTAAATGAAAACAATTAGTGTTTGATATAAATCAGTACTGAGAAACAAAAGATAAATTCAATAACTATTAATATTTTGAGTACATTACAATATATAAAAAGATATTTAAATATTGATATTTTGAAACACATTAAGTGACTGAGTAGTCTGGGAATGAGATTTTCCTTTAATACAATAATTAGTAGAATAGAATATTTAGTCAGTAAGGATGTATATAGCATAAGCCTTACGGCATAATAACAAATAATAACGAATGTTTTAAGTCGAAGTAAGTGCTCGGTGCACAATTTTATTAATATCAAATAAATTTGAAATACCGTTACAAGTTACATACAGTTCTTATTACAGATACACCTGAAACCCAAATTAAATTGTTTATTATGCAAGTGGTCTTGTTAAAATAAAATGGCGCTCCAAGATCGTGGGGCTCCGCAAACACAAATAAATTTATGTATATGTATCGTTGCATAAAAATGGCGCCCAACGTGGGGCACGACATGCCTAAATTTATATAAAAAAAATTTGTTACATAAATTGTAGCCCATGAACGTATGGCCCGATCCCCATCATTTAACTATTAAAATTTTTATGTAGCTAAATGGTTGCTCTAAAATATAAAGAGTGTGTTAAATGAAAAATGTATAATATGTAATTATTATTTATATTAAACAGTAACTGAATGTAATGTTGTGTAATCACACAGCTGGCGCCCACGAATGATATTGTTTGTCTATGTAACAGGTGTAACTGTAATGAGTATTAATAATAACTATTAATAAAAATAAAGAAATAAATAAATAAGTAGGGAATCAATAATAATTGTTAAAGAATTACTACTAAATAAATATTTTAAAAATACTTCAACACGACGACTACAGGAAATTTAGACGTAGAGGCATTCCAGACGATGAAGCGTGCCTGGGTCGATGAAATAAGCACAAAACAAACGGAAAATATAAATGCTAAAATAGACGAATTAAAAGAATCTAATAAGAAACAAACAGAAAGTTTAGAAAATAAATTAGAGCTACAGTCCGAAAATTTTAGACAGGACACCATAAAAATTACAGAGAGTCTAGAAGAGTTAAAAATTGATAATCTCCAGTTGAAACAAGACAACATAGAAATCAAACAAAGTATAATCGACAGTACTGCACAGTTAACCGAAAAAATTGCTAATACAAATTTACGTATTAACACGATCGCAGAAAATGTCTGTGGAATAATTAATAAACAAACGGAGCTAATATGTGAAAAGATAATATGTGAAGAATTCATAGTAGTTGAAAATACGTGTGTAATTACTAACGATAATTATAAAGTAATTAACATTAAGGAAGAGAAGCAAATTAAGGTTAATAAAACGTACCTTATTAATAGCGATATTCCAAGTGTGAGACACACACACACAATAGTAAGTCACACAGGATGACACATGTGAAACACATAAGACACTACACTTACGGCGATAAATATCACTGTAGGTATAACAAGAAACGTAGTAAGTTATCTAGATGAAACACTACACAAACTTGTGGTAAATATGACAGTAGATATACACACGAGAAATATAAAGTGAACGATAATTATAACTATAATTATAGTAATTACGATGAATATTATCATAAAAGACGAACGAATAAACATCGACAGCTGTTTATATAGGCTTCAAACGCACTGACCTTACACAATTCATTAGTGATGAGAGAATTGTGGAACATGCTGAGAGAATTGAGAAAGAGCGAAGCATTCGTTAAGAGAGAAAGAGACGGAGAATAAAGTTTTCACCCTATAAACAGGTGACTTACACGATCAAAACAAACGTTCACACGGTAAGTACGCACACAAACGTCGCAGCAATACAACGGAAAGGCAACGAGGGAGTAATACAGTGGAATGTTGTCGCGAGGGTGAGCACAATGAATTTCCTGTGTACAACAACCAATTGTTATAATGAGGGGTGTCAGTTCAAACGACACACCGAACCGAACTCAATACATGAAATAGATAATTATTTTTAAATGAGAAAAATAATATTACTATTAATTATTAATAATATTATAAGAGAGTATAATTAAGAAATGTTATTTATTAAGGATATGATAGCAAATAAAAAGAAATAAAGAATATTATTTGAAAGGGTTAATTAAGAAATGTATTATTGATGGTAAGGAATGATAGCGTAGAGAAATATTTAAGAAAGTAATGGTAAAAGATGTTATTGTTGTTATTAATATGAAGAAAGGGTTAGGAATGGAAAATAATTGCTATAATTGTTAGAACAGCTGATCAAGCGAACACTTAATGGAGATACAAGGACACAGAAGAAAGCAAGAGTGAAAAGTCAAAAGGGCAGAGACTACTTAGGATTAAGGACTTCGAGAAAAATATCGTTGTTGTTTTCCAAGACAGTTCCTCTGTAACCGATCATGCGACACACTACAAAGCTAAAAGAGTATTCTGTTACGGAAGTGTATTTCAGGAAAGTAGCAGCGATCAGAAAGGTAATGTTAAAGAAATGTAATAAAAGGTAATGAATGTTAATGTATTGTATAAGTAATGTATTGTTAAGAAAAGAGTTAAGGAAGATTAGAAGTGAAGGTAAGAATGTATGAGTAAGATAATGTAAAATTAAGGACCGAATTTACACACATACGTAGGAATGCAGAGCATACAGAAGGAGAACAAGGGAGAGCTAATTGCAGTGGATTTTCTGGGACCACTACCACGATCAAGTCGAGGTGTGAAGCACATATTGGTATGTATCGATGTGTTTTCCAAGGCAGTCCGACTGTACCCAATTATGCGACCCACAACCAAAGTTGTTCTAAAGATACTACTGCAGAAATATATTCCGTCATATGGAAAAATGAAGAAGGTACTCAGTGATCAAGGTGTACAATTCCAGAGTGAAAAATGGGAGAGGACGTTAAGGGAAAATGGAATACAACCTGTACTCACATCCATAAGACATCCTCAAGGAAACCTTGCTGAGAGAGTTAACAAAGAATTAGGTAAATATTTACGAATATATTGCCATGATCAACACAATAAATGGGCAGAATATTTACCATTTCTTGAAAAAGCCATCAACGAAAATTATAGTGAAGCAACAGGATATACTCCAATGGAATTAGAAGAAGATAAGAAGCCAAACAGATTTTGGACTAAGTATATAAACAAACCTAATAACCAGAATGTACCTGTACCAATAAGTGTGAAAATTGAATACGCAAAGCAACGGATAAGAGAAAGAGGTAACAAGAGAGTAGAAAGATTTAATCTAACTCACAAGCTACAACAATTCAACGTGGGAGAAAGTGTACTACTCAAAGCTAATCCAGTGGGAAAACGGAGTGATAATACGGCGAAGAAATTCTTCAGACTTTATAATGGACCGTTGTGACTTTTCACATTTCTCTAAAATATAAATATAAATGTATTTGTCATATGAAATATCTAGTAACTGATATTCGGGTTTGTTTACATTAATCGAATGGAGCACGTGTGTCACGTACATCATAATTATGGTACTTACCATAGTTTGGGATTCTGTTTACTTCGATCTTGATATTTCTATAATTACCTAAGGTCCAAGGATTCAACTCAGCGAGATTGCTGACAGAGATGGTCATGGAAATGAGAATACGTTTAATTGCAGCAACTATCATCAATCGTAATTTATTCAGGAATTTCTTAAATCGTGTACACAGTATAACAACTTAACATAGCGGCCATTACTTATTTCAGCCCTTTACTATCACCACTCCTTTATGTTTAATTAAACGCTAATTCAGACAATTCGTTTTACTGGTTATGCCTTAGTTTCATGATCATTTGATTCTTTATTATATTTAATTCGTTAACGCAAACCAACCCCCATTTATAAGTCGACATCTAACGTTTACACCTCTCTCACATCCATACAGACATTCTGAATTTACTTTTGAATGTGTACACATTATAATTGCATTTTCTAATTAAACGAGCTCTTTAAATAAAATTTTGGGTTAGTCACTTCCCTTGTAAGTAGACTGGACGTTCTGGTAGAGGTGCCCATGTTGATTCCAAACGGCGTGGTTACATCTTCCTGACTGCACTGAGTTTACATTTAATTTTGAAAATATTACTTTATACTGGCCAAACTTTGAATGTAACTAACACTGTTATACTTTTGATTACATTGTTAATACTTTGCAACACTTAAACCTGACTATTTCAAGCCAGCACTATTGTTAGCGTGTTGTCGCCATGATGAACTTCTGCAGACTGGGTCAGACGTTGTATATCTAGCTTTCGTCTGTCTTTTACACTGAATTTACATGGTGGTTATAATTACTCGTTAACACTGTTACTTGTGATTACATTTTGTTAATTTAAATAAAACACTAGCTGACTAATGAGGCCAGCACAATTTTAACGTGTTACTGCCGTGGTGATGTTCTGGCGACTGGGACGAAAATTATGCAAATTTTACATATGTGTGTGTGAGTAAAACGTCATCGTTCTTTGTCTCTCGTTATATAATAGCCTTGTTAGTTACGTATTCTAATCACGTCATTGTTGTTTTAATGACGTTTGGCGTTGTTGGCCAATGAAACGGGAGCATGTAGCGCCGTTATTGGTGGCTGTAACCATTATAAGTCTTTTTATCTGCACGTACACTGCTGTCCTTGAAATTATTTTGTTGTCTTGGAACTGCGTTGTTGTAGGCAAAAACCAAGGGAAATTGTATTACCCATATAAATGACTTTAAAAACATCGAAATACAATAGTTTACTACCTTGCATACCATACTTTTTATATCAGACTTTTTTGTACTGTCACAAAACCCCCTCAATGAAAGGTTTTGTGTCGAGACACAAAAACTTTCATTGACTCATTCACACCTCTCTAAAAGGATCAGCTCAGATATGGAGCCACAACCCCCTGTAGTGTTATTATAAAAAAAATTCAATCACTTACCCTTGGTCCAATGATGAGGTTCGCACCTTCTGACCTTACTGGACTTCTCCTGAGAGATCCCTACACCATAAGGCCATGAGGCACTTTACGCTACTGTTCTGACTCACCGGCCAGCTCAGGACCGCGGTCACCACACCATAAAACTCTGAAACATTCAATACAAAATTTTAAAATCGTGGCCTTCTCTATATCCATATCCACAACTGATATGTTTCCTCTTAGTATGTTGGTTTGCATTTTGGGGCGTTGGTTTGCTTAATTCTAAAAATTTCAAACAATGTATAACAAGAATTAAGATAGAAATTGCTTCCCCTTTAAACAATCCGGTACCTAGTACACATTTCTGACTTCCGTCAACTCTATTCATTCCCTTTATCACATGAAAACAATTGTTCTTAACCTAAACAACAATGTATTTTACTGCTTGAGCAACAACCATTAACCCTAATATTTTACTTCATATAATCTTACAATATCTATATCATGGCAAACAATTTTAAAGCTTCATAATTTCTTTACGACCTTTTCTTATGTTTAACTTTCTTTATAACAGAATCATTTCTAGAGAATGGACAATCTATACAAAATTTTGATATTATAATCGTTACTATCCTGGTAGTAACCTCCTATTCACACACACTATTGTTGCCATAAGAAAACACAATAAAACATTGTACATTAAACATTAAACACTAACATTGAACAATTCACAAATAAACAATTTACATAACTTGTAGCAAAATTTTATAACATTTTTCCTATCAACTCTCTATTAACTTTTATCATTTAACATTCATTT
This sequence comes from Magicicada septendecula, assembly GCA_034769895.1. Classification (NCBI taxonomy): domain Eukaryota; kingdom Metazoa; phylum Arthropoda; class Insecta; order Hemiptera; family Cicadidae; genus Magicicada; species Magicicada septendecula. The sequence continues at coordinate 302,573,467 of CM068371.1, forward strand.
AGATTCTATACAAAAATTTCAAAATTATCATTCACCTTTCCATTTACCTTACCCTTCAGTTACATCACCTTTCTACTATGAATTTTCCCTTCTCTAACCCTTCTATCCTTACTCGTTTGGGTGACTCTCTATTATTCATTATTTTTCTCTGTCTTATTTTGGCATCTGTCAACCTAACCTTACTACCCCTTTTTTACACTAACCGCTTCTAACCATTAATATATTTTGACACCAATATCTCTATAATAACCCCCTTCACAAATCCCATTTAACACCTCTGGCACCGCTCATTTTTGTACTAGTATGTGTGTATTCCCTCTAACCAACTCATTCCCTTATCGGTTCCTGACCCTTTCAGATAACCCTTTCCGGCGCTAAACGGTCCCTTCCTGTCTCAACATCTCTCGTTGGACTCCTACACCAATACCCTTATTACAAAATATCATCACCAACAACAAATATAATTACCATTCACATTACTCACCTCTACATATAATCGCTAACCACTGTGTCCCTAAAATATCTAACACCTCTTTATATTTTATCAGCATCTCAACACCATATTTTTCCTAACTCCCAATAACTCTATTTTATCCTTACTACCCAAACTCTTTACAACATTTCAACTTAATACACCATTACAAAATTTATCACTTATCTGCTAACAACACCTTTCATATCCAAATACATTACCTGCTTAATCATTTACTAACGCTTAGAACCTGAATCTCACAATATCATTTAAACCTTCTTCCGTTATTTAAAATCGTACAATACATGCTTACATAACAAAAATACATAAAGTACACAACAGCAAAAATACACAAATACATAGACATCAATACACAAAAATATACAATTCACATAATCATGACATCATTTACCATAATCAGTCCTAATCAGTCCATTTTTAAAAACACTGTCCACACAATTAAATGTTCATAACACAATAGAAGGTCTACCCTCCATCGTTAAACAATAGTCTTATCTTTGGTCTGTACAATTTATTTTTTATTAAATACATTATATTAACATCATTAATATAATACACATTTAAATTCTTATATTTTATAAAACCGTCATCATTGATAGGGTTATTACCTATCAATTCATCATATAACCTGTCACGATTGGTTATTGTCCTGTCACCTCCAGTATAATCAGTCACCACTAGGTACGTTATAAAGTCATTATTTTCATTATCATCTTTTCCTACTGCTATATCAGCTTCATTACAAGGTAAGTTCTTATTTTTATTATACACCATCTCTATTCCTAACTTTTCCATAAATTCTTCATAAGTTCTACTCATCTTAAAAATCTCTATTTCTCTCTTTCTCTCACAATATCTCTCACTTTCAAAACATCTCTTTTTTAAAATATCTCTCATAATAACTCTCCCAATAACACTTCTCTCTCTCAATATATCTCTCTTTATCACACCAAGCTACACTCTCAATACTCACACAATTATTTTCTAACACCATATTTTTAATTCTATTATCATAATTCTCACTACTACTTACCTTGTCTTTATTTTCATTCAATTTATCTGATTCTCTACTATTCTCTACCCCCATTTTACTCTCGTAATTTTCATCTACTTTATTCTTTTGTCTATCAAACTTCTCATTAACTAATGCAACTATTTTCTCTTCCATTTTATCGAAACGTGCGTGCATTTCATCAATTCGTTTATCAAAATTAAAATTTTGTTTTTCGATTTCGTTTTTTATTTCGTCAAATTTTATATTGAAATTATTCTGAATTCCTCTAATTTCGCTTTTTTGTTCACTAAACAGCATTTGCATCATCTTCATAATTTCGTTATTCTCAACCCTGTTATTTGGAACTGGTGTTGAGTGCACAATTCCTTCACTCATAACTAGTGACTCTGTCATACTTATTTGACTGTTATTCGTACTATCAGTTATGCTTAATAAAGAACTATTTTCTTTATTCTATGCCATTATAAAAAATTGTTAATGGTTTGTCGCTTTATATTATCGTTACCACATAACCTACAACCGTATTCTCATTTTCAATGTCCACTCTGCCACAATTCAGGTTTATTATATAAAATATATTTATATAGTCACCTGTTCGGGCCCATTTTTGACTTTTCACATTTTTTTTTAAAATATAAACATAAATGTATTTGCCATATGAAATATCTAGTAACTGATATTCGGGTTTGTTTACATTAATCGAATGAAGCACGTGTGTCACGTACATGATAATTATGGTACTTACCATAGTTTGGGATTCTGTTTACTTCGATCTTGATATTTCTATAATTACCTAAGGTCCAAGGATTCAACTCAGCGAGATTGCTGACAGAGATGGTCATGGAAATGAGAATACGTTTAATTGCAGCAACTATCATCAATCGTAATTTATTCAGGAATTTCTTAAATCGTGTACACAGTATAACAACTTAACATAGCGGCCATTACTTATTTCAGCCCTTTACTATCACCACTCCTTTATGTTTAATTAAACGCTAATTCAGACAATTCGTTTTACTGGTTATGCCTTAGTTTCATGATCATTTGATTCTTTATTATATTTAATTCGTTAACGCAAACCAACCCCCATTTATAAGTCGACATCTAACGTTTACACCTCTCTCACATCCATACAGACATTCTGAATTTACTTTTGAATGTGTACACATTATAATTGCATTTTCTAATTAAACGAGCTCTTTAAATAAAATTTTGGGTTAGTCACTTCCCTTGTAAGTAGACTGGACGTTCTGGTAGAGGTGCCCATGTTGATTCCAAACGGCGTGGTTACATCTTCCTGACTGCACTGAGTTTACATTTAATTTTGAAAATATTACTTTATACTGGCCAAACTTTGAATGTAACTAACACTGTTATACTTTTGATTACATTGTTAATACTTTGCAACACTTAAACCTGACTATTTCAAGCCAGCACTATTGTTAGCGTGTTGTCGCCATGATGAACTTCTGCAGACTGGGTCAGACGTTGTATATCTAGCTTTCGTCTGTCTTTTACACTGAATTTACATGGTGGTTATAATTACTCGTTAACACTGTTACTTGTGATTACATTTTGTTAATTTAAATAAAACACTAGCTGACTAATGAGGCCAGCACAATTTTAACGTGTTACTGCCGTGGTGATGTTCTGGCGACTGGGACGAAAATTATGCAAATTTTACGTATGTGTGTGTGAGTAAAACGTCATCGTTCTTTGTCTCTCATTATATAATCGCCTTGTTAGTTACGTATTCTAATCACGTCATTGTTGTTTTAATGACGTTTGGCGTTGTTGGCCAATGAAATGGGAGCATGTAGCGCCGTTATTGGTGGCTGTAACCATTATAAGTCTTTTTATCTGCATGTACACTGCTGTCCTTGAAATTATTTTGTTGTCTTGGAACTGCGTCGTTGTAGGCAAAAACCAAGGGAAATTGTATTACCCATATAAATGACTTTAAAAACATCGAAATACAATAGTTTACTACCTTGCATACCATACTTTTTATATCAGACTTTTTTGTACTGTCACACCGTATACGTTAAGACAGCGAGTAGGACAACACACTTTCATCGTATATGATGAGATACAGAAGAAAGAAATTGGTAAATTCCACGCAACGTCATTTAGGAAGTTTTACACATGAAAACAACGAGGTCAATGAAACCAGTCAGATCAGCTGTTTGTTGAAGCCACCCTACTACAAGGTCACGAGCAGTGAGCGTATAAGGAGGGGAGGTAAGACATTTGTATACACTCCAATTAAGGGTGAAATGACGAATATTAACCTTTATTATTTGTTACATTTTTTTCAAGTGTAATAATAATAATAAAATAAAACTTTTAATAAATAAATTTATTAAATTTTTTTTTGTTAACAAGCAGAGGGATAATGCAACAGTACAAATAACTGATGTACTGAGCATTGAATATAAAAATTTAAATATACCTAATAAACTGTAAATAATTAATAATGTATTATAAATAAGCATGTCAGGGATTGCAAGCTTGGCTCAGACAAAAATATGAACAGGTGTTTCGACCTGAATCGACGTGCACACACACACAAATGTAACTGAAAGTGTGTACACCAGTATCTTGCATGTGTGTGTGAACGCAGGTCTATGCAGGCGAGTTTACCACCCCAAGATAAATAATTGCATAATTACTGTTTTTCCGTAATTATTCATAAACTATAATTAAGGAGTAAAATCCAAAACCACAATAAAATATAATAAAATTTAATAAATACTGTGTACAAAAACCACGTGAAAGTGACACACTGTACGAGTGTAATAGTGAAATAACTGTGTACAAATCGAAAGGGTTAAGTTGCAATGTCCAAAATTACAGTGAACATGTGTAGTGAAAATAGTTATAAGATAACTATAAGAGTATACTTACAGGACTCTGCAATTCGCAGAAATATAAGAAATAGCGAAATTGACAAGGAGTGGGGGAACTGAACCGAGACAGTTTCTGACATGTCGATTTCGTACCACTGCAGGTGTTGACCAAGACATGGGTATAAATAGAACACACAAGCTACAGTGGTTCTCTTTCTTAAATCATCCACAGTGCAGCGGGAGCTTATGCCCGTCCGCACAGAATAATATAAATTTTTGTAAATAGTTTCATCCTTCCAGTTACATACAATTATGTAACTCGATTGTCAAACAAACTGTTTTTAAATAATAACAAAATTACATAAGAGTATCCATATACGAAGATCCATTGACATCAGAAACAGCACGAGGAGAAGTTCCAGAGAGTGATACGACGCTGGACAAGAGGAGCGAGTCGACGCAGAACAAAAGAAGAGCGAGGCGACGCTGGACAAAGAGCGAGGCGACGCTGGACAAAAATCGAGTCGACGCTGGACAAGAGGACGCTGTGTGATGGTACAATCATGGTACATTTTATAATTACCTAAAATATGGTAACGAGATCATAAATATTGTATTTTTCTATTTTTTGACATACCCAACCCAACCTCAAACACCCGATATCGAATCTACAGTGAGTGGACTATATCACAATATTTGCCAGGATTTGAACTAATTCGTAGCAGAATCTGTAAAATGTCATAAAAACAGTGTGCAGTTATTGCGATAAGCAAGCCAAGCCTTAATTACGTCAGAGGCGGAGAATGTGTTGACAACGACAAAACTGCGATGTCAACTAGTTAAACAAAGAAAATGTGACGTCAGTACACCCCACTTCCGCAGAATCCAACAAGGAATTGTCGTCATTTCTGCTGCAGCAACTGATCAGCGCCGGCCGGCTGCCCATTCACTTACGGGTGAATTTTAACTTTTTAGACCACTATAGGTGGTTAATAAACAGTATCATATGTATATACAAAATGTATTAAGGAAAGTTATAGTTCGGCTTTGTGTAGGCGTCCTCGGCAGATGAATCGTCCGTAAAAAAGATCGACGTATAGAATCGGTCCCACGACGGTGGGTTACGTGGGTTGACACGAAAGTGCCCCGTCAAGCGCCGTAAAAATATACCGATTGTGCCGATGTACGAACAATACTAGCAGTGCGAGGAGGCCAACACGAAATGGGTGAGAGCGTTCCTTATACACTTTAAATCCTCGAAATCAATCATCATGAAATCCTTTTATTATTTCCCAATATAAAATTTTATTTAAAAAAATTACTTAAATTTTCAATCTATTTAAAAGGAGCTCCAACATAAATAATCAAATAATTGTACCATGAGTATGGGAGAGAGTGGTTGTGTGCGTGCGTAATAATTTCTAAGTGCTGGGTTGAGCAACACATATAACTATATATCTATATAATTTTGTCATATACTTATTATACTTACAGAAGTTGCAACACATATAACTATATATATATATATATATAATTTTGTCATATACTTATTATACTTACAGAAGGTAATATTACACTATGTTTTTATTTTGGAAGGGTTAAAGATATGTAAAACGAATACTTAATAAAAGGGGTATTTCATTGGTAACAATTAGAACAGCTGTTTTGTTATTTCAAGCAATTTCCGTTTCCTAATAACTTCGCGTAACGAAATTCTGGCCCATGACTTAGGTAATAAATAAAGATGGCGTCCTAGTTTATGTATACATTTGTGAGATATAATCTATCGTATCTATAAATCAAAATAAACGTAAGTATACAGGTGTGTTCTGGAACAGGGACATTAGGTGGTATTATTTAAACATATTATTACCTAATGTACGCCTAGAAAGAACGGAACAAATTGCTTGAGGTAACGGACACAAAATTTTATAATTCGTAAACATAACCCCACAATTAGGTTATACAATTGTATGCATGCAGGTATTGCAAAATTTCCAACATGAGTACTAGTGACAATATTGTAGTAGAAACCAGTACCTCTGAGATAAATTTAACTAATGAAATGGAGGTACAAACACCTCAAACTAGTCAGACTGATGCGGCAAGTACGCCTGTATCTGTAGAAATAACGAAAGTCAATACATTCATTTCAACTATGTCAGATAGTAAGCAGGATGAAACTAATGCAATGATGCAACTTTTATTAAATAAATTTGACAGTTTTGATAAAAAAACTAGATGAGCAGAATAACGAAATTAAAGAAATTCAAAATAGTTTTGAAATTAAATTCAATGAGATAAAAAATGAAATAAAAGTGAGTCACGACAAACTTATTAAGAAATGTGACCAGCTTATTACAAAGCTAGATAATTTAAATGTGGTAGAAAATCAAGTAGAAACGCAGAAAGTCAATAGCGGTACCCAGCAAAATGCTGTACTGAATATAACCTTATTTAAAAATAATAATTCCAATAATGAATGTAGTATAGATAATCCAAATAATACAAGTAGTAAGATTATGGTGTTAGTAAAGGATAAACATGATAATGAAAGTATAATGAATGATAATGAAATATTTGAATTTATGAAGTCAGAAAGAAAGTTGAGAGAAAGTATTTTAGTACAAGGAATGCAGGGGGTAGAATTTTCTTTTAATGTTGTATTAGGGGGTGAAGATAAGTCTTCATGTAATTGTTATAAGGATAAGAATGCCTTTAATTTATATTTGATAGACGATAGTTCTACAAATAAAGTTTCTTTATGTTTTTGTGTACCTAAGAAGAGGTGCAACAATTTTATGATAGGGACCCCTGCATATTTGGAGAGAGAAAGTGTATTTTGGTGTTATGGAGAGAAATGTATTAAGAAAGAAAGTATAGAGAGATATTGTGAGAATAAGAGAGTAATAGAAATATTTAAAGTAAACAGAAATTACAGACAATTGTTAGAAAGGTTAGGGTTAAATGTGGTATATGAAAATGATGAATACTTACCTGATAATAACAATAAATTGGAAATACCAAGAAATGAGAATAAAGACATTAGGTACTTACCTGTGGTGGAATATTATGGGGATAATTATAGTATAAACCGATTAATGACATATGATACTAAGATAAACGGAACTCTAATTGATCGTGACTGGAAATATTTGTTTAATAACCGTTTCTTAAAGGAGTACGAATATAATGTATCTAATAAAATCTATGTATTAAATAAGAATTTATATAGACCTAAGATTCGTTTGTTGTTTAATGATGGTGGATAGACTGTTGTATTGTGAACTGAACATTAAATAATAATATGAAAAGTGGTATTGAATTGGACTGCTATGGACTGATTTCGATTAATGACACAATAATGAAGTTGGAGTGTATATTTTTCATTGTATTCACTGTATTTATATATCCATGTATTTTTGATATGTATTATGTATTACAGGTATATTTACACCAGTGTGTATTATTATATATTTTAATAACATATTTAATAATAATATTTTAATTTTTTAATTACTGATGAATAATAATAATGTTTAAGTAAGTATATATATTTGAATTTGAAAAGAGGTATTGTTATAAGTAGGTAAGAGAGGAATTTTATAAGAGAATTGTCAATGATTACAGTAAGTGTTTAAACAGGGATAGAGCCTGGGTATAGATAAATGCAGGTGAGTTATGTAAATGAATGTAAATGGAGTTGGAAAGATAAGAATTTTTAAGAAAATACAAAGAGAATTATTAAATATTTAGGGACACAGTAGTTAGTGATTATTTGTAGAGAAGGTGTTTAAGTAAAGGTATAAACATATAATTATTGTTGATGAATTCTGTAGTGGGGGTGAGGTGATAAAGAGTAGCCAACCATTAGTGTTGTGGCAGGCAATAGCATAATTTTAAGGGAGTGTTTGCCGAATATTTGGAAGGGCAAAATATTAGAGATGTATATAGTCAGTTAGGGAACACCCAACCCAGTGCAAAGATGAGCGGTGCCATAGGATTTAAATGAAAGTAGTAATGGAGTATATAATTGAGATATTGGTGTCATTGATAGGTAAATTTGATGGTCAGTTAGAAGAAGGTGAGTAAGATTATAAAAAATAGAAGTATAGTGAATATAGGAGTTATCCAGACTAAACAGTGATAGAAGGTGAAAGGTTAGGTAGTTAGGTAGGTAGAAAGTTCAGAGTATAGAGAAAGTAAGAAGTGAATAATGAAATAATAATAATAATGTAGTATGAATACTAATAATAAATTTGAAATAAATATTAATAATTCATTATAATAAAATTAATGTCTAATTAATGACTTAAGTGAAATTGTAAATTTTAAATGATTTAAATTAAAATGAATCAAGAATATTTAATGTATTAATGTATCAGTGTTAATTATTAATGTATTATTATTATGTAAAATGTATTTATGTTATAGAAATTTCAACATGATGTTATAACATGGGAATAATGTGTAGAAAAAAAAAAAATTTTTTTTTTTAACTGGCGCTGTTAATAATACAAATAAGCCAAATAATTACCTGTTAATAATAAGAATAATAATAATAACAATAATAATAAAATTTTATTTTTATCATTTACTAAGAGTATTCAATAAATAAATATATAGAGTTATTAATTCTTTTATAATTTGTTTTTCTCCAGATTTGGGAGATTATAATGTGTAATTTTCCTATTATATTTTCAATTATAATATATTTTATTCAATTTTGGTAACTATATTATATTAATGTGCTTATGTTACAATTCTAGTAATTGTAAAAGAATGAGGATAAATATTATCGATAGGAATCGAAACCATTTTTCAACTCAGGGTAGAAGTATTTTGTAATATGAAGAAGAGATATTCTTTTTAATTCTTGAAGATTATAATTTTATTAAGCGTATTAAAATATATTAAGCCAACCCAGTGCTTATTGGCACAAACCAGCACTTAGCTAAGGGGAACCAGATCAGTTGAGAATGTAGTGATTTACTAAGCCACTATTTTAATGTTTATTATATATTGTTTCAGTGTTTGGTGATATGACAGCGGTCCCGAGCTGGCCAACGCATCAGAGCAGGGGCGTTAAGAGCCTAAGTGGCCTTATGGTGTTGGGATCTCGCAGGAGAAGTCCAGTAAGGTCATCTAGGTATGGTCATCATCACCAGACCAAGGGTGAGTTGTTGTTATTTTTTATGTAAATTTGTAAGGGGGTTGTGGCGACTTGTCCTGGCTGATCCCTTTAGGAAGTATGAAAGGGTCAATGAAAGTTTGTGTGCTTCGTCACACCATCTTTCATTGAGGGGGTTTTGTGATGGTACAATCATGGTACATTTTATAATTACCTAAAATATGGTAACGAGATCATAAATATTGTATTTTTCTATTTTTTGACATACCCAACCCAACCTCAAACACCCGATATCGAATCTACAGTGAGTGGACTATATCACAATATTTGCCAGGATTTGAACTAATTCGTAGCAGAATCTGTAAAATGTCATAAAAACAGTGTGCAGTTATTGCGATAAGCAAGCCAAGCCTTAATTACGTCAGAGGCGGAGAATGTGTTGACAACGACAAAACTGCGATGTCAACTAGTTAAACAAAGAAAATGTGACGTCAGTACACCCCACTTCCGCAGAATCCAACAAGGAATTGTCGTCATTTCTGCTGCAGCAACTGATCAGCGCCGGCCGGCTGCCCATTCACTTACGGGTGAATTTTAACTTTTTAGACCACTATAGGTGGTTAATAAACAGTATCATATCTATATACAAAATGTATTAAGGAAAGTTATAGTTCGGCTTTGTGTAGGCATCCTCGGCAGATGAATCGTCTGTAAAAAAGATCGACGTATAGAATCGGTCCCACGACGGTGGGTTACGTGGGTTGACACGAAAGTGCCCCGTCAAGCGCCGTAAAAATATACCGATTGTGCCGATGTACGAACAATACTAGCAGTGCGAGGAGGCCAACACGAAATGGGTGAGAGCGTTCCTTATACACTTTAAATCCTCGAAATCAATCATCATGAAATCCTTTTATTATTTCCCAATATAAAATTTTATTTAAAAAATTACTTAAATTTTCAATCTATTTAAAAGGAGCTCCAACATAAATAATCAAATAATTGTACCATGAGTATGGGAGAGTGAGTGGTTGTGTGCGTGCGTAATAATTTCTAAGTGCTGGGTTGAGCAACACATATAACTATATATCTATATAATTTTGTCATATACTTATTATACTTACAGAAGTTGCAACACATATAACTATTATTATATATATATATATATATATATATAATTTTGTCATATACTTATTATACTTACAGAAGGTAATATTACACTACGTTTTTATTTTGGAAGGGTTAAAGATATGTAAAACGAATACTTAATAAAAGGGGTATTTCATTGGTAACAATTAGAACAGCTGTTTTGTTATTTCAAGCAATTTCCGTTTCCTAATAACTTCGCGTAACGAAATTCTGGCCCATGACTTAGGTAATAAATAAAGATGGCGTCCTACTTTATGTATACATTTGTGAGATATAATCTATCGTATCTATAAATCAAAATAAACGTAAGTATACAGCTGGAGTGCGAGACGAGGACAACTACAGATGGATCAAATGATCAAGTATGATTGACGACAATAAGGTGATAAACAACTTATTTATCTCTTAATCGAACAATGAACTCAAAGACAATTAAAGACATTTTTGATCTATTTAAAAGTAAGAGCCAGTGTTTATTGTAAATTAGAATTAAAATCATAAATGTTTTAGAAATACGATTAACGTAACAAGAGCTCAAATTAGTATTGAAATAAAACGAATACAAAGCATTTAAATGAAAACAATTAGTGTTTGATATAAATCAGTACTGAGAAACAAAAGATAAATTCAATAACTATTAATATTTTGAGTACATTACAATATATAAAAAGATATTTAAATATTGATATTTTGAAACACATTAAGTGACTGAGTAGTCTGGGAATGAGATTTTCCTTTAATACAATAATTAGTAGAATAGAATATTTAGTCAGTAAGGATGTATATAGCATAAGCCTTACGGCATAATAACAAATAATAACGAATGTTTTAAGTCGAAGTAAGTGCTCGGTGCACAATTTTATTAATATCAAATAAATTTGAAATACCGTTACAAGTTACATACAGTTCTTATTACAGATACACCTGAAACCCAAATTAAATTGTTTATTATGCAAGTGGTCTTGTTAAAATAAAATGGCGCTCCAAGATCGTGGGGCTCCGCAAACACAAATAAATTTATGTATATGTATCGTTGCATAAAAATGGCGCCCAACGTGGGGCACGACATGCCTAAATTTATATAAAAAAAATTTGTTACATAAATTGTAGCCCATGAACGTATGGCCCGATCCCCATCATTTAACTATTAAAATTTTTATGTAGCTAAATGGTTGCTCTAAAATATAAAGAGTGTGTTAAATGAAAAATGTATAATATGTAATTATTATTTATATTAAACAGTAACTGAATGTAATGTTGTGTAATCACACAGCTGGCGCCCACGAATGATATTGTTTGTCTATGTAACAGGTGTAACTGTAATGAGTATTAATAATAACTATTAATAAAAATAAAGAAATAAATAAATAAGTAGGGAATCAATAATAATTGTTAAAGAATTACTACTAAATAAATATTTTAAAAATACTTCAACACGACGACTACAGGAAATTTAGACGTAGAGGCATTCCAGACGATGAAGCGTGCCTGGGTCGATGAAATAAGCACAAAACAAACGGAAAATATAAATGCTAAAATAGACGAATTAAAAGAATCTAATAAGAAACAAACAGAAAGTTTAGAAAATAAATTAGAGCTACAGTCCGAAAATTTTAGACAGGACACCATAAAAATTACAGAGAGTCTAGAAGAGTTAAAAATTGATAATCTCCAGTTGAAACAAGACAACATAGAAATCAAACAAAGTATAATCGACAGTACTGCACAGTTAACCGAAAAAATTGCTAATACAAATTTACGTATTAACACGATCGCAGAAAATGTCTGTGGAATAATTAATAAACAAACGGAGCTAATATGTGAAAAGATAATATGTGAAGAATTCATAGTAGTTGAAAATACGTGTGTAATTACTAACGATAATTATAAAGTAATTAACATTAAGGAAGAGAAGCAAATTAAGGTTAATAAAACGTACCTTATTAATAGCGATATTCCAAGTGTGAGACACACACACACAATAGTAAGTCACACAGGATGACACATGTGAAACACATAAGACACTACACTTACGGCGATAAATATCACTGTAGGTATAACAAGAAACGTAGTAAGTTATCTAGATGAAACACTACACAAACTTGTGGTAAATATGACAGTAGATATACACACGAGAAATATAAAGTGAACGATAATTATAACTATAATTATAGTAATTACGATGAATATTATCATAAAAGACGAACGAATAAACATCGACAGCTGTTTATATAGGCTTCAAACGCACTGACCTTACACAATTCATTAGTGATGAGAGAATTGTGGAACATGCTGAGAGAATTGAGAAAGAGCGAAGCATTCGTTAAGAGAGAAAGAGACGGAGAATAAAGTTTTCACCCTATAAACAGGTGACTTACACGATCAAAACAAACGTTCACACGGTAAGTACGCACACAAACGTCGCAGCAATACAACGGAAAGGCAACGAGGGAGTAATACAGTGGAATGTTGTCGCGAGGGTGAGCACAATGAATTTCCTGTGTACAACAACCAATTGTTATAATGAGGGGTGTCAGTTCAAACGACACACCGAACCGAACTCAATACATGAAATAGATAATTATTTTTAAATGAGAAAAATAATATTACTATTAATTATTAATAATATTATAAGAGAGTATAATTAAGAAATGTTATTTATTAAGGATATGATAGCAAATAAAAAGAAATAAAGAATATTATTTGAAAGGGTTAATTAAGAAATGTATTATTGATGGTAAGGAATGATAGCGTAGAGAAATATTTAAGAAAGTAATGGTAAAAGATGTTATTGTTGTTATTAATATGAAGAAAGGGTTAGGAATGGAAAATAATTGCTATAATTGTTAGAACAGCTGATCAAGCGAACACTTAATGGAGATACAAGGACACAGAAGAAAGCAAGAGTGAAAAGTCAAAAGGGCAGAGACTACTTAGGATTAAGGACTTCGAGAAAAATATCGTTGTTGTTTTCCAAGACAGTTCCTCTGTAACCGATCATGCGACACACTACAAAGCTAAAAGAGTATTCTGTTACGGAAGTGTATTTCAGGAAAGTAGCAGCGATCAGAAAGGTAATGTTAAAGAAATGTAATAAAAGGTAATGAATGTTAATGTATTGTATAAGTAATGTATTGTTAAGAAAAGAGTTAAGGAAGATTAGAAGTGAAGGTAAGAATGTATGAGTAAGATAATGTAAAATTAAGGACCGAATTTACACACATACGTAGGAATGCAGAGCATACAGAAGGAGAACAAGGGAGAGCTAATTGCAGTGGATTTTCTGGGACCACTACCACGATCAAGTCGAGGTGTGAAGCACATATTGGTATGTATCGATGTGTTTTCCAAGGCAGTCCGACTGTACCCAATTATGCGACCCACAACCAAAGTTGTTCTAAAGATACTACTGCAGAAATATATTCCGTCATATGGAAAAATGAAGAAGGTACTCAGTGATCAAGGTGTACAATTCCAGAGTGAAAAATGGGAGAGGACGTTAAGGGAAAATGGAATACAACCTGTACTCACATCCATAAGACATCCTCAAGGAAACCTTGCTGAGAGAGTTAACAAAGAATTAGGTAAATATTTACGAATATATTGCCATGAGAATATATCTGCCAATAAATGGGCAGAATATTTACCATTTCTTGAAAAAGCCATCAACGAAAATTATAGTGAAGCAACAGGATATACTCCAATGGAATTAGAAGAAGATAAGAAGCCAAACAGATTTTGGACTAAGTATATAAACAAACCTAATAACCAGAATGTACCTGTACCAATAAGTGTGAAAATTGAATACGCAAAGCAACGGATAAGAGAAAGAGGTAACAAGAGAGTAGAAAGATTTAATCTAACTCACAAGCTACAACAATTCAACGTGGGAGAAAGTGTACTACTCAAAGCTAATCCAGTGGGAAAACGGAGTGATAATACGGCGAAGAAATTCTTCAGACTTTATAATGGACCGTTGTGACTTTTCACATTTCTCTAAAATATAAATATAAATGTATTTGTCATATGAAATATCTAGTAACTGATATTCGGGTTTGTTTACATTAATCGAATGGAGCACGTGTGTCACGTACATCATAATTATGGTACTTACCATAGTTTGGGATTCTGTTTACTTCGATCTTGATATTTCTATAATTACCTAAGGTCCAAGGATTCAACTCAGCGAGATTGCTGACAGAGATGGTCATGGAAATGAGAATACGTTTAATTGCAGCAACTATCATCAATCGTAATTTATTCAGGAATTTCTTAAATCGTGTACACAGTATAACAACTTAACATAGCGGCCATTACTTATTTCAGCCCTTTACTATCACCACTCCTTTATGTTTAATTAAACGCTAATTCAGACAATTCGTTTTACTGGTTATGCCTTAGTTTCATGATCATTTGATTCTTTATTATATTTAATTCGTTAACGCAAACCAACCCCCATTTATAAGTCGACATCTAACGTTTACACCTCTCTCACTCTCTCACATCCATACAGACATTCTGAATTTACTTTTGAATGTGTACACATTATAATTGCATTTTCTAATTAAACGAGCTCTTTAAATAAAATTTTGGGTTAGTCACTTCCCTTGTAAGTAGACTGGACGTTCTGGTAGAGGTGCCCATGTTGATTCCAAACGGCGTGGTTACATCTTCCTGACTGCACTGAGTTTACATTTAATTTTGAAAATATTACTTTATACTGGCCAAACTTTGAATGTAACTAACACTGTTATACTTTTGATTACATTGTTAATACTTTGCAACACTTAAACCTGACTATTTCAAGCCAGCACTATTGTTAGCGTGTTGTCGCCATGATGAACTTCTGCAGACTGGGTCAGACGTTGTATATCTAGCTTTCGTCTGTCTTTTACACTGAATTTACATGGTGGTTATAATTACTCGTTAACACTGTTACTTGTGATTACATTTTGTTAATTTAAATAAAACACTAGCTGACTAATGAGGCCAGCACAATTTTAACGTGTTACTGCCGTGGTGATGTTCTGGCGACTGGGACGAAAATTATGCAAATTTTACATATGTGTGTGTGAGTAAAACGTCATCGTTCTTTGTCTCTCGTTATATAATAGCCTTGTTAGTTACGTATTCTAATCACGTCATTGTTGTTTTAATGACGTTTGGCGTTGTTGGCCAATGAAACGGGAGCATGTAGCGCCGTTATTGGTGGCTGTAACCATTATAAGTCTTTTTATCTGCACGTACACTGCTGTCCTTGAAATTATTTTGTTGTCTTGGAACTGCGTTGTTGTAGGCAAAAACCAAGGGAAATTGTATTACCCATATAAATGACTTTAAAAACATCGAAATACAATAGTTTACTACCTTGCATACCATACTTTTT
Organism: Magicicada septendecula; assembly: GCA_034769895.1. Classification (NCBI taxonomy): domain Eukaryota; kingdom Metazoa; phylum Arthropoda; class Insecta; order Hemiptera; family Cicadidae; genus Magicicada; species Magicicada septendecula. Next base: position 302,589,490 of record CM068371.1, read on the forward strand.
ATATCAGACTTTTTTGTACTGTCACAAAACCCCCTCAATGAAAGGTTTTGTGTCGAGACACAAAAACTTTCATTGACTCATTCACACCTCTCTAAAAGGATCAGCTCAGATATGGAGCCACAACCCCCTGTAGTGTTATTATAAAAAAAATTCAATCACTTACCCTTGGTCCAATGATGAGGTTCGCACCTTCTGACCTTACTGGACTTCTCCTGAGAGATCCCTACACCATAAGGCCATGAGGCACTTTACGCTACTGTTCTGACTCACCGGCCAGCTCAGGACCGCGGTCACCACACCATAAAACTCTGAAACATTCAATACAAAATTTTAAAATCGTGGCCTTCTCTATATCCATATCCACAACTGATATGTTTCCTCTTAGTATGTTGGTTTGCATTTTGGGGCGTTGGTTTGCTTAATTCTAAAAATTTCAAACAATGTATAACAAGAATTAAGATAGAAATTGCTTCCCCTTTAAACAATCCGGTACCTAGTACACATTTCTGACTTCCGTCAACTCTATTCATTCCCTTTATCACATGAAAACAATTGTTCTTAACCTAAACAACAATGTATTTTACTGCTTGAGCAACAACCATTAACCCTAATATTTTACTTCATATAATCTTACAATATCTATATCATGGCAAACAATTTTAAAGCTTCATAATTTCTTTACGACCTTTTCTTATGTTTAACTTTCTTTATAACAGAATCATTTCTAGAGAATGGACAATCTATACAAAATTTTGATATTATAATCGTTACTATCCTGGTAGTAACCTCCTATTCACACACACTATTGTTGCCATAAGAAAACACAATAAAACATTGTACATTAAACATTAAACACTAACATTGAACAATTCACAAATAAACAATTTACATAACTTGTAGCAAAATTTTATAACATTTTTCCTATCAACTCTCTATTAACTTTTATCATTTAACATTCATTTAGATTCTATACAAAAATTTCAAAATTATCATTCACCTTTCCATTTACCTTACCCTTCAGTTACATCACCTTTCTACTATGAATTTTCCCTTCTCTAACCCTTCTATCCTTACTCGTTTGGGTGACTCTCTATTATTCATTATTTTTCTCTGTCTTATTTTGGCATCTGTCAACCTAACCTTACTACCCCTTTTTTACACTAACCGCTTCTAACCATTAATATATTTTGACACCAATATCTCTATAATAACCCCCTTCACAAATCCCATTTAACACCTCTGGCACCGCTCATTTTTGTACTAGTATGTGTGTATTCCCTCTAACCAACTCATTCCCTTATCGGTTCCTGACCCTTTCAGATAACCCTTTCCGGCGCTAAACGGTCCCTTCCTGTCTCAACATCTCTCGTTGGACTCCTACACCAATACCCTTATTACAAAATATCATCACCAACAACAAATATAATTACCATTCACATTACTCACCTCTACATATAATCGCTAACCACTGTGTCCCTAAAATATCTAACACCTCTTTATATTTTATCAGCATCTCAACACCATATTTTTCCTAACTCCCAATAACTCTATTTTATCCTTACTACCCAAACTCTTTACAACATTTCAACTTAATACACCATTACAAAATTTATCACTTATCTGCTAACAACACCTTTCATATCCAAATACATTACCTGCTTAATCATTTACTAACGCTTAGAACCTGAATCTCACAATATCATTTAAACCTTCTTCCGTTATTTAAAATCGTACAATACATGCTTACATAACAAAAATACATAAAGTACACAACAGCAAAAATACACAAATACATAGACATCAATACACAAAAATATACAATTCACATAATCATGACATCATTTACCATAATCAGTCCTAATCAGTCCATTTTTAAAAACACTGTCCACACAATTAAATGTTCATAACACAATAGAAGGTCTACCCTCCATCGTTAAACAATAGTCTTATCTTTGGTCTGTACAATTTATTTTTTATTAAATACATTATATTAACATCATTAATATAATACACATTTAAATTCTTATATTTTATAAAACCGTCATCATTGATAGGGTTATTACCTATCAATTCATCATATAACCTGTCACGATTGGTTATTGTCCTGTCACCTCCAGTATAATCAGTCACCACTAGGTACGTTATAAAGTCATTATTTTCATTATCATCTTTTCCTACTGCTATATCAGCTTCATTACAAGGTAAGTTCTTATTTTTATTATACACCATCTCTATTCCTAACTTTTCCATAAATTCTTCATAAGTTCTACTCATCTTAAAAATCTCTATTTCTCTCTTTCTCTCACAATATCTCTCACTTTCAAAACATCTCTTTTTTAAAATATCTCTCATAATAACTCTCCCAATAACACTTCTCTCTCTCAATATATCTCTCTTTATCACACCAAGCTACACTCTCAATACTCACACAATTATTTTCTAACACCATATTTTTAATTCTATTATCATAATTCTCACTACTACTTACCTTGTCTTTATTTTCATTCAATTTATCTGATTCTCTACTATTCTCTACCCCCATTTTACTCTCGTAATTTTCATCTACTTTATTCTTTTGTCTATCAAACTTCTCATTAACTAATGCAACTATTTTCTCTTCCATTTTATCGAAACGTGCGTGCATTTCATCAATTCGTTTATCAAAATTAAAATTTTGTTTTTCGATTTCGTTTTTTATTTCGTCAAATTTTATATTGAAATTATTCTGAATTCCTCTAATTTCGCTTTTTTGTTCACTAAACAGCATTTGCATCATCTTCATAATTTCGTTATTCTCAACCCTGTTATTTGGAACTGGTGTTGAGTGCACAATTCCTTCACTCATAACTAGTGACTCTGTCATACTTATTTGACTGTTATTCGTACTATCAGTTATGCTTAATAAAGAACTATTTTCTTTATTCTATGCCATTATAAAAAATTGTTAATGGTTTGTCGCTTTATATTATCGTTACCACATAACCTACAACCGTATTCTCATTTTCAATGTCCACTCTGCCACAATTCAGGTTTATTATATAAAATATATTTATATAGTCACCTGTTCGGGCCCATTTTTGACTTTTCACATTTTTTTTTAAAATATAAACATAAATGTATTTGCCATATGAAATATCTAGTAACTGATATTCGGGTTTGTTTACATTAATCGAATGAAGCACGTGTGTCACGTACATGATAATTATGGTACTTACCATAGTTTGGGATTCTGTTTACTTCGATCTTGATATTTCTATAATTACCTAAGGTCCAAGGATTCAACTCAGCGAGATTGCTGACAGAGATGGTCATGGAAATGAGAATACGTTTAATTGCAGCAACTATCATCAATCGTAATTTATTCAGGAATTTCTTAAATCGTGTACACAGTATAACAACTTAACATAGCGGCCATTACTTATTTCAGCCCTTTACTATCACCACTCCTTTATGTTTAATTAAACGCTAATTCAGACAATTCGTTTTACTGGTTATGCCTTAGTTTCATGATCATTTGATTCTTTATTATATTTAATTCGTTAACGCAAACCAACCCCCATTTATAAGTCGACATCTAACGTTTACACCTCTCTCACTCTCTCACATCCATACAGACATTCTGAATTTACTTTTGAATGTGTACACATTATAATTGCATTTTCTAATTAAACGAGCTCTTTAAATAAAATTTTGGGTTAGTCACTTCCCTTGTAAGTAGACTGGACGTTCTGGTAGAGGTGCCCATGTTGATTCCAAACGGCGTGGTTACATCTTCCTGACTGCACTGAGTTTACATTTAATTTTGAAAATATTACTTTATACTGGCCAAACTTTGAATGTAACTAACACTGTTATACTTTTGATTACATTGTTAATACTTTGCAACACTTAAACCTGACTATTTCAAGCCAGCACTATTGTTAGCGTGTTGTCGCCATGATGAACTTCTGCAGACTGGGTCAGACGTTGTATATCTAGCTTTCGTCTGTCTTTTACACTGAATTTACATGGTGGTTATAATTACTCGTTAACACTGTTACTTGTGATTACATTTTGTTAATTTAAATAAAACACTAGCTGACTAATGAGGCCAGCACAATTTTAACGTGTTACTGCCGTGGTGATGTTCTGGCGACTGGGACGAAAATTATGCAAATTTTACGTATGTGTGTGTGAGTAAAACGTCATCGTTCTTTGTCTCTCATTATATAATCGCCTTGTTAGTTACGTATTCTAATCACGTCATTGTTGTTTTAATGACGTTTGGCGTTGTTGGCCAATGAAATGGGAGCATGTAGCGCCGTTATTGGTGGCTGTAACCATTATAAGTCTTTTTATCTGCATGTACACTGCTGTCCTTGAAATTATTTTGTTGTCTTGGAACTGCGTCGTTGTAGGCAAAAACCAAGGGAAATTGTATTACCCATATAAATGACTTTAAAAACATCGAAATACAATAGTTTACTACCTTGCATACCATACTTTTTATATCAGACTTTTTTGTACTGTCACACCGTATACGTTAAGACAGCGAGTAGGACAACACACTTTCATCGTATATGATGAGATACAGAAGAAAGAAATTGGTAAATTCCACGCAACGTCATTTAGGAAGTTTTACACATGAAAACAACGAGGTCAATGAAACCAGTCAGATCAGCTGTTTGTTGAAGCCACCCTACTACAAGGTCACGAGCAGTGAGCGTATAAGGAGGGGAGGTAAGACATTTGTATACACTCCAATTAAGGGTGAAATGACGAATATTAACCTTTATTATTTGTTACATTTTTTTCAAGTGTAATAATAATAATAAAATAAAACTTTTAATAAATAAATTTATTAAATTTTTTTTTGTTAACAAGCAGAGGGATAATGCAACAGTACAAATAACTGATGTACTGAGCATTGAATATAAAAATTTAAATATACCTAATAAACTGTAAATAATTAATAATGTATTATAAATAAGCATGTCAGGGATTGCAAGCTTGGCTCAGACAAAAATATGAACAGGTGTTTCGACCTGAATCGACGTGCACACACACACAAATGTAACTGAAAGTTTGTACACCAGTATCTTGCATGTGTGTGTGAACGCAGGTCTATGCAGGCGAGTTTACCACCCCAAGATAAATAATTGCATAATTACTGTTTTTCCGTAATTATTCATAAACTATAATTAAGGAGTAAAATCCAAAAACACAATAAAATATAATAAAATTTAATAAATACTGTGTACAAAAACCACGTGAAAGTGACACACTGTACGAGTGTAATAGTGAAATAACTGTGTACAAATCGAAAGGGTTAAGTTGCAATGTCCAAAATTACAGTGAACATGTGTAGTGAAAATAGTTATAAGATAACTATAAGAGTATACTTACAGGACTCTGCAATTCGCAGAAATATAAGAAATAGCGAAATTGACAAGGAGTGGGGGAACTGAACCGAGACAGTTTCTGACATGTCGATTTCGTACCACTGCAGGTGTTGACCAAGACATGGGTATAAATAGAACACACAAGCTACAGTGGTTCTCTTTCTTAAATCATCCACAGTGCAGCGGGAGCTTATGCCCGTCCGCACAGAATAATATAAATTTTTGTAAATAGTTTCATCCTTCCAGTTACATACAATTATGTAACTCAATTGTTAAACAAACTGTTTTTAAATAATAACAAAATTACATAAGAGTATCCATATACGAAGATTCATTGACATCAGAAACAGCACGAGGAGAAGTTCCAGAGAGTGATACGACGCTGGACAAGAGGAGCGAGTCGACGCAGAACAAAAGAAGAGCGAGGCGACGCTGGACAAAGAGCGAGGCGACGCTGGACAAAAAGCGAGTCAACGCTGGACAAGAGGACGCTGGAGTGCGAGATGAGGACAACTACAGATGGATCAAATGATCGAGTATGATTGACGACAATTAGGTGATAAACAACTTATTTATCTCTTAATTGAACAATGAACTCAAAGACAATTAAAGACATTTTTGATCTATTTAAAAGTAAGAGCCAGTGTTTATTGTAAATTAGAATTAAAATCATAAATGTTTTAGAAATACGATTAACGTAACAAGAGCTCAAATTAGTATTGAAATAAAACGAATACAAAGCATTTAAATGAAAACAATTAGTGTTTGATATAAATCAGTACTGAGAAACAAAAGATAAATTCAATAACTATTAATATTTTGAGTACATTACAATATATAAAAAGATATTTAAATATTGATATTTTGAAACACATTAAGTGACTGAGTAGTCTGGGAATGAGATTTTCCTTTAATACAATAATTAGTAGAATAGAATATTTAGTCAGTAAGGATGTATATAGCATAAGCCTTACGGCATAATAACAAATAATAACGAATGTTTTAAGTCGAAGTAAGTGCTAGGTGCACAATTTTATTAATATCAAATAAATTTGAAATACCGTTACAAGTTACATACAGTTCTTATTACAGATACACCTGAAACCCAAATTAAATTGTTTATTATGCAAGTGGTCTTGTTAAAATAAAATGGCGCTCCAAGATCGTGGGGCTCCGCAAACACAAATAAATTTATGTATATGTATCGTTGCATAAAAATGGCGCCCAACGTGGGGCACGACATGCCTAAATTTATATAAAAAAAATTTGTTACATAAATTGTAGCCCATGAACGTATGGCCCGATCCCCATCATTTAACTATTAAAATTTTTATGTAGCTAAATGGTTGCTCTAAAATATAAAGAGTGTGTTAAATGAAAAATGTATAATATGTAATTATTATTTATATTAAACAGTAACTGAATGTAATGTTAATTGTTGTGTAATCACACAGCTGGCGCCCACGAATGATATTGTTTGTCTATGTAACAGGTGTAACTGGAATGAGTATTAATAATAACTATTAATAAAATTAAAGAAATAAATAAATAAGTAGGGAATCAATAATAATTGTTAAAGAATTGCTACTAAATAAATATTTTAAAAATACTTCAACATGACGACTACAGGAAATTTAGACGTAGAGGCATTCCAGACGATGAAGCGTGCCTGGGTCGACGAAATAAGCACAAAACAAACGGAAAATATAAATGCTAAAATAGACGAATTAAAAGAATCTAATAAGAAACAAACAGAAAGTTTAGAAAATAAATTAGAGCTACAGTCCGAAAATTTTAGACAGGACACCATAAAAATTACAGAGAGTCTAGAAGAGTTAAAAATCGATAATCTCCAGTTGAAACAAGACAACATAGAAATCAAACAAAGTATAATCGACAGTACTGCACAGTTAACCGAAAAAATTGCTAATACAAATTTACGTATTAACACGATCACAGAAAATGTCTGTGGAATAATTAATAAAGAAACGGAGCTAATATGTGAAAAGATAATATGTGAAGAATTCATAGTAGTTGAAAATACGTGTGTAATTACTAACGATAATTATAAAGTAATTAACATTAAGGAAGAGAAGCAAATTAAGGTTAATAAAACGTACCTTATTAATAGCGATATTCCAAGTGTGAGACACACACACACAATAGTAAGTCACACAGGATGACACATGTGAAACACATAAGACACTACACTTACGGCGATAAATATCACTGTAGGTATAACAAGAAACGTAGTAAGTTATCTAGATGAAACACTACACAAACTTGTGATAAATATGACGGTAGATATACACACGAGAAATATAAAGTGAACGATAATTATAACTATAATTATAGTAATTACGATGAATATTATCATAAAAGACGAACGAAAAAACCGTCGACAGCTGTTTATATAGGCTTCAAACGCACTGACCTTACACAATTCATTAGTGATGAGAGAATTGTGGAACATGCTGAGAGAATTGAGAAAGAGCGAAGCATTCGTTAAGAGAGAAAGAGACGGAGAATAAAGTTTTCACCCTATAAACAGGTGACTTACACGATCAAAACAAACGTTCACACGGTAAGTACGCACACAAACGTCGCAGCAATGCAACGGAAAGGCAACGAGGGAGTAATACAATGGAATGTTGTCGCGAGGGTGAGCACAATGAATTTCCTGTGTACAACAACCAATTGTTATAATGAGGGGTGTCAGTTCAAACGACACACCGAACCGAACTCAATAAATGAAATAGATAATTATTTTTAAATGAGAAAAATAATTTTACTATTAATTATTAATAATATTATAAGAGAGTATAATTAAGAAATGTTATTTATTAAGGATATGATAGCAAATAAAAAGAAATAAAGAATATTATTTGAAAGGGTTAATTAAAAAAATGTATTATTGATGGTAAGGAATGATAGCGTAGAGAAATATTTAAGAAAGTAATGGTAAAAGATGTTATTGTTGTTATTAATATGAAGAAAGGGTTAGCAATAGAAAATAATTGCTATAATTGTTAGAACAGCTGATCAAGCGAACACTTAATGGAGATACAAGGACACAGAAGAAAGCAAGAGTGAAAAGTCAAAAGGGCAGAGACTACTTAGGATTAAGGACTTCGAGAAAAATATCGTTGTTTTCCAAGACAGTTCCTCTGTAACCGATCATGCGACACACTACAAAGCTAAAAGAGTATTCTGTTACGGAAGTGTATTTCAGGAAAGTAGCAGCGATCAGAAAGGTAATGTTAAAGAAATGTAATAAAAGGTAATGAATGTTAATGTATTGTATAAGTAATGTATTGTTAAGAAAAGAGTTAAGGAAGATTAGAGGTGAAGGTAAGAATGTATGAGTAAGATAATGTAAAATTAAGGACCGAATTTACACACATACGTAGGAATGCAGAGCATACAGAAGGAGAACAAGGGAGAGCTAATTGCAGTGGATTTTCTGGGACCACTACCACGATCAAGTCGAGGTGTGAAGCACATATTGGTATGTATCGATGTGTTTTCCAAGGCAGTCCGACTGTACCCAATTATGCGACCCACAACCAAAGTTGTTCTAAAGATACTACTGCAGAAATATATTCCGTCATATGGAAAAATGAAGAAGGTACTCAGTGATCAAGGTGTACAATTCCAGAGTGAAAAATGGGAGAGGACGTTAAGGGAAAATGGAATACAACCTGTACTCACATCCATAAGACATCCTCAAGGAAACCTTGCTGAGAGAGTTAACAAAGAATTAGGTAAATATTTACGAATATATTGCCATGATCAACACAATAAATGGGCAGAATATTTACCATTTCTTGAAAAAGCCATCAACAAAAATTATAGTGAAGCAACAGGATATACTCCAATGGAATTAAAAGAAGATAAGAAGCCAAACAGATTTTGGACTAAGTATATAAACAAACCTAATAACCAGAATGTACCTGTACCAATAAGTGTGAAAATTGAATACGCAAAGCAACGGATAAGAGAAAGAGGTAACAAGAGAGTAGAAAGATTTAATCTAACTCACAAGCTACAATTCAACGTGGGAGAAAGTGTACTACTCAAAGCTAATTCAGTGGGAAAACGGAGTGATAATACGGTGAAGAAATTCTTCAGACTTTATAATGGACCGTATACGTTAAGACAGTGAGTAGGACAACACACTTTCATCATATATGATGAGATACAGAAGAAAGAAATTGGTAAATTCCACGCAACGTCATTTAGGAAGTTTTACATATGAAAACAACGAGGTCAATGAAACCAGTCAGATCAGCTGTTTGTTGAAGCCACCCTACTACAAGGTCACGAGCAGTGAGCGTATAAGGAGGGGAGGTAAGACATTTGTATACACTCCAATTAAGGGTGAAATGATGAATATTAACCTTTATTATTTGTTACATTTTTTCAAGTGTAATAATAATAATAAAATAAAACTTATAATAAATAAATTTATTAAATTTTTTTTTTGTTACCAAGCAGAGGGATAATGCAACAGTACAAATAACTGATGTACTGAGCATTGAATATAAAAATTTAAATATACCTAATAAACTGTAAATAATTAATAATGTATTATAAATAAGCATGTCAGGGATTGCAAGCTTGGCTCAGACAAAAATATGAACAGGTGTTTCGACCTGAATCGACGTGCACACACACACACAAATGTAACTGAAAGTGTGTACACCAGTATCTTGCATGTGTGTGTGAACGCAGGTCTATGCAGGCGAGTTTACCACCCCAAGATGAATAATTGCATAATTACTGTTTTTCCGTAATTATTCATAAACTATAATTAAGGAGTAAAATCCAAAACCACAATAAAATATAATAAAATTTAATAAATACTGTGTACAAAAACCACGTGAAAGTGACACACCGTACGAGTGTAATAGTGAAATAACTGTGTACAAATCGAAAGGGTTAAGTTGCAATGTCCAAAATTACAGTGAACATGTGTAGTGAAAATAGTTATAAGATAACTATAAGAGTATACTTACAGGACTCTGCAATTCGCAGAAATATAAGAAATAGCGAAATTGCAAGGAGTGGGGGAACTGAACCCAGAGACAGTTTCTGACATGTCGATTTCGTACCACTGCAGGTGTTGACCAAGACATGGGTATAAATAGAACACACAAGCTACAGTGGTTCTCTTTCTTAAATCATCCACAGTGCAGCGGGAGCTTATGCCCGTCCGCACAGAATAATATAAATTTTTGTAAATAGTTTCATCCTTCCAGTTACATACTATTATGTAACTCGATTGTCAAACAAACTGTTTTTAAATAATAACAAAATTACATAAGAGTATCCATATACGAAGATCCATTGACATCAGAAACAGCACGAGGAGAAGTTCCAGAGAGTGATACGACGCTGGACAAGAGGAGCGAGTCGACGCAGAACAAAAGAAGAGCGAGGCGACGCTGGACAAAGAGCGAGGCGACGCTGGACAAAAAGCGAGTCGATGCTGGACAAGAGGACGCTGGAGTGCGAGACGAGGACGACTACAGATGGATCAAATGATCGAGTATGATTGACGACAATAAGGTGATAAACAACTTATTTATCTCTTAATCGAACAATGAACTCAAAGACAATTAAAGACATTTTTGATCTATTTAAAAGTAAGAGCCAGTGTTTATTGTAAATTAGAATTAAAATCATAAATGTTTTAGAAATACGATTAACGTAACAAGAGCTCAAATTAGTATTGAAATAAAACGAATACAAAGCATTTAAATGAAAACAATTAGTGTTTGATATAAATCAGTACTGAGAAACAAAAGATAAATTCAATAACTATTAATATTTTGAGTACATTACAATATATAAAAAGATATTTAAATATTGATATTTTGAATCACATTAATTGACTGAGTAGTCTGGGAATGAGATTTTCCTTTAATATAATAATTAGTAGAATAGAATATTTAGTCAGTAAGGATGTATATAGCATAAGCCTTACGGCATAATAACAAATAATAACGAATGTTTTAAGTCGAAGTAAGTGCTAGGTGCACAATTTTATTAATATCAAATAAATTTGAAATACCGTTACAAGTTACATACAGTTCTTATTACAGATACACCTGAAACCCAAATTAAATTGTTTATTATGCAAGTGGTCTTGTTAAAATAAAATGGCGCTCCAAGATCGTGGGGCTCCGCAAACACAAATAAATTTATGTATATGTATCGTTGCAATATATGTATTCCCCTCAATTTGAACTGATCATGATCATAAGTCAACATTTTTTGTTTAATCTCGACATTATAAAAAGGTACTTTTATATATATACATATATATACATATATATATATATATTTATCACTCCCTCTCTAGAACACATAACAGCCTCTAACATTACAATTAAAATTTCCCAAAATCACAGTTACAACTCATATGCCATCATACTCGAACGCCTCACGGCCCGCCTGTATATTATTCCTTTATCGCCCCGTGATATAGAAACATCAAATAACTGACCCGCCAATATCTATTAAATAAATGGAAACTAATCTCATCGACCAAGACAACCCCTTATATATTTTTATAATGTTGGCAACCCGCATAATTAACTAAGCACTGTAACAATTCCATGTCAGATACAAATATACATTATAAATTGAGAAAACATTTGGAATGGCTGGTAATTAAAAAAAATATAATGATAAGTTAAAGCTTGCTATAATGATAAGCAAAATGTGAAACTTGTTGATCTATATAATGCACAGAACCTTTCTAAAAATCTGGGTCATAAGAATGTAAAATGTTTAGGAATTATTCATTTATTTAATTATATACCTACTCATTATTTAACCATAAGGATTTGATAGTAACAAAAGCATAACTGCAATTAAGGCTACATACAGCCTGCCTGACCTTCACAAAATCTGACAATTACAAAAATTAACAAAGACAGGTTTAGCATATAATGGCCAAAAATCTAAGTTACAAAAATATAAGTACCGCCTGTATATTTCATACCATGTAAAATTTTATAATCTCAAAATATTAAATATATAGACGTTAAAGAAATATAAAATGTTAATTTCAGCCATCTGTGCATATATAAAATAAAACATGCTGTATTCGTCCAGCTTCACGAGTGTACCAGAGCAAGCCTGACCTGACAAAATATGACCCGTAGAAAACCTGCATGAAATGGCACCAACAGGTGCCTACCTTGTGAACAGAAAACCCATTTATAAAATAACACCCGGAAACAGAATAAAAAACAACCCCCCCCCCAGCCATTGCATACAGGAAAAATAATTAAATGTGAAACCCCAGTAATAATCTAAGAAAGACATCCGAACCAGCCGGTTTGGAATCACAAAAATCATACCATTATACTTAATTTAGAAAAAATTTTGCCTTACCACTTTTGCACCCATAATACATACGAAAACAGCTCTCGTACCCTCCTACAGGTCAGCTTACAATTGCAGTGGTTGTACTGTATTATCAAGTTTAATTTACATTAAAATTGTCTTGCCGACACACCCTCGATTTAACCACATCGCTGAATAAAGTTAAACTGCTATAGCACAAACACCTCCCTTGGGATGTTCCGCGGGCCAGGATAAAATAAAAGAGTTTATGTCACCTCATATGAAGCGGGCGGTTCCATCATTGTTGGCGGCAGCTGGTCGTCCCTCCTTGGTCACAGACGAAGCTTCAGTGGTTCATAGCTGGTGAAGGTGGCAGCACACCAAGCTGTGGTCAGATCTCCATTCTTGGGCGAGAACCCTAAATATTCGAAATGATTAATGTACTGTCCACTAATGCTTGCACACTTGTCATGTATACCAAACACCCGAACTAGACGCTCCCAACCAACTCAATATAATGCATAAAAAAATTTTTAATTTTGTATTTAATCTATATGTTAATAAATGATCATCATTCACTCATAACCAAGCACAGTAATGAGGAACGCACACCGGCTTCGACCAGCCTCAACATATCTTGACATGCTCCCAGCCCCCTGGCCACGTGGCGTTACATTCGATCACAAATTTAAATTTTGCAAATAACGAATACTTTAAAGGCCCATCAGCTACAGACAATTAACAGATACACAGTACTTCATCTAGGGTGATCTTAAAGTTTACCATTAAATGATTTACTTAAATAATATTCATACTTCTGGTTTCACATGTGCGTTCAGACATAGTTAACAAGATACAGTTTTCACTAAATTACTTAATTCTGTTACGTCTTTATACAAGGCTGAATGAACAATAGTTAATACAATTACAGGCAGTATTTAAATAAAACAACATTAATTAAATATCTCACAGTACTCACACACATCTGATCGACACCCCGGGCATTCTACACGTTCACATCTGGATTGAATAAGTTTTGAATTTAAAATTTCTTGCAAGCAATTATTATGTATATGTATATAATGCACTTACCAGTGAGTCTTAAGCAGTTAGCCAGCCATAAAGATGAGGAAGACAACACACAAAAAATGGACTGCTACCGAGGAAGGCGGCCTGAGTAGTTTATGCAGGGAAAGCACGGCCGGAACTGACCATTTGTCATGTGCTCAGAAGCGAGACCTCCATTCAACCACTAGGGCGCGTTCAAGGCCGAAACAGTGCCACCGAAATTGCGCTCCCCAACTAATAACTAGACACTTATCCGAATCAAGAAAAGCTAGGATTTGCATTTCCTCGAACGCCGGATTGTGCAAACTCCGGCACACATTTACTAGAAAAGAGTAAGAAGCATTCGCTGTCTAAATGTCATTTAGACAATGAAATGAGTTTAGCCGTGCTAGGTATTGTAAATATTAGGTTGCAACTCGATGATGGTTACAGAATTTCTGTTCGTAAACATAACAAACTTGTAGACAAGAACAGATACATCTTGTCTCGAATAATTGATGTGATTAAATTTTGTGGGGAATTTGAATTAGCTTTATGTGGGCACGATGAAATGGAAGAAGCAGACAACAACCCAGGGATTTTTAAAGGACTAATCAATTATACTGCAGCACTTGACAGTGTTTTGAAAGATCATTTAGAAAATTCAACAGTGTTTAAAGGAACCTCGAAAACAATTCAGAACGAACTTTTAGATGCCATTTTGTCAGTGTGTCGAAAAAATATTGTGACTGAAATTTCTACGATAGACTTCATATCACTTCAGGCTGATGAAACAACTGACAGTTCGTGCAAAACACAGATTGTACTGATTTTGAGATATCTCATTGAAGGGAGAATAATTGAAAGGTTTTGGGGTTTTTTTGAAGTCCCTTTTGATAAAAGTGCTCGAAGTTTAGCCTCGACAATTTTAGGACAGTTGGAAGAAATAGGAATAGACAAGTCCCCGGAAAAACTAATTTGACAGACTTACGATGGTGCATCTGTTATGAGTGGTCAGAAAGGAGGGGTCCAGTGTTTGGTTAAAGAGAAGTATCCAAATGCAAATTTTATTCATTGTTATGCCCATCAAGGGAATCTGATTCTTCAAAACTCAACATCGTCTGCCTCCCAGAGTAGAATATTTTTTCAAGACCTGCAAGGAATAGGACCATATTTTTCAAGATCTCCAAAGAGGATGGATTATTTAGTAGAAATTTAAAAAAAAAAAATTGGGTCTGTGCCTCCTACAAGATGGTACTTTCAACACAGGGCTGTTAATACTGTGTTTGAACATAAAGATAATCTAATAAAATGTTTTGAACACATTAGGGACATAGAGATTTCTGACAAAAGCGCTTCTAGCCAGGCTGCAGGATTTGTACGAACTTTGAGGGATCCTCAGTTCATTTTCTGGTTGACTTTTTTCCACAAAATTATGCCTCATGTGGCGATTTTCTTTGATTGCATTCAACAAAGAAACATTGATGCAATAAAAATGAGAACATTTGTTAAAAATTTTGTGAGTGCAGTGGTTAATATTCGTAAGACCTATGAAGACAGTGAAGTGTCTGTAAGTGAGCCTGTGACTAAGAGACAGTGTGTTGAACAATTAAGTAATAGGAGCAACCATCTGGCCGCTTTGGAAGTATGTGATATGATTGTGAACAATATTAATGAAAGATTTCAATTTTCAGATCATTTATGTGTTTCCAAATTGTTATTAGTTGAAAAGTTCCCACAGTACTGTGTTGAGTTTCTGGAAATTGATTTTCAGACTACAATTAAATTTTATCCAACAATAAATGGTCCAAAACTGAGAACCAAACTAGAAGTGTTATACAGTCGTGAAGATTTACATATTGCTTCTGGTGCAACACCCTTATTACAGTTTTTCCTTGATAATAACATGTTCTCAGAGTGTGTGACTATTTTAAAGATAATTGTTACCATACCGATGACAACTGTTGAAAGTGAAAGGTGCTTTTCTACATTGAAAAGAATAAAAACATTTTTAAGAAATTCCATGGGCACTGATAGACTGAATGCATTGGCTATGCTATCCACAGAAAAAAAAATGATTCATGGAATTCAAGATTTCAACAAACAAGTGATAGAGGAATTCGCTACATCTAAAAACAGGAGAATGGAATTGTTATACAAAAAGTGAAATACCAGGTAAGACATTCTACATTTTTTTACCTAAGTACTAATTACCGCGAATGGTGGCCCACCTTAGATCCTCCCCACTGTGTGCCCCTCCCATTTCATTACTCACGAGCCGCCACTAGTGCCGTATACTAATACGCTTGTTGAATACACAGTATATTCTTATTAAAGCGAAATGCGTCCAACACCGGATTGATAACAAATATCGACCGACTGTCCCGTACTGTGATGTTTAACACATTAAATTTCGCGATGTATTTCGACATTCAATGATTGATGCTGTATTAAGTAAAACTTGGATATGTTACTCGATTTTAATTTATCTTCTCTAATTTCTCTGAGCATTATTCTTGTAAACGATTATTAAGTGTTTATAATATGTAGCTTCCACAATGCTCAATATCGCGTTACCGTAACTGACTTTTTCGTTGTGATTGAAGTATATTTATTAAAATTACCGACAAATTTCTTAACACACTAGATACGAGTCTTTTAAGTGTAAGCTCCCCGTAAACTAACTTAACTTCCTACCACTTCGTTTTTTATACATTGCTTCGAACTACCCTCACCAACTATCTACAAAATACACGCCGATTGGTCTGACATACCGCTAATTTCAAATTTACCCAATCTGTCTAGTGAAACGTCACGCGTAAAAAATGACGTTTTCCGTTATTCGTCAATTATTTGCGCGTGTAAACGTAGTGGGAAAACTTAGCGTCTATCTCCATCTCGCTCTCATCTCTCTGTCTAATCTAATGGTTCCTTTGTTAGATGCACTTAACTTTTTACAATCTTAGGGCAGCCTTCTGACACCCTTGAAAATAATACAATTTTATGACGGTTCGTCCGCTATGTTACTTTTTCATATTTTAGTCGTCTTACAGGCGTCAACTCAAGGTCGTCTTTATAAACAACTACCGCCCTTATTACAACATTTTAATACTTATTACTTTGAAGTACCACCACTCTAATCGGTAGTTTTAGTTTTATTTTCTCCCCGCTTTCTACGAATTTATATTTCTCTATGGGTACAACATAACTTTGTTCCTGTAAAATTGTTGAGAGTGCAATTTTTATGTTATACTACAGAGAACTTGTAACTGAGTTTCTTCAAAACTACAGAGAACTTGGATGTAATATGCCACTCAAAATTCATTTCTTAGATTCACATTTCGATTTTTTCCCTAACAATCTTGGCGCCATGAGTGGCAAACATGGTGAACGCTTTCACCAGGAAACACCAAGGAAACACACTACCAGGGAAAATGGAACCCAAAAATGCTAGCTGACTACTGCTGGAATCTAAAGAGGGATCTACCTATAGCAAATTACAGCAGAAAATCCAAAAGAAGTAGATTTTATGTAAGTACAAAGTGCACGTAACATATTGTTATATTACTGTCACATAATTTTCTTTTTGCAAAAGAAAAATGTGAATGACTAAAAAACTATGCCCGATAGGAAAAAACTGTTAACATATTTGAAATCAGCACTAAAAATACTATAAGAATCAGTTATTCACTTTCATTTAACAAACAAAAAATTAAATTTTGTTGATAAGTGTTATTTTATAACGCAGTTTCTAATTGCCCATGGCCTGTTTCGGGGGTTACCTATATAGGATGGGGAAAGTAGACAAGCCAAACTGAATTTTCTGTAAACAGGAATTACACGATGTAAATCACACGTTTTTCACCTGTGATAGATGGAAAGAGGAGAGACAAACCCTGGAAAATGTAGTAGGACAGATCTCGCCCAAAAATATCATCGGAATAATGCTGGAGACCGGACACCATTGGGATCAGGTAGCAGCCTACATAGAGAAGGTACTAAGGCAAAAGAAAGAAGCCGAAGATGATCTTGCTAGGGCCACTAACAGAATAGCAGAAAACAAGTAGCGTGGACCCGCTGAAGGTTTAAAACAGAGGTACGTCCACAGGACAAAGTACAAATGGCACCACCTTGAAGTATTGCAAAAGCTGAGTGCCGAGCTGGGTCCATCCCGAGGACAACAGGGTTTGTGGTTTCGGTGGGTGCGATTCTCACACACCGTAGGAGTGCGGATCCTCCTGCGCAAAACATTAGTTTTCCACAGTCTCCCTCGTAAAAAAAATGTAATAATAATTTGGTTAGAATTAAAGTACACAACAACAACAAATTTGCAGAAACTCTGCAAAGCTACTGTCCTTTTCATTTCTGAAACTTTGTTTCAGTTTTGTCTTGTGTGTTTGGGACAGTCAGTAGCAGACTAACATTTCCTTAACCAGCTTGTAAAGTATGACTTACTATTCCAATCTTGCAGGGTGAGATTTAACTTAGAGTAGACAATATTATGAAGTTTGTTTAGCTGAATACCCATTATGAGGTTTGTTTAGCTGAATACCCATTCACACTTGGCAACATATTACCTTTGTGAAAATATGTAAGTTAAGTCTTTGTTGATATATGAGCTATTTTTTAATTTTTAGTACACTCAGTTTTAATCTATGGCAAAGGCTCTTGCTTTCAATTAGATCAAAACAAGGTTTCTCTAAAGCCCATTGGTCACTTTAATTTCTTTCAGCAGTGAATTGTGTCCTTTCTGTTTTGATTGTGTTTCCACTGATAATGGTTTTTGCTCATTACTTAAAATTTTAGTGCTGAACTTCTGTTTCATGTTTCTTATAATGAAAGTTGTTGATATCTTTGTGTTGCTACAGAAATGCTCACCTCAATTGCAATAACTTTCTCCAAATTTTAAATGCATTTTCTCAATTAGCTTTTAAATAAATATCTGAAGTATGCATGCAATTCCTTTTATTGTTCAGTGGTATAAAAAAAATTAGTAATAAGTATTGGAACTTAATACCTGTTTTTGTATAATTTATCAGTTTTTGGTGTTTGCTGAAAAGTTGTATCTGAAGGAGAAGACATGGTTTGAAAGTTTGCTCATCAATTATGCAATGACGGTAGATTAGCATTTGGCATCAAAATGTTTTCATTTCATTTCAAGTGGAAATCCTACACATATGCACAAAGGGCCGATAACTAAACACATTTGAACAACTGAATAATACAAACACACAAAACGAAATTGAAACAACATTCTAAGTGCACAAATATAATTTAAATCACACACATACTATTTGAACACAAAACAACGATCTATCAGACAACATCACCATCTCAAAAAACAGAACTAACTGCACTCCTAGCAGCAGCCAGCACTGCTGAAACTCGCAATGAGCAAAAGCTGGTTCACATAATAAGGTAAATATTTTTCATAATTTTATTTAAATACTAGTGTTCTGCATCATAATAGTGTTTACAAATCATCAATATCATGGATATGCCATGGACAACAAACCCAAGATTATGTCCTTATTTTTAAGCAAAGCGTGCACACCACCAAACAACATAAATTGTTGGTAATTGTGATCCTATTTTCATAAATTTACTAAAACCCCAACAACTATTTAATGGAAATACATGTATTTGGATAACATCAAAAAAGGTTTAACAAAGTAGAGCCGGAATGGTGTTCCAGTGCATTCTGGCTCCACCACACCAATGTTATGTTACAACTGAATTCATCAAAACTCAGCAGTTTTGATTGTCAGGGCACATCATGTGAATGGATGATCACTACATATCAGACAGAATTATGTAAGGACACATACTGTGTAGTAGATACTACGGGAGGGCCAGGAATTGCTGACAAGGAAACATATGAGGAAATACAAGAAAGCTGCTTAGGATTGGAAATCAACAGGCAGCAATGTAGGATCAGGACAGAGGCCAGGGTACAATGATGGGTTGCAAAACTACAAGAAGATGAAGAAGAAGAATGTTAATAAATTAAACAATAAGCAATGGCCACTATGATTTTAGATTCTGTTTACACAACATATGTAAAACATAGGTTCATAATTATCTTGTTGATTCATCCTCTTCATTCACTTTATAAATATTATTATATATATAAACTTTCACAATATGAACTTACTTTCATTTATCTTTCCCAAACGTTTCGAGGTGATGTTCCTCTTCCTCAGTGGGATTAAATACTGAATGTCATTTTAACAGTATAACGGTTATGGACTGGTGTGTGTGGTGGGGGTTGATGGTGGGAGGGAATTGGTGCTGAGGTTCAAATTGTGTGTTTGGATCAATGTATCGAATAGTGTATGTGATCTATATGTAATTGTTCATTTAATATGTTGTTTGGTTGTAGTGTGTGATGTCAGTATATTTCAAATTGTTCAGCTGTGTTTAGTTTTCTACTTTTAGGTAAGTAGTGTAATATTTCCATGTTGTGTTCTATGTTTGTGTAACTGTGGTTTTCGTTTTGTAAATGTGTGGCAAATGTGGAATGTATGTAGTTTGTGGTGAGGGCTTTTAAATGTTCTGAAAATCTGGAGGAAAAAGATCTTCCCGTCTGACCGATGTAGAATTGGTGACAATCGTTACAATTTAATTTATATACCCCTGTTTTGCTGTATGTGTGTGTGTTTTTGTTAGTATTATTTATATGTTTCCTCCCACCATCAACCCCCACCACACACACCAGTCCATAACCGGTATACTGTTAAAATGACATTCAGTATTTAATCCCACTGAGGAAGAGGAACATCACCTCGAAATATTTGGGAAAGATAAATGAAAGTAAGTTCATATTGTGAAAGTTTATATATATATAATAATAGGTTAATAGTTTCCTTTCAAATCGAATGAAAGGATGAACTGTTCATCAACAGTGACTTATTTTCATATTTGAAGAATAGGTCCCTTTTGTTTTACATGTTCATACCAATAAATTATTTCTGTTTTATTCCTTTGAACATAGCCTAATTTTTAGGATTTCAATTATTCGTTTGCAATCATCTATATTTCTCCATGACTTATTTTCTTTAATACTTGAATTTAATAAGTAAACACTTGGTATAGTTATACAGATACTTTTTTCCCTAACTTCTTTCCTGACAATAGTTTCACCAGTTGTCAGAGGTTAGATTTGAACTACAGCTTCAGAGCTTGTGTTTGAACTGCTGTAACTGAAGCTGAACTGAACCTCTGAAGCTGCCCTAACTGGTGAAACAATTGTCAAGAAAATAAAAAGTATCTGCAGAACTGTGTGAAAATTTCTGTTTGCTGTGAATAGGTGTTGTGTTCGATTAACTCACTGATCACACCTTTGTTTGTTTTTTGGAAAGGACAGGAACACTACCTGAGCCAAGACTGGATTCAAGCATTTAGAAAACCTAGTTAAATCTATTGCTGGGCAATAGTTAACTGCTTTAGATAACCAATTTAAATCGGAGGTATCAGCTCACAACCAGAGTCTCATAGTATATTCCTATACTATATTCTTTGCACCTCTAGATTTGTCATCTACTCCACTAAAAACAACACATATTTCCCTACATACTTTGAATCTGAATACTTATTTTTAGTTTCCATTATAACAAACTAATGATATTTATATTATTTTATTTTATTCTTCTCAAATATTCTTACTAATTCATCTTTATTAGCAATTTACTCCTAACGTTCCGTGTTGCAACTTTTAAAGTATCTTTAATCCATTTGCATTTATCCTTATGCATTAGCTTAGGTCGTTTTGCCGTATATCTCATCTGATTTCCGAGGCTTGTGTGAGTACATATATTTTTTACTTAAGCAGGTTACTGGCCTGCTGTATAACCCCTAACCTGGAGGACTTTGATTTCGGGCTGCTCTTCCCCTGGAGAGTTGGTTTCACCTCAGCTGATGAGCTCTCTCTGCCTGATCGCACTAGACTAACTCAGCCCATGTGTGCAGCCGTTAGCCTATTGTAGGCTCCTCCACCTCCACACTAGATGCACACCCTGCTGCCAGTGCCCACCATCCTTCAAGGCCAGGACCCAGTATACCCCCCGCTTGCCCTGACAGATCCCCCATCTCTCGTTTCCTTACTGATCCACTCCACCGAAGAGACAGACTGGCTACCACAACCTTGGAGTGGACTGTTCGACATAACAGGGCCCACCAATGTGTAGGTGAAAGTGGAGTTGGGTGGAGAGGCTAGTGTATTTCTCTTCAATGAAAGCATATGTTCACATCACACCCCCTTTTGGACCCCCTGAAAGTATTCTGAAATATATAACTATACCTTGAAATATAATGAATATCGTTTAAATCCAATGTAAATAAAGCATAAGACACTGTACTTAATAATATATAACTTAAAATGTTATAAGATGAAATATGTTATAAAGTAAAACTTCAAATGTTAAAAATGGATAACGGATGTGGTTTAAATATGGTACTAAAGAAAATGTAACATGCACAGTGATACCAGCAAATTCAACACCATGCAGTCCAACCCAACTGAAGTTAGCATCAGTTAGTGTATGTGCACAGCGTGGAATACTAGCATAGATGATCGCACATAGCATATTGCACATGTATGACAGGTGTGCATACCTAGGATGAATTAATGTCTGATCCATGAGAATATTGAACAGTGTCAATGCCAGCAGCAATACTGTCGACCAGTTGTATGGCATGAGCAGTGTTTGTCTACAGTGAATTTCTCATTATTATTATCGTGGTTGTTACTTAACTTTTTAATACGTGCAGAGTCATGACAGCAATGATATGTTGGTATCCACAAATACCTACTCTCAAATATTTCCAAAAGATGGTTTACCTCTCATCTCATCAATCAGAAAAGAAATCCGTTTTGATATAATAGTAGCATTAAACGATAGGAAAGTTTTTGTTGTGATGGAAAGATATAAAGTTATAAGTTATAAAGAATCTTTGAAGTTCCATTCTGAATTGTATTTTTGTCTGTGTATCCAGTTTCTTAATATGAGACAAAATTGAATTTAAAAACCCATGACTTCATCAATTGGTTCAATGAAAGAACATGCTCTTTTCACTTCTAGTTTCTCCTTCTCTGACTATAACAAATATTGTCCAGCAGTCCTCTTCTGATAGCCTACAGCAAAAACCTGAGTGGACATCCCTTCTGGTGTTGGAGGTGCTGATTGCAAATGAGTCAGTCGTATGAATTTCCTCATTGTCATGGGAAGAAGTGTCTTAATTTAATTAATCTTTTTCATTTTCTATACCTTCAGCCATATTAGTGTGGGTCTGCCGGGTTAAAAACTGGTCCTTTAGAAAAAAAGAAACTTTTAAAGTAAAGCCAAGAATTAGCAATTTCGTCAGGAGCAGCTGTCAGATATTTTGTTTTCATAACAATAGTTAAACTCCCCCTATCTCTACTTCATTATCTCTAATAGAGTGCACTCCCATTACCTGTTTCAAAGTACAATTCACATTGTAATCAGCAATCATAATTAGAGCGTTTTCTTTCCTGTAGTGTACGGTATATCGTGCAGTTCAGTTCTTTTTGGTTTATACACGCATACCGCAAGAATAGAAAGACTATTCACCACTATTGTTATTTTACTTTGTGCTTATTTCATGTGTTTATTTTATGTATTTAACGTTTGTTGGAATATTATTGTGAAGTTTAGGACTGTCTAAAAAATCACTAAAGTGTTGCTTACAACGGGACATTTACAACGCACAAGGACAAGGTCAGTAAACACTTAATATTTATGCATTGTTGATTACATGAGAATAAATCCTTTTAACTATTTAGTTTTACAATATACAGTCCACTGCTAATAAAAAAGAACCCCACATTTTTGGTCCGTCCAGCCCGGATAGCATCTTTCATTCAGAATCCAGCACGTTGGAAAGCAAGATTTTTATTAATTATTACGCTCTTTATTATTACGTTTATTGAATTATTGTAATGCTTAAATATTAAATAAAAAAAAAAAACAATTATTTACTACTGGCAAGTATTGCCAATACTCAGTGCTCTTTTCATTTTGTTATGATTTTTTCATGTTTTTTCACGCAAGCATAGTTTTATTGATTCATTGTGCAGCGTGTGTTATTTCATGTTTTATCTAGCAAGCATAGTTCTGAAGTGTAGTGTGTTTCTTCAAAACTGACCTCTGTATTAGTTTCTATAAAATACAGTAGCCATATTCCTTTATTACCATATTACCATTATTACTGTCATCTACGCTATTGGTATTTTAGAGTGATGAAAAAATAAATTAATTAAAATTATTTGGACTGGAAATTACTGAATACTGGAAGAACATTGTGAATTACAACTTTTACTTAGAACTCTTTTGTTATTTACATCTGAATCGGTTTTTTAAAGCGAGTGTATTAATAAATTACCAAAATGAGATTTTCTTCTTTTGTGAAGCAAAGTAAACTGATTGAGAGTAGGCTTCATAATATAACAAGCAAATTGTTGCTCTTGAGGTTATTGGTATAGGTAATTTAACTGAACAGCAAACACGAAAAGTTAGTTTGCTTAGTTCCACCGCAGAAAATAAATATGCTGAATTTGAAAGGCTTATAAATAAACTATTTAGTACAACACCTTTACCAGAACATCTGGATAATGAACAGATTTCAAGATTACAAGATTCTATATCAGACTTAAATATAGCTATACAAAGTTTGTGTGCTCCTTTTCTACCATCGCTACTGCAGGAAACCTTGGATCAGTCTCACACTGGTGCATCACAACTAGTTGCGCCTACTCCCACCATAAATTTACCTCGCTTAAACTTGGGAACATTTCTGGACAACTTGAGAAATGGGTAGCCTTTCACAGTCTGTTTGAAAATGCAGTGCACAAAAATGAAACCATTTCTAATGTGGAGAAATTTACATACTTGCTTTCTTGTTTGACTGATGAGCCGCTAAATTTAATTAAATCGTCACCTGTCACTAATACAAACTATGCCATAGCCTGGCAAACTTTGCTAAAAAGATATCAAAATTCTAGATTTGACACGGAATTCAGGACCAAACTTGAACGTTCTCGAGATAATTTACAAAATGTTCCTACCATTACAGAAGTAATTACATTCTTAGAAAATCTATAATTCAAAATAGTCCCCTTATAGAAGCCTACGATCACATAGTTAACATAGCTGTATAGGTTTATAAAATTGTAAGTTTTTATAGAGAAAAAAAATATTCAAACGTTTTCAGAACTCCAAAGTGGACATGACCACCAGCAAATTAAATATAAAAAGTAAACTGAAGCTGAAATTATAACTTTACAAATCTAGTATGAAGTAGTGAGAAATCCTCTTATAAGGTATACATAAAAAGCTTAAGACATTCTGAAGTAACAATGGTAGTGATAAAGATTTTAAATCGTGTTACATGTTGAATAATTCCATAAAATTGTGAAATACTTTTACTTAACAGAGCAAATATATAGATATATATATATATATATAAAATAAGTAATATAGGCGACTCCAGAAGGCTATGGAGGGTTGTTAATAATAGACTTGGTAGAAACTTAAAGGAAGATGGTTATATAAATTACATCTATGACAAAAATAAGCACAAAATTTTTGAACCAAATAAAATATGTAATATATTGAACTCATATTTTTGTAATGTAGGTTTCGAACTCAGCAAAAAAATCCAACCGCCTGATACAGAAATAAAGTTACCCTTGAGCAGCTCCTACTAGTTACGCCTCTGGGTGGAAAGTTTTGGGGTCCAGAAGAAGTACAAATCTGGCTGAAAGACGTAGAAGATAACCTTATATAAAAAATGATTCTAATCAGCTACTGAAGAAGGATGTTTGTGAAAAAATAGTTGCAGATGAACTGTAATGGTCGCCAGGTCTCCAGCACCAAATCATAAATCACAGTTAATTTAAAAGTTTGTTTTTCTCAATATATTTTCTAATTTTCAAGTTCCAAGTGAACACTAAATATTTGTATAATTCAAAATTTATTTTAGGATTTCCAATGAATATTATGGTAGGGAGAATAGTTTGTTCATATGGCTGGGGCAATATCACCAAAACTTTCTTCTAACTAAGAGTCAGTAGACACAATGCATGTGGAACTTCTGTCATTAGTATTGTAGACACTCTTTTTGTTTAGAAGCTGAATTAATGACTTCAGTACAGATAAAAGTATTACAACTTACACACTTACAATTTATTTATAAATTTCAGCTTACAAATTTTGGAGGTTAATTCCATATTTACAGCAAAGAAACAAAGACACTATTTTTAGTTATCTTATGTTTTTGAAACAATTAAAGGTTGTCTTAAACAATGATTGTACATCAGATTCAAATAGTTATAAACATATTAAAAGGGCTGGTTACTTACTCTCAAGTCGTGGTCATACAATGTATTTCAACTGTGACAGGCATTAGGTAAAGTTAAATCTTTAATATTGTAAAATATAATTATTTCACTAACGACTCGGAAACAAAGTTTTTTATGGGTAATCGGAACACTTTACATTTTTACCCATAAAAAACTTTGTGTTCAGAGTCGTTAGTGAAATAATTATATTTAGTTACATAACGGACACGTAATGGACAACGAAATCCAAGTATTTAATATTGTTTCTTCATGTCACCCTGTCAACCATATCCAAATTCATGGTATCATAATTGTCTTGTTAGACATAATGTCAACACATCCTGTCACAATCTAAGATTTGATATTTTGAAAAAGCTTTTTAATATGAACACTGCTGGTTATACATTTTTAATTTTAGAAGGAAAAGTGATCTGTTGTTTGTTAAAATGTTCCATACATTTAAAATGTTCTAGAATCTAATAATTGATGTCCTAAGTGCACTAAGATTTTGTAATGAGCATTAATACTTTCCTAGTTTTATAAAAATTCTCTAGGATCTTGGATTTTGGAACATTTATCTTCAGGTAAAAACGTTTTTAATTCTGTGTTAAAAAATAATATGGTACTATTTTCAAAGAGAATTTTCAGATAGGCTTGTTTTTTGTAAATCATATTTTTAAACTTAAACTTGCTTTCATAGTGATCAGACACAAATGGTTAGATTTGGTTATGTTAGCAGGCCTACTGGTCAGCTGCTAGACTAGTGGAATTTACAGAATTACAGAGACCTTTATAATGTACAGATAAGACACTAAAGCATCAGTATTATGTCATTTTTAATAGTTTAAAATCATAAGTAGTAGTATGCTTCAGAGAAGTGGGAAAATTAAAGATCAGAATATGTAGGGACTTATTTAGTCAAACCAAAACGTGTTCTTTGCTTACCTAAGAAGAAATACACAACAGAAGGTGGGGAACGTGTGAAGGGTGTAAATAATCTTGCTGGAAAGAACAATAAAACTAAAATGAATCAACGATAAAGAAACACTATAATACTCAAATAATATGAACATCATTGCTGGGAAGTAATTGGTGGTAGTCAGAAGTGACATATGAAGCACAATCCCCTATGGTTTGGAAACAGTGATGCTAAGAGCAAAATAATCCCTAGAAACTTTTGAGATATGACACTGTGTATACACAGTGAAAGTAAACTTGAGCTAAAAACACCAACCAAAAGAGTAAGAGAGTAACTATTATTGGAAACATACAGTTACAATGTATAGAACATGATAGTAAAAACAAGCAGTTCTTGTAAACATGTTAGATGGCATGGTATAGGCTAATAAAAGCATTAAGAATACATTGGTTGGATTCTGTGAAACTAGTTATAGTATAAGAATATAAGAAAGCATAACAGCCAGATCAGATTAAAGTAGAAAAAGCACATAATTACCTATTTAAAAATTTTCTGTTTAAATTATTATGATAATAAAAAAAAATAATAATAATAATCATTAATTACTATGATATTAAAATTTATTATTATAATAAATTATAATTAAATCATTTATAAATGATTCTAATTAGGCCACAGAACGATGTAAGATACTCTAACTTTTAATTCTGTTAATTAAGCTGTCAAGTGACATCTCCTGCCATTGTGAGAAGCCTCGCAGGATAGGGACAGGGCTGGAGTGGCTGACACAGACTACTTCCTAACCTTCCAACAGGTAGTTTACACAATAGTGTCACATACATAGTCCCTTAATATCTGGCTATATTTATGGCTGGTAATTCTTTTTGATAAAAATAATGTAAACTGTGCACGTTTGTCTAAAATGAAGATGTGTAAATGATGAATCTGATAATAACATGCTACGGTAGCACCACACTTCCCGCTACTGAGCCCTGGAAGTGTTCAGCAGACACACAAATAACATAATATAATATCTAAGTACATCAAAATGCTTAAGACACCTTTCCTGTGTTACAACTTATTTCTCAAGTGTTTATATAATTAATATAATTCTGTAAAGGGAGGAGGTGCGAGTAAAAGAAATTGTAGAAAGCATCAATCTGCGAGCTGAGTCGGATGCGACCCGTCTATTTCAAAAACATTACGAGCCTCTAAATTTATCTAATTATGTGCCAGTCAGCAACGGTCAGTACCGAGTTAATTTCTTTTTGAAAAACTGAATATAGAAAATGTTAAATGCTAAATATGGGGGTGTCGCATAAATCGATGCTAGTTTACAAAATGGTGTACAGCGTACACGCTGTGATCTATTTATAAATTTCTAACACTGTTATCTTTCGCAAAAGTTTATAAAATTGTTTCTGACACTTATGACGAGTAACTAGTTTGTCTCGCTTTTGCTTCGTGATTATGCAGCAACTAGCACCGTAAGTTATTAGGTAAAAATGTTACTTGGCAATCCAGATAAATCCTTTTTTTGCGACCTGCTGTATCTGGTCGCTACGGCCGTGAGTTCCTCCGTACCTGGTCTGAACCACTGCTATGTCTGTGCTGGAAGATCGTGTAAAACTGTACGAAGTTTGTGTTCTCGTGTCTTCTGTCCGGAACGTTGAACCAAGTTTTAAACTGAAAGTTTTCACATGTTTTAGTACACTTTATACCCACATCGTTCGACTAACACGCACGCATGCATTCATACATTGCGTGTTACAATTTACAATATTACAAAATAGCATTACAAGGTTATGACTTTAAATTACATATATAACGAGTACTGACACTCAACCTTACATATCTTAGGTCTTTTCATCAAGTTGACTCACAGAAATTTAAATTTAGGCGAGGCTGACCTTTACAGACAAGATACATCTTGGTTGGTTACGGATAACAATCTTTTTACATCTATTTCAAGTTTTCTTTTTTGTTACAAACGTAATACACAAAATTATTAGCTACTAGCATTGATTTACGATAGCTCAAAAACAATCATAGTTACCTTGGTTATTGAGGCTCCCATACTTGACGAAAGTCCGGCGACGGGCCGCTCAGCTCACAGCGTTTGATGGGAGACTGACGAGATTTAACAAAACATGCGATAGGGTTGGTAAAGGGGAGGGCGTGACGTCAGGGCGTCGGGCAAGGTACAATTCGCGGATTGTTGCATTCGGCGGGAGACGAATGATTGCAACAGACTCCCCCCCCCCCCCGAAAGACAAGCGTCGGGTGCAGGAGCGACGGTTGTCCACGGTTTAATTCGTCAAAATTAATCGGTACGGTCAGTGTACCAAAACAGAGTCGAGTCAGGGGAAACCCGTAGCTTATGTACGTAAATGAGAAAATTCAGATACTAGCGCGGCACTAGCCGCCATCTGGAAACAACTCAAAGGGCTACCTTCCGTCACCTTAGAACCGCTGCCTGCGTGCAGCAACGCTTCCTCCCTGAAAGTGAACGACGAGGGGGTGATCAGTCCCCGCGCCACTCA
Source organism: Magicicada septendecula (assembly GCA_034769895.1). NCBI lineage: Eukaryota > Metazoa > Arthropoda > Insecta > Hemiptera > Cicadidae > Magicicada > Magicicada septendecula. The sequence continues at coordinate 302,619,097 of CM068371.1, forward strand.
CCAGGCAAGGCGACCGAAAGCGAGGTTACAGTATAATATTTTGATGAGCATGGAACATGTTCACGCCCGAACATGAGGACTGCGACTCAGTATGTGAGGGTACAACAGACTTGAGTTACAACAAGAGCCGAGAAAGGAGATTGGTCAAGAGCATCGACAACCAACCGCGCGACTGAGAGCGAGAGCTCAAATTGGAGGGGTCACTCACCTTAAAAGCGCTTTACGACCACAGCAACTTCTCTCTACAGCACACGGACGACAAGTTGGAGAGCACATCTCTCCCTCGTCCGATCGTGCGAGGTGAGATAAAGGGGGTAGGACGCACCATTACCTCTACCCGGGTACATGGTTAAACTGCGACAAGGGGGGCACACCAGACTACATACACTGCAAAAAGGGGGGGTACGCCAGAATGCATTCACTGGCAAAAGTGGGGGTACGCCAGACTACATTCACTATGTATATATATAAATAATAAGTAATATAGGCGACTCCAGAAGGCTATGGAGGGTTGTTAATAATAGACTTGGTAGAAACGTAAAGGAAGATGGTTATATAAATTACATCTATGACAAAAATAAGCACAAAATTTTTGAACCAAATAAAATAGGTAATATATTGAACTCATATTTTTGTAATGTACTTTGTAACGAACTCAGCAAAAAAATCCAACCGCCTGATACAGAAATAAAGTTACCACATGTTAATCCTAAAACTATGTTTATTTGCCCCAACAACTATTAAAGAAATTGAAAATATTATTAAAAATTTGAAACTTAAAAATGGTGGTGTTGACAATATTAATACAAAAACAATTGTAATACTTGCCAACTTTATTTCGGAACCCTTGGCTCATATAGTCAATTTATGTATTGAGAAAGCTATTTGGCCAGACGCTCTAAAAAGAGCTGTTATTAAACCAATTCACAAAGGTAAAGATAAGCATTCTACCTCAAATTACAGACCAATATCTTTGATATCTAACTTGGCAAAAATACTTGAAAAAATTATTCATCATAGAATTCTAAACTTCATTATAAAACGTAAAATTATATCAAAGAAACAATATTGTTTTATGAAAAATTTAGGTACTAAAGATGCACTTAATTACATAACCAATTTGATTTATGAAAAACCTGACAAAAGTACACCTATTGCTATTACTTTTCTGGATCTAGCCAAAGCTTTTGATACTGTAAATCATAAAATTTTACTAGATAAGCTATATAACTATGGCATTAGAGGTAAAGCACATGAACTTATTTTGAGTTACTTACAAAATAGAAAACAATGTGTTAAGTGTAACGATTGCGTTAGTGATTATTGTGAAATAAATACAGGTGTTCCCCAAGGAACTGTACTGGGACCATTGTTGTTTGTTCTATATGTAAATGACTTACTGACCAGTATGCATGGTGATTTAATTGTATCTTTTGCTGATGATACAGCTGTTATATCGACTGATAAAACTTGGAAGTTAGTGTGGTTTCTAAATGGCTTGCATTGAACCAACTATCTCTAAACTTGGACAAGACAGTTTTTATGACTTTTGGAAACTACTGTGATAGTGTTCCTTATGATATTAGTATTTCTATGAATGGTAAATTATTGAAACGGGTTGAAAGTTGTAAATATTTGGGGATTGTATTTGATTATAGAATGATTTGGAATGAACATATTGAGTATATTTTAAATAAAACAAAATATTTGGTATTTATTTTTCATAAAATCTCCAAATATGTGCATACTGAGACTCTTAGAATGCTTTACTATGCATTCTTTCAGAGCATAATTAGCTATGGAATTATTGCCTGGGGAGGAGCGTATGCAGGCAATTTAAAATTGATACAAGAGTTGCAAAATAAAATTCTGAAAATTGTTAACAGGAATCATTTCATACCTCACAACAATCCACTAAATGTAGAACAATTATTTTCCTTTGAGGCATTAAAGCTTCATTACAATGATTTGAAAACTAAATTTATAAACTCTAATAGTATTACTAGAAATAGAAGTGTTCCTATTCATTTGAGATCTAAGACAGTTGGTGGTAGAAGCAGTTTTGTCAGAGCCATAAGATTGTTTAACGGCCTTCCAAATGATCTCAAAATATTAAGTCAAATTAGCTCTAGGAAAACCAAATTAAAGAAATGGATTAAAGCCAATATTTAAGAATGTTAAGTTAACATATTTTGTCTATATCTTTGAAATTGTGTGTGATAAATAATACCATATATAAAATAATTGTAATGAATTACTATTATCATGGAAATTTGATTATATTAATATATTCATTGTATTAAGTTAGCATTAGCTGACTATGTAGTTTTAAGTTTTTTTGCCAGCCGTGCAAACAGGTATCAAAGTATACCTCTGTAGGTTTACTTACTTTTATAAATGTATTGTTTGTAAGATGTAATGTAAATGCTCTGGTTAATAAATAAATAAATATATATATATATATATTGTAACAGTACATATGTCACCACATCCACCTAAGTACTGAAAATTAATTTAAAGGCCACCACTAGAAAAAATACATTAAAAGGTCTAGAATACCACCAAGTATACTAAAGAAAAGTACCATAAGTTTGAATAAGTGAAGCATCATTGAAAGGAATTCACTAGTAAATGCACCAAGAAAGAAGAAAAGAAGAATAAAGACGAGACGACCGACATACTATACCCAATAGATCAGTAAGAAGGACACAACACAACAAAAGAAAAAAGAAAAATCAGTGAGAAGGACACAAGACAACAAAAGAAAAAAAGAAGAGTCAGGGAGAAGGATACAACAAGGACAACTTCAAGAAAGAAGAAGGAAGAAACAGTGTGAAGAAGACAAGTGAAAACCTCATCACGTATAAAATGAACAATAGTGAGGAGGAGATCAGTGAAGAAAGAAGAAAGAAGAAGGAAGATAACCAGACCAAACACAAGAATAAGGGAAGAAAATTGAAGTATAACAAACTAACATAAACATTGAAAGAATAATTGTATTAAGAAGAAGGAAGAAGTGTTAAATAATTATGTGATATAGATCCCTAAGCTGTATAGTAAAGTCAACACTGACAACAACTCATTTAATGAACACATTTATTGTTTATGTGAAACACATTATAGTCCAGTCGCCAGAGTAAAAATAATGGTAAAATTTCGTAAAAAATTGAGGCAAAGTGATATTTGGTATAGTTATTGAAAAAGGTCTAAATATCGGTTTAAAATCATCTTTGCATGTTTATAAGGTCAGGCTTTAAAAAAAAACCTTATTTAAGGGCAGCGCGTGGTAAAATCGATAAAAACGTTTACATTCCGTGAATTTCTTTTCTTACTACTAAATAAACCATTGGATCATGATAAAGTCTTCATTCTTTTTGTTTAAAATAGTTCAAATTTTAATAGTAATAAAATCAAAATAACGATTTTGTTATTATTTCATCGTTAGGAGTATTAAATCGATAGACGGAATGGTCAATTTTAACAAATCTTCCTCTGTTGAATAATATTATTAAATATGTGTATCTTAATATACATAAAAGTCATTGTGTGTATTTATATTTCACACCTCCTACTAAACCACTGGACCGATTTCAACAAAACTTAGCACAAATATTTTATGCAACGGGAGAACCAACATAAGATAGGTGTTTTGGGCCCTGGGGGATGTCAAAAATGGAAAATATGAAAATACCGCATGTAGGGTATCAAATTAAAGGGGATTTCAATGCAAGTAACAATTTTTCATGCATATAAGCACTATTGAAAATTCTTGGGCCCTGGGGCTCAATAAATGGGTGGTTTTGGGGGAGGTCAAAAATGGAAAATATGAAACTGGACCGATTTCCACCAAACTTGGCACAAATATTTTACGCAATGGGAGAACCAACATAAGATAGGTGTTTTGGGCCCAGGGGGATGTCAAAAATGAAAAATATGAAATATGAAAATACTGTGGGGTATCAAATTAAAGGGAATTTCAATGCAAGTAACAATTTTACATGCATATACGTACTATTGAATACATTTGGGCCCTGGGGCTCAATAAATGGGTTGTAATGGAGGGGTGTCAAAAATGGAAAATATGAAATATCATATGTGACATGCATATACGCACTATTAAAAATTTTGGTTTTTAAAAATGTTGGGCTCAATAAATTAGTGGAATTGGCGGAGGGGTGATGTCAAAAATGGAAAATATGAAAATACCGCACGTGGGGTATCAAATTAAAGGGAATTTCAATGTAAGTAACAATTTGACGTGCATATAATTTATCATATAATTCTAAGGCTGTTTTCACAATTAATAAGTCTGCATCATCGTCAGCTTGTTTAACGTTAGCTTTCTTCTTCCAAATATCTCGTTAGAATTTCAATAAATCGAGTTTTATTAGTTTTATTCGAAAGAAATAGTTCTTGGGTCACTGTGACACACATATCTTCATAGAATAAAATATCTAAAGAGGAATTTTGATTGGTACGGCGATAACGCTCCATAGCTTTGATGCTGTTAGAATTGTTTGTATAGCCATCAAAAACTACAGTAAATTTGATCCAAAGTGTCTCTTGACATAATTTACATATCTTTGAAAAATACATTTGAACTTGTCATTTTTTGACCATACTACTCTATGCAGTAACATACCACCATCAATGACGTAAATGCAATCTTCAAGGTTAATCTCAGTGCGGCCCACTTCAAACATATCATATAGTTTAGACTTATCTGTTTTCCGAAATACACCTTCGTAAAACATAGATGTTGGGTACGGTGCAAGTTCATAACGCATGTAATCTTTTAATTCGTCGTCACTTTTTCTTGCTACACAAATGCGTTGAAATATAAACATTGGATCTATAGGGACAATTTCCTCTTGAATTTTCAGACTACTATTAACACTTTTTAATGACAGTACTCTATTTTTTCGTTTAAACGAAACTTTATGGAAGTTTGTACCAGCAATTTCTTCTAACCCTGCTTTTCCAACCTCAAAAGCATTATGACAGTTAATATTATTACCGCCAGTAACTCCAGTAGATATAGACATTATTGAATCTTGATAAGGAAATGTCTCGTGACAATCAAACCAGGATTTTATTTTGAGAATATCTTCAGTATCTCGTTTTATTCGAGAATCTCTAGCATCTACATGCTGATCGGAAGTAGAAAATTGTATACCACAAAAATTTTCTACTTCTTCGCAGATATCATGTGTATATGGCATCGCTAAAATCCATTTATTTGCAGTACTGGTAGTTACTCCCCGTCCAATCATACCACCATCAACTTTCATGACTCTCATTAAGTCCTGTTCGATTGTCATATCAGTATGAGTTCCTGACCAGAATTTCTCAGTTCGTCTTACAGTACAAAATCTGTTATTTATAAAATTTTGAAGTTCTTTAATTTTTAAAGCGGTAGTTTCTGGAATTACATTTTGGTTTTGCATTGAGGTGAAAAGTTTTTCAGATTCTTTTATAAATTGATTCATATATTGTACATATAATAAGGCTGATTTCGTATAATTAAAATGTCCAGTCGCATAAAACTATGGCAACATTTGCTGAATAACTTGTAATTGAATTTTTATATTACCCATTTTTTCAGAGCTCGCAAATGCTTTTGCAATAGAGATCATTCGTATGTATTGTATCCATAATTTTGCAGTTTTACCGCATTCCTCAATTTCAATAATTTTTTCTAGAAATTTACCATTTAAGATGTTAAAAAAATTATGATCTTGTACTTCTTTGTAAGTAAGATTGTCATCTAAAAATTCTTGTAGTAAAGATTTCATATTTGAATATTCAACTTCTGAAAGATTCACTTCCTCAATAATCTTTTTACACAAAACTATCCAAATTAATGTGTGGCCTCGTACTGCTCTAGCATAAGCATGGCCATCTAACATCTTATCTACAGTTCCTGGCGCATAGTAACAGCTTAATGCTTCTTTTAAACTGCTTCCTGCCATCACATAACCGATTGAACCAAGAAAAGACATAAGCAGATGAAATCCTCCAAGTCGAACAATTACATTATGTATATCATCATCAGGTGAGGATTGGACCATTTTAAATGCTTTCTGATACAAAGGTTGATCGAAAGTAACAAAACAATTAAATAGATTTAAGTTTTCACTAGTTTTACAGCGTATTTTAAAACGGTGTATATTGTATTTTTGTCAGTTGGAGGAGAGTGTACAAAAGGCAAGCAAACAATTCTAGATAATGTATAAGTCATATTTTCCAAAAGCTTGGACATAAAGGCATTCCAGCCAGTAATGCCTGGTTTGGTCACTCCATAAATCCAAAGCAAGTCAGCATTAGAAAAATCTATATTATTAAAACTCGGGTTATCTACTTTTTCAAAAACAATGTTTTGGAGTGCATGTGTATTAATATTTTCAAAAATTTGGAATGGTATTTTGTCAATTTTGCTAATTTCTTTTGCAGTAGGCTTAACTGTCAATCGTTTTAAGGGAACTTTGTTATAATAACAATCTCTGGGACTTACAATCATAATACCTCCCATACTATGAAAAGTATTTTTCCCGTCTATAGTATTGATGTTAATATCTGAATTGTCAAATGCCAATTGTGCAAAACAACCAGATCTAAATGGAGAACGTGGACTAAGCAATACACTATCCTCATAAAGTGTTGCTTCTTTGTATGATGAACACGCTCCCAGATGCGACAATATATCTATAATTCGTTTTGAAGCAAATTTCCTGTGCAACATTACAGACAGACCAACTTGCAATGGTGATAGAAAGGTTCTAGGTCTTATGCAACTCATAATTGAATGAGTAATTGCTGTGCATTTTGTTTCATATGAACTAATATCACCTTTTTTATTTTTTAAAATTATTTCTTCTATCAGAAACTGAAGGGATTCTGGGATATTCTCATTAATATTTTGGAATATATTATCACTTGGAGGATAAAATTCTGTATTACTTTTCTTCAGATTAACATCGTTTCGAATAATTGCTGCTGCAGATTTTAAGATTTTTCTTTTTTCTTCATTTTCATCTTTTTTTGAGGCTATCCATGTCTACGTTTAATTTTTTTAAATAGTCAAAAAATGGTGTCAGAAAGGCCAAAAAATTTTGTTAATTAATCACCCGAAAGTATTTTTAATAAGCTTTAATTTAAGCCGTCGTACACCTTTGTGCCACAATCTTGCCGTACTTTATGAGCACTCAAATTTTTTTGTGAATTGCGATTTTTTTGAGGTAATATTCGACATATCAATATGAAATTTTTGGGGTTTATAGTACTCCACAAAGGTTACTTTTCCCTCAAGTTTTATCAACTTTCATTAATTTTTGTTAAAACAACAGCAATTTGTTTATAAACGCCATCGCCACTTTATTTATTTATTAACAATTCGACTTCCGTATTAAGGCTAGAAATGTTCTTAATTTATTATAGAATACTGAAAAAAATTCACATTAAAATCGGCTTGTTAGGTCCAAAGATATTTATAAAAACGCTATTTTGCAACTTAAATTGTTAATAAAAAAATAAAAGGGTTGTTTTTACACAAAACTTAACTATTAGCTCAACTTGATCCCATTAACCAATTTAGCACACAAAAAATCGACTCCCAAAACAATTCACATTTGATTTTGATTTTGACTCCACTACACGTGCTCACAAATAAATAAATATTAGCATGTATAAAAAGTGTAAATAAAAACTTTAAACTGCAATTTTTTTACCTGTTTTATATGATAAAAACAAAAATATTTGTAATGTTTTGATTATAACCTTTGAAGAAATATCAACTGCGTTACTGCTCCATTCTTGTATAGCAGATGTTTGTATGGCACACCACAACAATGGGTGTTGTGCGCGCAGCTACATTTACAGTTGCACACTCGAGGGGAATAGAACGCCGCGCCGTTTAAAAATTTTACCTGTTTTCTAGGGTCTTGTTTTTAGAGTATAGGTATAATCAGGTAAGAGAAATAACATGAAAAGATAGATTTAGTATTGTAGTAGCTGTAACGTTAATTTCAAGTACTCAAATAAACCCACTTAAAAGATACATGTATGTAACGCAAAGGAGGCACCTTTTTTTAGTATACACAATTTTTATTTATTTTTTTTAATTTCGAAAATGATTTTAATTTTCATGAGTATAGTTTTTGATGCAGAACACTTGCAGCTTTCAAATACAATTTTTTGTATTTCGATATCTCTATTTTTAAGATTAATAAAGGCAGATAAACTCTGAATTTTCGAATAAATTTAAAATACGTCGAAATACTCACTTTTGAAAAGGTGTTTTTTTTTAAATAACAACTTCAAAAGTATTTTTTATTATTATAAAATAAAAAGTTTATCTCTTTTAAAGGTAAATTAGTAAAGAACTACTATTTTTTTAAATTTTATTGTATAGTACTTGTAATTTTGTGGTTTCACTTCTTTTTGTATCTACAGTAAATATTTATACACTATATTCTTTATGTTCAAATAAAATATTTACGTAAAAATCAATAAATTTTGAAAGCTATACTGTTCCCCTTCAAAACTAGCCTTTATTTAACTGGCTATGCTTAGATTAAAGAAAGTTATGATATTTTTGAATAGACGCGCCTGGCTAATTTAGCGAATTACGCAAGATCGGGGGCAAACGCTCTTTTTAAAACGCAGCGCTCATCATTACCAATTTTCAGGAAAACAGTTCCATTAACGTAAAAATATGTAAGGAGACTTTCTGAAGGAAATTGTTTGCTCTTCAATATACACCTTTTTATTTCTTCCAACTGTACATATTTACGGAGTGCTTTAAGAAAATCTGTCTTTACGATTTTTCCAGACCATTTTCAGAAAACCCTAGAAAGGTAAACATGCAAAGATTTTTTTATATTAATTATTAACGTTTATTTAACACGTGCACCAAATATTGCTTTGCCCCAATTTTTTATCAAGTCAAAATCTCTGGCGACTGGACTATTATTGTAAATAAGGATTAAATATTGTAAATAAAGAGTCACAAGCAACCTGAATGAGGACAAGATGAGTTTATGATAGCTAAATGATGTGTAGTTATAGAATAAACAGAGGAATATGCAACCAAAATAGTGAATGACCAATTGTACAGTGGGAATGATGTATATACAAACTCACTAATTAACAACAAATAAGATAATACAGGAGTAAACTAAATGTAAACTATTGATAACCAATAACCAATGTACAAACATGAAACGAAAACCAGTCGAATAGACTAAGATAGAAATACACAGCCATAAACAACACACTAATGTTTACTGAACCTATGACATAACCTAATCTGGGCATTCAGTTTCCAATAAAACTTGATAAAAAATGAATCAAAACAATGTTAGACCAAAATGTAATGAGCTAGGAAGTAAATAGAGCATATAAGGAATGTTTTGTACACGATAGCTAATTGTATAACAGAATATAAAAGCTATATTTATGTAATATAAGTATGACCAAATGCTGGTAATGGCAAAGTGACACTATGCAACCAAAATTATGTAATAAACACATTGTACAAAGAAAGTAACCCAATTAATGATTTGATGTCAGACAGAATATTATTCATATGAGCAATTGCAACCAAAATAACCATTTAAATCGTTTATATAAATGTAATTATAACTAAACCATTATGACAAGTAGCTGCAAGTAAAATTTACAGCAACCAAACTTTGCTAATAACAGAGTCAAATGCAGAGTGAACTGCATCACAATAACGATAAGGTCCTAGTGACTATTTCAGTTATCAATTAGAAAACAATACAACTAAAATGTCTATGATATTAAACATACTACCAAGTAACGCCATATAGGCATAACAAGCCTGATTCATAAGTGATAGTTAAGGCATTAAACAAATAATGTAGGGAAAAAGAACACTGTCAGTAGTGACTTAACCCATCAATATTTAATTACAACATGTTAAAAGCTAATTAAATACTCTTATTACTGAGTAATAAGCAAAACAAAAATGTATGACAATAAGTTTAAGTGTGAATCTATGAAAACGGACATAGTATTAATATTAGGATATAGTTTTAAGGGAAAATTGTACAGTAGCTTAAGAATGAGACATTACAATAGAAAATAAAATAAAAACCATGAAATATTAATAATTAATGGTTTAATGGACAATAAGCATAAATGCTAAGTGCTAAGTCAGCTAACCCTAATCAGAAATATATGATAAGGGGACTCTAATTAATCGTCTTTCAAAAACACGAACAATGAGAGTAAGCACAACATCCTCAGTACAATTATAAGAAAGATATTAGACTTTTAAAAATAATTGTATTGTGCTTAGCCCTTCCGCGTGGGCGTGTGAACCAGAATTTGTTAATCTTGTTCCCAAAGACTGACGCTTATGATAGCGTCTATTTTGACGAAGTCTACCGTAAATCAACGAATTGGAAAAAACTGACCAATCAGAGCCTATAAAAAATCCGAAATTCATCATTCCATCAGAGGAACCACAGACAGTCTTTCAACAAGAACGAAGCGGACTGCACGCTCGCCGACGACTCAGAAAAACGTGCATTTGACAGCAACACAGCGTCAACCATATTAACCTCAAAGTGAGACATAAATTACCTACATTGAAGAATCAGTGCAGTATATTTACAAGTGTACTCTATTCGGAGTTTATGCGCATAGGAGTGTGTGCAGTGTTGTGATCAAGTTTAAATAATTAATTAATAAGTTATAATTAAACAAAAAAGTGTTTATAATTAAAAAAGTGTAACCCTTCGAACGACGAGAGACGCAAGTATTCATAACCACAAATATAATGTTATGATTAGTTTATAAGCATAATAACTGAACGCTAAAAGCGATAAAAAATTGAAATATAGAACCAATTAAATTCCCTATCCTTAACAGAAGGGAACTGATAAAATACAAATGAACAATGTTGAAATTGAACGTTCTGAGTAATGACAGTTTTAACTATTTGTATACAATAAATACCTAGGATAAGTAAAGACATTGTAACATCAATGAAGAGTATATGTGCTCTTATGCTATCAGTAGACTAGAGTATGAAATATTTTGTTCCTAAATTCAATTAATAGTTTTCGCCGGAGTGAGATAACTATAATAAATAAATTACCATTACCTGAAATAGGAATATCCAATTTCACAGATGATTGTAGTACCTGATACTGGATTATCACAATTACTATTAATTAATAATAAATAATTCACTACTTTTAACCAAATAAGGTTGCACTAAACAATATGTAAAGCATGTGCCTAACTATGAACAGTAGTTCATATTTTATCTTTTTTCATTAATAATCATTGAATTTTTATTTTATATGTTTGTTCTAACCGTAGCTATTATTTCAAATAAGTGTATTTTGCGGTCTAAAAGAACCTACTACTTTTATTATTATAATCATTATTAAATTTTCAAGTCGAACCATCCGACATAACCTATATGTTTGTCAACACATTGTATTACTAACCAGAGGCAGTCATGCCAACTCGAGCTCATCATTAGTTTTAGAGTCAATGTTCACTTTTGAAATATTAATTGTTAACCAAAAAGAAGAGCAAAACGCCTTATTGTATTGAATTTCACTGTGTGTTATTTGAATAAATTACCATTATTATTTTTTACCGGTGAAAGAGTTGACTTTTATTGTATCAGTAAAAATACAGCTTAGAGGAGAAAAACGAGGCGGTTGGTACCATGCTGAGAATGCGAATTATTCAAATTGAATGATTCCATGTTTTGTTTACAACCGCTCAGATCAATACATTTACAATCTTATACAATAATACTATACATGAGTTATTATGTGTACCATGCCTATGTTTGTGTATGTTAGTGTATAGGAAGAAACAACTGATCTCCTCACAACCGCTGATCAACAAAGTGTCAACGGAACGTCAAGTGGACATCTTAACAGTGAATATAATACATAAAATTAAACTATTTAAACAGACAGCTAATCCGACGAAAAAAGAGTAAGTACCGACTTATTCAATCCTGGATTCAACAATAGGTTGAATTGAGGGGAATAAGTCATTAAACGGTAAAATAATAATAAAGTTGATATTAAATAATAACGATTAGCCGAGACCAAGACCCATTAACAGTAAAAGAACCCTGAGACTATTAATTAATAATAATAATTAGACCATAAATTATAGACGTATTTTCGTCTTTCTACAAATTGGCTAGCCCAACAGTGTGGCTTTTAAATGAGAGTGTCATACGTTATTCTACAAATTGGCGCACAACGTTCGAGCGAAATTAGGCGGAAAAAATATCCAACCTAATTTACAAAAGAATCATCAACCTAATTTTCGAGGCAGCTGCAATACACAGGACCAAAAATGCAACGGAGAGCAACCTCTAAGAGACGTGCGGCGGAAGCAGATAAAGAAATAGACATGGATGATAAGGAGGCGACGCCAGTCGAAGATCTAGAAGAAATATAACCTCCTATAGAACCCAGCCGACCTGTACAACAAGAGGAACAAATTGAGAAACCCACACAAACAGGGGACGCAAACCTCCTGGAAATATTGAGGGCAATGAAGGCGTTAAAAGAAGAATTGAAGGAAGACGGCCAGAAGAATATTGAATTATTAAAAGAAGATTTTAACGAGAAATTAAATAAGAATAACGAGTCTTTGGAATCGATGAATATGAAGATGGAAGATAGCCAGAAGAAGACGGAAGAATCGCTGAACAAAAATATTGAATTATTAAAGGAAGAATTGAAGGAAGACAGCCAGAAGAATATTGCGTTATTAAAAGAAGATTTTAACGAGAAATTAATTAAAAATAACGAGTCCCTGACCAAAAATATGGAGTCGATTCACAAGAAGATGGATGACAACCAGAAAAATAATGAATTATTAACCAAAAATATAGAATCCTTGAAGGAGGATTTCAAAGGGGAGTTAAACAAGAAGACAGAAGAAACAAATAAAATCATAGCTTCATTGAAAGAAGACACCCAAGAATTGAGCAAGAAGATTGATGACAGCATAGAAGATAGTAATAAGAAGATTGAAATTATCAACCAGAGACTTGAAGACAGTCACGAAAAATTGAATACGAAAATAGGAGAGGAGATAACCGAAGTTAGACGGGAAGTTTCTGAAATCGGCGAGAGGTGTGAAGAGAACCAGCAAGAAATACAGAGAACAAAGGAGACACTTCAAACCCGAGTAAATAACACTGAAGAATCCCATTTAAATAAATTCGAAGTCTTGACTAAGAAACAAGAAGACTTGGGAACGAGATGTGAAGAAATCACCGCCACCGCGAATGATGTTTGGGAGCAAGTACACACTGACAAGGAGAAGATGGCTGAACTTCAACGGCGAGAACTCAATAATTTCAGGGAAGAAATTAATTTATTCCGGAGTCAACCAATCCAAGTGACCGGAATAACGAACATAGAAAATCGTGAACTGATAAATTTCCAACATTATAAAAGGAATCCAATGGAGTTCATCGAAAGAGTGGAAGAAAATATCGCCCGTACACGCGAAACTAGATGGTCTACTATCAGAAACATGTTAGACGAGTACTTTAAGGACGTGCGCGATAATTGGTGGACGGCTACCCGACATGATATACAGAATTATGCAGAGTTCAAGGCGCTGTTTAAAACGAAATACTGGTCCGAATCGGCACAGAACATAGTGCGGGACGACATCTGCAACGGGAAGTATGACCGCAGCAAAGGGGCATCACTCACCGCATACTTCTTAGGCAAGGTGTGTATGGCCAGAAATCTTGAGCCAAAGATACCTGAAGAATGCCTCGTCACTAAATTGGCGTATCACTTCAAAGAGGGCGTGGCCAGAGCGAGACTGAACGGACAAATAAGAACAATCCAAACTATGTCCGCGTTATTAGAAAATTATGAGCAGGAGAAGTATTATCGGAGGAGTCGGCAGGGACCAGACCCATACTTTGATAGAACCGGTCAGGCCGGATACCGAAATAATTATCGCGGTAATTATAATAATTCTAACCGAGATAATACTGACCAGAATCCGAGGCCAAATAGTAACGGGAATAATCATCCGCCAGATAGGAATAACACGAACTATAGGCCAAATTATAATAATAATTATAATCAGAATCCTCCTAATAACAACCACCGTCCTAATTATAATAGTGGAAACCAACATCGGCCAAATAATGGTAACCACCCCTACCGTCCAAATAATAACAATCGCCAGTACCGACCGAACAACGGGAATAACCACAACCCGAGCAATTTCAGAAGAGCTAATTACGTTCGTGCTGACGACAGAAACGGGGGGAGACGCTTCTATCAGGGACGTCGAAGCTTCAATGAAGATAATAACCCGTATAGTCAGGACGTAAGGAGTAGCGAATCCGGGTACGACACACGAAGGAGCCGCAGTAGCGAAGATAAAAACAGAAATAATAATAGCGGACGTCAATACAACCATCCGACTAGACCCGAAGGAAGGGAGGATGCCGAAAATGTACGGCGGGTTCATCATATTGAAGGAGTCAGATCCGGACGCGGGAACCAAGGACAGGACGATCCATCTACGAGGGTCCGGATGGCTTACAATCAACAAAACCCACCAGAACGCTGGCTTCCTTTAAGAGGCACGGGATTCCAATCCAACACACCTCAAAGAGGGGGAGACGAAATAGATGAAGAAGAGGAAACGGCCGACCGATGGAACGCCTAATCCAAATTAAACAAACCAAAATTTTTTACCAAATACAATATGAGTGTACCACAATAATAAATAAATGAAAATGAGGCCAACGACTATTGGGTAAACGACAAATACTAAAGAAAAATATTTATCAAACAACCCTACCTACTCCACTAAAAAACGCAGAAATATAATCATCCAGAATAAGTGAAAACCACCATCACTTGAAGGAGTAGAGAAGAAGAATAACAAAGAGTGAAAAGAAAGAAGGATATTATCATGGAAAGAAGAGAAAAAGAAAGTTGTTTATTAAATGAACCATGTAACCCCAAGAGTGTCTATAAAATCAAGTATTAATATGTTGTTATTATGTTATCACATTGTATTACAATTATCAAATATTGTATACCCAATAACTCACCAACACAAGAAGAGGCTATTCTTATGGAAAGAAGAAAAAGAAAAATGTTTATTAAGTGAATATTGTATATAAAAGAAGAAATTTTATTAATCAAATATTGTATTAAATATTGAACGAAAAATGTTTGTCAAATGAATGTTATATGTAACACGAGAAAAAGAAGACTAGTATCTGATGACTAAACCATAACGAAAACAAGCAACTAGTGAACACACTTAAGATATTTTAAACAATGTTTACTATCACTTTGAGAAAAATTGTGTACTATTCAAAATAAAATGTTGAAAAATTATGACATTTGCTAGAGGAGAAAAGGAGACCATTAATGAGAATATTATGTAGAAAAGATTGTGAAAAGGAGAATTGACCAAGAAAAAAGAAGAAAGAACCAATCAATGTAAAGAACAATTTTGTCACGATAAGGAGAGAAGAAAAAGTGAAGAATATTTACAAATGCTATTTGTCAACAACATTAACTAATGAAGATCTGCAGAAGTGAAGAAGGAATCCAGAAGAGAGTGTATAATAAAATATAAAAGGCAAGAAAATGAATAACCCCAAGAGTGTTTATTATTATTAGTCGAAAGAGACTGCTTATGAGTATTATTATTTGATGAATTGACTGTAGAAAAGTTCCAGCAATCATTTAACTGGGCAGGGATGAGGTACCCCTGATCTCAGAAAGAATGTAGTTATGGACGACGGAGTTAGGTAAGCCATAGAGCCCACCCGAATCGATTCCAGCTACCAAGTTAGGGAAAAATGTTAGGGAAATTAAATATTTAAGGGAAAAAACATGACAAGCCAAGAATATAATTAAACAAGATTCCAAGAGTATGAAGAAGAAGGAGATGTAGAGAATATAGTGAACTGAAGACAAGTGTAAGAGTAAATACAAGATATGAAAACATTATATGTGACTTAAGAGTGAAATAAAAAATTGATAATTTCTTCAATCATAAAACGAAGATATCAGAAATGATCAATTCTAATAAGGAGGCAATATGTAACAGTACATATGTCACCACATCCACCTAAGTACTGAAAATTAATTTAAAGGCCACCACTAGAAAAAATACATTAAAAGGTCTAGAATACCACCAAGTATACTAAAGAAAAGTACCATAAGTTTGAATAAGTGAAGCATCATTGAAAGGAATTCACTAGTAAATGCACCAAGAAAGAAGAAAAGAAGAATAAAGACGAGACGACCGACATACTATACCCAATAGATCAGTAAGAAGGACACAACACAACAAAAGAAAAAAGAAAAATCAGTGAGAAGGACACAAGACAACAAAAGAAAAAAAAAGAGTCAGGGAGAAGGATACAACAAGGACAACTTCAAGAAAGAAGAAGGAAGAAACAGTGTGAAGAAGACAAGTGAAAACCTCATCACGTATAAAATGAACAATAGTGAGGAGGAGATCAGTGAAGAAAGAAGAAAGAAGAAGGAAGATAACCAGACCAAACACAAGAATAAGGGAAGAAAATTGAAGTATAACAAACTAACATAAACATTGAAAGATTAATTGTATTAAGAAGAAGGAAGAAGTGTTAAATAATTATGTGATATAGATCCCTAAGCTGTATAGTAAAGTCAACACTGACAACAACTCATTTAATGAACACATTTATTGTTTATGTGAAACACATTATTGTAAATAAGGATTAAATATTGTAAATAAAGAGTCACAAGCAACCTGAATGAGGACAAGTAGAGTTTATGATAGCTAAATGATGTGTAGTTATAGAATAAACAGAGGAATATGCAACCAAAATAGTGAATGACCAATTGTACAGTGGGAATGATGTATATACAAACTCACTAATTAACAACAAATAAGATAATACAGGAGTAAACTAAATGTAAACTATTGATAACCAATAACCAATGTACAAACATGAAACGAAAACCAGTCGAATAGACTAAGATAGAAATACACAGCCATAAACAACACACTAATGTTTACTGAACCTATGACATAACCTAATCTGGGCATTCAGTTTCCAATAAAACTTGATAAAAAATGAATCAAAACAATGTTAGACCAAAATGTAATGAGCTAGGAAGTAAATAGAGCATATAAGGAATGTTTAGTACACGATAGCTAATCGTATAACAGAATATAAAAGCTATATTTATGTAATATAAGTATGACCAAATGCTGGTAATGGCAAAGTGACACTATGCAACCAAAATTATGTAATAAACACATTGTACAAAGAAAGTAACCCAATTAATGATTTGATGTCAGACAGAATATTATTCATATGAGCAATTGCAACCAAAATAACCATTTAAATCGTTTATATAAATGTAATTATAACTAAACCATTATGACAAGTAGCTGCAAGTAAAATTTACAGCAACCAAACTTTGCTAATAACAGAGTCAAATGCAGAGTGAACTGCATCACAATAACGATAAGGTCCTAGTGACTATTTCAGTTATCAATTAGAAAACAATACAACTAAAATGTCTATGATATTAAGCATACTACCAAGTAACGCCATATAGGCATAACAAGCCTGATTCATAAGTGATAATTAAGGCATTAAACAAATAATGTAGGGAAAAAGAACACTGCCAGTAGTGACTTAACCCATCAATATTTAATTACAACATGTTAAAAGCTAATTAAATACTCTTATTACTGACTAATAAGCAAAACAAAAATGTATGACAATAAGTTTAAGTGTGAATCTATGAAAACGGACATAGTATTAATATTAGGACATAGTTTTAAGGGAAAATTCTACAGTAGCTTAAGAATGAGACATTACAATAGAAAATAAAATAAAAACCATGAAATATTAATAATTAATGGTTTAATGGACAATAAGCATAAATGCTAAGTGCTAAGTCAGCTAACCCTACTCAGAAATATATGATAAGGGGACTCAAATTAATCGTCTTTCAAAAACACGAACAATGAGAGTAAGCACAACATCCTCAGTACAATTATAAGAAAGATATTAGACTTTTAAAAATAATTGTATTGTGCTTAGCCCTTCCGCGTGGGCGTGTGAACCAGAATTTGTTAATCTTCTTCCCAAAGACTGACGCTTATGATAGCGTCTATTTTGACGAAGTCTACCGTAAATCAACGAATTGGAAAAAACTGACCAATCAGAGCCTATAAAAAATCCGAAATTCATCATTCCATCCGAGGAACCACAGGCAGTCTTTCAACAAGAACGAAGCGGACTGCACGCTCGCCGACGCCTCAGAAAAACGTGCATTTGACAGCAACACAGCGTCAACCATATTAACCTCAAAGTGAGACATAAATTACCTACATTGAAGAATCAGTGCAGTATATTTACAAGTGTACTCTATTCGGAGTTTATGCGCATAGGAGTGTGTGCAGTGTTGTGATCAAGTTTAAATAATTAAGTAATAAGTTTTAATTAATGAAAAAAGTGTTTATAATTAAAAAAGTGTAACCCTTCGAACGACGAGAGACGCAACTATTCATAACCACAAATATAATGTTATGATTAGTTTATAAGCATAATAACTGAACGCTAAAAGCGATAAAAAATTGAAATATAGAACCAATTAAATTCCCTATCCTTAACAGAAGGGATATGATAAAATACAAATGAACAATGTTGAAATTGAACATTCTGAGTAATGACAGTTTTAACTATTTGTATACAATAAATACCTAGGATAAGTAAAGACATTGTAACATCAATGAAGAGTATATGTGCTCTTATGCTATCAGTAGACTAGAGTATGAAATATTTTGTTCCTAAATTCAATTAATAGTTTTCGCCGGAGTGCGATAACTATAATAAATAAATTACCATTACCTGAAATAGGAATATCCAATTTCACAGATGATTGTAGTACCTGATACTGGATTATCACAATTACTATTAATTAATAATAAATAATTCACTACTTTTAACCAAATAAGGTTGCACTAAACAATATGTAAAGCATGTGCCTAACTATGAACAGTAGTTCATATTTTATCTTTTTTCATTAATAATCATTGAATTTTTATTTTATATGTTTGTTCTAACCGTAGCTATTATTTCAAATAAGTGTATTTTGCAGTCTAAAAGAACCTACTACTTTTATTATTATAATCATTATTAAATTTTCAAGTCGAACCATCCGACATAATCTATATGTTTGTCAACACATTGTATTACTAACCAGAGGCAGTCATGCCAACTCGAGCTCATCATTAGTTTTAGAGTCAATGTTCACTTTTGAAATATTAATTGTTAACCAAAAAGAAGAGCAAAACGCCTTATTGTATTGAATTTCACTGTGTGTTATTTGAATAAATTACCATTATTATTTTTTACCGGTGAAAGAGTTGACTTTTATTGTATCAGTAAAAATACAGCTTAGAGGAGAAAAACGAGGCGGTTGGTACCATGCTGAGAATGCGAATTATTCAAATTGAATGATTCCATGTTTTGTTTACAACCGCTCAGATCAATACATTTACAATCTTATACAATAATACTATACATGAGTTATTATGTGTACCATGCCTATGTTTGAGTATGTTAGTGTATAGGAAGAAACAACTGATCTCCTCACAACCGCTGATCAACAAAGTGTCAACGGAACGTCAAGTGGACATCCTAACAGTGAATATAATACATAAAATTAAACTATTTAAACAGACAGCTAATCCGACAAAAAAAGAGTAAGTACCGACTTATTCAATCCTGGATTCAACAATAGGTTGAATTGAGGGGAATAAGTCATTAAACGGTAAAATAATAATAAAGTTGATATTAAATAATAACGATTAGCCGAGACCACGACCCATTAACAGTAAAAGAACCCTGAGACTACTAATTAATAATAATAATTAGACCATAAATTATAGACGTATTTTCGTCTTTCTACAAATTGGCTAGCCCAACAATGTGGCTTTTAAATGAGAGTGTCATACGTTATTCTACAAATTGGCGCACAACGTTCGAGCGAAATTAGGCGGAAAAAATATCCAACCTAATTTACAAAAGAATCATCAACCTAATTTTCGAGGCAGCTGCAATACACAGGACCAAAAATGCAACGGAGAGCAACCTCTAAGAGACGTGCGGCGGAAGCAGATAAAGAAATAGACATGGATGATAAGGAGGCGACGCCAGTCGAAGATCTAGAAGAAATATTACCTCCTATAGAACCCAGCCGACCTGTACAACAAGAGGAACAAATTGAGAAACCCACACAAACAGGGGATGCAAACCTCCTGGAAATATTGAGGGCAATGAAGGCGTTAAAAGAAGAATTGAAGGAAGACGGCCAGAAGAATATTGAATTATTAAAAGAAGATTTTAACGAGAAATTAAATAAGAATAACGAGTCTTTGGAATCGATGAATAAGAAGATGGAAGATAGCCAGAAGAAGACGGAAGAATCGAAATATAGAATCCTTGAAGGAGGATTTCAAAGGGGAGTTAAACAAGAAGACAGAAGAAACAAATAAAATCATAGCTTCATTGAAAGAAGACACCCAAGAATTGAGCAAGAAGATTGATGACAGCATAGAAGATAGTAATAAGAAGATTGAAATTATCAACCAGAGACTTGAAGACAGTCACGAAAAATTGAATACGAAAATAGGAGAGGAGATAACCGAAGTTAGACGGGAAGTTTCTGAAATCGGCGAGAGGTGTGAAGAGAACCAGCAAGAAATACAGAGAACAAAGGAGACACTTCAAACCCGAGTAAATAACATCGAAGAATCCCATTTAAATAAATTCGAAGTCTTGACTAAGAAACAAGAAGACTTGGGAACGAGATGTGAAGAAATCACCGCCACCGTGAATGATGTTCGGGAGCAAGTACACACTGACAAGGAGAAGATGGCTGAACTTCAACGGCGAGAACTCAATAATTTCAGGGAAGAAATTAATTTATTCCGGAGTCAACCAATCCAAGTGACCGGAATAACGAACATAGAAAATCGTGAACTGATAAATTTCCAACATTATAAAAGGAATCCAATGGAGTTCATCGAAAGAGTGGAAGAAAATATCGCCCGTACACGCGAAACTAGATGGTCTACTATCAGAAACATGTTAGACGAGTACTTTAAGGACGTGCGCGATAATTGGTGGACGGCTACCCGACATGATATACAGAATTATGCAGAGTTCAAGGCGCTGTTTAAAACGAAATACTGGTCCGAATCGGCACAGAACATAGTGCGGGACGACATCTGCAACGGGAAGTATGACCGCAGCAAAGGGGCATCACTCACCGCATACTTCTTAGGCAAGGTGTGTATGGCCAGAAATCTTGAGCCAAAGATACCTGAAGAATGCCTCGTCACTAAATTGGCGTATCACTTCAAAGAGGGCGTGGCCAGAGCGAGACTGAACGGACAAATAAGAACAATCCAAACTATGTCCGCGTTATTAGAAAATTATGAGCAGGAGAAGTATTATCGGAGGAGTCGGCAGGGACCAGACCCATACTTTGATAGAACCGGTCAGGCCGGATACCGAAATAATTATCGAGGTAATTATAATAATTCAAACCGAGATAATACTGACCAGAATCCGAGGCCAAATAGTAACGGGAATAATCATCCGCCAGATAGGAATAACACGAACTATAGGCCAAATTATAATAATAATTATAATCAGAATCCTCCTAATAACAACCACCGTCCTAATTAGAATAGTGGAAATCAACATCGGCCAAATAATGGTAACCACCCCTACCGTCCAAATAATAACAATCGCCAGTACCGACCGAACAACGGGAATAACCACAACCCGAGCAATTTCAGAAGAGCTAATTACGTTCGTGCTGACGACAGAAACGGGGGGAGACGCTTCTATCAGGGACGTCGAAGCTTCAATGAAGATAATAACCCGTATAGTCAGGACGTAAGGAGTAGCGAATCCGGGTACGACACACGAAGGAGCCGCAGTAGCGAAGATATAAACAGAAATAATAATAGCGGACGTCAATACAACCATCCGACTAGACCCGAAGGAAGGGAGGATGCCGAAAATGTACGGCGGGTTCATCATATTGAAGGAGTCAGATCCGGACGCGGGAACCAAAGACAGGACGATCCATCTACGAAGGTCCGGATGGCTTACAATCAACAAAACCCACCAGAACGCTGGCTTCCTTTAAGAGGCACGGGATTCCAATCCAACACACCTCAAAGAGGGGGAGACGAAATAGATGAAGAAGAGGAAACGGCCGACCGATGGAACGCCTAATCCAAATTAAACAAACCAAAATTTTTTACCAAATACAATATGAGTGTACCACAATAATAAATAAATGAAAATGAGGCCAACGACTATTGGCTAAACGACAAATACTAAAGAAAAATATTTATCAAACAACCCTACCTACTCCACTAAAAAACCCAGAAATACAATCATCCAGAATAAGTGAAAACCACCATCACTTGAAGGAGTAGAGAAGAAGAATAACAAAGAGTGAAAAGAAAGAAGGATATTATCATGGAAAGAAGAGAAAAAGAAAGTTGTTTATTAAATGAACCATGTAACCCCAAGAGTGTCTATAAAATCAAGTATTAATATGTTGTTATTATGTTATCATATTGTATTACAATTATCAAATATTGTATACCCAATAACTCACCAACACAAGAAGAGGCTATTCTTATGGAAAGAAGAAAAAGAAAAATGTTTATTAAGTGAATATTGTATATAAAAGAAGAAATTTTATTAATCAAATATTGTATTAAATATTGAACGAAAAATGTTTGTCAAATGAATGTTATATGTAACACGAGAAAAAGAAGACTAGTATCTGATGACTAAACCATAACGAAAACAAGCAACTAGTGAACACACTTAAGATATTTTAAACAATGTTTACTATCACTTTGAGAAAAATTGTGTACTATTCAAAATAAAATGTTGAAAAATTATGACATTTGCTAGAGGAGAAAAGGAGACCATTAATGAGAATATTATGTAGAAAAGATTGTGAAAAGGAGAATTGACCAAGAAAAAAGAAGAAAGAACCAATCAATGTAAAGAACAATTTTGTCACGATAAGGAGAGAATATTTACAAATGCTATTTGTCAACAACATTAACTAATGAAGATCTGCAGAAGTGAAGAAGGAATCCAGAAGAGAGTGTATAATAAAATATAAAAGGCAAGAAAATGAATAACCCCAAGAGTGTTTACTATTATTAGTCGAAAGAGACTGCTTATGAGTATTATTATTTGATGAATTGACTGTAGAAAAGTTCCAGCAATCATTTAACTGGGCAGGGATGAGGTACCCCTGATCTCAGAAAGAATGTAGTTATGGACGACGGAGTTAGGTAAGCCATAGAGCCCACCCGAATCGATTCCAGCTACCAAGTTAGGGAAAAATGTTAGGGAAATTAAATATTTAAGGGAAAAAACATGACAAGCCAAGAATATAATTAAACAAGATTCCAAGAGTATGAAGAAGAAGGAGACGTAGAGAATATAGTGAACTGAAGACAAGTGTAAGAGTAAATACAAGATATGAAAACATTATATGTGACTTAAGAGTGAAATAAAAAATTGATAATTTCTTCAATCATAAAACGAAGATATCAGAAATGATCAATTCTAATAAGGAGGCAATATGTAACAGTACATATGTCACCACATCCACCTAAGTACTGAAAATTAATTTAAAGGCCACCACTAGAAAAAATACATTAAAAGGTCTAGAATACCACCAAGTATACTAAAGAAAAGTACCATAAGTTTGAATAAGTGAAGCATCATTGAAAGGAATTCACTAGTAAATGCACCAAGAAAGAAGAAAAGAAGAATAAAGACGAGACGACCGACATACTATACCCAATAGATCAGTAAGAAGGACACAACACAACAAAAGAAAAAAGAAAAATCAGTGAGAAGGACACAAGACAACAAAAGAAAAAAAAAGAGTCAGGGAGAAGGATACAACAAGGACAACTTCAAGAAAGAAGAAGGAAGAAACAGTGTGAAGAAGAGAAGTGAAAACCTCATCACGTATAAAATGAACAATAGTGAGGAGGAGATCAGTGAAGAAAGAAGAAAGAAGAAGGAAGATAACCAGACCAAACACAAGAATAAGGGAAGAAAATTGAAGTATAACAAACTAACATAAACATTGAAAGATTAATTGTATTAAGAAGAAGGAAGAAGTGTTAAATAATTATGTGATATAGATCCCTAAGCTGTATAGTAAAGTCAACACTGACAACAACTCATTTAATGAACACATTTATTGTTTATGTGAAACACATTATTGTAAATAAGGATTAAATATTGTAAATAAAGAGTCACAAGCAACCTGAATGAGGACAAGATGAGTTTATGATAGCTAAATGATGTGTAGTTATAGAATAAACAGAGGAATATGCAACCAAAATAGTGAATGACCAATTTTACAGTGGGAATGATGTATATACAAACTCACTAATTAACAACAAATAAGATAATACAGGAGTAAACTAAATGTAAACTATTGATAACCAATAACCAATGTACAAACATGAAACGAAAACCAGTCGAATAGACTAAGATAGAAATACACAGCCATAAACAACACACTAATGTTTACTGAACCTATGACATAACCTAATCTGGGCATTCAGTTTCCAATAAAACTTGATAAAAAATGAATCAAAACAATGTTAGACCAAAATGTAATGAGCTAGGAAGTAAATAGAGCATATAAGGAATGTTTTGTACACGATAGCTAATCGTATAACAGAATATAAAAGCTATATTTATGTAATATAAGTATGACCAAATGCTGGTAATGGCAAAGTGACACTATGCAACCAAAATTATGTAATAAACACATTGTACAAAGAAAGTAACCCAATTAATGATTTGATGTCAGACAGAATATTATTCATATGAGCAATTGCAACCAAAATAACCATTTAAATCGTTTATATAAATGTAATTATAACTAAACCATTATGACAAGTAGCTGCAAGTAAAATTTACAGCAACCAAACTTTGCTAATAACAGAGTCAAATGCAGAGTGAACTGCATCACAATAACGATAAGGTCCTAGTGACTATTTCAGTTATCAATTAGAAAACAATACAACTAAAATGTCTATGATATTAAGCATACTACCAAGTAACGCCATATAGGCATAACAAGCCTGATTCATAAGTGATAATTAAGGCATTAAACAAATAATGTAGGGAAAAAGAACACTGCCAGTAGTGACTTAACCCATCAATATTTAATTACAACATGTTAAAAGCTAATTAAATACTCTTATTACTGACTAATAAGCAAAACAAAAATGTATGACAATAAGTTTAAGTGTGAATCTATGAAAACGGACATAGTATTAATATTAGGACATAGTTTTAAGGGAAAATTCTACAGTAGCTTAAGAATGAGACATTACAATAGAAAATAAAATAAAAACCATGAAATATTAATAATTAATGGTTTAATGGACAATAAGCATAAATGCTAAGTGCTAAGTCAGCTAACCCTAATCAGAAATATATGATAAGGGGACTCAAATTAATCGTCTTTCAAAAACACGAACAATGAGAGTAAGCACAACATCCTCAGTACAATTATAAGAAAGATATTAGACTTTTAAAAATAATTGTATTGTGCTTAGCCCTTCCGCGTGGGCGTGTGAACCAGAATTTGTTAATCTTCTTCCCAAAGACTGACGCTTATGATAGCGTCTATTTTGACGAAGTCTACCGTAAATCAACGAATTGGAAAAAACTGACCAATCAGAGCCTATAAAAAATCCGAAATTCATCATTCCATCCGAGGAACCACAGGCAGTCTTTCAACAAGAACGAAGCGGACTGCACGCTCGCCGACGCCTCAGAAAAACGTGCATTTGACAGCAACACAGCGTCAACCATATTAACCTCAAAGTGAGACATAAATTACCTACATTGAAGAATCAGTGCAGTATATTTACAAGTGTACTCTATTCGGAGTTTATGCGCATAGGAGTGTGTGCAGTGTTGTGATCAAGTTTAAATAATTAAGTAATAAGTTTTAATTAATGAAAAAAGTGTTTATAATTAAAAAAGTGTAACCCTTCGAACGACGAGAGACGCAACTATTCATAACCACAAATATAATGTTATGATTAGTTTATAAGCATAATAACTGAACGCTAAAAGCGATAAAAAATTGAAATATAGAACCAATTAAATTCCCTATCCTTAACAGAAGGGATATGATAAAATACAAATGAACAATGTTGAAATTGAACATTCTGAGTAATGACAGTTTTAACTATTTGTATACAATAAATACCTAGGATAAGTAAAGACATTGTAACATCAATGAAGAGTATATGTGCTCTTATGCTATCAGTAGACTAGAGTATGAAATATTTTGTTCCTAAATTCAATTAATAGTTTTCGCCGGAGTGCGATAACTATAATAAATAAATTACCATTACCTGAAATAGGAATATCCAATTTCACAGATGATTGTAGTACCTGATACTGGATTATCACAATTACTATTAATTAATAATAAATAATTCACTACTTTTAACCAAATAAGGTTGCACTAAACAATATGTAAAGCATGTGCCTAACTATGAACAGTAGTTCATATTTTATCTTTTTTCATTAATAATCATTGAATTTTTATTTTATATGTTTGTTCTAACCGTAGCTATTATTTCAAATAAGTGTATTTTGCAGTCTAAAAGAACCTACTACTTTTATTATTATAATCATTATTAAATTTTCAAGTCGAACCATCCGACATAATCTATATGTTTGTCAACACATTGTATTACTAACCAGAGGCAGTCATGCCAACTCGAGCTCATCATTAGTTTTAGAGTCAATGTTCACTTTTGAAATATTAATTGTTAACCAAAAAGAAGAGCAAAACGCCTTATTGTATTGAATTTCACTGTGTGTTATTTGAATAAATTACCATTATTATTTTTTACCGGTGAAAGAGTTGACTTTTATTGTATCAGTAAAAATACAGCTTAGAGGAGAAAAACGAGGCGGTTGGTACCATGCTGAGAATGCGAATTATTCAAATTGAATGATTCCATGTTTTGTTTACAACCGCTCAGATCAATACATTTACAATCTTATACAATAATACTATACATGAGTTATTATGTGTACCATGCCTATGTTTGAGTATGTTAGTGTATAGGAAGAAACAACTGATCTCCTCACAACCGCTGATCAACAAAGTGTCAACGGAACGTCAAGTGGACATCCTAACAGTGAATATAATACATAAAATTAAACTATTTAAACAGACAGCTAATCCGACAAAAAAAGAGTAAGTACCGACTTATTCAATCCTGGATTCAACAATAGGTTGAATTGAGGGGAATAAGTCATTAAACGGTAAAATAATAATAAAGTTGATATTAAATAATAACGATTAGCCGAGACCACGACCCATTAACAGTAAAAGAACCCTGAGACTACTAATTAATAATAATAATTAGACCATAAATTATAGACGTATTTTCGTCTTTCTACAAATTGGCTAGCCCAACAATGTGGCTTTTAAATGAGAGTGTCATACGTTATTCTACAAATTGGCGCACAACGTTCGAGCGAAATTAGGCGGAAAAAATATCCAACCTAATTTACAAAAGAATCATCAACCTAATTTTCGAGGCAGCTGCAATACACAGGACCAAAAATGCAACGGAGAGCAACCTCTAAGAGACGTGCGGCGGAAGCAGATAAAGAAATAGACATGGATGATAAGGAGGCGACGCCAGTCGAAGATCTAGAAGAAATATTACCTCCTATAGAACCCAGCCGACCTGTACAACAAGAGGAACAAATTGAGAAACCCACACAAACAGGGGACGCAAACCTCCTGGAAATATTGAGGGCAATGAAGGCGTTAAAAGAAGAATTGAAGGAAGACGGCCAGAAGAATATTGAATTATTAAAAGAAGATTTTAACGAGAAATTAAATAAGAATAACGAGTCTTTGGAATCGATGAATAAGAAGATGGAAGATAGCCAGAAGAAGACGGAAGAATCGAAATATAGAATCCTTGAAGGAGGATTTCAAAGGGGAGTTAAACAAGAAGACAGAAGAAACAAATAAAATCATAGCTTCATTGAAAGAAGACACCCAAGAATTGAGCAAGAAGATTGATGACAGCATAGAAGATAGTAATAAGAAGATTGAAATTATCAACCAGAGACTTGAAGACAGTCACGAAAAATTGAATACGAAAATAGGAGAGGAGATAACCGAAGTTAGACGGGAAGTTTCTGAAATCGGCGAGAGGTGTGAAGAGAACCAGCAAGAAATACAGAGAACAAAGGAGACACTTCAAACCCGAGTAAATAACATCGAAGAATCCCATTTAAATAAATTCGAAGTCTTGACTAAGAAACAAGAAGACTTGGGAACGAGATGTGAAGAAATCACCGCCACCGTGAATGATGTTCGGGAGCAAGTACACACTGACAAGGAGAAGATGGCTGAACTTCAACGGCGAGAACTCAATAATTTCAGGGAAGAAATTAATTTATTCCGGAGTCAACCAATCCAAGTGACCGGAATAACGAACATAGAAAATCGTGAACTGATAAATTTCCAACATTATAAAAGGAATCCAATGGAGTTCATCGAAAGAGTGGAAGAAAATATCGCCCGTACACGCGAAACTAGATGGTCTACTATCAGAAACATGTTAGACGAGTACTTTAAGGACGTGCGCGATAATTGGTGGACGGCTACCCGACATGATATACAGAATTATGCAGAGTTCAAGGCGCTGTTTAAAACGAAATACTGGTCCGAATCGGCACAGAACATAGTGCGGGACGACATCTGCAACGGGAAGTATGACCGCAGCAAAGGGGCATCACTCACCGCATACTTCTTAGGCAAGGTGTGTATGGCCAGAAATCTTGAGCCAAAGATACCTGAAGAATGCCTCGTCACTAAATTGGCGTATCACTTCAAAGAGGGCGTGGCCAGAGCGAGACTGAACGGACAAATAAGAACAATCCAAACTATGTCCGCGTTATTAGAAAATTATGAGCAGGAGAAGTATTATCGGAGGAGTCGGCAGGGACCAGACCCATACTTTGATAGAACCGGTCAGGCCGGATACCGAAATAATTATCGAGGTAATTATAATAATTCAAACCGAGATAATACTGACCAGAATCCGAGGCCAAATAGTAACGGGAATAATCATCCGCCAGATAGGAATAACACGAACTATAGGCCAAATTATAATAATAATTATAATCAGAATCCTCCTAATAACAACCACCGTCCTAATTAGAATAGTGGAAATCAACATCGGCCAAATAATGGTAACCACCCCTACCGTCCAAATAATAACAATCGCCAGTACCGACCGAACAACGGGAATAACCACAACCCGAGCAATTTCAGAAGAGCTAATTACGTTCGTGCTGACGACAGAAACGGGGGGAGACGCTTCTATCAGGGACGTCGAAGCTTCAATGAAGATAATAACCCGTATAGTCAGGACGTAAGGAGTAGCGAATCCGGGTACGACACACGAAGGAGCCGCAGTAGCGAAGATATAAACAGAAATAATAATAGCGGACGTCAATACAACCATCCGACTAGACCCGAAGGAAGGGAGGATGCCGAAAATGTACGGCGGGTTCATCATATTGAAGGAGTCAGATCCGGACGCGGGAACCAAAGACAGGACGATCCATCTACGAAGGTCCGGATGGCTTACAATCAACAAAACCCACCAGAACGCTGGCTTCCTTTAAGAGGCACGGGATTCCAATCCAACACACCTCAAAGAGGGGGAGACGAAATAGATGAAGAAGAGGAAACGGCCGACCGATGGAACGCCTAATCCAAATTAAACAAACCAAAATTTTTTACCAAATACAATATGAGTGTACCACAATAATAAATAAATGAAAATGAGGCCAACGACTATTGGCTAAACGACAAATACTAAAGAAAAATATTTATCAAACAACCCTACCTACTCCACTAAAAAACCCAGAAATACAATCATCCAGAATAAGTGAAAACCACCATCACTTGAAGGAGTAGAGAAGAAGAATAACAAAGAGTGAAAAGAAAGAAGGATATTATCATGGAAAGAAGAGAAAAAGAAAGTTGTTTATTAAATGAACCATGTAACCCCAAGAGTGTCTATAAAATCAAGTATTAATATGTTGTTATTATGTTATCATATTGTATTACAATTATCAAATATTGTATACCCAATAACTCACCAACACAAGAAGAGGCTATTCTTATGGAAAGAAGAAAAAGAAAAATGTTTATTAAGTGAATATTGTATATAAAAGAAGAAATTTTATTAATCAAATATTGTATTAAATATTGAACGAAAAATGTTTGTCAAATGAATGTTATATGTAACACGAGAAAAAGAAGACTAGTATCTGATGACTAAACCATAACGAAAACAAGCAACTAGTGAACACACTTAAGATATTTTAAACAATGTTTACTATCACTTTGAGAAAAATTGTGTACTATTCAAAATAAAATGTTGAAAAATTATGACATTTGCTAGAGGAGAAAAGGAGACCATTAATGAGAATATTATGTAGAAAAGATTGTGAAAAGGAGAATTGACCAAGAAAAAAGAAGAAAGAACCAATCAATGTAAAGAACAATTTTGTCACGATAAGGAGAGAAGAAAAAGTGAAGAATATTTACAAATGCTATTTGTCAACAACATTAACTAATGAAGATCTGCAGAAGTGAAGAAGGAATCCAGAAGAGAGTGTATAATAAAATATAAAAGGCAAGAAAATGAATAACCCCAAGAGTGTTTATTACTATTAGTCGAAAGAGACTGCTTATGAGTATTATTATTTGATGAATTGACTGTAGAAAAGTTCCAGCAATCATTTAACTGGGCAGGGATGAGGTACCCCTGATCTCAGAAAGAATGTAGTTATGGACGACGGAGTTAGGTAAGCCATAGAGCCCACCCGAATCGATTCCAGCTACCAAGTTAGGGAAAACTGTTAGGGAAATTAAATATTTAAGGAAAAAAACATGACAAGCCAAGAATATAATTAAACAAGATTCCAAGAGTATGAAGAAGAAGGAGATGTAGAGAATATAGTGAACTGAAGACAAGTGTAAGAGTAAATACAAGATATGAAAACATTATATGTGACTTAAGAGTGAAATAAAAAATTGATAATTTCTTCAATCATAAAACGAAGATATCAGAAATGATCAATTCTAATAAGGAGGCAATATGTAACAGTACATATGTCACCACATCCACCTAAGTACTGAAAATTAATTTAAAGGCCACCACTAGAAAAAATACATTAAAAGGTCTAGAATACCACCAAGTATACTAAAGAAAAGTACCATAAGTTTGAATAAGTGAAGCATCATTGAAAGGAATTCACTAGTAAATGCACCAAGAAAGAAGAAAAGAAGAATAAAGACGAGACGACCGTCATACTATACCCAATAGATCAGTAAGAAGGACACAACACAACAAAAGAAAAAAGAAAAATCAGTGAGAAGGACACAAGACAACAAAAGAAAAAAAGAAGAGTCAGGGAGAAGGATACAACAAGGACAACTTCAAGAAAGAAGAAGGAAGAAACAGTGTGAAGAAGACAAGTGAAAACCTCATCACGTATAAAATGAACAATAGTGAGGAGGAGATCAGTGAAGAAAGAAGAAAGAAGAAGGAAGATAACCAGACCAAACACAAGAATAAGGGAAGAAAATTGAAGTATAACAAACTAACATAAACATTGAAAGAATAATTGTATTAAGAAGAAGGAAGAAGTGTTAAATAATTATGTGATATAGATCCCTAAGCTGTATAGTAAAGTCAACACTGACAACAACTCATTTAATGAACACATTTATTGTTTATGTGAAACACATTATTGTAAATAAGGATTAAATATTGTAAATAAAGAGTCACAAGCAACCTGAATGAGGACAAGATGAGTTTATGATAGCTAAATGATGTGTAGTTATAGAATAAACAGAGGAATATGCAACCAAAATAGTGAATGACCAATTGTACAGTGGGAATGATGTATATACAAACTCACTAATTAACAACAAATAAGATAATACAGGAGTAAACTAAATGTAAACTATTGATAACCAATAACCAATGTACAAACATGAAACGAAAACCAGTCGAATAGACTAAGATAGAAATACACAGCCATAAACAACACACTAATGTTTACTGAACCTATGACATAACCTAATCTGGGCATTCAGTTTCCAATAAAACTTGATAAAAAATGAATCAAAACAATGTTAGACCAAAATGTAATGAGCTAGGAAGTAAATAGAGCATATAAGGAATGTTTTGTACACGATAGCTAATCGTATAACAGAATATAAAAGCTATATTTATGTAATATAAGTATGACCAAATGCTGGTAATGGCAAAGTGACACTATGCAACCAAAATTATGTAATAAACACATTGTACAAAGAAAGTAACCCAATTAATGATTTGATTTCAGACAGAATATTATTCATATGAGCAATTGCAACCAAAATAACCACTTAAATCGTTTATATAAATGTAATTATAACTAAACCATTATGACAAGTAGCTGCAAGTAAAATTTACAGCAACCAAACTTTGCTAATAACAGAGTCAAATGCAGAGTGAACTGCATCACAATAACGATAAGGTCCTAGTGACTATTTCAGTTATCAATTAGAAAACAATACAACTAAAATGTCTATGATATTAAGCATACTACCAAGTAACGCCATATAGGCATAACAAGCCTGATTCATAAGTGATAGTTAAGGCATTAAACAAATAATGTAGGAAAAAAGAACACTGTCAGTAGTGACTTAACCCATCAATATTTAATTACAACATGTTAAAAGCTAATTAAATACTCTTATTACTGAGTAATAAGCAAAACAAAAATATATGACAATAAGTTTAAGTGTGAATCTATGAAAACGGACATAGTATTAATATTAGGACATAGTTTTAAGGGAAAATTCTACAGTAGCTTAAGAATGAGACATTACAATAGAAAATAAAATAAAAACCATGAAATATTAATAATTAATGGTTTAATGGACAATAAGCATAAATGCTAAGTGCTAAGTCAGCTAACCCTAATCAGAAATATATGATAAGGGGACTCAAATTAATCGTCTTTCAAAAACACGAACAATGAGAGTAAGCACAACATCCTCAGTACAATTATAAGAAAGATATTAGACTTTTAAAAATAATTGTATTGTGCTTAGCCCTTCCGCGTGGGCGTGTGAACCAGAATTTGTTAATCTTGTTCCCAAAGACTGACGCTTATGATAGCGTCTATTTTGACGAAGTCTACCGTAAATCAACGAATTGGAAAAAACTGACCAATCAGAGCCTATAAAAAATCCGAAATTCATCATTCCATCCG
This sequence comes from Magicicada septendecula, assembly GCA_034769895.1. NCBI lineage: Eukaryota > Metazoa > Arthropoda > Insecta > Hemiptera > Cicadidae > Magicicada > Magicicada septendecula. The sequence goes on from CM068371.1 coordinate 302,652,605, forward strand.
AGGAACCACAGACAGTCTTTCAACAAGAATGAAGCGGACTGCACGCTCGCCGACGCCTCAGAAAAACGTGCATTTGACAGCAACACAGCGTCAACCATATTAACCTCAAAGTGAGACATAAATTACCTACATTGAAGAATCAGTGCAGTATATTTACAAGTGTACTCTATTCGGAGTTTATGCGCATAGGAGTGTGTGCAGTGTTGTGATCAAGTTTAAATAATTAAGTAATAAGTTTTAATTAATGAAAAAAGTGTTTATAATTAAAAAAGTGTAACCCTTCGAACGACGAGAGATGCAACTATTCATAACCACAAATATAATGTTATGATTAGTTTATAAGCATAATAACTGAACGCTAAAAGCGATAAAAAATTGAAATATAGAACCAATTAAATTCCCTATCCTTAACAGAAGGGAACTGATAAAATACAAATGAACAATGTTGAAATTGAACGTTCTGAGTAATGACAGTTTTAACTATTTGTATACAATAAATACCTAGGATAAGTAAAGACATTGTAACATCAATGAAGAGTATATGTGCTCTTATGCTATCAGTAGACTAGAGTATGAAATATTTTGTTCCTAAATTCAATTAATAGTTTTCGCCGGAGTGCGATAACTATAATAAATAAATTACCATTACCTGAAATAGGAATATCCAATTTCACAGATGATTGTAGTACCTGATACTGGATTATCACAATTACTATTAATTAATAATAAATAATTCACTACTTTTAACCAAATAAGGTTGCACTAAACAATATGTAAAGCATGTGCCTAACTATGAACAGTAGTTCATATTTTATCTTTTTTCATTAATAATCATTGAATTTTTATTTTATATGTTTGTTCTAACCGTAGCTATTATTTCAAATAAGTGTATTTTGCAGTCTAAAAGAACCTACTACTTTTATTATTATAATCATTATTAAATTTTCAAGTCGAACCATCCGACATAACCTATATGTTTGTCAACACATTGTATTACTAACCAGAGGCAGTCATGCCAACTCGAGCTCATCATTAGTTTTAGAGTCAATGTTCACTTTTGAAATATTAATTGTTAACCAAAAAGAAGAGCAAAACGCCTTATTGTATTGAATTTCACTGTGTGTTATTTGAATAAATTACCATTATTATTTTTTACCGGTGAAAGAGTTGACTTTTATTGTATCAGTAAAAATACAGCTTAGAGGAGAAAAACGAGGCGGTTGGTACCATGCTGAGAATGCGAATTATTCAAATTGAATGATTCCATGTTTTGTTTACAACCGCTCAGATCAATACATTTACAATCTTATACAATAATACTATACATGAGTTATTATGTGTACCATGCCTATGTTTGTGTATGTTAGTGTATAGGAAGAAACAACTGATCTCCTCACAACCGCTGATCAACAAAGTGTCAACGGAACGTCAAGTGGACATCCTAACAGTGAATATAATACATAAAATTAAACTATTTAAACAGACAGCTAATCCGACGAAAAAAGAGTAAGTACCGACTTATTCAATCCTGGATTCAACAATAGGTTGAATTGAGGGGAATAAGTCATTAACCCTTTCGGTGCTTTATTCGACTATAGTCGAATTGACATATCATACCCTTACGTGCTTAATTCGACTTTAGTCCACATCAGCCAATTTTTGTTTCCGTTGGCTGCTTTATTCGACTATAGTCTCGTAATGCATAAAAACATAGTTTCACCTTATTTAATGGTGCTGCGCTCTTGTAGCGGCACTGAAACTACGAGGTGTGACAGCTGTTTTGTTGGCCCAGCTGATTTTCATAGACGCAAGTGTTTGTTAATGGTTGTAGTTTGGTTTCTTTAATTTCATTATTTTGTTCGTATTGTGCATAATTGTTAGTATTTACCTTATAATATTATATATATATACTGAATTTTGTGTTGTGTAAGTGTCGTATATATGGTGTATAGTGTTTCATTTTACGTATGTTTACAGTTTCGTATTTGTTAACCTTATAGTGACGTTTTGAGAATTTCTTTGTTCTTTAAGGTACAGTTTTAGTTGTAATTTTTTAATATTTTTATAATGGCGCATACACCACTTACTGACACACAAATAGTACAAATTTTAGACGATCCAGATTTCTTTTTGGGTGATGATGATTCGTTTTATGAGAGTGACAGTGACTCGGACTGTATGGTAGATATCTGTGACGATGAGTTGCAGTCTAACGATGAAAATAATTTAAGTAACAGTAACACCAATCAAATTTGGCAAAACGTTAGTGATGTTTTATCAAGAAATATGATAGAACTTGATTCTATCCCCGAATTTAGTGGTCACCGGGCTGTAAAAGACTTTCAAGGGCTTGAACCAGTCAATTGTTTTTATAAGTTTTTTCCACAAAAAATTTTTGATCATGTAGCAGAACAAACAAATTTATATTTCATTCAGTGTGTCGATAAGACATTTGATTTTCCACCACACTCAAGGGTCCATAAATGGACAGAAGTTAATGCCATTGACATAAAAGCATTTGTGGCTGCTGAAATAGGGATGGGACTGTGCAATAAAACTGAAATATTTTCTTATTTTGAAAATAAATTCTGGCTAACTCATACACCAGGTTTTAGGCAGCTGTTTACTAAAAATAAATATTTTCTTCTTAAATCTTTTTTACATTTTAATAATAATATCAACCAGATGCCAAAGGGAACTGATGGTTACGATCCATTATACAAGGTCAGACCAATAATTGATATGACCAAAAATACATACCTAAACCATTTTGAACCTGGGGAAGCATTGTCTGTTGATGAGACCATGGTAAAATTTAAAGGTAGGTTGTCGTTTAAACAATACCTTCCATCAAAACCATCAACTAAGTGGGGCATTAAAGTGTGGTCACTCTGTGATGCAGACACAGGATTTCTCTGTCGGTTTTCGGTGTACACAGGGAAAGATAAACAAACAGGGCAGCAGGAAAAAGGACTGGCAAGCCGAGTTGTAAAATCTTTGTTAGAAGGACTTCAAAATAAAGGCCATGTTATCTATCTTGATAACTTTTATTCCAGTGTAGATTTATTTAGAGACTTACAAGGAATGGGATTTGGTGCATGTGGAACAGTGCGTGTTAATCGAAAAGGACTTCCACAGGACATGAAAAATATAAAAAAGAAGAAAGGAGACTTACCAGACATATGGATTAATAACCAGAGTCAGATTTTAGCATGTTCTTGGCAAGATACTGGTAAAGTAAGTATGATATCTACTGTTGGGAATACTGGAATTACAGAAGTTGACGTCCGGTCTAAGAAAGGTAATCGAAGTGTCTATAAACCAAATGTGCAAGTTCTTTATAATAAAAACATGGGAGGGGTAGACAAATTTGACCAGTACTGTTCAACATATCCATATGGTCGTAGATCGAGAAAGTGGTACCAGACAATTTGGCATTTTATTATTGAAGTTGCGCTTGTAAATGGTTGTATTGCCTACAACATGCAAAACCAATCTCGTGTATGTACTAACAAAGACTTTAGACAAATGGTAATAGATGGACTTGTAAGTGACTACAAAAAGTTAAGCATACACAAGAGGAAAGGGCGAAAAATCAGCATTGCGAGTAATGAAAGACTTGTAGGACGACATTTTCCAACACAATTTGAAGATAAAACTCACAAACCTAACTGTGTTGTACGCAGCATTATGCCGTCCTCCTGTAAAAAGAAAGGAAAAGGTGGATGCAAAAGGAAGCAAACAACGTTTTATTGCCCTGATTGTTGGGACACCCCTCCATTGTGTGTGACACCTTGCTTTAGAATATACCACACGCAAACAGTTTATAGGAAAATGTGTCAGTGTAAGGTATAAACTGTAGCAAAAACTTTTACTTATATAAATAATACATAATAATAAAAAAACAATCTCTAAGTTTGAAAGTTAAATTTTTTTTTTTTTTTTTTTTACAAAGTGGTGAAATTATTCTGTATAAACAACGTGTGAATAGTTAAAAGTAGAATATAAAACTGGAGAAAACATCAAGATTGAAGAACTGCATTGTTTTTGTTTTTGAGGTAGGTTTTCTATATAAGTGTATGCAATTGTGTGCGCGTGTGTGTGTGTGTGTGTGTGTGTGTGTGTGTGTGTGTAAAAGTAAACATTTTTAGAGCAAAATAAGTTTACCATGACTTAGGTACTATATGTGGGAATTCAAGAAAAAAATATCAGATAGTAAAAATAATTTTAATTTTTTGGCCAATAATGCAACTTTTCAGCAACATGAGAGAAAATTAATGAGCACCGAAAGGGTTAAACGGTAAAATAATAATAAAGTTGATATTAAATAATAACGATTAGCCGAGACCACGACCCATTAACAGTAAAAGAACCCTGAGACTACTAATTAATAATAATAATTAGACCATAAATTATAGACGTATTTTCGTCTTTCTACAAATTGGCTAGCCCAACAGTGTGGCTTTTAAATGAGAGTGTCATACGTTATTCTACAAATTGGCGCACAACGTTCGAGCGAAATTAGGCGGAAAAAATATCCAACCTAATTTACAAAAGAATCATCAACCTAATTTTCGAGGCAGCTGCAATACACAGGACCAAAAATGCAACGGAGAGCAACCTCTAAGAGACGTGCGGCGGAAGCAGATAAAGAAATAGACATGGATGATAAGGAGGCGACGCCAGTCGAAGATCTAGAAGAAATATTACCTCCTATAGAACCCAGCCGACCTGTACAACAAGAGGAACAAATTGAGAAACCCACACAAACAGGGGACGCAAACCTCCTGGAAATATTGAGGGCAATGAAGGCGTTAAAAGAAGAATTGAAGGAAGACGGCCAGAAGAATATTGAATTATTAAAAGAAGATTTTAACGAGAAATTAAATAAGAATAACGAGTCTTTGGAATCGATGAATAAGAAGATGGAAGATAGCCAGAAGAAGACGGAAGAATCGAAATATAGAATCCTTGAAGGAGGATTTCAAAGGGGAGTTAAACAAGAAGACAGAAGAAACAAATAAAATCATAGCTTCATTGAAAGAAGACACCCAAGAATTGAGCAAAAAGATTGATGACAGCATAGAAGATAGTAATAAGAAGATTGAAATTATCAACCAGAGACTTGAAGACAGTCACGAAAAATTGAATACGAAAATAGGAGAGGAGATAACCGAAGTTAGACGGGAAGTTTCTGAAATCGGCGAGAGGTGTGAAGAGAACCAGCAAGAAATACAGAGAACAAAGGAGACACTTCAAACCCGAGTAAATAACATCGAAGAATCCCATTTAAATAAATTCGAAGTCTTGACTAAGAAACAAGAAGACTTGGGAACGAGATGTGAAGAAATCACCGCCACCGTGAATGATGTTCGGGAGCAAGTACACACTGACAAGGAGAAGATGGCTGAACTTCAACGGCGAGAACTCAATAATTTCAGGGAAGAAATTAATTTATTCCGGAGTCAACCAATCCAAGTGACCGGAATAACGAACATAGAAAATCGTGAACTGATAAATTTCCAACATTATAAAAGGAATCCAATGGAGTTCATCGAAAGAGTGGAAGAAAATATCGCCCGTACACGCGAAACTAGATGGTCTACTATCAGAAACATGTTAGACGAGTACTTTAAGGACGTGCGCGATAATTGGTGGACGGCTACCCGACATGATATACAGAATTATGCAGAGTTCAAGGCGCTGTTTAAAACGAAATACTGGTCCGAATCGGCACAGAACATAGTGCGGGACGACATCTGCAACGGGAAGTATGACCGCAGCAAAGGGGCATCACTCACCGCATACTTCTTAGGCAAGGTGTGTATGGCCAGAAATCTTGAGCCAAAGATACCTGAAGAATGCCTCGTCACTAAATTGGCGTATCACTTCAAAGAGGGCGTGGCCAGAGCGAGACTGAACGGACAAATAAGAACAATCCAAACTATGTCCGCGTTATTAGAAAATTATGAGCAGGAGAAGTATTATCGGAGGAGTCGGCAGGGACCAGACCCATACTTTGATAGAACCGGTCAGGCCGGATACCGAAATAATTATCGAGGTAATTATAATAATTCAAACCGAGATAATACTGACCAGAATCCGAGGCCAAATAGTAACGGGAATAATCATCCGCCAGATAGGAATAACACGAACTATAGGCCAAATTATAATAATAATTATAATCAGAATCCTCCTAATAACAACCACCGTCCTAATTATAATAGTGGAAATCAACATCGGCCAAATAATGGTAACCACCCCTACCGTCCAAATAATAACAATCGCCAGTACCGACCGAACAACGGGAATAACCACAACCCGAGCAATTTCAGAAGAGCTAATTACGTTCGTGCTGACGACAGAAACGGGGGGAGACGCTTCTATCAGGGACGTCGAAGCTTCAATGAAGATAATAACCCGTATAGTCAGGACGTAAGGAGTAGCGAATCCGGGTACGACACACGAAGGAGCCGCAGTAGCGAAGATATAAACAGAAATAATAATAGCGGACGTCAATACAACCATCCGACTAGACCCGAAGGAAGGGAGGATGCCAAAAATGTACGGCGGGTTCATCATATTGAAGGAGTCAGATCCGGACGCGGGAACCAAGGACAGGACGATCCATCTACGAGGGTCCGGATGGCTTACAATCAACAAAACCCACCAGAACGCTGGCTTCCTTTAAGAGGCACGGGATTCCAATCCAACACACCTCAAAGAGGGGGAGACGAAATAGATGAAGAAGAGGAAACGGCCGACCGATGGAACGCCTAATCCAAATTAAACAAACCAAAATTTTTTACCAAATACAATATGAGTGTACCACAATAATAAATAAATGAAAATGAGGCCAACGACTATTGGCTAAACGACAAATACTAAAGAAAAATATTTATCAAACAACCCTACCTACTCCACTAAAAAACCCAGAAATATATTCATCCAGAATAAGTGAAAACCACCATCACTTGAAGGAGTAGAGAAGAAGAATAACAAAGAGTGAAAAGAAAGAAGGATATTATCATGGAAAGAAGAGAAAAAGAAAGTTGTTTATTAAATGAACCATGTAACCCCAAGAGTGTCTATAAAATCAAGTATTAATATGTTGTTATTATGTTATCACATTGTATTACAATTATCAAATATTGTATACCCAATAACTCACCAACACAAGAAGAGGCTATTCTTATGGAAAGAAGAAAAAGAAAAATGTTTATTAAGTGAATATTGTATATAAAAGAAGAAATTTTATTAATCAAATATTGTATTAAATATTGAACGAAAAATGTTTGTCAAATGAATGTTATATGTAACACGAGAAAAAGAAGACTAGTATCTGATGACTAAACCATAACGAAAACAAGCAACTAGTGAACACACTTAAGATATTTTAAACAATGTTTACTATCACTTTGAGAAAAATTGTGTACTATTCAAAATAAAATGTTGAAAAATTATGACATTTGCTAGAGGAGAAAAGGAGACCATTAATGAGAATATTATGTAGAAAAGATTGTGAAAAGGAGAATTGACCAAGAAAAAAGAAGAAAGAACCAATCAATGTAAAGAACAATTTTGTCACGATAAGGAGAGAAGAAAAAGTGAAGAATATTTACAAATGCTATTTGTCAACAACATTAACTAATGAAGATCTGCAGAAGTGAAGAAGGAATCCAGAAGAGAGTGTATAATAAAATATAAAAGGCAAGAAAATGAATAACCCCAAGAGTGTTTATTACTATTAGTCGAAAGAGACTGCTTATGAGTATTATTATTTGATGAATTGACTGTAGAAAAGTTCCAGCAATCATTTAACTGGGCAGGGATGAGGTACCCCTGATCTCAGAAAGAATGTAGTTATGGACGACGGAGTTAGGTAAGCCATAGAGCCCACCCGAATCGATTCCAGCTACCAAGTTAGGGAAAAATGTTAGGGAAATTAAATATTTAAGGGAAAAAACATGACAAGCCAAGAATATAATTAAACAAGATTCCAAGAGTATGAAGAAGAAGGAGATGTAGAGAATATAGTGAACTGAAGACAAGTGTAAGAGTAAATACAAGATATGAAAACATTATATGTGACTTAAGAGTGAAATAAAAAATTGATAATTTCTTCAATCATAAAACGAAGATATCAGAAATGATCAATTCTAATAAGGAGGCAATATGTAACAGTACATATGTCACCACATCCACCTAAGTACTGAAAATTAATTTAAAGGCCACCACTAGAAAAAATATATTAAAAGGTCTAGAATACCACCAAGTATACTAAAGAAAAGTACCATAAGTTTGAATAAGTGAAGCATCATTGAAAGGAATTCACTAGTAAATGCACCAAGAAAGAAGAAAAGAAGAATAAAGACGAGACGACCGACATACTATACCCAATAGATCAGTAAGAAGGACACAACACAACAAAAGAAAAAAGAAAAATCAGTGAGAAGGACACAAGACAACAAAAGAAAAAAAGAAGAGTCAGGGAGAAGGATACAACAAGGACAACTTCAAGAAAGAAGAAGGAAGAAACAGTGTGAAGAAGACAAGTGAAAACCTCATCACGTATAAAATGAACAATAGTGAGGAGGAGATCAGTGAAGAAAGAAGAAAGAAGAAGGAAGATAACCAGACCAAACACAAGAATAAGGGAAGAAAATTGAAGTATAACAAACTAACATAAACATTGAAAGAATAATTGTATTAAGAAGAAGGAAGAAGTGTTAAATAATTATGTGATATAGATCCCTAAGCTGTATAGTAAAGTCAACACTGACAACAACTCATTTAATGAACACATTTATTGTTTATGTGAAACACATTATTGTAAATAAGGATTAAATATTGTAAATAAAGAGTCACAAGCAACCTGAATGAGGACAAGATGAGTTTATGATAGCTAAATGATGTGTAGTTATAGAATAAACAGAGGAATATGCAACCAAAATAGTGAATGACCAATTGTACAGTGGGAATGATGTATATACAAACTCACTAATTAACAACAAATAAGATAATACAGGAGTAAACTAAATGTAAACTATTGATAACCAATAACCAATGTACAAACATGAAACGAAAACCAGTCGAATAGACTAAGATAGAAATACACAGCCATAAACAACACACTAATGTTTACTGAACCTATGACATAACCTAATCTGGGCATTCAGTTTCCAATAAAACTTGATAAAAAATGAATCAAAACAATGTTAGACCAAAATGTAATGAGCTAGGAAGTAAATAGAGCATATAAGGAATGTTTTGTACACGATAGCTAATCGTATAACAGAATATAAAAGCTATATTTATGTAATATAAGTATGACCAAATGCTGGTAATGGCAAAGTGACACTATGCAACCAAAATTATGTAATAAACACATTGTACAAAGAAAGTAACCCAATTAATGATTTGATTTCAGACAGAATATTATTCATATGAGCAATTGCAACCAAAATAACCACTTAAATCGTTTATATAAATGTAATTATAACTAAACCATTATGACAAGTAGCTGCAAGTAAAATTTACAGCAACCAAACTTTGCTAATAACAGAGTCAAATGCAGAGTGAACTGCATCACAATAACGATAAGGTCCTAGTGACTATTTCAGTTATCAATTAGAAAACAATACAACTAAAATGTCTATGATATTAAGCATACTACCAAGTAACGCCATATAGGCATAACAAGCCTGATTCATAAGTGATAGTTAAGGCATTAAACAAATAATGTAGGAAAAAAGAACACTGTCAGTAGTGACTTAACCCATCAATATTTAATTACAACATGTTAAAAGCTAATTAAATACTCTTATTACTGAGTAATAAGCAAAACAAAAATGTATGACAATAAGTTTAAGTGTGAATCTATGAAAACGGACATAGTATTAATATTAGGACATAGTTTTAAGGGAAAATTCTACAGTAGCTTAAGAATGAGACATTACAATAGAAAATAAAATAAAAACCATGAAATATTAATAATTAATGGTTTAATGGACAATAAGCATAAATGCTAAGTGCTAAGTCAGCTAACCCTAATCAGAAATATATGATAAGGGGACTCAAATTAATCGTCTTTCAAAAACACGAACAATGAGAGTAAGCACAACATCCTCAGTACAATTATAAGAAAGATATTAGACTTTTAAAAATAATTGTATTGTGCTTAGCCCTTCCGCGTGGGCGTGTGAACCAGAATTTGTTAATCTTGTTCCCAAAGACTGACGCTTATGATAGCGTCTATTTTGACGAAGTCTACCGTAAATCAACGAATTGGAAAAAACTGACCAATCAGAGCCTATAAAAAATCCGAAATTCATCATTCCATCCGAGGAACCACAGACAGTCTTTCAACAAGAATGAAGCGGACTGCACGCTCGCCGACGCCTCAGAAAAACGTGCATTTGACAGCAACACAGCGTCAACCATATTAACCTCAAAGTGAGACATAAATTACCTACATTGAAGAATCAGTGCAGTATATTTACAAGTGTACTCTATTCGGAGTTTATGCGCATAGGAGTGTGTGCAGTGTTGTGATCAAGTTTAAATAATTAAGTAATAAGTTTTAATTAATGAAAAAAGTGTTTATAATTAAAAAAGTGTAACCCTTCGAACGACGAGAGATGCAACTATTCATAACCACAAATATAATGTTATGATTAGTTTATAAGCATAATAACTGAACGCTAAAAGCGATAAAAAATTGAAATATAGAACCAATTAAATTCCCTATCCTTAACAGAAGGGAACTGATAAAATACAAATGAACAATGTTGAAATTGAACGTTCTGAGTAATGACAGTTTTAACTATTTGTATACAATAAATACCTAGGATAAGTAAAGACATTGTAACATCAATGAAGAGTATATGTGCTCTTATGCTATCAGTAGACTAGAGTATGAAATATTTTGTTCCTAAATTCAATTAATAGTTTTCGCCGGAGTGCGATAACTATAATAAATAAATTACCATTACCTGAAATAGGAATATCCAATTTCACAGATGATTGTAGTACCTGATACTGGATTATCACAATTACTATTAATTAATAATAAATAATTCACTACTTTTAACCAAATAAGGTTGCACTAAACAATATGTAAAGCATGTGCCTAACTATGAACAGTAGTTCATATTTTATCTTTTTTCATTAATAATCATTGAATTTTTATTTTATATGTTTGTTCTAACCGTAGCTATTATTTCAAATAAGTGTATTTTGCAGTCTAAAAGAACCTACTACTTTTATTATTATAATCATTATTAAATTTTCAAGTCGAACCATCCGACATAACCTATATGTTTGTCAACACATTGTATTACTAACCAGAGGCAGTCATGCCAACTCGAGCTCATCATTAGTTTTAGAGTCAATGTTCACTTTTGAAATATTAATTGTTAACCAAAAAGAAGAGCAAAACGCCTTATTGTATTGAATTTCACTGTGTGTTATTTGAATAAATTACCATTATTATTTTTTACCGGTGAAAGAGTTGACTTTTATTGTATCAGTAAAAATACAGCTTAGAGGAGAAAAACGAGGCGGTTGGTACCATGCTGAGAATGCGAATTATTCAAATTGAATGATTCCATGTTTTGTTTACAACCGCTCAGATCAATACATTTACAATCTTATACAATAATACTATACATGAGTTATTATGTGTACCATGCCTATGTTTGTGTATGTTAGTGTATAGGAAGAAACAACTGATCTCCTCACAACCGCTGATCAACAAAGTGTCAACGGAACGTCAAGTGGACATCCTAACAGTGAATATAATACATAAAATTAAACTATTTAAACAGACAGCTAATCCGACGAAAAAAGAGTAAGTACCGACTTATTCAATCCTGGATTCAACAATAGGTTGAATTGAGGGGAATAAGTCATTAAACGGTAAAATAATAATAAAGTTGATATTAAATAATAACGATTAGCCGAGACCACGACCCATTAACAGTAAAAGAACCCTGAGACTACTAATTAATAATAATAATTAGACCATAAATTATAGACGTATTTTCGTCTTTCTACAAATTGGCTAGCCCAACAGTGTGGCTTTTAAATGAGAGTGTCATACGTTATTCTACAAATTGGCGCACAACGTTCGAGCGAAATTAGGCGGAAAAAATATCCAACCTAATTTACAAAAGAATCATCAACCTAATTTTCGAGGCAGCTGCAATACACAGGACCAAAAATGCAACGGAGAGCAACCTCTAAGAGACGTGCGGCGGAAGCAGATAAAGAAATAGACATGGATGATAAGGAGGCGACGCCAGTCGAAGATCTAGAAGAAATATTACCTCCTATAGAACCCAGCCGACCTGTACAACAAGAGGAACAAATTGAGAAACCCACACAAACAGGGGACGCAAACCTCCTGGAAATATTGAGGGCAATGAAGGCGTTAAAAGAAGAATTGAAGGAAGACGGCCAGAAGAATATTGAATTATTAAAAGAAGATTTTAACGAGAAATTAAATAAGAATAACGAGTCTTTGGAATCGATGAATAAGAAGATGGAAGATAGCCAGAAGAAGACGGAAGAATCGAAATATAGAATCCTTGAAGGAGGATTTCAAAGGGGAGTTAAACAAGAAGACAGAAGAAACAAATAAAATCATAGCTTCATTGAAAGAAGACACCCAAGAATTGAGCAAAAAGATTGATGACAGCATAGAAGATAGTAATAAGAAGATTGAAATTATCAACCAGAGACTTGAAGACAGTCACGAAAAATTGAATACGAAAATAGGAGAGGAGATAACCGAAGTTAGACGGGAAGTTTCTGAAATCGGCGAGAGGTGTGAAGAGAACCAGCAAGAAATACAGAGAACAAAGGAGACACTTCAAACCCGAGTAAATAACATCGAAGAATCCCATTTAAATAAATTCGAAGTCTTGACTAAGAAACAAGAAGACTTGGGAACGAGATGTGAAGAAATCACCGCCACCGTGAATGATGTTCGGGAGCAAGTACACACTGACAAGGAGAAGATGGCTGAACTTCAACGGCGAGAACTCAATAATTTCAGGGAAGAAATTAATTTATTCCGGAGTCAACCAATCCAAGTGACCGGAATAACGAACATAGAAAATCGTGAACTGATAAATTTCCAACATTATAAAAGGAATCCAATGGAGTTCATCGAAAGAGTGGAAGAAAATATCGCCCGTACACGCGAAACTAGATGGTCTACTATCAGAAACATGTTAGACGAGTACTTTAAGGACGTGCGCGATAATTGGTGGACGGCTACCCGACATGATATACAGAATTATGTAGAGTTCAAGGCGCTGTTTAAAACGAAATACTGGTCCGAATCGGCACAGAACATAGTGCGGGACGACATCTGCAACGGGAAGTATGACCGCAGCAAAGGGGCATCACTCACCGCATACTTCTTAGGCAAGGTGTGTATGGCCAGAAATCTTGAGCCAAAGATACCTGAAGAATGCCTCGTCACTAAATTGGCGTATCACTTCAAAGAGGGCGTGGCCAGAGCGAGACTGAACGGACAAATAAGAACAATCCAAACTATGTCCGCGTTATTAGAAAATTATGAGCAGGAGAAGTATTATCGGAGGAGTCAGCAGGGACCAGACCCATACTTTGATAGAACCGGTCAGGCCGGATACCGAAATAATTATCGAGGTAATTATAATAATTCAAACCGAGATAATACTGACCAGAATCCGAGGCCAAATAGTAACGGGAATAATCCTCCGCCAGATAGGAATAACACGAACTATAGGCCAAATTATAATAATAATTATAATCAGAATCCTCCTAATAACAACCACCGTCCTAATTATAATAGTGGAAATCAACATCGGCCAAATAATGGTAACCACCCCTACCGTCCAAATAATAACAATCGCCAGTACCGACCGAACAACGGGAATAACCACAACCCGAGCAATTTCAGAAGAGCTAATTACGTTCGTGCTGACGACAGAAACGGGGGGAGACGCTTCTATCAGGGACGTCGAAGCTTCAATGAAGATAATAACCCGTATAGTCAGGACGTAAGGAGTAGCGAATCCGGGTACGACACACGAAGGAGCCGCAGTAGCGAAGATATAAACAGAAATAATAATAGCGGACGTCAATACAACCATCCGACTAGACCCGAAGGAAGGGAGGATGCCGAAAATGTACGGTGGGTTCATCATATTGAAGGAGTCAGATCCGGACGCGGGAACCAAGGACAGGACGATCCATCTACGAGGGTCCGGATGGCTTACAATCAACAAAACCCACCAGAACGCTGGCTTCCTTTAAGAGGCACGGGATTCCAATCCAACACACCTCAAAGAGGGGGAGACGAAATAGATGAAGAAGAGGAAACGGCCGACCGATGGAACGCCTAATCCAAATTAAACAAACCAAAATTTTTTACCAAATACAATATGAGTGTACCACAATAATAAATAAATGAAAATGAGGCCAACGACTATTGGGTAAACGACAAATACTAAAGAAAAATATTTATCAAACAACCCTACCTACTCCACTAAAAAACGCAGAAATATAATCATCCAGAATAAGTGAAAACCACCATCACTTGAAGGAGTAGAGAAGAAGAATAACAAAGAGTGAAAAGAAAGAAGGATATTATCATGGAAAGAAGAGAAAAAGAAAGTTGTTTATTAAATGAACCATGTAACCCCAAGAGTGTCTATAAAATCAAGTATTAATATGTTGTTATTATGTTATCACATTGTATTACAATTATCAAATATTGTATACCCAATAACTCACCAACACAAGAAGAGGCTATTCTTATGGAAAGAAGAAAAAGAAAAATGTTTATTAAGTGAATATTGTATATAAAAGAAGAAATTTTATTAATCAAATATTGTATTAAATATTGAACGAAAAATGTTTGTCAAATGAATGTTATATGTAACACGAGAAAAAGAAGACTAGTATCTGACGACTAAACCATAACGAAAACAAGCAACTAGTGAACACACTTAAGATATTTTAAACAATGTTTACTATCACTTTGAGAAAACTTGTGTACTATTCAAAATAAAATGTTGAAAAATTATGACATTTGCTAGAGGAGAAAAGGAGACCATTAATGAGAATATTATGTAGAAAAGATTGTGAAAAGGAGAATTGACCAAGAAAAAAGAAGAAAGAACCAATCAATGTAAAGAACAATTTTGTCACGATAAGGAGAGAATATTTACAAATGCTATTTGTCAACAACATTAACTAATGAAGATCTGCAGAAGTGAAGAAGGAATCCAGAAGAGAGTGTATAATAAAATATAAAAGGCAAGAAAATGAATAACCCCAAGAGTGTTTACTATTATTAGTCGAAAGAGACTGCTTATGAGTATTATTATTTGATGAATTGACTGTAGAAAAGTTCCAGCAATCATTTAACTGGGCAGGGATGAGGTACCCCTGATCTCAGAAAGAATGTAGTTATGGACGACGGAGTTAGGTAAGCCATAGAGCCCACCCGAATCGATTCCAGCTACCAAGTTAGGGAAAAATGTGAGGGAAATTAAATATTTAAGGGAAAAAACATGACAAGCCAAGAATATAATTAAACAAGATTCCAAGAGTATGAAGAAGAAGG
This sequence comes from Magicicada septendecula, assembly GCA_034769895.1. Lineage (NCBI taxonomy): Eukaryota > Metazoa > Arthropoda > Insecta > Hemiptera > Cicadidae > Magicicada > Magicicada septendecula. Next base: position 302,668,230 of record CM068371.1, read on the forward strand.
AGATGTAGAGAATATAGTGAACTGAAGACAAGTGTAAGAGTAAATACAAGATATGAAAACATTATATGTGACTTAAGAGTGAAATAAAAAATTGATAATTTCTTCAATCATAAAACGAAGATATCAGAAATGATCAATTCTAATAAGGAGGCAATATGTAACAGTACATATGTCACCACATCCACCTAAGTACTGAAAATTAATTTAAAGGCCACCACTAGAAAAAATACATTAAAAGGTCTAGAATACCACCAAGTATACTAAAGAAAAGTACCATAAGTTTGAATAAGTGAAGCATCATTGAAAGGAATTCACTAGTAAATGCACCAAGAAAGAAGAAAAGAAGAATAAAGACGAGACGACCGACATACTATACCCAATAGATCAGTAAGAAGGACACAACACAACAAAAGAAAAAAGAAAAATCAGTGAGAAGGACACAAGACAACAAAAGAAAAAAAGAAGAGTCAGGGAGAAGGATACAACAAGGACAACTTCAAGAAAGAAGAAGGAAGAAACAGTGTGAAGAAGACAAGTGAAAACCTCATCACGTATAAAATGAACAATAGTGAGGAGGAGATCAGTGAAGAAAGAAGAAAGAAGAAGGAAGATAACCAGACCAAACACAAGAATAAGGGAAGAAAATTGAAGTATAACAAACTAACATAAACATTGAAAGAATAATTGTATTAAGAAGAAGGAAGAAGTGTTAAATAATTATGTGATATAGATCCCTAAGCTGTATAGTAAAGTCAACACTGACAACAACTCATTTAATGAACACATTTATTGTTTATGTGAAACACATTATTGTAAATAAGGATTAAATATTGTAAATAAAGAGTCACAAGCAACCTGAATGAGGACAAGATGAGTTTATGATAGCTAAATGATGTGTAGTTATAGAATAAACAGAGGAATATGCAACCAAAATAGTGAATGACCAATTGTACAGTGGGAATGATGTATATACAAACTCACTAATTAACAACAAATAAGATAATACAGGAGTAAACTAAATGTAAACTATTGATAACCAATAACCAATGTACAAACATGAAACGAAAACCAGTCGAATAGACTAAGATAGAAATACACAGCCATAAACAACACACTAATGTTTACTGAACCTATGACATAACCTAATCTGGGCATTCAGTTTCCAATAAAACTTGATAAAAAATGAATCAAAACAATGTTAGACCAAAATGTAATGAGCTAGGAAGTAAATAGAGCATATAAGGAATGTTTTGTACACGATAGCTAATCGTATAACAGAATATAAAAGCTATATTTATGTAATATAAGTATGACCAAATGCTGGTAATGGCAAAGTGACACTATGCAACCAAAATTATGTAATAAACACATTGTACAAAGAAAGTAACCCAATTAATGATTTGATTTCAGACAGAATATTATTCATATGAGCAATTGCAACCAAAATAACCACTTAAATCGTTTATATAAATGTAATTATAACTAAACCATTATGACAAGTAGCTGCAAGTAAAATTTACAGCAACCAAACTTTGCTAATAACAGAGTCAAATGCAGAGTGAACTGCATCACAATAACGATAAGGTCCTAGTGACTATTTCAGTTATCAATTAGAAAACAATACAACTAAAATGTCTATGATATTAAGCATACTACCAAGTAACGCCATATAGGCATAACAAGCCTGATTCATAAGTGATAGTTAAGGCATTAAACAAATAATGTAGGAAAAAAGAACACTGTCAGTAGTGACTTAACCCATCAATATTTAATTACAACATGTTAAAAGCTAATTAAATACTCTTATTACTGAGTAATAAGCAAAACAAAAATGTATGACAATAAGTTTAAGTGTGAATCTATGAAAACGGACATAGTATTAATATTAGGACATAGTTTTAAGGGAAAATTCTACAGTAGCTTAAGAATGAGACATTACAATAGAAAATAAAATAAAAACCATGAAATATTAATAATTAATGGTTTAATGGACAATAAGCATAAATGCTAAGTGCTAAGTCAGCTAACCCTAATCAGAAATATATGATAAGGGGACTCAAATTAATCGTCTTTCAAAAACACGAACAATGAGAGTAAGCACAACATCCTCAGTACAATTATAAGAAAGATATTAGACTTTTAAAAATAATTGTATTGTGCTTAGCCCTTCCGCGTGGGCGTGTGAACCAGAATTTGTTAATCTTGTTCCCAAAGACTGACGCTTATGATAGCGTCTATTTTGACGAAGTCTACCGTAAATCAACGAATTGGAAAAAACTGACCAATCAGAGCCTATAAAAAATCCGAAATTCATCATTCCATCCGAGGAACCACAGACAGTCTTTCAACAAGAATGAAGCGGACTGCACGCTCGCCGACGCCTCAGAAAAACGTGCATTTGACAGCAACACAGCGTCAACCATATTAACCTCAAAGTGAGACATAAATTACCTACATTGAAGAATCAGTGCAGTATATTTACAAGTGTACTCTATTCGGAGTTTATGCGCATAGGAGTGTGTGCAGTGTTGTGATCAAGTTTAAATAATTAAGTAATAAGTTTTAATTAATGAAAAAAGTGTTTATAATTAAAAAAGTGTAACCCTTCGAACGACGAGAGATGCAACTATTCATAACCACAAATATAATGTTATGATTAGTTTATAAGCATAATAACTGAACGCTAAAAGCGATAAAAAATTGAAATATAGAACCAATTAAATTCCCTATCCTTAACAGAAGGGAACTGATAAAATACAAATGAACAATGTTGAAATTGAACGTTCTGAGTAATGACAGTTTTAACTATTTGTATACAATAAATACCTAGGATAAGTAAAGACATTGTAACATCAATGAAGAGTATATGTGCTCTTATGCTATCAGTAGACTAGAGTATGAAATATTTTGTTCCTAAATTCAATTAATAGTTTTCGCCGGAGTGCGATAACTATAATAAATAAATTACCATTACCTGAAATAGGAATATCCAATTTCACAGATGATTGTAGTACCTGATACTGGATTATCACAATTACTATTAATTAATAATAAATAATTCACTACTTTTAACCAAATAAGGTTGCACTAAACAATATGTAAAGCATGTGCCTAACTATGAACAGTAGTTCATATTTTATCTTTTTTCATTAATAATCATTGAATTTTTATTTTATATGTTTGTTCTAACCGTAGCTATTATTTCAAATAAGTGTATTTTGCAGTCTAAAAGAACCTACTACTTTTATTATTATAATCATTATTAAATTTTCAAGTCGAACCATCCGACATAACCTATATGTTTGTCAACACATTGTATTACTAACCAGAGGCAGTCATGCCAACTCGAGCTCATCATTAGTTTTAGAGTCAATGTTCACTTTTGAAATATTAATTGTTAACCAAAAAGAAGAGCAAAACGCCTTATTGTATTGAATTTCACTGTGTGTTATTTGAATAAATTACCATTATTATTTTTTACCGGTGAAAGAGTTGACTTTTATTGTATCAGTAAAAATACAGCTTAGAGGAGAAAAACGAGGCGGTTGGTACCATGCTGAGAATGCGAATTATTCAAATTGAATGATTCCATGTTTTGTTTACAACCGCTCAGATCAATACATTTACAATCTTATACAATAATACTATACATGAGTTATTATGTGTACCATGCCTATGTTTGTGTATGTTAGTGTATAGGAAGAAACAACTGATCTCCTCACAACCGCTGATCAACAAAGTGTCAACGGAACGTCAAGTGGACATCCTAACAGTGAATATAATACATAAAATTAAACTATTTAAACAGACAGCTAATCCGACGAAAAAAGAGTAAGTACCGACTTATTCAATCCTGGATTCAACAATAGGTTGAATTGAGGGGAATAAGTCATTAAACGGTAAAATAATAATAAAGTTGATATTAAATAATAACGATTAGCCGAGACCACGACCCATTAACAGTAAAAGAACCCTGAGACTACTAATTAATAATAATAATTAGACCATAAATTATAGACGTATTTTCGTCTTTCTACAAATTGGCTAGCCCAACAGTGTGGCTTTTAAATGAGAGTGTCATACGTTATTCTACAAATTGGCGCACAACGTTCGAGCGAAATTAGGCGGAAAAAATATCCAACCTAATTTACAAAAGAATCATCAACCTAATTTTCGAGGCAGCTGCAATACACAGGACCAAAAATGCAACGGAGAGCAACCTCTAAGAGACGTGCGGCGGAAGCAGATAAAGAAATAGACATGGATGATAAGGAGGCGACGCCAGTCGAAGATCTAGAAGAAATATTACCTCCTATAGAACCCAGCCGACCTGTACAACAAGAGGAACAAATTGAGAAACCCACACAAACAGGGGACGCAAACCTCCTGGAAATATTGAGGGCAATGAAGGCGTTAAAAGAAGAATTGAAGGAAGACGGCCAGAAGAATATTGAATTATTAAAAGAAGATTTTAACGAGAAATTAAATAAGAATAACGAGTCTTTGGAATCGATGAATAAGAAGATGGAAGATAGCCAGAAGAAGACGGAAGAATCGAAATATAGAATCCTTGAAGGAGGATTTCAAAGGGGAGTTAAACAAGAAGACAGAAGAAACAAATAAAATCATAGCTTCATTGAAAGAAGACACCCAAGAATTGAGCAAAAAGATTGATGACAGCATAGAAGATAGTAATAAGAAGATTGAAATTATCAACCAGAGACTTGAAGACAGTCACGAAAAATTGAATACGAAAATAGGAGAGGAGATAACCGAAGTTAGACGGGAAGTTTCTGAAATCGGCGAGAGGTGTGAAGAGAACCAGCAAGAAATACAGAGAACAAAGGAGACACTTCAAACCCGAGTAAATAACATCGAAGAATCCCATTTAAATAAATTCGAAGTCTTGACTAAGAAACAAGAAGACTTGGGAACGAGATGTGAAGAAATCACCGCCACCGTGAATGATGTTCGGGAGCAAGTACACACTGACAAGGAGAAGATGGCTGAACTTCAACGGCGAGAACTCAATAATTTCAGGGAAGAAATTAATTTATTCCGGAGTCAACCAATCCAAGTGACCGGAATAACGAACATAGAAAATCGTGAACTGATAAATTTCCAACATTATAAAAGGAATCCAATGGAGTTCATCGAAAGAGTGGAAGAAAATATCGCCCGTACACGCGAAACTAGATGGTCTACTATCAGAAACATGTTAGACGAGTACTTTAAGGACGTGCGCGATAATTGGTGGACGGCTACCCGACATGATATACAGAATTATGTAGAGTTCAAGGCGCTGTTTAAAACGAAATACTGGTCCGAATCGGCACAGAACATAGTGCGGGACGACATCTGCAACGGGAAGTATGACCGCAGCAAAGGGGCATCACTCACCGCATACTTCTTAGGCAAGGTGTGTATGGCCAGAAATCTTGAGCCAAAGATACCTGAAGAATGCCTCGTCACTAAATTGGCGTATCACTTCAAAGAGGGCGTGGCCAGAGCGAGACTGAACGGACAAATAAGAACAATCCAAACTATGTCCGCGTTATTAGAAAATTATGAGCAGGAGAAGTATTATCGGAGGAGTCAGCAGGGACCAGACCCATACTTTGATAGAACCGGTCAGGCCGGATACCGAAATAATTATCGAGGTAATTATAATAATTCAAACCGAGATAATACTGACCAGAATCCGAGGCCAAATAGTAACGGGAATAATCCTCCGCCAGATAGGAATAACACGAACTATAGGCCAAATTATAATAATAATTATAATCAGAATCCTCCTAATAACAACCACCGTCCTAATTATAATAGTGGAAATCAACATCGGCCAAATAATGGTAACCACCCCTACCGTCCAAATAATAACAATCGCCAGTACCGACCGAACAACGGGAATAACCACAACCCGAGCAATTTCAGAAGAGCTAATTACGTTCGTGCTGACGACAGAAACGGGGGGAGACGCTTCTATCAGGGACGTCGAAGCTTCAATGAAGATAATAACCCGTATAGTCAGGACGTAAGGAGTAGCGAATCCGGGTACGACACACGAAGGAGCCGCAGTAGCGAAGATATAAACAGAAATAATAATAGCGGACGTCAATACAACCATCCGACTAGACCCGAAGGAAGGGAGGATGCCGAAAATGTACGGTGGGTTCATCATATTGAAGGAGTCAGATCCGGACGCGGGAACCAAGGACAGGACGATCCATCTACGAGGGTCCGGATGGCTTACAATCAACAAAACCCACCAGAACGCTGGCTTCCTTTAAGAGGCACGGGATTCCAATCCAACACACCTCAAAGAGGGGGAGACGAAATAGATGAAGAAGAGGAAACGGCCGACCGATGGAACGCCTAATCCAAATTAAACAAACCAAAATTTTTTACCAAATACAATATGAGTGTACCACAATAATAAATAAATGAAAATGAGGCCAACGACTATTGGGTAAACGACAAATACTAAAGAAAAATATTTATCAAACAACCCTACCTACTCCACTAAAAAACGCAGAAATATAATCATCCAGAATAAGTGAAAACCACCATCACTTGAAGGAGTAGAGAAGAAGAATAACAAAGAGTGAAAAGAAAGAAGGATATTATCATGGAAAGAAGAGAAAAAGAAAGTTGTTTATTAAATGAACCATGTAACCCCAAGAGTGTCTATAAAATCAAGTATTAATATGTTGTTATTATGTTATCACATTGTATTACAATTATCAAATATTGTATACCCAATAACTCACCAACACAAGAAGAGGCTATTCTTATGGAAAGAAGAAAAAGAAAAATGTTTATTAAGTGAATATTGTATATAAAAGAAGAAATTTTATTAATCAAATATTGTATTAAATATTGAACGAAAAATGTTTGTCAAATGAATGTTATATGTAACACGAGAAAAAGAAGACTAGTATCTGACGACTAAACCATAACGAAAACAAGCAACTAGTGAACACACTTAAGATATTTTAAACAATGTTTACTATCACTTTGAGAAAACTTGTGTACTATTCAAAATAAAATGTTGAAAAATTATGACATTTGCTAGAGGAGAAAAGGAGACCATTAATGAGAATATTATGTAGAAAAGATTGTGAAAAGGAGAATTGACCAAGAAAAAAGAAGAAAGAACCAATCAATGTAAAGAACAATTTTGTCACGATAAGGAGAGAATATTTACAAATGCTATTTGTCAACAACATTAACTAATGAAGATCTGCAGAAGTGAAGAAGGAATCCAGAAGAGAGTGTATAATAAAATATAAAAGGCAAGAAAATGAATAACCCCAAGAGTGTTTACTATTATTAGTCGAAAGAGACTGCTTATGAGTATTATTATTTGATGAATTGACTGTAGAAAAGTTCCAGCAATCATTTAACTGGGCAGGGATGAGGTACCCCTGATCTCAGAAAGAATGTAGTTATGGACGACGGAGTTAGGTAAGCCATAGAGCCCACCCGAATCGATTCCAGCTACCAAGTTAGGGAAAAATGTGAGGGAAATTAAATATTTAAGGGAAAAAACATGACAAGCCAAGAATATAATTAAACAAGATTCCAAGAGTATGAAGAAGAAGGAGATGTAGAGAATATAGTGAACTGAAGACAAGTGTAAGAGTAAATACAAGATATGAAAACATTATATGTGACTTAAGAGTGAAATAAAAAATTGATAATTTCTTCAATCATAAAACGAAGATATCAGAAATGATCAATTCTAATAAGGAGGCAATATGTAACAGTACATATGTCACCACATCCACCTAAGTACTGAAAATTAATTTAAAGGCCACCACTAGAAAAAATACATTAAAAGGTCTAGAATACCACCAAGTATACTAAAGAAAAGTACCATAAGTTTGAATAAGTGAAGCATCATTGAAAGGAATTCACTAGTAAATGCACCAAGAAAGAAGAAAAGAAGAATAAAGACGAGACGACCGACATACTATACCCAATAGATCAGTAAGAAGGACACAACACAACAAAAGAAAAAAGAAAAATCAGTGAGAAGGACACAAGACAACAAAAGAAAAAAAGAAGAGTCAGGGAGAAGGATACAACAAGGACAACTTCAAGAAAGAAGAAGGAAGAAACAGTGTGAAGAAGACAAGTGAAAACCTCATCACGTATAAAATGAACAATAGTGAGGAGGAGATCAGTGAAGAAAGAAGAAAGAAGAAGGAAGATAACCAGACCAAACACAAGAATAAGGGAAGAAAATTGAAGTATAACAAACTAACATAAACATTGAAAGAATAATTGTATTAAGAAGAAGGAAGAAGTGTTAAATAATTATGTGATATAGATCCCTAAGCTGTATAGTAAAGTCAACACTGACAACAACTCATTTAATGAACACATTTATTGTTTATGTGAAACACATTATTGTAAATAAGGATTAAATATTGTAAATAAAGAGTCACAAGCAACCTGAATGAGGACAAGATGAGTTTATGATAGCTAAATGATGTGTAGTTATAGAATAAACAGAGGAATATGCAACCAAAATAGTGAATGACCAATTGTACAGTGGGAATGATGTATATACAAACTCACTAATTAACAACAAATAAGATAATACAGGAGTAAACTAAATGTAAACTATTGATAACCAATAACCAATGTACAAACATGAAACGAAAACCAGTCGAATAGACTAAGATAGAAATACACAGCCATAAACAACACACTAATGTTTACTGAACCTATGACATAACCTAATCTGGGCATTCAGTTTCCAATAAAACTTGATAAAAAATGAATCAAAACAATGTTAGACCAAAATGTAATGAGCTAGGAAGTAAATAGAGCATATAAGGAATGTTTTGTACACGATAGCTAATCGTATAACAGAATATAAAAGCTATATTTATGTAATATAAGTATGACCAAATGCTGGTAATGGCAAAGTGACACTATGCAACCAAAATTATGTAATAAACACATTGTACAAAGAAAGTAACCCAATTAATGATTTGATGTCAGACAGAATATTATTCATATGAGCAATTGCAACCAAAATAACCACTTAAATCGTTTATATAAATGTAATTATAACTAAACCATTATGACAAGTAGCTGCAAGTAAAATTTACAGCAACCAAACTTTGCTAATAACAGAGTCAAATGCAGAGTGAACTGCATCACAATAACGATAAGGTCCTAGTGACTATTTCAGTTATCAATTAGAAAACAATACAACTAAAATGTCTATGATATTAACCATACTACCAAGTAACGCCATATAGGCATAACAAGCCTGATTCATAAGTGATAGTTAAGGCATTAAACAAATAATGTAGGGAAAAAGAACACTGTCAGTAGTGACTTAACCCATCAATATTTAATTACAACATGTTAAAAGCTAATTAAATACTCTTATTACTGAGTAATAAGCAAAACAAAAATGTATGACAATAAGTTTAAGTGTGAATCTATGAAAACGGACATAGTATTAATATTAGGACATAGTTTTAAGGGAAAATTCTACAGTAGCTTAAGAATGAGACATTACAATAGAAAATAAAATAAAAACCATGAAATATTAATAATTAATGGTTTAATGGACAATAAGCATAAATGCTAAGTGCTAAGTCAGCTAACCCTAATCAGAAATATATGATAAGGGGACTCAAATTAATCGTCTTTCAAAAACACGAACAATGAGAGTAAGCACAACATCCTCAGTACAATTATAAGAAAGATATTAGACTTTTAAAAATAATTGTATTGTGCTTAGCCCTTCCGCGTGGGCGTGTGAACCAGAATTTGTTAATCTTGTTCCCAAAGACTGACGCTTATGATAGCGTCTATTTTGACGAAGTCTACCGTAAATCAACGAATTGGAAAAAACTGACCAATCAGAGCCTATAAAAAATCCGAAATTCATCATTCCATCCGAGGAACCACAGACAGTCTTTCAACAAGAACGAAGCGGACTGCACGCTCGCCGACGCCTCAGAAAAACGTGCATTTGACAGCAACACAGCGTCAACCATATTAACCTCAAAGTGAGACATAAATTACCTACATTGAAGAATCAGTGCAGTATATTTACAAGTGTACTCTATTCGGAGTTTATGCGCATAGGAGTGTGTGCAGTGTTGTGATCAAGTTTAAATAATTAAGTAATAAGTTTTAATTAATGAAAAAAGTGTTTATAATTAAAAAAGTGTAACCCTTCGAACGACGAGAGATGCAAATATTCATAACCACAAATATAATGTTATGATTAGTTTATAAGCATAATAACTGAACGCTAAAAGCGATAAAAAATTGAAATATAGAACCATTTAAATTCCCTATCCTTAACAGAAGGGAACTGATAAAATACAAATGAACAATGTTGAAATTGAACGTTCTGAGTAATGACAGTTTTAACTATTTGTATACAATAAATACCTAGGATAAGTAAAGACATTGTAACATCAATGAAGAGTATATGTGCTCTTATGCTATCAGTAGACTAGAGTATGAAATATTTTGTTCCTAAATTCAATTAATAGTTTTCGCCGGAGTGCGATAACTATAATAAATAAATTACCATTACCTGAAATAGGAATATCCAATTTCACAGATGATTGTAGTACCTGATACTGGATTATCACAATTACTATTAATTAATAATAAATAATTCACTACTTTTAACCAAATAAGGTTGCACTAAACAATATGTAAAGCATGTGCCTAACTATGAACAGTAGTTCATATTTTATCTTTTTTCATTAATAATCATTGAATTTTTATTTTATATGTTTGTTCTAACCGTAGCTATTATTTCAAATAAGTGTATTTTGCAGTCTAAAAGAACCTACTACTTTTATTATTATAATCATTATTAAATTTTCAAGTCGAACCATCCGACATAACCTATATGTTTGTCAACACATTGTATTACTAACCAGAGGCAGTCATGCCAACTCGAGCTCATCATTAGTTTTAGAGTCAATGTTCACTTTTGAAATATTAATTGTTAACCAAAAAGAAGAGCAAAACGCCTTATTGTATTGAATTTCACTGTGTGTTATTTGAATAAATTACCATTATTATTTTTTACCGGTGAAAGAGTTGACTTTTATTGTATCAGTAAAAATACAGCTTAGAGGAGAAAAACGAGGCGGTTGGTACCATGCTGAGAATGCGAATTATTCAAATTGAATGATTCCATGTTTTGTTTACAACCGCTCAGATCAATACATTTACAATCTTATACAATAATACTATACATGAGTTATTATGTGTACCATGCCTATGTTTGTGTATGTTAGTGTATAGGAAGAAACAACTGATCTCCTCACAACCGCTGATCAACAAAGTGTCAACGGAACGTCAAGTGGACATCCTAACAGTGAATATAACACATAAAATTAAACTATTTAAACAGACAGCTAATCCGACGAAAAAAGAGTAAGTACCGACTTATTCAATCCTGGATTCAACAATAGGTTGAATTGAGGGGAATAAGTCATTAAACGGTAAAATAATAATAAAGTTGATATTAAATAATAACGATTAGCCGAGACCACGACCCATTAACAGTAAAAGAACCCTGAGACTACTAATTAATAATAATAATTAGACCATAAATTATAGACGTATTTTCGTCTTTCTACAAATTGGCTAGCCCAACAGTGTGGCTTTTAAATGAGAGTGTCATACGTTATTCTACAAATTGGCGCACAACGTTCGAGCGAAATTAGGCGGAAAAAATAACCAACCTAATTTACAAAAGAATCATCAACCTAATTTTCGAGGCAGCTGCAATACACAGGACCAAAAATGCAACGGAGAGCAACCTCTAAGAGACGTGCGGCGGAAGCAGATAAAGAAATAGACATGGATGATAAGGAGGCGACGCCAGTCGAAGATCTAGAAGAAATATTACCTCCTATAGAACCCAGCCGACCTGTACAACAAGAGGAACAAATTGAGAAACCCACACAAACAGGGGACGCAAACCTCCTGGAAATATTGAGGGCAATGAAGGCGTTAAAAGAAGAATTGAAGGAAGACGGCCAGAAGAATATTGAATTATTAAAAGAAGATTTTAACGAGAAATTAAATAAGAATAACGAGTCTTTGGAATCGATGAATAAGAAGATGGAAGATAGCCAGAAGAAGACGGAAGAATCGAAATATAGAATCCTTGAAGGAGGATTTCAAAGGGGAGTTAAACAAGAAGACAGAAGAAACAAATAAAATCATAGCTTCATTGAAAGAAGACACCCAAGAATTGAGCAAAAAGATTGATGACAGCATAGAAGATAGTAATAAGAAGATTGAAATTATCAACCAGAGACTTGAAGACAGTCACGAAAAATTGAATACGAAAATAGGAGAGGAGATAACCGAAGTTAGACGGGAAGTTTCTGAAATCGGCGAGAGGTGTGAAGAGAACCAGCAAGAAATACAGAGAACAAAGGAGACACTTCAAACCCGAGTAAATAACATCGAAGAATCCCATTTAAATAAATTCGAAGTCTTGACTAAGAAACAAGAAGACTTGGGAACGAGATGTGAAGAAATCACCGCCACCGTGAATGATGTTCGGGAGCAAGTACACACTGACAAGGAGAAGATGGCTGAACTTCAACGGCGAGAACTCAATAATTTCAGGGAAGAAATTAATTTATTCCGGAGTCAACCAATCCAAGTGACCGGAATAACGAACATAGAAAATCGTGAACTGATAAATTTCCAACATTATAAAAGGAATCCAATGGAGTTCATCGAAAGAGTGGAAGAAAATATCGCCCGTACACGCGAAACTAGATGGTCTACTATCAGAAACATGTTAGACGAGTACTTTAAGGACGTGCGCGATAATTGGTGGACGGCTACCCGACATGATATACAGAATTATGCAGAGTTCAAGGCGCTGTTTAAAACGAAATACTGGTCCGAATCGGCACAGAACATAGTGCGGGACGACATCTGCAACGGGAAGTATGACCGCAGCAAAGGGGCATCACTCACCGCATACTTCTTAGGCAAGGTGTGTATGGCCAGAAATCTTGAGCCAAAGATACCTGAAGAATGCCTCGTCACTAAATTGGCGTATCACTTCAAAGAGGGCGTGGCCAGAGCGAGACTGAACGGACAAATAAGAACAATCCAAACTATGTCCGCGTTATTAGAAAATTATGAGCAGGAGAAGTATTATCGGAGGAGTCGGCAGGGACCAGACCCATACTTTGATAGAACCGGTCAGGCCGGATACCGAAATAATTATCGAGGTAATTATAATAATTCAAACCGAGATAATACTGACCAGAATCCGAGGCCAAATAGTAACGGGAATAATCATCCGCCAGATAGGAATAACACGAACTATAGGCCAAATTATAATAATAATTATAATCAGAATCCTCCTAATAACAACCACCGTCCTAATTATAATAGTGGAAATCAACATCGGCCAAATAATGGTAACCACCCCTACCGTCCAAATAATAACAATCGCCAGTACCGACCGAACAACGGGAATAACCACAACCCGAGCAATTTCAGAAGAGCTAATTACGTTCGTGCTGACGACAGAAACGGGGGGAGACGCTTCTATCAGGGACGTCGAAGCTTCAATGAAGATAATAACCCGTATAGTCAGGACGTAAGGAGTAGCGAATCCGGATACGACACACGAAGGAGCCGCAGTAGCGAAGATATAAACAGAAATAATAATAGCGGACGTCAATACAACCATCCGACTAGACCCGAAGGAAGGGAGGATGCCGAAAATGTACGGCGGGTTCATCATATTGAAGGAGTCAGATCCGGACGCGGGAACCAAGGACAGGACGATCCATCTACGAGGGTCCGGATGGCTTACAATCAACAAAACCCACCAGAACGCTGGCTTCCTTTAAGAGGCACGGGATTCCAATCCAACACACCTCAAAGAGGGGGAGACGAAATAGATGAAGAAGAGGAAACGGCCGACCGATGGAACGCCTAATCCAAATTAAACAAACCAAAATTTTTTACCAAATACAATATGAGTGTACCACAATAATAAATAAATGAAAATGAGGCCAACGACTATTGGCTAAACGACAAATACTAAAGAAAAATATTTATCAAACAACCCTACCTACTCCACTAAAAAACCCAGAAATATAATCATCCAGAATAAGTGAAAACCACCATCACTTGAAGGAGTAGAGAAGAAGAATAACAAAGAGTGAAAAGAAAGAAGGATATTATCATGGAAAGAAGAGAAAAAGAAAGTTGTTTATTAAATGAACCATGTAACCCCAAGAGTGTCTATAAAATCAAGTATTAATATGTTGTTATTATGTTATCACATTGTATTACAATTATCAAATATTGTATACCCAATAACTCACCAACACAAGAAGAGGCTATTCTTATGGAAAGAAGAAAAAGAAAAATGTTTATTAAGTGAATATTGTATATAAAAGAAGAAATTTTATTAATCAAATATTGTATTAAATATTGAACGAAAAATGTTTGTCAAATGAATGTTATATGTAACACGAGAAAAAGAAGACTAGTATCTGATGACTAAACCATAACGAAAACAAGCAACTAGTGAACACACTTAAGATATTTTAAACAATGTTTACTATCACTTTGAGAAAAATTGTGTACTATTCAAAATAAAATGTTGAAAAATTATGACATTTGCTAGAGGAGAAAAGGAGACCATTAATGAGAATATTATGTAGAAAAGATTGTGAAAAGGAGAATTGACCAAGAAAAAAGAAGAAAGAACCAATCAATGTAAAGAACAATTTTGTCACGATAAGGAGAGAAGAAAAAGTGAAGAATATTTACAAATGCTATTTGTCAACAACATTAACTAATGAAGATCTGCAGAAGTGAAGAAGGAATCCAGAAGAGAGTGTATAATAAAATATAAAAGGCAAGAAAATGAATAACCCCAAGAGTGTTTATTACTATTAGTCGAAAGAGACTGCTTATGAGTATTATTATTTGATGAATTGACTGTAGAAAAGTTCCAGCAATCATTTAACTGGGCAGGGATGAGGTACCCCTGATCTCAGAAAGAATGTAGTTATGGACGACGGAGTTAGGTAAGCCATAGAGCCCACCCGAATCGATTCCAGCTACCAAGTTAGGGAAAACTGTTAGGGAAATTAAATATTTAAGGAAAAAAACATGACAAGCCAAGAATATAATTAAACAAGATTCCAAGAGTATGAAGAAGAAGGAGATGTAGAGAATATAGTGAACTGAAGACAAGTGTAAGAGTAAATACAAGATATGAAAACATTATATGTGACTTAAGAGTGAAATAAAAAATTGATAATTTCTTCAATCATAAAACGAAGATATCAGAAATGATCAATTCTAATAAGGAGGCAATATGTAACAGTACATATGTCACCACATCCACCTAAGTACTGAAAATTAATTTAAAGGCCACCACTAGAAAAAATACATTAAAAGGTCTAGAATACCACCAAGTATACTAAAGAAAAGTACCATAAGTTTGAATAAGTGAAGCATCATTGAAAGGAATTCACTAGTAAATGCACCAAGAAAGAAGAAAAGAAGAATAAAGACGAGACGACCGACATACTATACCCAATAGATCAGTAAGAAGGACACAACACAACAAAAGAAAAAAGAAAAATCAGTGAGAAGGACACAAGACAACAAAAGAAAAAAAGAAGAGTCAGGGAGAAGGATACAACAAGGACAACTTCAAGAAAGAAGAAGGAAGAAACAGTGTGAAGAAGACAAGTGAAAACCTCATCACGTATAAAATGAACAATAGTGAGGAGGAGATCAGTGAAGAAAGAAGAAAGAAGAAGGAAGATAACCAGACCAAACACAAGAATAAGGGAAGAAAATTGAAGTATAACAAACTAACATAAACATTGAAAGAATAATTGTATTAAGAAGAAGGAAGAAGTGTTAAATAATTATGTGATATAGATCCCTAAGCTGTATAGTAAAGTCAACACTGACAACAACTCATTTAATGAACACATTTATTGTTTATGTGAAACACATTATTGTAAATAAGGATTAAATATTGTAAATAAAGAGTCACAAGCAACCTGAATGAGGACAAGATGAGTTTATGATAGCTAAATGATGTGTAGTTATAGAATAAACAGAGGAATATGCAACCAAAATAGTGAATGACCAATTGAACAGTGGGAATGATGTATATACAAACTCACTAATTAACAACAAATAAGATAATACAGGAGTAAACTAAATGTAAACTATTGATAACCAATAACCAATGTACAAACATGAAACGAAAACCAGTCGAATAGACTAAGATAGAAATACACAGCCATAAACAACACACTAATGTTTACTGAACCTATGACATAACCTAATCTGGGCATTCAGTTTCAAATAAAACTTGATAAAAAATGAATCAAAACAATGTTAGACCAAAATGTAATGAGCTAGGAAGTAAATAGAGCATATAAGGAATGTTTTGTACACGATAGCTAATCGTATAACAGAATATAAAAGCTATATTTATGTAATATAAGTATGACCAAATGCTGGTAATGGCAAAGTGACACTATGCAACCAAAATTATGTAATAAACACATTGTACAAAGAAAGTAACCCAATTAATGATTTGATGTCAGACAGAATATTATTCATATGAGCAATTGCAACCAAAATAACCACTTAAATCGTTTATATAAATGTAATTATAACTAAACCATTATGACAAGTAGCTGCAAGTAAAATTTACAGCAACCAAACTTTGCTAATAACAGAGTCAAATGCAGAGTGAACTGCATCACAATAACGATAAGGTCCTAGTGACTATTTCAGTTATCAATTAGAAAACAATACAACTAAAATGTCTATGATATTAAGCATACTACCAAGTAACGCCATATAGGCATAACAAGCCTGATTCATAAGTGATAGTTAAGGCATTAAACAAATAATGTAGGGAAAAAGAACACTGTCAGTAGTGACTTAACCCATCAGTATTTAATTACAACATGTTAAAAGCTAATTAAATACTCTTATTACTGAGTAATAAGCAAAACAAAAATGTATGACAAGTTTAAGTGTGAATCTATGAAAACGGACATAGTATTAATATTAGGACATAGTTTTAAGGGAAAATTCTACAGTAGCTTAAGAATGAGACATTACAATAGAAAATAAAATAAAAACCATGAAATATTAATAATTAATGGTTTAATGGACAATAAGCATAAATGCTAAGTGCTAAGTCAGCTAACCCTAATCAGAAATATATGATAAGGGGACTCAAATTAATCGTCTTTCAAAAACACGAACAATGAGAGTAAGCACAACATCCTCAGTACAATTATAAGAAAGATATTAGACTTTTAAAAATAATTGTATTGTGCTTAGCCCTTCCGCGTGGGCGTGTGAACCAGAATTTGTTAATCTTGTTCCCAAAGACTGACGCTTATGATAGCGTCTATTTTGATGAAGTCTACCGTAAATCAACGAATTGGAAAAAACTGACCAATCAGAGCCTATAAAAAATCCGAAATTCATCATTCCATCCGAGGAACCACAGACAGTCTTTCAACAAGAACGAAGTGGACTGCACGCTCGCCGACGCCTCAGAAAAACGTGCATTTGACAGCAACACAGCGTCAACCATATTAACCTCAAAGTGAGACATAAATTACCTACATTGAAGAATCAGTGCAGTATATTTACAAGTGTACTCTATTCGGAGTTTATGCGCATAGGAGTGTGTGCAGTGTTGTGATCAAGTTTAAATAATTAAGTAATAAGTTTTAATTAATGAAAAAAGTGTTTATAATTAAAAAAGTGTAACCCTTCGAACGACGAGAGATGCAACTATTCATAACCACAAATATAATGTTATGATTAGTTTATAAGCATAATAACTGAACGCTAAAAGCGATAAAAAATTGAAATATAGAACCAATTAAATTCCCTATCCTTAACAGAAGGGAACTGATAAAATACAAATGAACAATGTTGAAATTGAACGTTCTGAGTAATGACAGTTTTAACTATTTGTATACAATAAATACCTAGGATAAGTAAAGACATTGTAACATCAATGAAGAGTATATGTGCTCTTATGCTATCAGTAGACTAGAGTATGAAATATTTTGTTCCTAAATTCAATTAATAGTTTTCGCCGGAGTGCGATAACTATAATAAATAAATTACCATTACCTGAAATAGGAATATCCAATTTCACAGATGATTGTAGTACCTGATACTGGATTATCACAATTACTATTAATTAATAATAAATAATTCACTACTTTTAACCAAATAAGGTTGCACTAAACAATATGTAAAGCATGTGCCTAACTATGAACAGTAGTTCATATTTTATCTTTTTTCATTAATAATCATTGAATTTTTATTTTATATGTTTGTTCTAACCGTAGCTATTATTTCAAATAAGTGTATTTTGCAGTCTAAAAGAACCTACTACTTTTATTATTATAATCATTATTAAATTTTCAAGTCGAACCATCCGACATAACCTATATGTTTGTCAACACATTGTATTACTAACCAGAGGCAGTCATGCCAACTCGAGCTCATCATTAGTTTTAGAGTCAATGTTCACTTTTGAAATATTAATTGTTAACCAAAAAGAAGAGCAAAACGCCTTATTGTATTGAATTTCACTGTGTGTTATTTGAATAAATTACCATTATTATTTTTTACCGGTGAAAGAGTTGACTTTTATTGTATCAGTAAAAATACAGCTTAGAGGAGAAAAACGAGGCGGTTGGTACCATGCTGAGAATGCGAATTATTCAAATTGAATGATTCCATGTTTTGTTTACAACCGCTCAGATCAATACATTTACAATCTTATACAATAATACTATACATGAGTTATTATGTGTACCATGCCTATGTTTGTGTATGTTAGTGTATAGGAAGAAACAACTGATCTCCTCACAACCGCTGATCAACAAAGTGTCAACGGAACGTCAAGTGGACATCCTAACAGTGAATATAATACATAAAATTAAACTATTTAAACAGACAGCTAATCCGACGAAAAAAGAGTAAGTACCGACTTATTCAATCCTGGATTCAACAATAGGTTGAATTGAGGGGAATAAGTCATTAACCCTTTCGGTGCTTTATTCGACTATAGTCGAATTGACATATCATACCCTTACGTGCTTAATTCGACTTTAGTCCACATCAGCCAATTTTTGTTTCCGTTGGCTGCTTTATTCGACTATAGTCTCGTAATGCATAAAAACATAGTTTCACCTTATTTAATGGTGCTGCGCTCTTGTAGCGGCACTGAAACTACGAGGTGTGACAGCTGTTTTGTTGGCCCAGCTGATTTTCATAGACGCAAGTGTTTGTTAATGGTTGTAGTTTGGTTTCTTTAATTTCATTATTTTGTTCGTATTGTGCATAATTGTTAGTATTTACCTTATAATATTATATATATATACTGAATTTTGTGTTGTGTAAGTGTCGTATATATGGTGTATAGTGTTTCATTTTACGTATGTTTACAGTTTCGTATTTGTTAACCTTATAGTGACGTTTTGAGAATTTCTTTGTTCTTTAAGGTACAGTTTTAGTTGTAATTTTTTAATATTTTTATAATGGCGCATACACCACTTACTGACACACAAATAGTACAAATTTTAGACGATCCAGATTTCTTTTTGGGTGATGATGATTCGTTTTATGAGAGTGACAGTGACTCGGACTGTATGGTAGATATCTGTGACGATGAGTTGCAGTCTAACGATGAAAATAATTTAAGTAACAGTAACACCAATCAAATTTGGCAAAACGTTAGTGATGTTTTATCAAGAAATATGATAGAACTTGATTCTATCCCCGAATTTAGTGGTCACCGGGCTGTAAAAGACTTTCAAGGGCTTGAACCAGTCAATTGTTTTTATAAGTTTTTTCCACAAAAAATTTTTGATCATGTAGCAGAACAAACAAATTTATATTTCATTCAGTGTGTCGATAAGACATTTGATTTTCCACCACACTCAAGGGTCCATAAATGGACAGAAGTTAATGCCATTGACATAAAAGCATTTGTGGCTGCTGAAATAGGGATGGGACTGTGCAATAAAACTGAAATATTTTCTTATTTTGAAAATAAATTCTGGCTAACTCATACACCAGGTTTTAGGCAGCTGTTTACTAAAAATAAATATTTTCTTCTTAAATCTTTTTTACATTTTAATAATAATATCAACCAGATGCCAAAGGGAACTGATGGTTACGATCCATTATACAAGGTCAGACCAATAATTGATATGACCAAAAATACATACCTAAACCATTTTGAACCTGGGGAAGCATTGTCTGTTGATGAGACCATGGTAAAATTTAAAGGTAGGTTGTCGTTTAAACAATACCTTCCATCAAAACCATCAACTAAGTGGGGCATTAAAGTGTGGTCACTCTGTGATGCAGACACAGGATTTCTCTGTCGGTTTTCGGTGTGCACAGGGAAAGATAAACAAACAGGGCAGCAGGAAAAAGGACTGGCAAGCCGAGTTGTAAAATCTTTGTTAGAAGGACTTCAAAATAAAGGCCATGTTATCTATCTTGATAACTTTTATTCCAGTGTAGATTTATTTAGAGACTTACAAGGAATGGGATTTGGTGCATGTGGAACAGTGCGTGTTAATCGAAAAGGACTTCCACAGGACATGAAAAATATAAAAAAGAAGAAAGGAGACTTACCAGACATATGGATTAATAACCAGAGTCAGATTTTAGCATGTTCTTGGCAAGATACTGGTAAAGTAAGTATGATATCTACTGTTGGGAATACTGGAATTACAGAAGTTGATGTCCGGTCTAAGAAAGGTAATCGAAGTGTCTATAAACCAAATGTGCAAGTTCTTTATAATAAAAACATGGGAGGGGTAGACAAATTTGACCAGTACTGTTCAACATATCCATATGGTCGTAGATCGAGAAAGTGGTACCAGACAATTTGGCATTTTATTATTGAAGTTGCGCTTGTAAATGGTTGTATTGCCTACAACATGCAAAACCAATCTCGTGTATGTACTAACAAAGACTTTAGACAAATGGTAATAGATGGACTTGTAAGTGACTACAAAAAGTTAAGCATACACAAGAGGAAAGGGCGAAAAATCAGCATTGCGAGTAATGAAAGACTTGTAGGACGACATTTTCCAACACAATTTGAAGATAAAACTCACAAACCTAACTGTGTTGTACGCAGCATTATGCCGTCCTCCTGTAAAAAGAAAGGAAAAGGTGGATGCAAAAGGAAGCAAACAACGTTTTATTGCCCTGATTGTTGGGACACCCCTCCATTGTGTGTGACACCTTGCTTTAGAATATACCACACGCAAACAGTTTATAGGAAAATGTGTCAGTGTAAGGTATAAACTGTAGCAAAAACTTTTACTTATATAAATAATACATAATAATAAAAAAACAATCTCTAAGTTTGAAAGTTAAATTTTTTTTTTTTTTTTTTACAAAGTGGTGAAATTATTCTGTATAAACAACGTGTGAATAGTTAAAAGTAGAATATAAAACTGGAGAAAACATCAAGATTGAAGAACTGCATTGTTTTTGTTTTTGAGGTAGGTTTTCTATATAAGTGTATGCAATTGTGTGCGCGTGTGTGTGTGTGTGTGTGTGTGTGTAAAAGTAAACATTTTTAGAGCAAAATAAGTTTACCATGACTTAGGTACTATATGTGGGAATTCAAGAAAAAAATATCAGATAGTAAAAATAATTTTAATTTTTTGGCCAATAATGCAACTTTTCAGCAACATGAGAGAAAATTAATGAGCACCGAAAGGGTTAAACGGTAAAATAATAATAAAGTTGATATTAAATAATAACGATTAGCCGAGACCACGACCCATTAACAGTAAAAGAACCCTGAGACTACTAATTAATAATAATAATTAGACCATAAATTATAGACGTATTTTCGTCTTTCTACAAATTGGCTAGCCCAACAGTGTGGCTTTTAAATGAGAGTGTCATACGTTATTCTACAAATTGGCGCACAACGTTCGAGCGAAATTAGGCGGAAAAAATATCCAACCTAATTTACAAAAGAATCATCAACCTAATTTTCGAGGCAGCTGCAATACACAGGACCAAAAATGCAACGGAGAGCAACCTCTAAGAGACGTGCGGCGGAAGCAGATAAAGAAATAGACATGGATGATAAGGAGGCGACGCCAGTCGAAGATCTAGAAGAAATATTACCTCCTATAGAACCCAGCCGACCTGTACAACAAGAGGAACAAATTGAGAAACCCACACAAACAGGGGACGCAAACCTCCTGGAAATATTGAGGGCAATGAAGGCGTTAAAAGAAGAATTGAAGGAAGACGGCCAGAAGAATATTGAATTATTAAAAGAAGATTTTAACGAGAAATTAAATAAGAATAACGAGTCTTTGGAATCGATGAATAAGAAGATGGAAGATAGCCAGAAGAAGACGGAAGAATCGAAATATAGAATCCTTGAAGGAGGATTTCAAAGGGGAGTTAAACAAGAAGACAGAAGAAACAAATAAAATCATAGCTTCATTGAAAGAAGACACCCAAGAATTGAGCAAAAAGATTGATGACAGCATAGAAGATAGTAATAAGAAGATTGAAATTATCAACCAGAGACTTGAAGACAGTCACGAAAAATTGAATACGAAAATAGGAGAGGAGATAACCGAAGTTAGACGGGAAGTTTCTGAAATCGGCGAGAGGTGTGAAGAGAACCAGCAAGAAATACAGAGAACAAAGGAGACACTTCAAACCCGAGTAAATAACATCGAAGAATCCCATTTAAATAAATTCGAAGTCTTGACTAAGAAACAAGAAGACTTGGGAACGAGATGTGAAGAAATCACCGCCACCGTGAATGATGTTCGGGAGCAAGTACACACTGACAAGGAGAAGATGGCTGAACTTCAACGGCGAGAACTCAATAATTTCAGGGAAGAAATTAATTTATTCCGGAGTCAACCAATCCAAGTGACCGGAATAACGAACATAGAAAATCGTGAACTGATAAATTTCCAACATTATAAAAGGAATCCAATGGAGTTCATCGAAAGAGTGGAAGAAAATATCGCCCGTACACGCGAAACTAGATGGTCTACTATCAGAAACATGTTAGACGAGTACTTTAAGGACGTGCGCGATAATTGGTGGACGGCTACCCGACATGATATACAGAATTATGCAGAGTTCAAGGCGCTGTTTAAAACGAAATACTGGTCCGAATCGGCACAGAACATAGTGCGGGACGACATCTGCAACGGGAAGTATGACCGCAGCAAAGGGGCATCACTCACCGCATACTTCTTAGGCAAGGTGTGTATGGCCAGAAATCTTGAGCCAAAGATACCTGAAGAATGCCTCGTCACTAAATTGGCGTATCACTTCAAAGAGGGCGTGGCCAGAGCGAGACTGAACGGACAAATAAGAACAATCCAAACTATGTCCGCGTTATTAGAAAATTATGAGCAGGAGAAGTATTATCGGAGGAGTCGGCAGGGACCAGACCCATACTTTGATAGAACCGGTCAGGCCGGATACCGAAATAATTATCGAGGTAATTATAATAATTCAAACCGAGATAATACTGACCAGAATCCGAGGCCAAATAGTAACGGGAATAATCATCCGCCAGATAGGAATAACACGAACTATAGGCCAAATTATAATAATAATTATAATCAGAATCCTCCTAATAACAACCACCGTCCTAATTATAATAGTGGAAATCAACATCGGCCAAATAATGGTAACCACCCCTACCGTCCAAATAATAACAATCGCCAGTACCGACCGAACAACGGGAATAACCACAACCCGAGCAATTTCAGAAGAGCTAATTACGTTCGTGCTGACGACAGAAACGGGGGGAGACGCTTCTATCAGGGACGTCGAAGCTTCAATGAAGATAATAACCCGTATAGTCAGGACGTAAGGAGTAGCGAATCCGGGTACGACACACGAAGGAGCCGCAGTAGCGAAGATATAAACAGAAATAATAATAGCGGACGTCAATACAACCATCCGACTAGACCCGAAGGA
Organism: Magicicada septendecula; assembly: GCA_034769895.1. Classification (NCBI taxonomy): domain Eukaryota; kingdom Metazoa; phylum Arthropoda; class Insecta; order Hemiptera; family Cicadidae; genus Magicicada; species Magicicada septendecula. Next base: position 302,692,308 of record CM068371.1, read on the forward strand.
AGGGAGGATGCCAAAAATGTACGGCGGGTTCATCATATTGAAGGAGTCAGATCCGGACGCGGGAACCAAGGACAGGACGATCCATCTACGAGGGTCCGGATGGCTTACAATCAACAAAACCCACCAGAACGCTGGCTTCCTTTAAGAGGCACGGGATTCCAATCCAACACACCTCAAAGAGGGGGAGACGAAATAGATGAAGAAGAGGAAACGGCCGACCGATGGAACGCCTAATCCAAATTAAACAAACCAAAATTTTTTACCAAATACAATATGAGTGTACCACAATAATAAATAAATGAAAATGAGGCCAACGACTATTGGGTAAACGACAAATACTAAAGAAAAATATTTATCAAACAACCCTACCTACTCCACTAAAAAACGCAGAAATATAATCATCCAGAATAAGTGAAAACCACCATCACTTGAAGGAGTAGAGAAGAAGAATAACAAAGAGTGAAAAGAAAGAAGGATATTATCATGGAAAGAAGAGAAAAAGAAAGTTGTTTATTAAATGAACCATGTAACCCCAAGAGTGTCTATAAAATCAAGTATTAATATGTTGTTATTATGTTATCACATTGTATTACAATTATCAAATATTGTATACCCAATAACTCACCAACACAAGAAGAGGCTATTCTTATGGAAAGAAGAAAAAGAAAAATGTTTATTAAGTGAATATTGTATATAAAAGAAGAAATTTTATTAATCAAATATTGTATTAAATATTGAACGAAAAATGTTTGTCAAATGAATGTTATATGTAACACGAGAAAAAGAAGACTAGTATCTGATGACTAAACCATAACGAAAACAAGCAACTAGTGAACACACTTAAGATATTTTAAACAATGTTTACTATCACTTTGAGAAAAATTGTGTACTATTCAAAATAAAATGTTGAAAAATTATGACATTTGCTAGAGGAGAAAAGGAGACCATTAATGAGAATATTATGTAGAAAAGATTGTGAAAAGGAGAATTGACCAAGAAAAAAGAAGAAAGAACCAATCAATGTAAAGAACAATTTTGTCACGATAAGGAGAGAAGAAAAAGTGAAGAATATTTACAAATGCTATTTGTCAACAACATTAACTAATGAAGATCTGCAGAAGTGAAGAAGGAATCCAGAAGAGAGTGTATAATAAAATATAAAAGGCAAGAAAATGAATAACCCCAAGAGTGTTTATTACTATTAGTCGAAAGAGACTGCTTATGAGTATTATTATTTGATGAATTGACTGTAGAAAAGTTCCAGCAATCATTTAACTGGGCAGGGATGAGGTACCCCTGATCTCAGAAAGAATGTAGTTATGGACGACGGAGTTAGGTAAGCCATAGAGCCCACCCGAATCGATTCCAGCTACCAAGTTAGGGAAAAATGTTAGGGAAATTAAATATTTAAGGGAAAAAACATGACAAGCCAAGAATATAATTAAACAAGATTCCAAGAGTATGAAGAAGAAGGAGATGTAGAGAATATAGTGAACTGAAGACAAGTGTAAGAGTAAATACAAGATATGAAAACATTATATGTGACTTAAGAGTGAAATAAAAAATTGATAATTTCTTCAATCATAAAACGAAGATATCAGAAATGATCAATTCTAATAAGGAGGCAATATGTAACAGTACATATGTCACCACATCCACCTAAGTACTGAAAATTAATTTAAAGGCCACCACTAGAAAAAATATATTAAAAGGTCTAGAATACCACCAAGTATACTAAAGAAAAGTACCATAAGTTTGAATAAGTGAAGCATCATTGAAAGGAATTCACTAGTAAATGCACCAAGAAAGAAGAAAAGAAGAATAAAGACGAGACGACCGACATACTATACCCAATAGATCAGTAAGAAGGACACAACACAACAAAAGAAAAAAGAAAAATCAGTGAGAAGGACACAAGACAACAAAAGAAAAAAAGAAGAGTCAGGGAGAAGGATACAACAAGGACAACTTCAAGAAAGAAGAAGGAAGAAACAGTGTGAAGAAGACAAGTGAAAACCTCATCACGTATAAAATGAACAATAGTGAGGAGGAGATCAGTGAAGAAAGAAGAAAGAAGAAGGAAGATAACCAGACCAAACACAAGAATAAGGGAAGAAAATTGAAGTATAACAAACTAACATAAACATTGAAAGAATAATTGTATTAAGAAGAAGGAAGAAGTGTTAAATAATTATGTGATATAGATCCCTAAGCTGTATAGTAAAGTCAACACTGACAACAACTCATTTAATGAACACATTTATTGTTTATGTGAAACACATTATTGTAAATAAGGATTAAATATTGTAAATAAAGAGTCACAAGCAACCTGAATGAGGACAAGATGAGTTTATGATAGCTAAATGATGTGTAGTTATAGAATAAACAGAGGAATATGCAACCAAAATAGTGAATGACCAATTGTACAGTGGGAATGATGTATATACAAACTCACTAATTAACAACAAATAAGATAATACAGGAGTAAACTAAATGTAAACTATTGATAACCAATAACCAATGTACAAACATGAAACGAAAACCAGTCGAATAGACTAAGATAGAAATACACAGCCATAAACAACACACTAATGTTTACTGAACCTATGACATAACCTAATCTGGGCATTCAGTTTCAAATAAAACTTGATAAAAAATGAATCAAAACAATGTTAGACCAAAATGTAATGAGCTAGGAAGTAAATAGAGCATATAAGGAATGTTTTGTACACGATAGCTAATCGTATAACAGAATATAAAAGCTATATTTATGTAATATAAGTATGACCAAATGCTGGTAATGGCAAAGTGACACTATGCAACCAAAATTATGTAATAAACACATTGTACAAAGAAAGTAACCCAATTAATGATTTGATTTCAGACAGAATATTATTCATATGAGCAATTGCAACCAAAATAACCACTTAAATCGTTTATATAAATGTAATTATAACTAAACCATTATGACAAGTAGCTGCAAGTAAAATTTACAGCAACCAAACTTTGCTAATAACAGAGTCAAATGCAGAGTGAACTGCATCACAATAACGATAAGGTCCTAGTGACTATTTCAGTTATCAATTAGAAAACAATACAACTAAAATGTCTATGATATTAAGCATACTACCAAGTAACGCCATATAGGCATAACAAGCCTGATTCATAAGTGATAGTTAAGGCATTAAACAAATAATGTAGGAAAAAAGAACACTGTCAGTAGTGACTTAACCCATCAATATTTAATTACAACATGTTAAAAGCTAATTAAATACTCTTATTACTGAGTAATAAGCAAAACAAAAATGTATGACAATAAGTTTAAGTGTGAATCTATGAAAACGACATAGTATTAATATTAGGACATAGTTTTAAGGGAAAATTCTACAGTAGCTTAAGAATGAGACATTACAATAGAAAATAAAATAAAAACCATGAAATATTAATAATTAATGGTTTAATGGACAATAAGCATAAATGCTAAGTGCTAAGTCAGCTAACCCTAATCAGAAATATATGATAAGGGGACTCAAATTAATCGTCTTTCAAAAACACGAACAATGAGAGTAAGCACAACATCCTCAGTACAATTATAAGAAAGATATTAGACTTTTAAAAATAATTGTATTGTGCTTAGCCCTTCCGCGTGGGCGTGTGAACCAGAATTTGTTAATCTTGTTCCCAAAGACTGACGCTTATGATAGCGTCTATTTTGACGAAGTCTACCATAAATCAACGAATTGGAAAAAACTGACCAATCAGAGCCTATAAAAAATCCGAAATTCATCATTCCATCCGAGGAACCACAGACAGTCTTTCAACAAGAACGAAGCGGACTGCACGCTCGCCGACGCCTCAGAAAAACGTGCATTTGACAGCAACACAGCGTCAACCATATTAACCTCAAAGTGAGACATAAATTACCTACATTGAAGAATCAGTGCAGTATATTTACAAGTGTACTCTATTCGGAGTTTATGCGCATAGGAGTGTGTGCAGTGTTGTGATCAAGTTTAAATAATTAAGTAATAAGTTTTAATTAATGAAAAAAGTGTTTATAATTAAAAAAGTGTAACCCTTCGAACGACGAGAGATGCAACTATTCATAACCACAAATATAATGTTATGATTAGTTTATAAGCATAATAACTGAACGCTAAAAGCGATAAAAAATTGAAATATAGAACCAATTAAATTCCCTATCCTTAACAGAAGGGAACTGATAAAATACAAATGAACAATGTTGAAATTGAACGTTCTGAGTAATGACAGTTTTAACTATTTGTATACAATAAATACCTAGGATAAGTAAAGACATTGTAACATCAATGAAGAGTATACGTGCTCTTATGCTATCAGTAGACTAGAGTATGAAATATTTTGTTCCTAAATTCAATTAATAGTTTTCGCCGGAGTGCGATAACTATAATAAATAAATTACCATTACCTGAAATAGGAATATCCAATTTCACAGATGATTGTAGTACCTGATACTGGATTATCACAATTACTATTAATTAATAATAAATAATTCACTACTTTTAACCAAATAAGGTTGCACTAAACAATATGTAAAGCATGTGCCTAACTATGAACAGTAGTTCATATTTTATCTTTTTTCATTAATAATCATTGAATTTTTATTTTATATGTTTGTTCTAACCGTAGCTATTATTTCAAATAAGTGTATTTTGCAGTCTAAAAGAACCTACTACTTTTATTATTATAATCATTATTAAATTTTCAAGTCGAACCATCCGACATAACCTATATGTTTGTCAACACATTGTATTACTAACCAGAGGCAGTCATGCCAACTCGAGCCCCTCATCATTAGTTTTAGAGTCAATGTTCACTTTTGAAATATTAATTGTTAACCAAAAAGAAGAGCAAAACGCCTTATTGTATTGAATTTCACTGTGTGTTATTTGAATAAATTACCATTATTATTTTTTACCGGTGAAAGAGTTGACTTTTATTGTATCAGTAAAAATACAGCTTAGAGGAGAAAAACGAGGCGGTTGGTACCATGCTGAGAATGCGAATTATTCAAATTGAATGATTCCATGTTTTGTTTACAACCGCTCAGATCAATACATTTACAATCTTATACAATAATACTATACATGAGTTATTATGTGTACCATGCCTATGTTTGTGTATGTTAGTGTATAGGAAGAAACAACTGATCTCCTCACAACCGCTGATCAACAAAGTGTCAACGGAACGTCAAGTGGACATCCTAACAGTGAATATAATACATAAAATTAAACTATTTAAACAGACAGCTAATCCGACGAAAAAAGAGTAAGTACCGACTTATTCAATCCTGGATTCAACAATAGGTTGAATTGAGGGGAATAAGTCATTAAACGGTAAAATAATAATAAAGTTGATATTAAATAATAACGATTAGCCGAGACCACGACCCATTAACAGTAAAAGAACCCTGAGACTACTAATTAATAATAATAATTAGACCATAAATTATAGACGTATTTTCGTCTTTCTACAAATTGGCTAGCCCAACAGTGTGGCTTTTAAATGAGAGTGTCATACGTTATTCTACAAATTGGCGCACAACGTTCGAGCGAAATTAGGCGGAAAAAATATCCAACCTAATTTACAAAAGAATCATCAACCTAATTTTCGAGGCAGCTGCAATACACAGGACCAAAAATGCAACGGAGAGCAACCTCTAAGAGACGTGCGGCGGAAGCAGATAAAGAAATAGACATGGATGATAAGGAGGCGACGCCAGTCGAAGATCTAGAAGAAATATTACCTCCTATAGAACCCAGCCGACCTGTACAACAAGAGGAACAAATTGAGAAACCCACACAAACAGGGGACGCAAACCTCCTGGAAATATTGAGGGCAATGAAGGCGTTAAAAGAAGAATTGAAGGAAGACGGCCAGAAGAATATTGAATTATTAAAAGAAGATTTTAACGAGAAATTAAATAAGAATAACGAGTCTTTGGAATCGATGAATAAGAAGATGGAAGATAGCCAGAAGAAGACGGAAGAATCGAAATATAGAATCCTTGAAGGAGGATTTCAAAGGGGAGTTAAACAAGAAGACAGAAGAAACAAATAAAATCATAGCTTCATTGAAAGAAGACACCCAAGAATTGAGCAAAAAGATTGATGACAGCATAGAAGATAGTAATAAGAAGATTGAAATTATCAACCAGAGACTTGAAGACAGTCACGAAAAATTGAATACGAAAATAGGAGAGGAGATAACCGAAGTTAGACGGGAAGTTTCTGAAATCGGCGAGAGGTGTGAAGAGAACCAGCAAGAAATACAGAGAACAAAGGAGACACTTCAAACCCGAGTAAATAACATCGAAGAATCCCATTTAAATAAATTCGAAGTCTTGACTAAGAAACAAGAAGACTTGGGAACGAGATGTGAAGAAATCACCGCCACCGTGAATGATGTTCGGGAGCAAGTACACACTGACAAGGAGAAGATGGCTGAACTTCAACGGCGAGAACTCAATAATTTCAGGGAAGAAATTAATTTATTCCGGAGTCAACCAATCCAAGTGACCGGAATAACGAACATAGAAAATCGTGAACTGATAAATTTCCAACATTATAAAAGGAATCCAATGGAGTTCATCGAAAGAGTGGAAGAAAATATCGCCCGTACACGCGAAACTAGATGGTCTACTATCAGAAACATGTTAGACGAGTACTTTAAGGACGTGCGCGATAATTGGTGGACGGCTACCCGACATGATATACAGAATTATGTAGAGTTCAAGGCGCTGTTTAAAACGAAATACTGGTCCGAATCGGCACAGAACATAGTGCGGGACGACATCTGCAACGGGAAGTATGACCGCAGCAAAGGGGCATCACTCACCGCATACTTCTTAGGCAAGGTGTGTATGGCCAGAAATCTTGAGCCAAAGATACCTGAAGAATGCCTCGTCACTAAATTGGCGTATCACTTCAAAGAGGGCGTGGCCAGAGCGAGACTGAACGGACAAATAAGAACAATCCAAACTATGTCCGCGTTATTAGAAAATTATGAGCAGGAGAAGTATTATCGGAGGAGTCAGCAGGGACCAGACCCATACTTTGATAGAACCGGTCAGGCCGGATACCGAAATAATTATCGAGGTAATTATAATAATTCAAACCGAGATAATACTGACCAGAATCCGAGGCCAAATAGTAACGGGAATAATCCTCCGCCAGATAGGAATAACACGAACTATAGGCCAAATTATAATAATAATTATAATCAGAATCCTCCTAATAACAACCACCGTCCTAATTATAATAGTGGAAATCAACATCGGCCAAATAATGGTAACCACCCCTACCGTCCAAATAATAACAATCGCCAGTACCGACCAAACAACGGGAATAACCACAACCCGAGCAATTTCAGAAGAGCTAATTACGTTCGTGCTGACGACAGAAATGGGGGGAGACGCTTCTATCAGGGACGTCGAAGCTTCAATGAAGATAATAACCCGTATAGTCAGGACGTAAGGAGTAGCGAATCCGAGTACGACACACGAAGGAGCCGCAGTAGCGAAGATATAAACAGAAATAATAATAGCGGACGTCAATACAACCATCCGACTAGACCCGAAGGAAGGGAGGATGCCGAAAATGTACGGCGGGTTCATCATATTGAAGGAGTCAGATCCGGACGCGGGAACCAAGGACAGGACGATCCATCTACGAGGGTCCGGATGGCTTACAATCAACAAAACCCACCAGAACGCTGGCTTCCTTTAAGAGGCACGGGATTCCAATCCAACACACCTCAAAGAGGGGGAGACGAAATAGATGAAGAAGAGGAAACGGCCGACCGATGGAACGCCTAATCCAAATTAAACAAACCAAAATTTTTTACCAAATACAATATGAGTGTACCACAATAATAAATAAATGAAAATGAGGCCAACGACTATTGGGTAAACGACAAATACTAAAGAAAAATATTTATCAAACAACCCTACCTACTCCACTAAAAAACGCAGAAATATAATCATCCAGAATAAGTGAAAACCACCATCACTTGAAGGAGTAGAGAAGAAGAATAACAAAGAGTGAAAAGAAAGAAGGATATTATCATGGAAAGAAGAGAAAAAGAAAGTTGTTTATTAAATGAACCATGTAACCCCAAGAGTGTCTATAAAATCAAGTATTAATATGTTGTTATTATGTTATCACATTGTATTACAATTATCAAATATTGTATACCCAATAACTCACCAACACAAGAAGAGGCTATTCTTATGGAAAGAAGAAAAAGAAAAATGTTTATTAAGTGAATATTGTATATAAAAGAAGAAATTTTATTAATCAAATATTGTATTAAATATTGAACGAAAAATGTTTGTCAAATGAATGTTATATGTAACACGAGAAAAAGAAGACTAGTATCTGACGACTAAACCATAACGAAAACAAGCAACTAGTGAACACACTTAAGATATTTTAAACAATGTTTACTATCACTTTGAGAAAAATTGTGTACTATTCAAAATAAAATGTTGAAAAATTATGACATTTGCTAGAGGAGAAAAGGAGACCATTAATGAGAATATTATGTAGAAAAGATTGTGAAAAGGAGAATTGACCAAGAAAAAAGAAGAAAGAACCAATCAATGTAAAGAACAATTTTGTCACGATAAGGAGAGAAGAAAAAGTGAAGAATATTTACAAATGCTATTTGTCAACAACATTAACTAATGAAGATCTGCAGAAGTGAAGAAGGAATCCAGAAGAGAGTGTATAATAAAATATAAAAGGCAAGAAAATGAATAACCCCAAGAGTGTTTATTACTATTAGTCGAAAGAGACTGCTTATGAGTATTATTATTTGATGAATTGACTGTAGAAAAGTTCCAGCAATCATTTAACTGGGCAGGGATGAGGTACCCCTGATCTCAGAAAGAATGTAGTTATGGACGACGGAGTTAGGTAAGCCATAGAGCCCACCCGAATCGATTCCAGCTACCAAGTTAGGGAAAAATGTTAGGGAAATTAAATATTTAAGGGAAAAAACATGACAAGCCAAGAATATAATTAAACAAGATTCCAAGAGTATGAAGAAGAAGGAGATGTAGAGAATATAGTGAACTGAAGACAAGTGTAAGAGTAAATACAAGATATGAAAACATTATATGTGACTTAAGAGTGAAATAAAAAATTGATAATTTCTTCAATCATAAAACGAAGATATCAGAAATGATCAATTCTAATAAGGAGGCAATATGTAACAGTACATATGTCACCACATCCACCTAAGTACTGAAAATTAATTTAAAGGCCACCACTAGAAAAAATATATTAAAAGGTCTAGAATACCACCAAGTATACTAAAGAAAAGTACCATAAGTTTGAATAAGTGAAGCATCATTGAAAGGAATTCACTAGTAAATGCACCAAGAAAGAAGAAAAGAAGAATAAAGACGAGACGACCGACATACTATACCCAATAGATCAGTAAGAAGGACACAACACAACAAAAGAAAAAAGAAAAATCAGTGAGAAGGACACAAGACAACAAAAGAAAAAAAGAAGAGTCAGGGAGAAGGATACAACAAGGACAACTTCAAGAAAGAAGAAGGAAGAAACAGTGTGAAGAAGACAAGTGAAAACCTCATCACGTATAAAATGAACAATAGTGAGGAGGAGATCAGTGAAGAAAGAAGAAAGAAGAAGGAAGATAACCAGACCAAACACAAGAATAAGGGAAGAAAATTGAAGTATAACAAACTAACATAAACATTGAAAGAATAATTGTATTAAGAAGAAGGAAGAAGTGTTAAATAATTATGTGATATAGATCCCTAAGCTGTATAGTAAAGTCAACACTGACAACAACTCATTTAATGAACACATTTATTGTTTATGTGAAACACATTATTGTAAATAAGGATTAAATATTGTAAATAAAGAGTCACAAGCAACCTGAATGAGGACAAGATGAGTTTATGATAGCTAAATGATGTGTAGTTATAGAATAAACAGAGGAATATGCAACCAAAATAGTGAATGACCAATTGAACAGTGGGAATGATGTATATACAAACTCACTAATTAACAACAAATAAGATAATACAGGAGTAAACTAAATGTAAACTATTGATAACCAATAACCAATGTACAAACATGAAACGAAAACCAGTCGAATAGACTAAGATAGAAATACACAGCCATAAACAACACACTAATGTTTACTGAACCTATGACATAACCTAATCTGGGCATTCAGTTTCAAATAAAACTTGATAAAAAATGAATCAAAACAATGTTAGACCAAAATGTAATGAGCTAGGAAGTAAATAGAGCATATAAGGAATGTTTTGTACACGATAGCTAATCGTATAACAGAATATAAAAGCTATATTTATGTAATATAAGTATGACCAAATGCTGGTAATGGCAAAGTGACACTATGCAACCAAAATTATGTAATAAACACATTGTACAAAGAAAGTAACCCAATTAATGATTTGATGTCAGACAGAATATTATTCATATGAGCAATTGCAACCAAAATAACCACTTAAATCGTTTATATAAATGTAATTATAACTAAACCATTATGACAAGTAGCTGCAAGTAAAATTTACAGCAACCAAACTTTGCTAATAACAGAGTCAAATGCAGAGTGAACTGCATCACAATAACGATAAGGTCCTAGTGACTATTTCAGTTATCAATTAGAAAACAATACAACTAAAATGTCTATGATATTAAGCATACTACCAAGTAACGCCATATAGGCATAACAAGCCTGATTCATAAGTGATAGTTAAGGCATTAAACAAATAATGTAGGGAAAAAGAACACTGTCAGTAGTGACTTAACCCATCAATATTTAATTACAACATGTTAAAAGCTAATTAAATACTCTTATTACTGAGTAATAAGCAAAACAAAAATGTATGACAATAAGTTTAAGTGTGAATCTATGAAAACGGACATAGTATTAATATTAGGACATAGTTTTAAGGGAAAATTCTACAGTAGCTTAAGAATGAGACATTACAATAGAAAATAAAATAAAAACCATGAAATATTAATAATTAATGGTTTAATGGACAATAAGCATAAATGCTAAGTGCTAAGTCAGCTAACCCTAATCAGAAATATATGATAAGGGGACTCAAATTAATCGTCTTTCAAAAACACGAACAATGAGAGTAAGCACAACATCCTCAGTACAATTATAAGAAAGATATTAGACTTTTAAAAATAATTGTATTGTGCTTAGCCCTTCCGCATGGGCGTGTGAACCAGAATTTGTTAATCTTGTTCCCAAAGACTGACGCTTATGATAGCGTCTATTTTGACGAAGTCTACCGTAAATCAACGAATTGGAAAAAACTGACCAATCAGAGCCTATAAAAAATCCGAAATTCATCATTCCATCCGAGGAACCAGAGACAGTCTTTCAACAAGAACGAAGCGGACTGCACGCTCGCCGACGCCTCAGAAAAACGTGCATTTGACAGCAACACAGCGTCAACCATATTAACCTCAAAGTGAGACATAAATTACCTACATTGAAGAATCAGTGCAGTATATTTACAAGTGTACTCTATTCGGAGTTTATGCGCATAGGAGTGTGTGCAGTGTTGTGATCAAGTTTAAATAATTAAGTAATAAGTTTTAGTTAATGAAAAAAGTGTTTATAATTAAAAAAGTGTAACCCTTCGAACGACGAGAGATGCAAATATTCATAACCACAAATATAATGTTATGATTAGTTTATAAGCATAATAACTGAACGCTAAAAGCGATAAAAAATTGAAATATAGAACCAATTAAATTCCCTATCCTTAACAGAAGGGAACTGATAAAATACAAATGAACAATGTTGAAATTGAACGTTCTGAGTAATGACAGTTTTAACTATTTGTATACAATAAATACCTAGGATAAGTAAAGACATTGTAACATCAATGAAGAGTATATGTGCTCTTATGCTATCAGTAGACTAGAGTATGAAATATTTTGTTCCTAAATTCAATTAATAGTTTTCGCCGGAGTGCGATAACTATAATAAATAAATTACCATTACCTGAAATAGGAATATCCAATTTCACAGATGATTGTAGTACCTGATACTGGATTATCACAATTACTATTAATTAATAATAAATAATTCACTACTTTTAACCAAATAAGGTTGCACTAAACAATATGTAAAGCATGTGCCTAACTATGAACAGTAGTTCATATTTTATCTTTTTTCATTAATAATCATTGAATTTTTATTTTATATGTTTGTTCTAACCGTAGCTATTATTTCAAATAAGTGTATTTTGCAGTCTAAAAGAACCTACTACTTTTATTATTATAATCATTATTAAATTTTCAAGTCGAACCATCCGACATAACCTATATGTTTGTCAACACATTGTATTACTAACCAGAGGCAGTCATGCCAACTCGAGCTCATCATTAGTTTTAGAGTCAATGTTCACTTTTGAAATATTAATTGTTAACCAAAAAGAAGAGCAAAACGCCTTATTGTATTGAATTTCACTGTGTGTTATTTGAATAAATTACCATTATTATTTTTTACCGGTGAAAGAGTTGACTTTTATTGTATCAGTAAAAATACAGCTTAGAGGAGAAAAACGAGGCGGTTGGTACCATGCTGAGAATGCGAATTATTCAAATTGAATGATTCCATGTTTTGTTTACAACCGCTCAGATCAATACATTTACAATCTTATACAATAATACTATACATGAGTTATTATGTGTACCATGCCTATGTTTGTGTATGTTAGTGTATAGGAAGAAACAACTGATCTCCTCACAACCGCTGATCAACAAAGTGTCAACGGAACGTCAAGTGGACATCCTAACAGTGAATATAACACATAAAATTAAACTATTTAAACAGACAGCTAATCCGACGAAAAAAGAGTAAGTACCGACTTATTCAATCCTGGATTCAACAATAGGTTGAATTGAGGGGAATAAGTCATTAAACGGTAAAATAATAATAAAGTTGATATTAAATAATAACGATTAGCCGAGACCACGACCCATTAACAGTAAAAGAACCCTGAGACTACTAATTAATAATAATAATTAGACCATAAATTATAGACGTATTTTCGTCTTTCTACAAATTGGCTAGCCCAACAGTGTGGCTTTTAAATGAGAGTGTCATACGTTATTCTACAAATTGGCGCACAACGTTCGAGCGAAATTAGGCGGAAAAAATATCCAACCTAATTTACAAAAGAATCATCAACCTAATTTTCGAGGCAGCTGCAATACACAGGACCAAAAATGCAACGGAGAGCAACCTCTAAGAGACGTGCGGCGGAAGCAGATAAAGAAATAGACATGGATGATAAGGAGGCAACGCCAGTCGAAGATCTAGAAGAAATATTACCTCCTATAGAACCCAGCCGACCTGTACAACAAGAGGAACAAATTGAGAAACCCACACAAACAGGGGACGCAAACCTCCTGGAAATATTGAGGGCAATGAAGGCGTTAAAAGAAGAATTGAAGGAAGACGGCCAGAAGAATATTGAATTATTAAAAGAAGATTTTAACGAGAAATTAAATAAGAATAACGAGTCTTTGGAATCGATGAATAAGAAGATGGAAGATAGCCAGAAGAAGACGGAAGAATCGCTGAACAAAAATATTGAATTATTAAAGGAAGACTTGAAGGAAGACAGCCAGAAGAATATTGCGTTATTAAAAGAAGATTTTAACGAGAAATTAATTAAAAATAACGAGTCCCTGACCAAAAATATGGAGTCGATTCACAAGAAGATGGATGACAACCAGAAAAATAATGAATTATTAACCAAAAATATAGAATCCTTGAAGGAGGATTTCAAAGGGGAGTTAAACAAGAAGACAGAAGAAACAAATAAAATCATAGCTTCATTGAAAGAAGACACCCAAGAATTGAGCAAGAAGATTGATGACAGCATAGAAGATAGTAATAAGAAGATTGAAATTATCAACCAGAGACTTGAAGACAGTCACGAAAAATTGAATACGAAAATAGGAGAGGAGATAACCGAAGTTAGACGGGAAGTTTCTGAAATCGGCGAGAGGTGTGAAGAGAACCAGCAAGAAATACAGAGAACAAAGGAGACACTTCAAACCCGAGTAAATAACATCGAAGAATCCCATTTAAATAAATTCGAAGTCTTGACTAAGAAACAAGAAGACTTGGGAACGAGATGTGAAGAAATCACCGCCACCGTGAATGATGTTCGGGAGCAAGTACACACTGACAAGGAGAAGATGGCTGAACTTCAACGGCGAGAACTCAATAATTTCAGGGAAGAAATTAATTTATTCCGGAGTCAACCAATCCAAGTGACCGGAATAACGAACATAGAAAATCGTGAACTGATAAATTTCCAACATTATAAAAGGAATCCAATGGAGTTCATCGAAAGAGTGGAAGAAAATATCGCCCGTACACGCGAAACTAGATGGTCTACTATCAGAAACATGTTAGACGAGTACTTTAAGGACGTGCGCGATAATTGGTGGACGGCTACCCGACATGATATACAGAATTATGCAGAGTTCAAGGCGCTGTTTAAAACGAAATACTGGTCCGAATCGGCACAGAACATAGTGCGGGACGACATCTGCAACGGGAAGTATGACCGCAGCAAAGGGGCATCACTCACCGCATACTTCTTAGGCAAGGTGTGTATGGCCAGAAATCTTGAGCCAAAGATACCTGAAGAATGCCTCGTCACTAAATTGGCGTATCACTTCGAAGAGGGCGTGGCCAGAGCGAGACTGAACGGACAAATAAGAACAATCCAAACTATGTCCGCGTTATTAGAAAATTATGAGCAGAAGTATTATCGGAGGAGTCGGCAGGGACCAGACCCATACTTTGATAGAACCGGTCAGGCCGGATACCGAAATAATTATCGAGGTAATTATAATAATTCAAACCGAGATAATACTGACCAGAATCCGAGGCCAAATAGTAACGGGAATAATCATCCGCCAGATAGGAATAACACGAACTATAGGCCAAATTATAATAATAATTATAATCAGAATCCTCCTAATATCAACCACCGTCCTAATTATAATAGTGGAAATCAACATCGGCCAAATAATGGTAACCACCCCTACCGTCCAAATAATAACAATCGCCAGTACCGACCGAACAACGGGAATAACCACAACCCGAGCAATTTCAGAAGAGCTAATTACATTCGTGCTGACGACAGAAACGGGGGGAGACGCTTCTATCAGGGACGTCGAAGCTTCAATGAAGATAATAACCCGTATAGTCAGGACGTAAGGAGTAGCGAATCCGGGTACGACACACGAAGGAGCCGCAGTAGCGAAGATATAAACAGAAATAATAATAGCGGACGTCAATACAACCATCCGACTAGACCCGAAGGAAGGGAGGATGCCGAAAATGTACGGCGGGTTCATCATATTGAAGGAGTCAGATCCGGACGCGGGAACCAAGGACAGGACGATCCATCTACGAGGGTCCGGATGGCTTACAATCAACAAAACCCACCAGAACGCTGGCTTCCTTTAAGAGGCACGGGATTCCAATCCAACACACCTCAAAGAGGGGGAGACGAAATAGATGAAGAAGAGGAAACGGCCGACCGATGGAACGCCTAATCCAAATTAAACAAACCAAAATTTTTTACCAAATACAATATGAGTGTACCACAATAATAAATAAATGAAAATGAGGCCAACGACTATTGGGTAAACGACAAATACTAAAGAAAAATATTTATCAAACAACCCTACCTACTCCACTAAAAAACGCAGAAATATAATCATCCAGAATAAGTGAAAACCACCATCACTTGAAGGAGTAGAGAAGAAGAATAACAAAGAGTGAAAAGAAAGAAGGATATTATCATGGAAAGAAGAGAAAAAGAAAGTTGTTTATTAAATGAACCATGTAACCCCAAGAGTGTCTATAAAATCAAGTATTAATATGTTGTTATTATGTTATCACATTGTATTACAATTATCAAATATTGTATACCCAATAACTCACCAACACAAGAAGAGGCTATTCTTATGGAAAGAAGAAAAAGAAAAATGTTTATTAAGTGAATATTGTATATAAAAGAAGAAATTTTATTAATCAAATATTGTATTAAATATTGAACGAAAAATGTTTGTCAAATGAATGTTATATGTAACACGAGAAAAAGAAGACTAGTATCTGATGACTAAACCATAACGAAAACAAGCAACTAGTGAACACACTTAAGATATTTTAAACAATGTTTACTATCACTTTGAGAAAAATTGTGTACTATTCAAAATAAAATGTTGAAAAATTATGACATTTGCTAGAGGAGAAAAGGAGACCATTAATGAGAATATTATGTAGAAAAGATTGTGAAAAGGAGAATTGACCAAGAAAAAAGAAGAAAGAACCAATCAATGTAAAGAACAATTTTGTCACGATAAGGAGAGAAGAAAAAATGAAAAATATTTACAAATGCTATTTGTCAACAACATTAACTAATGAAGATCTGCAGAAGTGAAGAAGGAATCCAGAAGAGAGTGTATAATAAAATATAAAAGGCAAGAAAATGAATAACCCCAAGAGTGTTTATTATTATTAGTCGAAAGAGACTGCTTATGAGTATTATTATTTGATGAATTGACTGTAGAAAAGTTCCAGCAATCATTTAACTGGGCAGGGATGAGGTACCCCTGATCTCAGAAAGAATGTAGTTATGGACGACGGAGTTAGGTAAGCCATAGAGCCCACCCGAATCGATTCCAGCTACCAAGTTAGGGAAAAATGTTAGGGAAATTAAATATTTAAGGGAAAAAACATGACAAGCCAAGAATATAATTAAACAAGATTCCAAGAGTATGAAGAAGAAGGAGATGTAGAGAATATAGTGAACTGAAGACAAGTGTAAGAGTAAATACAAGATATGAAAACATTATATGTGACTTAAGAGTGAAATAAAAAATTGATAATTTCTTCAATCATAAAACGAAGATATCAGAAATGATCAATTCTAATAAGGAGGCAATATGTAACAGTACATATGTCACCACATCCACCTAAGTACTGAAAATTAATTTAAAGGCCACCACTAGAAAAAATACATTAAAAGGTCTAGAATACCACCAAGTATACTAAAGAAAAGTACCATAAGTTTGAATAAGTGAAGCATCATTGAAAGGAATTCACTAGTAAATGCACCAAGGAAGAAGAAAAGAAGAATAAAGACGAGACGACCGACATACTATACCCAATAGATCAGTAAGAAGGACACAACACAACAAAAGAAAAAAGAAAAATCAGTGAGAAGGACACAAGACAACAAAAGAAAAAAAGAAGAGTCAGGGAGAAGGATACAACAAGGACAACTTCAAGAAAGAAGAAGGAAGAAACAGTGTGAAGAAGACAAGTGAAAACCTCATCACGTATAAAATGAACAATAGTGAGGAGGAGATCAGTGAAGAAAGAAGAAAGAAGAAGGAAGATAACCAGACCAAACACAAGAATAAGGGAAGAAAATTGAAGTATAACAAACTAACATAAACATTGAAAGATTAATTGTATTAAGAAGAAGGAAGAAGTGTTAAATAATTATGTGATATAGATCCCTAAGCTGTATAGTAAAGTCAACACTGACAACAACTCATTTAATGAACACATTTATTGTTTATGTGAAACACATTATTGTAAATAAGGATTAAATATTGTAAATAAAGAGTCACAAGCAACCTGAATGAGGACAAGATGAGTTTATGATAGCTAAATGATGTGTAGTTATAGAATAAACAGAGGAATATGCAACCAAAATAGTGAATGACCAATTGTACAGTGGGAATGATGTATATACAAACTCACTAATTAACAACAAATAAGATAATACAGGAGTAAACTAAATGTAAACTATTGATAACCAATAACCAATGTACAAACATGAAACGAAAACCAGTCGAATAGACTAAGATAGAAATACACAGCCATAAACAACACACTAATGTTTACTGAACCTATGACATAACCTAATCTGGGCATTCAGTTTCCAATAAAACTTGATAAAAAATGAATCAAAACAATGTTAGACCAAAATGTAATGAGCTAGGAAGTAAATAGAGCATATAAGGAATGTTTTGTACACGATAGCTAATCGTATAACAGAATATAAAAGCTATATTTATGTAATATAAGTATGACCAAATGCTGGTAATGGCAAAGTGACACTATGCAACCAAAATTATGTAATAAACACATTGTACAAAGAAAGTAACCCAATTAATGATTTGATGTCAGACAGAATATTATTCATATGAGCAATTGCAACCAAAATAACCATTTAAATCGTTTATATAAATGTAATTATAACTAAACCATTATGACAAGTAGCTGCAAGTAAAATTTACAGCAACCAAACTTTGCTAATAATAGAGTCAAATGCAGAGTGAACTGCATCACAATAACGATAAGGTCCTAGTGACTATTTCAGTTATCAATTAGAAAACAATACAACTAAAATGTCTATGATATTAAGCATACTACCAAGTAACGCCATATAGGCATAACAAGCCTGATTCATAAGTGATAGTTAAGGCATTAAACAAATAATGTAGGGAAAAAGAACACTGTCAGTAGTGACTTAACCCATTAATATTTAATTACAACATGTTAAAAGCTAATTAAATACTCTTATTACTGAGTAATAAGCAAAACAAAAATGTATGACAATAAGTTTAAGTGTGAATCTATGAAAACGGACATAGTATTAATATTAGGACATAGTTTTAAGGGAAAATTCTACAGTAGCTTGAGAATGAGACATTACAATAGAAAATAAAATAAAAACCATGAAATATTAATAATTAATGGTTTAATGGACAATAAGCATAAATGCTAAGTGCTAAGTCAGCTAACCCTAATCAGAAATATATGATAAGGGGACTCAAATTAATCGTCTTTCAAAAACACGAACAATGAGAGTAAGCACAACATCCTCAGTACAATTATAAGAAAGATATTAGACTTTTAAAAATAATTGTATTTTGCTTAGCCCTTCCGCGTGGGCGTGTGAACCAGAATTTGTTAATCTTGTTCCCAAAGACTGACGCTTATGATAGCGTCTATTTTGACGAAGTCTACCGTAAATCAACGAATTGGAAAAAACTGACCAATCAGAGCCTATAAAAAATCCGAAATTCATCATTCCATCCGAGGAACCACAGACAGTCTTTCAACAAGAACGAAGCGGACTGCACACTCGCCGACGCCTCAGAAAAACGTGCATTTGACAGCAACACAGCGTCAACCATATTAACCTCAAAGTGAGACATAAATTACCTACATTGAAGAATCAGTGCAGTATATTTACAAGTGTACTCTATTCGGAGTTTATGCGCATAGGAGTGTGTGCAGTGTTGTGATCAAGTTTAAATAATTAATTAATAAGTTTTAATTAATGAAAAAAGTGTTTATAATTAAAAAAGTGTAACCCTTCGAACGACGAGAGACGCAACTATTCATAACCACAAATATAATGTTATGATTAGTTTATAAGCATAATAACTGAACGCTAAAAGCGATAAAAAATTGAAATATAGAACCAATTAAATTCCCTATCCTTAACAGAAGGGAACTGATAAAATACAAATGAACAATGTTGAAATTGAGCGTTCTGAGTAATGACAGTTTTAACTATTTGTATACAATAAATACCTAGGATAAGTAAAGACATTGTAACATCAATGAAGAGTATATGTGCTCTTATGCTATCAGTAGACTAGAATATGAAATATTTTGTTCCTAAATTCAATTAATAGTTTTCGCCGGAGTGCGATAACTATAATAAATAAATTACCATTACCTGAAATAGGAATATCCAATTTCACAGATGATTGTAGTACCTGATACTGGAATATCACAATTACTATTAATTAATAATAAATAATTCACTACTTTTAACCAAATAAGGTTGCACTAAACAATATGTAAAGCATGTGCCTAACTATGAACAGTAGTTCATATTTTATCTTTTTTCATTAATAATCATTGAATTTTTATTTTATATGTTTGTTCTAACCGTAGCTATTATTTCAAATTGTAACGAGCTTTTCGCCGCGTTACAAATCCAGGGAACCCTTCGTAATTAAACTCCGTTAATCAGAAGGGCTGCCTACGTTGTAACAGAATTGATCACAAATAATTAAAATAACATATTACTTACTAGCTGTGTAATTGTTTACTTAGTGTAAGGAAACAATGGCAAGGTATACAATTGATTTACGCACTACTCATATGTGTGTAACAAGAAGACTTCTCTTTATTCAACATTTAAGAAAAACATAGACTGACTGATGCCATGACATTACTAATTCAATTATTAAATTATCGAAAGGTTTCTTTAAACTTTTGGCATCAAACTAGATTCTATATAGTTATACCTCGGATCCGGGTGAACTTTCTGTATTAAAACTTTTAATTATACTCTTTTCATGATATTAGCTTGCAAGACTTTCTTTAATTCAACATTTAAGAATGGTATTATTGCTTGAGTTATATTACTCTACATTAACATATAAACTGTTACAACGTATGAAGTTAGAATAGTTACATGAAATATTAATTAATAAGATATAATCTTATAAACATTAGATTTAATTTATAAGTCTTTACAAAGTTAATCGTTTCTGAAAAGTCTCTTTCAAGATGTGTTGTGTAACAAATATTCGTAACCCTCGATAGACAGGCTATCGAGTCACCTTTTAATTGGTATGCAGAAGACTCCTCCTGGGGTATCAGTCTCGGGAAACAGGAACAGCTACGTCGTCATCTCGGTCTGGCTTTCCTCTGTAAAGGGCTCCAAAAGTTAGCAGGTAGAACAATATGTCATGTAGTTATCTACGATGATCGTGTAGATTCTCGGATGTCCTGATCTGCATATTCTGTCACGTGCAGTAGAGTTTGTGGCTTCTGCTAGTTCACATCTCCGGGTATTACTTTGGAATAGCTTTTATACGTTGAAGTACGTAGTCATCTTGTGTTACACTTTTAGTTACGTTTCAATACTTTTTGTTTTACATAACTTTAAACTTATTGTCTATTCACATGACTACATTAATTAATACATCCAGATTATTTAACAAACTACATCTGGTACACTTTCTGAAGATGAAACCAAATATGATACACATATAATCATCAACGCAGAAATATAATCATCCAGAATAAGTGAAAACCACCATCACTTGAAGGAGTAGAGAAGAAGAATAACAAAGAGTGAAAAGAAAGAAGGATATTATCATGGAAAGAAGAGAAAAAGAAAGTTGTTTATTAAATGAACCATGTAACCCCAAGAGTGTCTATAAAATCAAGTATTAATATGTTGTTATTATGTTATCACATTGTATTACAATTATCAAATATTGTATACCCAATAACTCACCAACACAAGAAGAGGCTATTCTTATGGAAAGAAGAAAAAGAAAAATGTTTATTAAGTGAATATTGTATATAAAAGAAGAAATTTTATTAATCAAATATTGTATTAAATATTGAACGAAAAATGTTTGTCAAATGAATGTTATATGTAACACGAGAAAAAGAAGACTAGTATCTGATGACTAAACCATAACGAAAACAAGCAACTAGTGAACACACTTAAGATATTTTAAACAATGTTTACTATCACTTTGAGAAAAATTGTGTACTATTCAAAATAAAATGTTGAAAAATTATGACATTTGCTAGAGGAGAAAAGGAGACCATTAATGAGAATATTATGTAGAAAAGATTGTGAAAAGGAGAATTGACCAAGAAAAAAGAAGAAAGAACCAATCAATGTAAAGAACAATTTTGTCACGATAAGGAGAGAAGAAAAAATGAAAAATATTTACAAATGCTATTTGTCAACAACATTAACTAATGAAGATCTGCAGAAGTGAAGAAGGAATCCAGAAGAGAGTGTATAATAAAATATAAAAGGCAAGAAAATGAATAACCCCAAGAGTGTTTATTATTATTAGTCGAAAGAGACTGCTTATGAGTATTATTATTTGATGAATTGACTGTAGAAAAGTTCCAGCAATCATTTAACTGGGCAGGGATGAGGTACCCCTGATCTCAGAAAGAATGTAGTTATGGACGACGGAGTTAGGTAAGCCATAGAGCCCACCCGAATCGATTCCAGCTACCAAGTTAGGGAAAAATGTTAGGGAAATTAAATATTTAAGGGAAAAAACATGACAAGCCAAGAATATAATTAAACAAGATTCCAAGAGTATGAAGAAGAAGGAGATGTAGAGAATATAGTGAACTGAAGACAAGTGTAAGAGTAAATACAAGATATGAAAACATTATATGTGACTTAAGAGTGAAATAAAAAATTGATAATTTCTTCAATCATAAAACGAAGATATCAGAAATGATCAATTCTAATAAGGAGGCAATATGTAACAGTACATATGTCACCACATCCACCTAAGTACTGAAAATTAATTTAAAGGCCACCACTAGAAAAAATACATTAAAAGGTCTAGAATACCACCAAGTATACTAAAGAAAAGTACCATAAGTTTGAATAAGTGAAGCATCATTGAAAGGAATTCACTAGTAAATGCACCAAGGAAGAAGAAAAGAAGAATAAAGACGAGACGACCGACATACTATACCCAATAGATCAGTAAGAAGGACACAACACAACAAAAGAAAAAAGAAAAATCAGTGAGAAGGACACAAGACAACAAAAGAAAAAAAGAAGAGTCAGGGAGAAGGATACAACAAGGACAACTTCAAGAAAGAAGAAGGAAGAAACAGTGTGAAGAAGACAAGTGAAAACCTCATCACGTATAAAATGAACAATAGTGAGGAGGAGATCAGTGAAGAAAGAAGAAAGAAGAAGGAAGATAACCAGACCAAACACAAGAATAAGGGAAGAAAATTGAAGTATAACAAACTAACATAAACATTGAAAGATTAATTGTATTAAGAAGAAGGAAGAAGTGTTAAATAATTATGTGATATAGATCCCTAAGCTGTATAGTAAAGTCAACACTGACAACAACTCATTTAATGAACACATTTATTGTTTATGTGAAACACATTATTGTAAATAAGGATTAAATATTGTAAATAAAGAGTCACAAGCAACCTGAATGAGGACAAGATGAGTTTATGATAGCTAAATGATGTGTAGTTATAGAATAAACAGAGGAATATGCAACCAAAATAGTGAATGACCAATTGTACAGTGGGAATGATGTATATACAAACTCACTAATTAACAACAAATAAGATAATACAGGAGTAAACTAAATGTAAACTATTGATAACCAATAACCAATGTACAAACATGAAACGAAAACCAGTCGAATAGACTAAGATAGAAATACACAGCCATAAACAACACACTAATGTTTACTGAACCTATGACATAACCTAATCTGGGCATTCAGTTTCCAATAAAACTTGATAAAAAATGAATCAAAACAATGTTAGACCAAAATGTAATGAGCTAGGAAGTAAATAGAGCATATAAGGAATGTTTTGTACACGATAGCTAATCGTATAACAGAATATAAAAGCTATATTTATGTAATATAAGTATGACCAAATGCTGGTAATGGCAAAGTGACACTATGCAACCAAAATTATGTAATAAACACATTGTACAAAGAAAGTAACCCAATTAATGATTTGATGTCAGACAGAATATTATTCATATGAGCAATTGCAACCAAAATAACCATTTAAATCGTTTATATAAATGTAATTATAACTAAACCATTATGACAAGTAGCTGCAAGTAAAATTTACAGCAACCAAACTTTGCTAATAATAGAGTCAAATGCAGAGTGAACTGCATCACAATAACGATAAGGTCCTAGTGACTATTTCAGTTATCAATTAGAAAACAATACAACTAAAATGTCTATGATATTAAGCATACTACCAAGTAACGCCATATAGGCATAACAAGCCTGATTCATAAGTGATAGTTAAGGCATTAAACAAATAATGTAGGGAAAAAGAACACTGTCAGTAGTGACTTAACCCATTAATATTTAATTACAACATGTTAAAAGCTAATTAAATACTCTTATTACTGAGTAATAAGCAAAACAAAAATGTATGACAATAAGTTTAAGTGTGAATCTATGAAAACGGACATAGTATTAATATTAGGACATAGTTTTAAGGGAAAATTCTACAGTAGCTTGAGAATGAGACATTACAATAGAAAATAAAATAAAAACCATGAAATATTAATAATTAATGGTTTAATGGACAATAAGCATAAATGCTAAGTGCTAAGTCAGCTAACCCTAATCAGAAATATATGATAAGGGGACTCAAATTAATCGTCTTTCAAAAACACGAACAATGAGAGTAAGCACAACATCCTCAGTACAATTATAAGAAAGATATTAGACTTTTAAAAATAATTGTATTTTGCTTAGCCCTTCCGCGTGGGCGTGTGAACCAGAATTTGTTAATCTTGTTCCCAAAGACTGACGCTTATGATAGCGTCTATTTTGACGAAGTCTACCGTAAATCAACGAATTGGAAAAAACTGACCAATCAGAGCCTATAAAAAATCCGAAATTCATCATTCCATCCGAGGAACCACAGACAGTCTTTCAACAAGAACGAAGCGGACTGCACACTCGCCGACGCCTCAGAAAAACGTGCATTTGACAGCAACACAGCGTCAACCATATTAACCTCAAAGTGAGACATAAATTACCTACATTGAAGAATCAGTGCAGTATATTTACAAGTGTACTCTATTCGGAGTTTATGCGCATAGGAGTGTGTGCAGTGTTGTGATCAAGTTTAAATAATTAATTAATAAGTTTTAATTAATGAAAAAAGTGTTTATAATTAAAAAAGTGTAACCCTTCGAACGACGAGAGACGCAACTATTCATAACCACAAATATAATGTTATGATTAGTTTATAAGCATAATAACTGAACGCTAAAAGCGATAAAAAATTGAAATATAGAACCAATTAAATTCCCTATCCTTAACAGAAGGGAACTGATAAAATACAAATGAACAATGTTGAAATTGAGCGTTCTGAGTAATGACAGTTTTAACTATTTGTATACAATAAATACCTAGGATAAGTAAAGACATTGTAACATCAATGAAGAGTATATGTGCTCTTATGCTATCAGTAGACTAGAATATGAAATATTTTGTTCCTAAATTCAATTAATAGTTTTCGCCGGAGTGCGATAACTATAATAAATAAATTACCATTACCTGAAATAGGAATATCCAATTTCACAGATGATTGTAGTACCTGATACTGGAATATCACAATTACTATTAATTAATAATAAATAATTCACTACTTTTAACCAAATAAGGTTGCACTAAACAATATGTAAAGCATGTGCCTAACTATGAACAGTAGTTCATATTTTATCTTTTTTCATTAATAATCATTGAATTTTTATTTTATATGTTTGTTCTAACCGTAGCTATTATTTCAAATTGTAACGAGCTTTTCGCCGCGTTACAAATCCAGGGAACCCTTCGTAATTAAACTCCGTTAATCAGAAGGGCTGCCTACGTTGTAACAGAATTGATCACAAATAATTAAAATAACATATTACTTACTAGCTGTGTAATTGTTTACTTAGTGTAAGGAAACAATGGCAAGGTATACAATTGATTTACGCACTACTCATATGTGTGTAACAAGAAGACTTCTCTTTATTCAACATTTAAGAAAAACATAGACTGACTGATGCCATGACATTACTAATTCAATTATTAAATTATCGAAAGGTTTCTTTAAACTTTTGGCATCAAACTAGATTCTATATAGTTATACCTCGGATCCGGGTGAACTTTCTGTATTAAAACTTTTAATTATACTCTTTTCATGATATTAGCTTGCAAGACTTTCTTTAATTCAACATTTAAGAATGGTATTATTGCTTGAGTTATATTACTCTACATTAACATATAAACTGTTACAACGTATGAAGTTAGAATAGTTACATGAAATATTAATTAATAAGATATAATCTTATAAACATTAGATTTAATTTATAAGTCTTTACAAAGTTAATCGTTTCTGAAAAGTCTCTTTCAAGATGTGTTGTGTAACAAATATTCGTAACCCTCGATAGACAGGCTATCGAGTCACCTTTTAATTGGTATGCAGAAGACTCCTCCTGGGGTATCAGTCTCGGGAAACAGGAACAGCTACGTCGTCATCTCGGTCTGGCTTTCCTCTGTAAAGGGCTCCAAAAGTTAGCAGGTAGAACAATATGTCATGTAGTTATCTACGATGATCGTGTAGATTCTCGGATGTCCTGATCTGCATATTCTGTCACGTGCAGTAGAGTTTGTGGCTTCTGCTAGTTCACATCTCCGGGTATTACTTTGGAATAGCTTTTATACGTTGAAGTACGTAGTCATCTTGTGTTACACTTTTAGTTACGTTTCAATACTTTTTGTTTTACATAACTTTAAACTTATTGTCTATTCACATGACTACATTAATTAATACATCCAGATTATTTAACAAACTACATCTGGTACACTTTCTGAAGATGAAACCAAATATGATACACATATTTGAAGAGCATCGCTCTTACGTCTACACTGTACGGAGTCACCATTGCAAGAGAGAGAATTTACGCTCCCTTCGCCAGGTACTGGACAAAAGTTAGTGGGACAACTTCCGCGCGAGAATATAGTTCCTAACTATATTTAAGTTAACATTTTTATTTATTTAAACTATCCCTAAACAAATATATATAATTTAAATCAGTTGTTTTAGCGACTTTTTATGTCTTCAGATTTTATTATTATTAACATTAGTTTTTTATCTTATTCTTACTCACACAAGACTCTGAAAGCATGTCGAGTCTGGAATCAACAGGAAAGCGCTTGCTTACAATCAAAGGGTTAAATACGATATTAATAACGCTTTACAAATTTATCTTTTTATTTGAGTATCTTATAACTAATTAATTACTGCTTCCTCTCATACTGAGTACATACAGGTATCTTATATTAAAACAGTGAGATTTAAATAGCTTAAGAGCTCGCAACCTTAATTTTTAAAATTTTTTATTTTCTAGATTATTTCTTTTATTTAAATCGTCACATACTCCACCGCTTGAATTGCACGCTACGGTTTAGCTTTTTTGAGTCTAACTCACTATTGGGCACTGGGATATTGAATGGGTTTAGTGTGTGTAATTTCTTTCACATAGTTGTTGCCTATAGTTACAACACAGTACACTTTATATTCTTATGAACTACCTCTTTTTTTTTTACATACTATTTACACTAAATATTTACACAAATAAAACACAAAACTCTTTCTTATCTCTATCACTTAATTTTACTACCGGTTTTTTGTTTGTCTTACTCTCTCTTCTGTAGAGTAACTTTCTAAATCTCTGCTATTTAGAATTCTATCTTTTCTTCTGTGAGTCCTATATAACTCATGTAGTTAATGAGTGTTAGTACCCATCTAGTTAATGATTATTCATTAATGCATGCTCCGCAGAACTGGAACTCAGGTTGATCAGGCCTCGTTTCCAAACTCTACGTTTTACATTTCTTACGCGGATTCAGAAATATAATTTTCTTTACTACCTAGTATTCCTTTTTTTATTTTGGGTTATACTATACCGTCACTTTTTCTCATACAACTTTAGTTGCGAAATATGCGTTCTCCGCACATATTTCTGAGTTGCAGGTTCGCACAGGGCTACTGTAACTGGAGTTAGGTACTTTTGGATTTGATAAGGGCCACACCATCTGAATGATAGTTTCGAGGTGGTCTTATCAATCGCACTACTAATGGGGTGAGTCTTGTACATTACCAAGTCACCTACTTGGTACCTGACTGAGTTGCTATGATTACCTTTCTCGTGGTATCTTCTGGATTTTTTCAAGCTTGCTCTCAAGTTAGAGCGGGCTTTGTTCCATATTCTCTTTATCTGCTTATCCGTTATTTGCGGAGGCAGTAGATCGTGTATATTCCATCTTGTGGACAAAGGGTGGTTTGGTCGATACTTGTATAGTAACTCGAACGGGGTCGACTTGTGACCTTCGTGGTAAGCTGAATTAAAAGCGTATTGAATCCAGGATAGATTTTGGTCCCACGACGTGTGATCGTTCGCATGATAGGCGATTAGCGCAGATTTGAGGTTTCGTAGATACCTTTCAGCAATATTGCCTTGCGGTCGATACTCTGTAGTGGTTATATGGTCTATCCCTAACTTGAAACACATATTCCTAAATTCTTTTGCTTTAAACTGCGGACCGTTATCAGATACTATACGTACTGGAGTACCGTAATCTTTAAATAATCTTTCCTGTAGTATTTTAACTGTTGTCGACGCTAATGCTCGTCGCATGGGATACATCCAAACAAATTTGGTGAACGAATCTACACATATCAGTAACATGGTATTTCCTGATTTGGATCGGGGATACGGACCTGAGAAATCTAGATAAAGTTTCGAAAAAGGGGTCTTTGGGATTTCTGATATCAATTGGCTTACTTGAGTATTTCTGGCGGGTTTGCTAAGGGCGCATAATGAACATTTCTTTACGAAGGTAGCTATTTCGCAGTTCATATTGTTCCAATGATATTCCTTTCGAATACGAAGTATCGTCTTATTGATTCCCATATGGGCTCCTATGGTAGATGAATGGAAGTATTCCATTAGCATGGGCTTAATTACATCCGGGGCTATTATTCTTAATTCCTTTCCGTCTCTTATTTTGAGGCACAGTACATTCTTACTCAATACGTACTTCTCGGATTTAATACCTTGGGTAAGTTGTTCTATAATAGGCTTCAGTAAGGGGTCTTGTTGTTGATATAGGGCAATGTTTGTAAAGGCAAGGGGGAATTCAGCAATTACGGCGTTTGCGCTTGCTATTTCCGGCTTCACTATGTTTTCGGAAGTTTTAGTGGGTGACTGGAACATACGGGACAGGGTATCGGCGACTACATTTTGAGTACCTTTAATATGCTGCACTCTGAATTTGTAGCAGTTTAATTTCAATACCCATCTGCCAAATTCGTCCTAATTGTTTAGGGTGATTCAATAACCATGATAACGCCTGATTGTCGGTTTCTAAAAGAAATTCCTTATGTTCTAGGAAGGGTTTAAACTTTTTGAATGCAAAAACAATTGCTAAACATTCCAATTCATATGCAGAATACTTTCTTTCTTGATCGCTCAGTGTTCGTGATGCATAACTAATTGGTAGTCTACAGTTATCTATCTCTTGGTATATCACTGCACCTAACGCTACACTGGAACTGTCGGTTTGCACGACGAATGGTTTTGTGAAATCAGCTAATTGCAAAACTGGGGGAGATATAATGCTTTCTTTAAGTTGCTCAAACGCGTTTTGATGTATTGAGCTCCATTCGAACTTTGTTCCCTTCTTTCGTAAGGAGTTAAGGGGTGCTGCTATTTCGGCAAGATGGGGTATGTATTTGTGGAAATAATTCACCATACCTAAAAATCGTGCTATACCTTTTGCATCTCGTGGGGGTGCAAATTCTCTAATAGCACGGGTACGTTCGGGGTCAATGCTTACCTTTCCATTCGCTTTCACTATGTGTCCTAAGAAAGAAAACTGAGGGACAGCAAAACTTACCTTATTTGGGTTCACCGTTAATCCTGCTCTTAGTAAACGGGATAACACTTCACGCAAATGTCTGAGATGTTGTTCCATTGATTCACTGCATATTACGATGTCGTCCAAATAGTGGTACACATATTTAAATTTAATGTCGTGAAATATCTTCTCCAATAGTCTACTACATACGGAACTTCCTTGAGATATTCCAAAGGGTACCCTAGTAAATTGGTACAAGTTAAAAGGAACTGCAAACGCGGTTAGACGTTTGGATTCTTCTGAAAGAGGTATTTGGTGAAAAGCTTGATTTAGATCCATTACCGTAAAAACCATCGCTTTAGTAAAATAGTGAAACGCACTATGGATGTCTGGAAGAGGTATTGATTCAAATTCTATTCTTTTATTTAATTGCCTGTAGTCTACAACTAGTCGGTGTTTATCTGGTCCTTTCGGTACTAAAAATGAGGGTGAAGAATATGGGGACGTAGAGGGTTCTATGACTCCTTGGTTCAATAACTTATTGATATGGTTTCGCATGACTTCCATCTTGGGGGGCGACAACTTGTACGGGGGTAGTCGTATTACTTTCTGATCACTCAGATTAATTTTATACTCTATTAGGTCCGTAAGTCCTAGTTTTGGTATAAGAACCGAAGAAAATTCTTTTATTAGTTTTGCTATTTTGACTCTATCTCTTCGTTCTAGGTGAGATAAATCTGAATCTTGGTGACTTACATGCGCAGTAGATGAACAACGTTTTTCTTCATTACTATCAAATTTATGTTTTCTTGTGCGGTCAAATCTGAAATAAAATACTTGCTCGTAGATGTCAAGAATCATTCCAGTCTTACTAATAAAATCTGCACCTAATATTAAATCAGGTCCTAATTCTTTACATACTAACATTGTAAATATCCAACTTAGGTTTTTTATTTTAACCTTAACGGTAATGCTCAGGTTTATATTTATTTTACGTTTATCAGCGGTAGCACACTTTATATTCACAGGTTGGTTCCGTTTTACTAGATGATGTTTAGCTAACATGTCCGCTAATTCTTGGCTGATTAAAGTTCTACTAGATCCCGAATCAAGTAAGGCGATGGGGGATGTAACGCCTAAGTCGACTCGTATTAATGGTAGTAGATTTTTTCCATTTACATCTATTAATCGCATTACACTTTTCGCGAAATTCTCGCACATAGGGGTCGATATCTTTCGCACCTTTTTTGTTTTTTACTTGGTTACAGAATAATTCATTCTTATTATTATTATTGGTTTCTTTTAGATTACCTAGTTTCGAGTAGCTGCGGAAGACACAGGTTTTCGGGTCTCCCTGCCTTACATGTTTTTTTGAATTGGGGTTATTCCGTTCCAATGGCTTACTTTTGCACTCTCTACTTATGTGCCCATATTTGCCACAATTATAACAGGTGGGTTTTCTGCGAGGTGGGTACTTGGTTTCCGCTTTATCTGGGTTTACAGTTAACTTACCAGCTTTGCGCACATAGTGAGGTCTACTAGAAACTTGACTTTCATAAGAGGTTGTTACATCAGGCAGTAGTGCTCGCAATTGATGTCTATTAGTTCCAGAGGTTTTCATTGCTTCTCTATTTTGATCTGAGTACCATACATTTGAAGAATGGATACTGCACTGTTCCAGATCAGCAATCGTATTGGGTCTATTCATCAATGATAGTCGAGATCTTTCTTCGGGTGACACTCCTATTAAAATGGTGTCCACTAGTTGTGTTTCATTCCAGTTTACACGTAGTAGTCGAGAGGACTCCCTAATATCGGAGATGTAGTGAGCTAATCTCTCCTGATGTCCTTGTACTCGGAGTACTGTCTTCCTTTTTATTTCTTCATAGATGCCGGTGGGAATAAAGTATCTTATTAAAGAACTATGTAGCTCTTCTACTGGGAAAGTAGAGGTTAGGGCTTCTAGCACACGATTTTTTAACGGGGGTTTACACTTTGGTAACAGAACTTGTAAAATTTGCCAGTCATTCAGCTGCTGTAGATCCTTTATCTGAAGAAGATAACTAATAAATGTTAGTAACTTGGAAACATTTAAACCATCTGTATAAGGGATTTCGGTTAAAATCTTCTCCACAGGGTGAGTCATTTTTTTGTATAGATCTGCGTTATAGTTCATAGGGGTAATTCCTCGATGAGGGCGATTAGATTCATTGTTTCCGGGACGAAACTGAAAATGTTCGGGATGAGGGGGATTTACATCTGTATTAGTATTTTGTTCTGGATTCGCTTGCACTTGCGATACGATAGGTGAGTTCCGATCCGAGTTAGGCGGAGGTAAACCAGTGGTGGGGGATTGTACTGGGGAGATGTGTAATTTCATTAATGATTTCTCTATTTCCTCCATCCTGAATGAGTCGGTTTTTCGTCTTAAATCGTTGATAATTGAAGGTAAGCGACGTAGAGCTTCGTCTGCTAGCTTTTGTACATCAACGGGTATTTCTGTGAGATTCGGCCAGATCGACAAATTTTTTATTCGCCTGGTTAAATGCTCTATTCTCTGGGTAGTCCGCAAAATTTTTGCCGGAGATTTCTCGTCTTGGAGTGTTTGAGACAATAAGTATAGTTCACTATACTTGGCAGTACAAATTTCTTTCTTGCCTTCATAATCGAGTTGGCTTAGATTGTTTAATTCCACGGGCGCATCAAATCCACATTCGCAAATTGAACTTCGTAATTCCGCGACTGTTACATCAGCATGGGGTAGTCCACGCAAAAGAGCTTCGTAAGACAGCTCGTCTTTTAATAACAAATCAGGGTTAAATTGGGCCATTTTGTTCTAACACATTAGCACGTACTTAAAATTAATACTATTATATTACACATATATTACATATAACAAATTCATAAGTAATCAATTTACACAAATTAGAAAAGAACAATTTCTCTTCTAAGGGAGAGACAGAAATCACACACATATCTTTCAATGTTAAATAGCCGATCAGCTGTTTACTGGAATGTAGGTCAGAGGGTGGCCTACATATTTAGTTAACAAAGGAGGGTGAGAGTGTGTGACAATGGGGTGTTTGCTTTTACATATTATTGTCTACACAATGCGAGTGAATAACACCAACGATTTGAAACCGGTCGTTTTAAACTTGAGAAGGGGAGCACACTTTTGTACAACACACTTATTATTATTCCGCTTAGACAACACTTTGGCTTCGTTCATTCATAAACTTTTCTCAATTAAATAATTACTTATTTTGTTCACAAGTTTTAAATCACGACTTCTACTTAATTACTTTATTATTATTTACAAAGTTATTTTTTATCAATTTTTTTATAACACATCCTAGTGTATGTAAGCTATGTAGTTGGACATACACTGTGCAGAATGATTCAGGAGACAACAGGTCGTAGTTTGTCGTAAACAAACCTGTTACAGATTGTTCGGTTGACCAAAATTGTTATGCTTGGTCACACTTCATGTATGCAAGTACTTACATCGAATTATTCAGGTTGTGCCGGTAGGAACCTGCATATAGCATTTTACATTGTATGACGCTAATGACATTTTACTTATACATACTACCATCTACGTATTAATACATATTACGTTATTTAATAGTGTATTAAATATGTTTTAAACATTACATTTATTAAAGTAACTTTCTGAGTGCATATATCAATATTAAACATTTAGTTATTAATCATACTATTTATGTTTATCCACGAATAAATAGTGAATGCAATTTGTTTGTGACACATATACACAATTAAAACTCTTTCCTTTGTTTCCTTTATTTTTTTTTTTTTTACAAGTAATGTAAGCAGAGTAACGCATTTTTGTTTGCGTCACGATGCTTAACAACTCTTTACATAAATTAGCAGATTGAATGCACTTTTGTGACACTCTGTAAACAATTACGCTTTTATTTTTTACAATTCAGCAGAGTGGCGCACTTTTGTAACGAGCTTTTCGCCGCGTTACAAATCCAGGGAACCCTTCGTAATTAAACTCCGTTAATCAGAAGGGCTGCCTACGTTGTAACAGAATTGATCACAAATAATTAAAATAACATATTACTTACTAGCTGTGTAATTGTTTACTTAGTGTAAGGAAACAATGGCAAGGTATACAATTGATTTACGCACTACTCATATGTGTGTAACAAGAAGACTTCTCTTTATTCAACATTTAAGAAAAACATATACTGACTGATGCCATGATATTACTAATTCAATTATTAAATTATCGAAAGGTTTCTTTAAACTTTTGGCATCAAACTAGATTCTATATAGTTATACCTCGGATCCGGGTGAACGTTCTGTATTAAAACTTTTAATTATACTCTTTTCATGATATTAGCTTGCAAGACTTTCTTTAATTCAACATTTAAGAATGGTATTATTGCTTGAGTTATATTACTCTACATTAACATATAAACTGTTACAACGTATGAAGTTAGAATAGTTACAAGAAATATTAATTAATAAGATATAATCTTATAAACATTAGATTTAATTTATAAGTCTTTACAAAGTTAATCGTTTCTGAAAAGTCTCTTTCAAGATGTGTTGTGTAACAAATATTCGTAACCCTCGATAGACAGGCTATCGAGTCACCTTTTAATTGGTATGCAGAAGACTCCTCCTGGGGTATCAGTCTCGGGAAACAGGAACAGCTACGTCGTCATCTCGGTCTGGCTTTCCTCTGTAAAGGGCTCCAAAAGTTAGCAGGTAGAACAATATGTCATGTAGTTATCTACAATGATCGTGTAGATTCTCGGATGTCCTGATCTGCATATTCTGTCACGTGCAGTAGAGTTTGTGGCTTCTGCTAGTTCACATCTCCGGGTATTACTTTGGAATAGCTTTTATACGTTGAAGTACGTAGTCATCTTGTGTTACACTTTTAGTTACGTTTCAATACTTTTTGTTTTACATAACTTTAAACTTATTGTCTATTAACATGACTACATTAATTAATACATCCAGATGCTTTAACAAACTACATCTGGTACACTTTCTGAAGATGAAACCAAATATGATACACATATTTGAAGAGCATCGCTCTTACGTCTACACTGTACGGAGTCACCATTGCAAGAGAGAGAATTTACGCTCCCTTCGCCAGGTACTGGACAAAAGTTAGTGGGACAACTTCCGCGCGAGAATATAGTTCCTAACTATATTTAAGTTAACATTTTTATTTATTTAAACTATCCCTAAACAAATATATATAATTTAAATCAGTTGTTTTAGCGACTTTTTATGTCTTCAGATTTTATTATTATTAACATTAGTTTTTTATCTTATTCTTACTCACACAAGACTCTGAAAGCATGTCGAGTCTGGAATCAACAGGAAAGCGCTTGCTTACAATCAAAGGGTTAAATACGATATTAATAACGCTTTACAAATTTATCTTTTTATTTGAGTATCTTATAACTAATTAATTACTGCTTCCTCTCATACTGAGTACATACAGGTATCTTATATTAAAACAGTGAGATTTAAATAGCTTAAGAGCTCGCAACCTTAATTTTTAAAATTTTTTATTTTCTAGATTATTTCTTTTATTTAAATCGTCACATACTCCACCGCTTGAATTGCACGCTACGGTTTAGCTTTTTTGAGTCTAACTCACTATTGGGCACTGGGATATTGAATGGGTTTAGTGTGTGTAATTTCTTTCACATAGTTGTTGCCTATAGTTACAACACAGTACACTTTATATTCTTATGAACTACCTCTTTTTTTTTTACATACTATTTACACTAAATATTTACACAAATAAAACACAAAACTCTTTCTTATCTCTATCACTTAATTTTACTACCGGTTTTTTGTTTGTCTTACTCTCTCTTCTGTAGAGTAACTTTCTAAATCTCTGCTATTTAGCATTCTATCTTTTCTTCTGTGAGTCCTATATAACTCATGTAGTTAATGAGTGTTAGTACCCATCTAGTTAATGATTATTCATTAATGCATGCTCCGCAGAACTGGAACTCAGGTTGATCAGGCCTCGTTTCCAAACTCTACGTTTTACATTTCTTACGCGGATTCAGAAATATAATTTTCTTTACTACCTAGTATTCCTTTTTTTATTTTGGGTTATACTATACCGTCACTTCTTCTCATACAACTTTAGTTGCGAAATATGCGTTCTCCGCACATATTTCTGAGTTGCAGGTTCGCACAGGGCTACTGTAACTGGAGTTAGGTACTTTTGGATTTGATAAGGGCCACACCATCTGAATGATAGTTTCGAGGTGGTCTTATCAATCGCACTACTAATGGGGTGAGTCTTGTACATTACCAAGTCACCTACTTGGTACCTGACTGAGTTGCTATGATTACCTTTCTCGTGGTATCTTCTGGATTTTTTCAAGCTTGCTCTCAAGTTAGAGCGGGCTTTGTTCCATATTCTCTTTATCTGCTTATCCGTTATTTGCGGAGGCAGTAGATCGTGTATATTCCATCTTGTGGACAAAGGGTGGTTTGGTCGATACTTGTATAGTAACTCGAACGGGGTCGACTTGTGACCTTCGTGGTAAGCTGAATTAAAAGCGTATTGAATCCAGGATAGATTTTGGTCCCACGACGTGTGATCGTTCGCATGATAGGCGATTAGCGCAGATTTGAGGTTTCGTAGATACCTTTCAGCAATATTGCCTTGCGGTCGATACTCTGTAGTGGTTATATGGTCTATCCCTAACTTGAAACACATATTCCTAAATTCTTTTGCTTTAAACTGCGGACCGTTATCAGATACTATACGTACTGGAGTACCGTAATCTTTAAATAATCTTTCCTGTAGTATTTTAACTGTTGTCGACGCTAATGCTCGTCGCATGGGATACATCCAAACAAATTTGGTGAACGAATCTACACATATCAGTAACATGGTATTTCCTGATTTGGATCGGGGATACGGACCTGAGAAATCTAGATAAAGTTTCGAAAAAGGGGTCTTTGGGATTTCTGATATCAATTGGCTTACTTGAGTATTTCTGGCGGGTTTGCTAAGGGCGCATAATGAACATTTCTTTACGAAGGTAGCTATTTCGCAGTTCATATTGTTCCAATGATATTCCTTTCGAATACGAAGTATCGTCTTATTGATTCCCATATGGGCTCCTATGGTAGATGAATGGAAGTATTCCATTAGCATGGGCTTAATTACATCCGGGGCTATTATTCTTAATTCCTTTCCGTCTCTTATTTTGAGCCACAGTACATTCTTACTCAATACGTACTTCTCGGATTTAATACCTTGGGTAAGTTGTTCTATAATAGGCTTCAGTAAGGGGTCTTGTTGTTGATATAGGGCAATGTTTGTAAAGGCAAGGGGGAATTCAGCAATTACGGCGTTTGCGCTTGCTATTTCCGGCTTCACTATGTTTTCGGAAGTTTTAGTGGGTGACTGGAACATACGGGACAGGGTATCGGCGACTACATTTTGAGTACCTTTAATATGCTGCACTCTGAATTTGTAGCAGTTTAATTTCAATACCCATCTGCCAAATTCGTCCTAATTGTTTAGGGTGATTCAATAACCATGATAACGCCTGATTGTCGGTTTCTAAAAGAAATTCCTTATGTTCTAGGAAGGGTTTAAACTTTTCGAATGCAAAAACAATTGCTAAACATTCCAATTCATATGCAGAATAGTTTCTTTCTTGATCGCTCAGTGTTCGTGATGCATAACTAATTGGTAGTCTACAGTTATCTATCTCTTGGTATATCACTGCACCTAACGCTACACTGGAACTGTCGGTTTGCACGACGAATGGTTTTGTGAAATCAGCTAATTGCAAAACTGGGGGAGATATAATGCTTTCTTTAAGTTGCTCAAACGCGTTTTGATGTATTGAGCTCCATTCGAACTTTGTTCCCTTCTTTCGTAAGGAGTTAAGGGGTGCTGCTATTTCGGCAAGATGGGGTATGTATTTGTGGAAATAATTCACCATACCTAAAAATCGTGCTATACCTTTTGCATCTCGTGGGGGTGCAAATTCTCTAATAGCACGGGTACGTTCGGGGTCAATGCTTACCTTTCCATTCGCTTTCACTATGTGTCCTAAGAAAGAAAACTGAGGGACAGCAAAACTTACCTTATTTGGGTTCACCGTTAATCCTGCTCTTAGTAAACGGGATAACACTTCACGCAAATGTCTGAGATGTTGTTCCATTGATTCACTGCATATTACGATGTCGTCCAAATAGTGGTACACATATTTAAATTTAATGTCGTGAAATATCTTCTCCAATAGTCTACTACATACGGAACTTCCTTGAGATATTCCAAAGGGTACCCTAGTAAATTGGTACAAGTTAAAAGGAACTGCAAACGCGGTTAGACGTTTGGATTCTTCTGAAAGAGGTATTTGGTGAAAAGCTTGATTTAGATCCATTACCGTAAAAACCATCGCTTTAGTAAAATAGTGAAACGCACTATGGATGTCTGGAAGAGGTATTGATTCAAATTCTATTCTTTTATTTAATTGCCTGTAGTCTACAACTAGTCGGTGTTTATCTGGTCCTTTCGGTACTAAAAATGAGGGTGAAGAATATGGGGACGTAGAGGGTTCTATGACTCCTTGGTCCAATAACTTATTGATATGGTTTCGCATGACTTCCATCTTGGGGGGCGACAACTTGTACGGGGGTAGTCGTATTACTTTCTGATCACTCAGATTAATTTTATACTCTATTAGGTCCGTAAGTCCTAGTTTTGGTATAAGAACCGAAGAAAATTCTTTTATTAGTTTTGCTATTTTGACTCTATCTCTTCGTTCTAGGTGAGATAAATCTGAATCTTGGTGACTTACATGCGCAGTAGATGAACAACGTTTTTCTTCATTACTATCAAATTTATGTTTTCTTGTGCGGTCAAATCTGAAATAAAATACTTGCTCGTAGATGTCAAGAATCATTCCAGTCTTACTAATAAAATCTGCACCTAATATTAAATCAGGTCCTAATTCTTTACATACTAACATTGTAAATATCCAACTTAGGTTTTTTATTTTAACCTTAACGGTAATGCTCAGGTTTATATTTATTTTACGTTTATCAGCGGTAGCACACTTTATATTCACAGGTTGGTTCCGTTTTACTAGATGATGTTTAGCTAACATGTCCGCTAATTCTTGGCTGATTAAAGTTCTACTAGATCCCGAATCAAGTAAGGCGATGGGGGATGTAACGCCTAAGTCGACTCGTATTAATGGTAGTAGATTTTTTCCATTTACATCTATTAATCGCATTACACTTTTCGCGAAATTCTCGCACATAGGGGTCGATATCTTTCGCACCTTTTTTGTTTTTTACTTGGTTACAGAATAATTCATTCTTATTATTATTATTGGTTTCTTTTAGATTACCTAGTTTCGAGTAGCTGCGGAAGACACAGGTTTTCGGGTCTCCCTGCCTTACATGTTTTTTTGAATTGGGGTTATTCCGTTCCAATGGCTTACTTTTGCACTCTCTACTTATGTGCCCATATTTGCCACAATTATAACAGGTGGGTTTTCTGCGAGGTGGGTACTTGGTTTCCGCTTTATCTGGGTTTACAGTTAACTTACCAGCTTTGCGCACATAGTGAGGTCTACTAGAAACTTGACTTTCATAAGAGGTTGTTACATCAGGCAGTAGTGCTCGCAATTGATGTCTATTAGTTCCAGAGGTTTTCATTGCTTCTCTATTTTGATCTGAGTACCATACATTTGAAGAATGGATACTGCACTGTTCCAGATCAGCAATCGTATTGGGTCTATTCATCAATGATAGTCGAGATCTTTCTTCGGGTGACACTCCTATTAAAATGGTGTCCACTAGTTGTGTTTCATTCCAGTTTACACGTAGTAGTCGAGAGGACTCCCTAATATCGGAGATGTAGTGAGCTAATCTCTCCTGATGTCCTTGTACTCGGAGTACTGTCTTCCTTTTTATTTCTTCATAGATGCCGGTGGGAATAAAGTATCTTATTAAAGAACTATGTAGCTCTTCTACTGGGAAAGTAGAGGTTAGGGCTTCTAGCACACGATTTTTTAACGGGGGTTTACACTTTGGTAACAGAACTTGTAAAATTTGCCAGTCATTCAGCTGCTGTAGATCCTTTATCTGAAGAAGATAACTAATAAATGTTAGTAACTTGGAAACATTTAAACCATCTGTATAAGGGATTTCGGTTAAAATCTTCTCCACAGGGTGAGTCATTTTTTTGTATAGATCTGCGTTATAGTTCATAGGGGTAATTCCTCGATGAGGGCGATTAGATTCATTGTTTCCGGGACGAAACTGAAAATGTTCGGGATGAGGGGGATTTACATCTGTATTAGTATTTTGTTCTGGGTTCGCTTGCACTTGCGATACGATAGGTGAGTTCCGATCCGAGTTAGGAGGAGGTAAACCAGTGGTGGGGGATTGTACTGGGGAGATGTGTAATTTCATTAATGATTTCTCTGTTTCCTCCATCCTGAATGAGTCGGATTTTCGTCTTAAATCGTTGATAATTGAAGGTAAGCGACGTAGAGCTTCGTCTGCTAGCTTTTGTACATCAACGGGTATTTCTGTGAGATTCGGCCAGATCGACAAATTTTTTATTCGCCTGGTTAAATGCTCTATTCTCTGGGTAGTCCGCAAAATTTTTGCCGGAGATTTCTCGTCTTGGAGTGTTTGAGACAATAAGTATAGTTCACTATACTTGGCAGTACAAATTTCTTTCTTGCCTTCATAATCGAGTTGGCTTAGATTGTTTAATTCCACGGGCGCATCAAATCCACATTCGCAAATTGAACTTCGTAATTCCGCGACTGTTACATCAGCATGGGGTAGTCCACGCAAAAGAGCTTCGTAAGACAGCTCGTCTTTTAATAACAAATCAGGGTTAAATTGGGCCATTTTGTTCTAACACATTAGCACGTACTTAAAATTAATACTATTATATTACACATATATTACATATAACAAATTCATAAGTAATCAATTTACACAAATTAGAAAAGAACAATTTCTCTTCTAAGGGAGAGACAGAAATCACACACATATCTTTCAATGTTAAATAGCCGATCAGCTGTTTACTGGAATGTAGGTCAGAGGGTGGCCTACATATTTAGTTAACAAAGGAGGGTGAGAGTGTGTGACAATGGGGTGTTTGCTTTTACATATTATTGTCTACACAATGCGAGTGAATAACACCAACGATTTGAAACCGGTCGTTTTAAACTTGAGAAGGGGAGCACACTTTTGTACAACACACTTATTATTATTCCGCTTAGACAACACTTTGGCTTCGTTCATTCATAAACTTTTCTCAATTAAATAATTACTTATTTTGTTCACAAGTTTTAAATCACGACTTCTACTTAATTACTTTATTATTATTTACAAAGTTATTTTTTATCAATTTTTTTATAACACATCCTAGTGTATGTAAGCTATGTAGTTGGACATACACTGTGCAGAATGATTCAGGAGACAACAGGTCGTAGTTTGTCGTAAACAAACCTGTTACAGATTGTTCGGTTGACCAAAATTGTTATGCTTGGTCACACTTCATGTATGCAAGTACTTACATCGAATTATTCAGGTTGTGCCGGTAGGAACCTGCATATAGCATTTTACATTGTATGACGCTAATGACATTTTACTTATACATACTACCATCTACGTATTAATACATATTACGTTATTTAATAGTGTATTAAATATGTTTTAAACATTACATTTATTAAAGTAACTTTCTGAGTGCATATATCAATATTAAACATTTAGTTATTAATCATACTATTTATGTTTATCCACGCATAAATAGTGAATGCAATTTGTTTGTGACACATATACACAATTAAAACTCTTTCCTTTGTTTCCTTTATTTTTTTTTTTTTTACAAGTAATGTAAGCAGAGTAACGCATTTTTGTTTGCGTCACGATGCTTAACAACTCTTTACATAAATTAGCAGAGTGAATGCACTTTTGTGACACTCTGTAAACAATTACGCTTTTATTTTTTACAATTCAGCAGAGTGGCGCACTTTTGTAACGAGCTTTTCGCCGCGTTACAAATCCAGGGAACCCTTCGTAATTAAACTCCGTTAATCAGAAGGGCTGCCTACGTTGTAACAGAATTGATCACAAATAATTAAAATAACATATTACTTACTAGCTGTGTAATTGTTTACTTAGTGTAAGGAAACAATGGCAAGGTATACAATTGATTTACGCACTACTCATATGTGTGTAACAAGAAGACTTCTCTTTATTCAACATTTAAGAAAAACATATACTGACTGATGCCATGACATTACTAATTCAATTATTAAATTATCGAAAGGTTTCTTTAAACTTTTGGCATCAAACTAGATTCTATATAGTTATACCTCGGATCCGGGTGAACTTTCTGTATTAAAACTTTTAATTATACTCTTTTCATGATATTAGCTTGCAAGACTTTCTTTAATTCAACATTTAAGAATGGTATTATTGCTTGAGTTATATTACTCTACATTAACATATAAACTGTTACAACGTATGAAGTTAGAATAGTTACAAGAAATATTAATTAATAAGATATAATCTTATAAACATTAGATTTAATTTATAAGTCTTTACAAAGTTAATCGTTTCTGAAAAGTCTCTTTCAAGATGTGTTGTGTAACAAATATTCGTAACCCTCGATAGACAGGCTATCGAGTCACCTTTTAATTGGTATGCAGAAGACTCCTCCTGGGGTATCAGTCTCGGGAAACAGGAACAGCTACGTCGTCATCTCGGTCTGGCTTTCCTCTGTAAAGGGCTCCAAAAGTTAGCAGGTAGAACAATATGTCATGTAGTTATCTACAATGATCGTGTAGATTCTCGGATGTCCTGATCTGCATATTCTGTCACGTGCAGTAGAGTTTGTGGCTTCTGCTAGTTCACATCTCCGGGTATTACTTTGGAATAGCTTTTATACGTTGAAGTACGTAGTCATCTTGTGTTACACTTTTAGTTACGTTTCAATACTTTTTGTTTTACATAACTTTAAACTTATTGTCTATTAACATGACTACATTAATTAATACATCCAGATGCTTTAACAAACTACATCTGGTACACTTTCTGAAGATGAAACCAAATATGATACACATATTTGAAGAGCATCGCTCTTACGTCTACACTGTACGGAGTCACCATTGCAAGAGAGAGAATTTACGCTCCCTTCGCCAGGTACTGGACAAAAGTTAGTGGGACAACTTCCGCGCGAGAATATAGTTCCTAACTATATTTAAGTTAACATTTTTATTTATTTAAACTATCCCTAAACAAATATATATAATTTAAATCAGTTGTTTTAGCGACTTTTTATGTCTTCAGATTTTATTATTATTAACATTAGTTTTTTATCTTATTCTTACTCACACAAGACTCTGAAAGCATGTCGAGTCTGGAATCAACAGGAAAGCGCTTGCTTACAATCAAAGGGTTAAATACGATATTAATAACGCTTTACAAATTTATCTTTTTATTTGAGTATCTTATAACTAATTAATTACTGCTTCCTCTCATACTGAGTACATACAGGTATCTTATATTAAAACAGTGAGATTTAAATAGCTTAAGAGCTCGCAACCTTAATTTTTAAAATTTTTTATTTTCTAGATTATTTCTTTTATTTAAATCGTCACATACTCCACCGCTTGAATTGCACGCTACGGTTTAGCTTTTTTGAGTCTAACTCACTATTGGGCACTGGGATATTGAATGGGTTTAGTGTGTGTAATTTCTTTCACATAGTTGTTGCCTATAGTTACAACACAGTACACTTTATATTCTTATGAACTACCTCTTTTTTTTTTACATACTATTTACACTAAATATTTACACAAATAAAACACAAAACTCTTTCTTATCTCTATCACTTAATTTTACTACCGGTTTTTTGTTTGTCTTACTCTCTCTTCTGTAGAGTAACTTTCTAAATCTCTGCTATTTAGCATTCTATCTTTTCTTCTGTGAGTCCTATATAACTCATGTAGTTAATGAGTGTTAGTACCCATCTAGTTAATGATTATTCATTAATGCATGCTCCGCAGAACTGGAACTCAGGTTGATCAGGCCTCGTTTCCAAACTCTACGTTTTACATTTCTTACGCGGATTCAGAAATATAATTTTCTTTACTACCTAGTATTCCTTTTTTTATTTTGGGTTATACTATACCGTCACTTCTTCTCATACAACTTTAGTTGCGAAATATGCGTTCTCCGCACATATTTCTGAGTTGCAGGTTCGCACAGGGCTACTGTAACTGGAGTTAGGTACTTTTGGATTTGATAAGGGCCACACCATCTGAATGATAGTTTCGAGGTGGTCTTATCAATCGCACTACTAATGGGGTGAGTCTTGTACATTACCAAGTCACCTACTTGGTACCTGACTGAGTTGCTATGATTACCTTTCTCGTGGTATCTTCTGGATTTTTTCAAGCTTGCTCTCAAGTTAGAGCGGGCTTTGTTCCATATTCTCTTTATCTGCTTATCCGTTATTTGCGGAGGCAGTAGATCGTGTATATTCCATCTTGTGGACAAAGGGTGGTTTGGTCGATACTTGTATAGTAACTCGAACGGGGTCGACTTGTGACCTTCGTGGTAAGCTGAATTAAAAGCGTATTGAATCCAGGATAGATTTTGGTCCCACGACGTGTGATCGTTCGCATGATAGGCGATTAGCGCAGATTTGAGGTTTCGTAGATACCTTTCAGCAATATTGCCTTGCGGTCGATACTCTGTAGTGGTTATATGGTCTATCCCTAACTTGAAACACATATTCCTAAATTCTTTTGCTTTAAACTGCGGACCGTTATCAGATACTATACGTACTGGAGTACCGTAATCTTTAAATAATCTTTCCTGTAGTATTTTAACTGTTGTCGACGCTAATGCTCGTCGCATGGGATACATCCAAACAAATTTGGTGAACGAATCTACACATATCAGTAACATGGTATTTCCTGATTTGGATCGGGGATACGGACCTGAGAAATCTAGATAAAGTTTCGAAAAAGGGGTCTTTGGGA
Source organism: Magicicada septendecula (assembly GCA_034769895.1). NCBI lineage: Eukaryota > Metazoa > Arthropoda > Insecta > Hemiptera > Cicadidae > Magicicada > Magicicada septendecula. Next base: position 302,736,991 of record CM068371.1, read on the forward strand.
TTTCTGATATCAATTGGCTTACTTGAGTATTTCTGGCGGGTTTGCTAAGGGCGCATAATGAACATTTCTTTACGAAGGTAGCTATTTCGCAGTTCATATTGTTCCAATGATATTCCTTTCGAATACGAAGTATCGTCTTATTGATTCCCATATGGGCTCCTATGGTAGATGAATGGAAGTATTCCATTAGCATGGGCTTAATTACATCCGGGGCTATTATTCTTAATTCCTTTCCGTCTCTTATTTTGAGCCACAGTACATTCTTACTCAATACGTACTTCTCGGATTTAATACCTTGGGTAAGTTGTTCTATAATAGGCTTCAGTAAGGGGTCTTGTTGTTGATATAGGGCAATGTTTGTAAAGGCAAGGGGGAATTCAGCAATTACGGCGTTTGCGCTTGCTATTTCCGGCTTCACTATGTTTTCGGAAGTTTTAGTGGGTGACTGGAACATACGGGACAGGGTATCGGCGACTACATTTTGAGTACCTTTAATATGCTGCACTCTGAATTTGTAGCAGTTTAATTTCAATACCCATCTGCCAAATTCGTCCTAATTGTTTAGGGTGATTCAATAACCATGATAACGCCTGATTGTCGGTTTCTAAAAGAAATTCCTTATGTTCTAGGAAGGGTTTAAACTTTTCGAATGCAAAAACAATTGCTAAACATTCCAATTCATATGCAGAATAGTTTCTTTCTTGATCGCTCAGTGTTCGTGATGCATAACTAATTGGTAGTCTACAGTTATCTATCTCTTGGTATATCACTGCACCTAACGCTACACTGGAACTGTCGGTTTGCACGACGAATGGTTTTGTGAAATCAGCTAATTGCAAAACTGGGGGAGATATAATGCTTTCTTTAAGTTGCTCAAACGCGTTTTGATGTATTGAGCTCCATTCGAACTTTGTTCCCTTCTTTCGTAAGGAGTTAAGGGGTGCTGCTATTTCGGCAAGATGGGGTATGTATTTGTGGAAATAATTCACCATACCTAAAAATCGTGCTATACCTTTTGCATCTCGTGGGGGTGCAAATTCTCTAATAGCACGGGTACGTTCGGGGTCAATGCTTACCTTTCCATTCGCTTTCACTATGTGTCCTAAGAAAGAAAACTGAGGGACAGCAAAACTTACCTTATTTGGGTTCACCGTTAATCCTGCTCTTAGTAAACGGGATAACACTTCACGCAAATGTCTGAGATGTTGTTCCATTGATTCACTGCATATTACGATGTCGTCCAAATAGTGGTACACATATTTAAATTTAATGTCGTGAAATATCTTCTCCAATAGTCTACTACATACGGAACTTCCTTGCGATATTCCAAAGGGTACCCTAGTAAATTGGTACAAGTTAAAAGGAACTGCAAACGCGGTTAGACGTTTGGATTCTTCTGAAAGAGGTATTTGGTGAAAAGCTTGATTTAGATCCATTACCGTAAAAACCATCGCTTTAGTAAAATAGTGAAACGCACTATGGATGTCTGGAAGAGGTATTGATTCAAATTCTATTCTTTTATTTAATTGCCTGTAGTCTACAACTAGTCGGTGTTTATCTGGTCCTTTCGGTACTAAAAATGAGGGTGAAGAATATGGGGACGTAGAGGGTTCTATGACTCCTTGGTCCAATAACTTATTGATATGGTTTCGCATGACTTCCATCTTGGGGGGCGACAACTTGTACGGGGGTAGTCGTATTACTTTCTGATCACTCAGATTAATTTTATACTCTATTAGGTCCGTAAGTCCTAGTTTTGGTATAAGAACCGAAGAAAATTCTTTTATTAGTTTTGCTATTTTGACTCTATCTCTTCGTTCTAGGTGAGATAAATCTGAATCTTGGTGACTTACATGCGCAGTAGATGAACAACGTTTTTCTTCATTACTATCAAATTTATGTTTTCTTGTGCGGTCAAATCTGAAATAAAATACTTGCTCGTAGATGTCAAGAATCATTCCAGTCTTACTAATAAAATCTGCACCTAATATTAAATCAGGTCCTAATTCTTTACATACTAACATTGTAAATATCCAACTTAGGTTTTTTATTTTAACCTTAACGGTAATGCTCAGGTTTATATTTATTTTACGTTTATCAGCGGTAGCACACTTTATATTCACAGGTTGGTTCCGTTTTACTAGATGATGTTTAGCTAACATGTCCGCTAATTCTTGGCTGATTAAAGTTCTACTAGATCCCGAATCAAGTAAGGCGATGGGGGATGTAACGCCTAAGTCGACTCGTATTAATGGTAGTAGATTTTTTCCATTTACATCTATTAATCGCATTACACTTTTCGCGAAATTCTCGCACATAGGGGTCGATATCTTTCGCACCTTTTTTGTTTTTTACTTGGTTACAGAATAATTCATTCTTATTATTATTATTGGTTTCTTTTAGATTACCTAGTTTCGAGTAGCTGCGGAAGACACAGGTTTTCGGGTCTCCCTGCCTTACATGTTTTTTTGAATTGGGGTTATTCCGTTCCAATGGCTTACTTTTGCACTCTCTACTTATGTGCCCATATTTGCCACAATTATAACAGGTGGGTTTTCTGCGAGGTGGGTACTTGGTTTCCGCTTTATCTGGGTTTACAGTTAACTTACCAGCTTTGCGCACATAGTGAGGTCTACTAGAAACTTGACTTTCATAAGAGGTTGTTACATCAGGCAGTAGTGCTCGCAATTGATGTCTATTAGTTCCAGAGGTTTTCATTGCTTCTCTATTTTGATCTGAGTACCATACATTTGAAGAATGGATACTGCACTGTTCCAGATCAGCAATCGTATTGGGTCTATTCATCAATGATAGTCGAGATCTTTCTTCGGGTGACACTCCTATTAAAATGGTGTCCACTAGTTGTGTTTCATTCCAGTTTACACGTAGTAGTCGAGAGGACTCCCTAATATCGGAGATGTAGTGAGCTAATCTCTCCTGATGTCCTTGTACTCGGAGTACTGTCTTCCTTTTTATTTCTTCATAGATGCCGGTGGGAATAAAGTATCTTATTAAAGAACTATGTAGCTCTTCTACTGGGAAAGTAGAGGTTAGGGCTTCTAGCACACGATTTTTTAACGGGGGTTTACACTTTGGTAACAGAACTTGTAAAATTTGCCAGTCATTCAGCTGCTGTAGATCCTTTATCTGAAGAAGATAACTAATAAATGTTAGTAACTTGGAAACATTTAAACCATCTGTATAAGGGATTTCGGTTAAAATCTTCTCCACAGGGTGAGTCATTTTTTTGTATAGATCTGCGTTATAGTTCATAGGGGTAATTCCTCGATGAGGGCGATTAGATTCATTGTTTCCGGGACGAAACTGAAAATGTTCGGGATGAGGGGGATTTACATCTGTATTAGTATTTTGTTCTGGGTTCGCTTGCACTTGCGATACGATAGGTGAGTTCCGATCCGAGTTAGGAGGAGGTAAACCAGTGGTGGGGGATTGTACTGGGGAGATGTGTAATTTCATTAATGATTTCTCTGTTTCCTCCATCCTGAATGAGTCGGATTTTCGTCTTAAATCGTTGATAATTGAAGGTAAGCGACGTAGAGCTTCGTCTGCTAGCTTTTGTACATCAACGGGTATTTCTGTGAGATTCGGCCAGATCGACAAATTTTTTATTCGCCTGGTTAAATGCTCTATTCTCTGGGTAGTCCGCAAAATTTTTGCCGGAGATTTCTCGTCTTGGAGTGTTTGAGACAATAAGTATAGTTCACTATACTTGGCAGTACAAATTTCTTTCTTGCCTTCATAATCGAGTTGGCTTAGATTGTTTAATTCCACGGGCGCATCAAATCCACATTCGCAAATTGAACTTCGTAATTCCGCGACTGTTACATCAGCATGGGGTAGTCCACGCAAAAGAGCTTCGTAAGACAGCTCGTCTTTTAATAACAAATCAGGGTTAAATTGGGCCATTTTGTTCTAACACATTAGCACGTACTTAAAATTAATACTATTATATTACACATATATTACATATAACAAATTCATAAGTAATCAATTTACACAAATTAGAAAAGAACAATTTCTCTTCTAAGGGAGAGACAGAAATCACACACATATCTTTCAATGTTAAATAGCCGATCAGCTGTTTACTGGAATGTAGGTCAGAGGGTGGCCTACATATTTAGTTAACAAAGGAGGGTGAGAGTGTGTGACAATGGGGTGTTTGCTTTTACATATTATTGTCTACACAATGCGAGTGAATAACACCAACGATTTGAAACCGGTCGTTTTAAACTTGAGAAGGGGAGCACACTTTTGTACAACACACTTATTATTATTCCGCTTAGACAACACTTTGGCTTCGTTCATTCATAAACTTTTCTCAATTAAATAATTACTTATTTTGTTCACAAGTTTTAAATCACGACTTCTACTTAATTACTTTATTATTATTTACAAAGTTATTTTTTATCAATTTTTTTATAACACATCCTAGTGTATGTAAGCTATGTAGTTGGACATACACTGTGCAGAATGATTCAGGAGACAACAGGTCGTAGTTTGTCGTAAACAAACCTGTTACAGATTGTTCGGTTGACCAAAATTGTTATGCTTGGTCACACTTCATGTATGCAAGTACTTACATCGAATTATTCAGGTTGTGCCGGTAGGAACCTGCATATAGCATTTTACATTGTATGACGCTAATGACATTTTACTTATACATACTACCATCTACGTATTAATACATATTACGTTATTTAATAGTGTATTAAATATGTTTTAAACATTACATTTATTAAAGTAACTTTCTGAGTGCATATATCAATATTAAACATTTAGTTATTAATCATACTATTTATGTTTATCCACGCATAAATAGTGAATGCAATTTGTTTGTGACACATATACACAATTAAAACTCTTTCCTTTGTTTCCTTTATTTTTTTTTTTTTTACAAGTAATGTAAGCAGAGTAACGCATTTTTGTTTGCGTCACGATGCTTAACAACTCTTTACATAAATTAGCAGAGTGAATGCACTTTTGTGACACTCTGTAAACAATTACGCTTTTATTTTTTACAATTCAGCAGAGTGGCGCACTTTTGTAACGAGCTTTTCGCCGCGTTACAAATCCAGGGAACCCTTCGTAATTAAACTCCGTTAATCAGAAGGGCTGCCTACGTTGTAACAGAATTGATCACAAATAATTAAAATAACATATTACTTACTAGCTGTGTAATTGTTTACTTAGTGTAAGGAAACAATGGCAAGGTATACAATTGATTTACGCACTACTCATATGTGTGTAACAAGAAGACTTCTCTTTATTCAACATTTAAGAAAAACATATACTGACTGATGCCATGACATTACTAATTCAATTATTAAATTATCGAAAGGTTTCTTTAAACTTTTGGCATCAAACTAGATTCTATATAGTTATACCTCGGATCCGGGTGAACTTTCTGTATTAAAACTTTTAATTATACTCTTTTCATGATATTAGCTTGCAAGACTTTCTTTAATTCAACATTTAAGAATGGTATTATTGCTTGAGTTATATTACTCTACATTAACATATAAACTGTTACAACGTATGAAGTTAGAATAGTTACAAGAAATATTAATTAATAAGATATAATCTTATAAACATTAGATTTAATTTATAAGTCTTTACAAAGTTAATCGTTTCTGAAAAGTCTCTTTCAAGATGTGTTGTGTAACAAATATTCGTAACCCTCGATAGACAGGCTATCGAGTCACCTTTTAATTGGTATGCAGAAGACTCCTCCTGGGGTATCAGTCTCGGGAAACAGGAACAGCTACGTCGTCATCTCGGTCTGGCTTTCCTCTGTAAAGGGCTCCAAAAGTTAGCAGGTAGAACAATATGTCATGTAGTTATCTACAATGATCGTGTAGATTCTCGGATGTCCTGATCTGCATATTCTGTCACGTGCAGTAGAGTTTGTGGCTTCTGCTAGTTCACATCTCCGGGTATTACTTTGGAATAGCTTTTATACGTTGAAGTACGTAGTCATCTTGTGTTACACTTTTAGTTACGTTTCAATACTTTTTGTTTTACATAACTTTAAACTTATTGTCTATTAACATGACTACATTAATTAATACATCCAGATGCTTTAACAAACTACATCTGGTACACTTTCTGAAGATGAAACCAAATATGATACACATATTTGAAGAGCATCGCTCTTACGTCTACACTGTACGGAGTCACCATTGCAAGAGAGAGAATTTACGCTCCCTTCGCCAGGTACTGGACAAAAGTTAGTGGGACAACTTCCGCGCGAGAATATAGTTCCTAACTATATTTAAGTTAACATTTTTATTTATTTAAACTATCCCTAAACAAATATATATAATTTAAATCAGTTGTTTTAGCGACTTTTTATGTCTTCAGATTTTATTATTATTAACATTAGTTTTTTATCTTATTCTTACTCACACAAGACTCTGAAAGCATGTCGAGTCTGGAATCAACAGGAAAGCGCTTGCTTACAATCAAAGGGTTAAATACGATATTAATAACGCTTTACAAATTTATCTTTTTATTTGAGTATCTTATAACTAATTAATTACTGCTTCCTCTCATACTGAGTACATACAGGTATCTTATATTAAAACAGTGAGATTTAAATAGCTTAAGAGCTCGCAACCTTAATTTTTAAAATTTTTTATTTTCTAGATTATTTCTTTTATTTAAATCGTCACAAAATAAGGGTATTTTGCAGTCTAAAAGAACCTACTACTTTTATTATTATAATCATTATTAAATTTTCAAGTCGAACCATCCGACATAACCTATATGTTTGTCAACACATTGTATTACTAACATAAAACCATCATCTCGAGCTCATCACTCGAGCTCATCATTAGTTTTAGAGTCAATGTTCACTTTTGAAATATTAATTGTTACTGTGTGTTATTTGAATAAATTACCATTATTATTTTTTACCGGTGAAAGAGTTGACTTTTATTGTATCAGTAAAAATACAGCTTAGAGGAGAAAAACGAGGCGGTTGGTACCATGCTGAGAATGCGAATTATTCAAATTGAATGATTCCATGTTTTGTTTACAACCGCTCAGATCAATACATTTACAATCTTATACAATAATACTATACATGAGTTATTATGTGTACCATGCCTATGTTTGTGTATGTTAGTGTATAGGAAGAAACAACTGATCTCCTCACAACCGCTGATCAACAAAGTGTCAACGGAACGTCAAGTGGAAATCCTAACAGTGAATATAATACATAAAATTAAACTATTTAAACAGACAGCTAATCCGACGAAAAAAGAGTAAGTACCGACTTATTCAATCCTGGATTCAACAATAGGTTGAATTGAGGGGAATAAGTCATTAAACGGTAAAATAATAATAAAGTTGATATTAAATAATAACGATTAGCCGAGACCACGACCCATTAACAGTAAAAGAACCCTGAGACTACTAATTAATAATAATAATTAGACTGTAATGGGGCAAATTAGAAGGTTTTTTATTTTTTATTAATCTTGGTTTTGATTTTGTTAAAAGTGTACAATTCACTTCATATATGGGAGCTACCACAGTTTAATTTTATATTAACATAGATCACCCATTCAATCACTTTTAAATTGCCAGACTTCACCTGTAAGGAGCCTCCAGTACAGCAATGCAACATACACACAGTCAGTCAAAACAATTGCCAGACGCATTGCGTAATCACATAGCAGCAGCCTTGTGACACAGTCTACAGTGTGTCATCAGAGTGTGCAGTTTGGTATCAGAGAGTAAGCAGCATCAGACAATAGAATTGTGAATTTAAAACAGGGGCCTCGGGTTTACATGATAGGCCGTTAAAACAAATTTGGCCTATCTTAGAAAGTGTTAAAACAGTCATTAAAAAGTAACAGTGTACAAACAAAAAGTTTGCCGCCCCAGTCGACAAGCAACGGTTCCCGTTATCGGGTTGGCCTCTGTAGGCTCGTCACACATATTTAAATATTTTAAAGTTGTAGTACAGCAAAACTGTTAAGTGACCGCGGTCAATACGACTAGGGAGTCGGATCAAGTTTTTTTTCTTCAGAACAGTGAAACCGTGTAACCGAACAATGCGTGTGCGGGAAGACCGAGTGGCCGGCGAAGGGGGCTTCTGATTTGCATAAAATGTTAAGGGGTTTTTTAATTTAGTATAAATGTGAGTGTGGCAAAGCTGGGCGGCTTTCTGTTTATATTTGTGTTTGCATTTTATGTTTGTGTCCTAGAAAAAATAAGGTAAGCCGTAGATTGTAAGTCATATTACAACAGAGTCACGTGTTGCACAACACCTGAAACATGTATTTACTAAATGTATGTTCTTAATTTCACTAAAGTAACAGTAAAACATTAAATGGAAATTCTCTTCTTAAACTTGTGTTATGTAAATTATTTACGCTTGTATCTTGGTGTTCGTAAGAGACCCTGGACCCAAAAGAGCATGTCGGGATGGTAAGTGAAAGTCATTCTAGGTATTCCTATGTGTATGGTACTCAAAATAATTGTGATAAATAAATAGTTTCACAAGACCATAAATTATAGACGTATTTTCGTCTTTCTACAAATTGGCTAGCCCAACAGTGTGGCTTTTAAAGGAGAGTGTCATACGTTATTCTACAAATTGGCGCACAACGTTCGAGCGAAATTAGGCGGAAAAAATATCCAACCTAATTTACAAAAGAATCATCAACCTAATTTTCGAGGCAGCTGCAATACACAGGACCAAAAGTGCAACGGAGAGCAACCTCTAAGAGACGTGCGGCGGAAGCAGATAAAGAAATAGACATGGATGATAAGGAGGTGACGCCAGTCGAAGATCTAGAAGAAATATTACCTCCTATAGAACCCAGCCGACCTGTACAACAAGAGGAACAAATTGAGAAACCCACACAAACAGGGGACGCAAACCTCCTGGAAATATTGAGGGCAATGAAGGCGTTAAAAGAAGAATTGAAGGAAGACGGCCAGAAGAATATTGCGTTATTAAAAGAAGATTTTAACGAGAAATTAATTAAAAATAACGAGTCCCTGACCAAAAATATGGAGTCGATTCACAAGAAGATGGATGACACCCAGAAAAATAATGAATTATTAACCTAAAATATAGAATCGTTGAAGGAGAATTTCAAAGGGGAGTTAAACAAGAAGACAGAAGAAACAAATAAAATCATAGCTTCATTGAAAGAAGACACCCAAGAATTGAGCAAGAAGATTGATGACAGCATAGAAGATAGTAATAAGAAGATTGAAATTATCAACCAGAGACTTGAAGACAGTCACGAAAAATTGAATACGAAAATAGGAGAGGAGATAACCGAAGTTAGACGGGAAGTCTCTGAAATCGGCGAGAGGTGTGAAGAGAACCAGCAAGAAATACAGAGAACAAAGGAGACACTTCAAACCCGAGTAAATAACATCGAAGAATCCCATTTAAATAAATTCGAAGTCTTGACTAAGAAACAAGAAGACTTGGGAACGAGATGTGAAGAAATCACCGCCACCGTGAATGATGTTCGGGAGCAAGTACACACTGACAAGGAGAAGATGGCTGAACTTCAACGGCGAGAACTCAATAATTTCAGGGAAGAAATTAATTTATTCCGGAGTCAACCAATCCAAGTGACCGGAATAACGAACATAGAAAATCGTGAACTGATAAATTTCCAACATTATAAAAGGAATCCAATGGAGTTCATCGAAAGAGTGGAAGAAAATATCGCCCGTACACGCGAAACTAGATGGTCTACTATCAGAAACATGTTAGACGAGTACTTTAAGGACGTGCGCGATAATTGGTGGACGGCTACCTGACATGATATACAGAATTATGCAGAGTTCAAGGCGCTGTTTAAAACGAAATACTGGTCCGAATCGGCACAGAACATAGTGCGGGACGACATCTGCAACGGGAAGTATGACCGCAGCAAAGGGGCATCACTCACCGCATACTTCTTAGGCAAGGTGTGTATGGCCAGAAATCTTGAGCCAAAGATACCTGAAGAATGCCTCGTCACTAAATTGGCGCATCACTTCGAAGAGGGCGTGGCCAGAGCGAGACTGAACGGACAAATAAGAACAATCCAAACTATGTCCGCGTTATTAGAAAATTATGAGCAGGAGAAGTATTATCGGAGGAGTCGGCAGGGACCAGACCCATACTTTGATAGAACCGGTCAGGCCGGATACCGAAATAATTATCAAGGTAATTATAATAATTCAAACAAAGATAATACTGACCAGAATCCGAGGCCAAATAGTAACGGGAATAATCATCCGCCAGATAGGAATAACACGAACTATAGGCCAAATTATAATAATAATTATAATCAGAATCCTCCTAATAACAACCACCGTCCTAATTATAATAGTGGAAATCAACATTGGCCAAATAATGGTAACCACCCCTACCGTCCAAATAATAACAATCGCCAGTACCGACCGAACAACGGGAATAACCACAACCCAAGCAATTTCAGAAGAGCTAATTACGTTCGTGCTGACGACAGAAACGGGGGGAGACGCTTCTATCAGGGACGTCGAAGCTTCAATGAAGATAATAACCCGTATAGTCAGGACGTAAGGAGTAGCGAATCCGGGTACGACACACGAAGGAGCCGCAGTAGCGAAGATATAAACAGAAATAATAATAGCGGACGTCAATACAACCATCCGACTAGACCCGAAGGAAGGGAAGATGCCGAAAATGTACGGCGGGTTCATCATATTGTAGGAGTCAGATCCGGACGCGGGAACCAAGGACAGGACGATCCATCTACGAGGGTCCGGATGGCTTACAATCAACAAAACCCACTAGAACGCTGGTTTCCTTTAAGGGGCACGGGATTCCAATCCAACACACCTCAGAGAGGGGGAGACGAAATAGATGAAGAAGAGGAAACGGCCGACCGATGGAACGCCTAATCCAAATTAAACAAACCAAAATTTTTTACCAAATACAATATGAGTGTACCACAATAATAAATAAATGAAAATGAGGCCAACGACTATTGGGTAAACGGCAAATACTAAAGAAAAATATTTATCAAACAACCCTACCTACTCCACTAAAAAACCCAGAAATATAATCATCCAGAATAAGTGAAAACCACCATCACTTGAAGGAGTAGAGAAGAAGAATAACAAAGAGTGAAAAGAAAGAAGGATATTATCATGGAAAGAAGAGAAAAAGAAAGTTGTTTATTAAATGAACCATGTAACCCCAAGAGTGTCTATAAAATCAAGTATTAATATGTTGTTATTATGTTATCACATTGTATTACAATTATCAAATATTGCATACCCAATAACTCACCAACACAAGAAGAGGCTATTCTTATGGAAAGAAGAAAAAGAAAAATGTTTATTAAGTGAATATTGTATATAAAAGAAGAAATTTTATTAATCAAATATTGTATTAAATATTGAACGAAAAATGTTTGTCAAATGAATGTTATATGTAACACGAGAAAAAGAAGACTAGTATCTGATGACTAAACCATAACGAAAACAAGCAACTAGTGAACACACTTAAGATATTTTAAACAATGTTTACTATCACTTTGAGAAAAATTGTGTACTATTCAAAATAAAATGTTGAAAAATTATGACATTTGCTAGAGGAGAAAAGGAGACCATTAATGAGAATATTATGTAGAAAAGATTGTGAAAAGGAGAATTGACCAAGAAAAAAGAAGAAAGAACCAATCAATGTAAAGAACAATTTTGTCACGATAAGGAGAGAAGAAAAAGTGAAGAATATTTACAAATGCTATTTGTCAACAACATTAACTAATGAAGATCTGCAGAAGTGAAGAAGGAATCCAGAAGAGAGTGTATAATAAAATATAAAAGGCAAGAAAATGAATAACCCCAAGAGTGTTTATTATTATTAGTCGAAAGAGACTGCTTATGAGTATTATTATTTGATGAATTAACTGTAGAAAAGTTCCAGCAATCATTTAACTGGGCAGGGATGAGGTACCCCTGATCTCAGAAAGAATGTAGTTATGGACGACGGAGTTAGGTAAGCCATAGAGCCCACCCGAATCGATTCCAGCTACCAAGTTAGGGAAAAATGTTAGGGAAATTAAATATTTAAGGGAAAAAACATGACAAGCCAAGAATATAATTAAACAAGATTCCAAGTGTATGAAGAAGAAGGAGATGTAGAGAATATAGTGAACTGAAGACAAGTGTAAGAGTAAATACAAGATATGAAAACATTATATGTGACTTAAGAGTGAAATAAAAAATTGATAATTTCTTCAATCATAAAACGAAGATATCAGAAATGATCAATTCTAATAAGGAGGCAATATGTAACAGTACATATGTCACCACATCCACCTAAGTACTGAAAATTAATTTAAAGGCCACCACTAGAAAAAATACATTAAAAGGTCTAGAATACCACCAAGTATACTAAAGAAAAGTACCATAAGTTTGAATAAGTGAAGCATCATTGAAAGGAATTCACTAGTAAATGCACCAAGAAAGAAGAAAAGAAGAATAAAGACGAGACGACCGACATACTATACCCAATAGATCAGTAAGAAGGACACAACACAACAAAAGAAAAAAGAAAAATCAGTGAGAAGGACACAAGACAACAAAAGAAAAAAAGAAGAGTCAGGGAGAAGGATACAACAAGGACAACTTCAAGAAAGAAGAAGGAAGAAACAGTGTGAAGAAGACAAGTGAAAACCTCATCACGTATAAAATGAACAATAGTGAGGAGGAGATCAGTGAAGAAAGAAGAAAGAAGAAGGAAGATAACCAGACCAAACACAAGAATAAGGGAAGAAAATTGAAGTATAACAAACTAACATAAACATTGAAAGAATAATTGTATTAAGAAGAAGGAAGAAGTGTTAAATAATTATGTGATATAGATCCCTAAGCTGTATAGTAAAGTCAACACTGACAACAACTCATTTAATGAACACATTTATTGTTTATGTGAAACACATTATTGTAAATAAGGATTAAATATTGTAAATAAAGAGTCACAAGCAACCTGAATGAGGACAAGATGAGTTTATGATAGCTAAATGATGTGTAGTTATAGAATAAACAGAGGAATATGCAACCAAAATAGTGAATGACCAATTGTACAGTGGGAATGATGTACATACAAACTCACTAATTAACAACAAATAAGATAATACAGGAGTAAACTAAATGTAAACTATTGATAACCAATAACCAATGTACAAACATGAAACGAAAACCAGTCGAATAGACTAAGATAGAAATACACAGATTTGATCACAAATAATTAAAATAACATATTACTTACTAGCTGTGTAATTGTTTACTTAGTGTAAGGAAACAATGGCAAGGTATACAATTGATTTACGCACTACTCATATGTGTGTAACAAGAAGACTTCTCTTTATTCAACATTTAAGAAAAACATATACTGACTGATGCCATGACATTACTAATTCAATTATTAAATTATCGAAAGGTTTCTTTAAACTTTTGGCATCAAACTAGATTCTATATAGTTATACCTCGGATCCGGGTGAACTTTCTGTATTAAAACTTTTAATTATACTCTTTTCATGATATTAGCTTGCAAGACTTTCTTTAATTCAACATTTAAGAATGGTATTATTGCTTGAGTTATATTACTCTACATTAACATATAAACTGTTACAACGTATGAAGTTAGAATAGTTACATGAAATATTAATTAATAAGATATAATCTTATAAACATTAGATTTAATTTATAAGTCTTTACAAAGTTAATCGTTTCTGAAAAGTCTCTTTCAAGATGTGTTGTGTAACAAATATTCTTAACCCTCGATAGACAGGCTATCAAGTCACCTTTTAATTGGTATGCAGAAGACTCCTCCTGGGGTATCAGTCTCGGGAAACAGGAACAGCTACGTCGTCATCTCGGTCTGGCTTTCCTCTGTAAAGGGCTCCAAAAGTTAGCAGGTAGAACAATATGTCATGTAGTTATCTACGATGATCGTGTAGATTCTCGGATGTCCTGATCTGCATATTCTGTCACGTGCAGTAGAGTTTGTGGCTTCTGCTAGTTCACATCTCCGGGTATTACTTTGGAATAGCTTTTATACGTTGAAGTACGTAGTCATCTTGTGTTACACTTTTAGTTACGTTTCAATACTTTTTGTTTTACATAACTTTAAACTAATTGTCTATTCACATGACTACATTAATTAATACATCCAGATGCTTTAACAAACTACATCTGGTACACTTTCTGAAGATGAAACCAAATATGATACACATATTTGAAGAGCATCGCTCTTACGTCTACACTGTACGGAATCACCATTGCAAGAGAGAGAATTTACGCTCCCTTCGCCAGGTACTGGACAAAAGTTAGTGGGACAACTTCCGCGCGAGAATATAGTTCCTAACTATATTTAAGTTAACATTTTTATTTATTTAAACTATCCCTAAACAAATATATATAATTTAAATCAGTTGTTTTAGCGACTTTTTATGTCTTCAGATTTTATTATTATTAACATTAGTTTTTTATCTTATTCTTACTCAAACAAGACTCTGAAAGCATGTCGAGTCTGGAATCAACAGGAAAGCGCTTGCTTACAATCAAAGGGTTAAATACGATATTAATAACGCTTTACAAATTTATCTTTTTATTTGAGTATCTTATAACTAATTAATTACTGCTTCCTCTCATACTGAGTACATACAGGTATCTTATATTAAAACAGTGAGATTTAAATAGCTTAAGAGCTCGCAACCTTAATTTTTAAAATTTTTTATTTTCTAGATTATTTCTTTTATTTAAATCGTCACAAAATAAGGGTATTTTGCAGTCTAAAAGAACCTACTACTTTTATTATTATAATCATTATTAAATTTTCAAGTCGAACCATCCGACATAACCTATATGTTTGTCAACACATTGTATTACTAACATAAAACCATCATCTCGAGCTCATCACTCGAGCTCATCATTAGTTTTAGAGTCAATGTTCACTTTTGAAATATTAATTGTTAACCAAAAAGAAGAGCAAAATGCCTTATTGTATTGAATTTCACTGTGTGTTATTTGAATAAATTACCATTATTATTTTTTACCGGTGAAAGAGTTGACTTTTATTGTATCAGTAAAAATACAGCTTAGAGGAGAAAAACGAGGCGGTTGGTACCATGCTGAGAATGCGAATTATTCAAATTGAATGATTCCATGTTTTGTTTACAACCGCTCAGATCAATACATTTACAATCTTATACAATAATACTATACACGAGTTATTATGTGTACCATGCCTATGTTTGTGTATGTTAGTGTATAGGAAGAAACAACTGATCTCCTCACAACCGCTGATCAACAAAGTGTCAACGGAACGTCAAGTGGAAATCCTAACAGTGAATATAATACATAAAATTAAACTATTTAAACAGACAGCTAATCCGACGAAAAAAGAGTAAGTACCGACTTATTCAATCCTGGATTCAACAATAGGTTGAATTGAGGGGAATAAGTCATTAAACGGTAAAATAATAATAAAGTTGATATTAAATAATAACAATTAGCCGAGACCACGACCCATTAACAGTAAAAGAACCCTGAGACTACTAATTAATAATAATAATAAGACTGTAATAGGGCAAATTAGAAGGTTTTTTATTTTTTATTAATCTTGGTTTTGATTTTGTTAAAAGTGTACAATTCACTTCATATATGGGAGCTACCACAGTTTAATTTTATATTAACATAGATCACCCATTCAATCACTTTTAAATTGCCAGACTTCACCTGTAAGGAGCCTCCAGTACAGCAATGCAACATACACACAGTCAGTCAAAACAATTGCCAGACGCATTGCGTAATCACATAGCAGCAGCCTTGTGACACAGTCTACAGTGTGTCATCAGAGTGTGCAGTTTGGTATCAGAGAGTAAGCAGCATCAGACAATAGAATTGTGAATTTAAAACAGGGGCCTCGGGTTTACAAGATAGGCCGTTAAAACAAATTTGGCCTATCTTAGAAAGTGTGAAAACAGTCATTAAAAAGTAACAGTGTACAAACAAAAAGTTTGCTGCCCCAGTCGACAAGCAACGGTTCCCGTTATCGGGTTGGCCTCTGTAGGCTCGTCACACATATTTAAATATTTTAAAGTTGTAGTACAGCAAAACTGTTAAGTGACCGCGGTCAATACGACTAGGGAGTCGGATCAAGTTTTTTTTCTTCAGAACAGTGAAACCGTGTAACCGAACAATGCGTGTGCGGGAAGACCGAGTGGCCGGCGAAGGGGGCTTCTGATTTGCATAAAATGTTAAGGGGTTTTTTAATTTAGTATAAATGTGAGTGTGGCAAAGCTGGGCGGCTTTCTGTTTATATTTGTGTTTGCATTTTATGTTTGTGTCCTACAAAAAATAAGGTAAGCCGTAGATTGTAAGTCATATTACAACAGAGTCACGTGTTGCACAACACCTGAAACATGTATTTACTAAATGTATGTTCTTAATTTCACTAAAGTAACAGTAAAACATTAAATGGAAATTCTCTTCTTAAACTTGTGTTATGTAAATTATTTACGCAACCTTCAAAATTGTGCTTGTATCTTGGTGTTCGTAAGAGACCCTGGACCCAAAAGAGCATGTCGGGATGGTAAGTGAAAGTCATTCTAGGTATTCCTATGTGTATGGTACTCAAAATAATTGTGATAAATAAATAGTTTCACAAGACCATAAATTATAGACGTATTTTCGTCTTTCTACAAATTGGCTAGCCCAACAGTGTGGCTTTTAAAGGAGAGTGTCATACGTTATTCTACAAATTGGCGCACAACGTTCGAGCGAAATTAGGCGGAAAAAATATCCAACCTAATTTACAAAAGAATCATCAACCTAATTTTCGAGGCAGCTGCAATACACAGGACCAAAAATGCAACGGAGAGCAACCTCTAAGAGACGTGCGGCGGAAGCAGATAAAGAAATAGACATGGATGATAAGGAGGCGACGCCAGTCGAAGATCTAGAAGAAATATTACCTCCTATAGAACCCAACCGACCTGTACAACAAGAGGAACAAATTGAGAAACCAACACAAACAGGGGACGCAAACCTCCTGGAAATATTGAGGGCAATGAAGGCGTTAAAAGAAGAATTGAAGGAAGACGGCCAGAAGAATATTGCGTTATTAAAAGAAGATTTTAAAGAGAAATTAATTAAAAATAACGAGTCCCGGACCAAAAATATGGAGTCGATTCACAAGAAGATGGATGACACCCAGAAAAATAATGAATTATTAACCAAAAATATAGAATCGTTGAAGGAGGATTTCAAAGGGGAGTTAAACAAGAAGACAGAAGAAACAAATAAAATCATAGCTTCATTGAAAGAAGACACCCAAGAATTGAGCAAGAAGATTGATGACAGCATAGAAGATAGTAATAAGAAGATTGAAATTATCAACCAGAGACTTGAAGACAGTCACGAAAAATTGAATACGAAAATAGGAGAGGAGATAACCGAAGTTAGACGGGAAGTTTCTGAAATCGGCGAGAGGTGTGAAGAGAACCAGCAAGAAATACAGAGAACAAAGGAGACACTTCAAACCCGAGTAAATAACATCGAAGAATCCCATTTAAATAAATTCGAAGTCTTGACTAAGAAACAAGAAGACTTGGGAACGAGATGTGAAGAAATCACCGCCACCGTGAATGATGTTCGGGAGCAAGTACACACTGACAAGGAGAAGATGGCTGAACTTCAACGGCGAGAACTCAATAATTTCAGGGAAGAAATTAATTTATTCCGGAGTCAACCAATCCAAGTGACCGGAATAACGAACATAGAAAATCGTGAACTGATAAATTTCCAACATTATAAAAGGAATCCAATGGAGTTCATCGAAAGAGTGGAAGAAAATATCGCCCGTACACGCGAAACTAGATGGTCTACTATCAGAAACATGTTAGACGAGTACTTTAAGGACGTGCGCGATAATTGGTGGACGGCTACCCGACATGATATACAGAATTATGCAGAGTTCAAGGCGCTGTTTAAAACGAAATACTGGTCCGAATCGGCACAGAACATAGTGCGGGACGACATCTGCAACGGGAAGTATGACCGCAGCAAAGGGGCATCACTCACCGCATACTTCTTAGGCAAAGTGTGTATGGCCAGAAATCTTGAGCCAAAGATACCTGAAGAATGCCTCGTCACTAAATTGGCGTATCACTTCGAAGAGGGCGTGGCCAGAGCGAGACTGAACGGACAAATAAGAACAATCCAAACTATGTCCGCGTTATTAGAAAATTATGAGCAGGAGAAGTATTATCGGAGGAGTCGGCAGGGACCAGACCCATACTTTGATAGAACCGGTCAGGCCGGATACCGAAATAATTATCAAGGTAATTATAATAATTCAAACCGAGATAATACTGACCAGAATCCGAGGCCAAATAGTAACGGGAATAATCATCCGCCAGATAGGAATAACACGAACTATAGGCCAAATTATAATAATAATTATAATCAGAATCCTCCTAATAACAACCACCGTCCTAATTATAATAGTGGAAATCAACATCGGCCAAATAATGGTAACCACCCCTACCGTCCAAATAATAACAATCGCCAGTACCGACCGAACAACGGGAATAACCACAACCCAAGCAATTTCAGAAGAGCTAATTACGTTCGTGCTGACGACAGAAACGGGGGGAGACGCTTCTATCAGGGACGTCGAAGCTTCAATGAAGATAATAACCCGTATAGTCAGGACGTAAGGAGTAGCGAATCCGGGTACGACACATGAAGGAGCCGCAGTAGCGAAGATATAAACAGAAATAATAATAGCGGACGTCAATACAACCATCCGACTAGACCCGAAGGAAGGGAGGATGCCGAAAATGTACGGCGGGTTCATCATATTGTAGGAGTCAGATCCGGACGTGGGAACCATGGACAGGACGATCCATCTACGAGGGTCCGGATGGATTACAATCAACAAAACCCACCAGAACGCTGGTTTCCTTTAAGGGGCACGGGATTCCAATCCAACACACCTCAGAGAGGGGGAGACGAAATAGATGAAGAAGAGGAAACGGCCGACCGATGGAACGCCTAATCCAAATTAAACAAACCAAAATTTTTTACCAAATACAATATGAGTGTACCACAATAATAAATAAATGAAAATGAGGCCAACGACTATTGGGTAAACGGCAAATACTAAAGAAAAATATTTATCAAACAACCCTACCTACTCCACTAAAAAACGCAGAAATATAATCATCCAGAATAAGTGAAAACCACCATCACTTGAAGGAGTAGAGAAGAAGAATAACAAAGAGTGAAAAGAAAGAAGGATATTATCATGGAAAGAAGAGAAAAAGAAAGTTGTTTATTAAATGAACCATGTAACCCCAAGAGTGTCTATAAAATCAAGTATTAATATGTTGTTATTATGTTATCACATTGTATTACAATTATCAAATATTGTATACCCAATAACTCACCAACACAAGAAGAGGCTATTCTTATGGAAAGAAGAAAAAGAAAATGTTTATTAAGTGAATATTGTATATAAAAGAAGAAATTTTATTAATCAAATATTGTATTAAATATTGAACGAAAAATGTTTGTCAAATGAATGTTATATGTAACACGAGAAAAAGAAGACTAGTATCTGATGACTAAACCATAACGAAAACAAGCAACTAGTGAACACACTTAAGATATTTTAAACAATGTTTACTATCACTTTGAGAAAAATTGAGTACTATTCAAAATAAAATGTTGAAAAATTATGACATTTGCTGGAGGAGAAAAGAAGACCATTAATGAGAATATTATGTAGAAAAGATTGTGAAAAGGAGAATTGACCAAGAAAAAAGAAGAAAGAACCAATCAATGTAAAGAACAATTTTGTCACGATAAGGAGAGAAGAAAAAGTGAAGAATATTTACAAATGCTATTTGTCAACAACATTAACTAATGAAGATCTGCAGAAGTGAAGAAGGAATCCAGAAGAGAGTGTATAATAAAATATAAAAGGCAAGAAAATGAATAACCCCAAGAGTGTTTATTATTATTAGTAGAAAGAGACTGCTTATGAGTATTATTATTTGATGAATTAACTGTAGAAAAGTTCCAGCAATCATTTAACTGGGCAGGGATGAGGTACCCCTGATCTCAGAAAGAATGTAGTTATGGACGACGGAGTTAGGTAAGCCATAGAGCCCACCCGAATCGATTCCAGCTACCAAGTTAGGGAAAAATGTTAGGGAAATTAAATATTTAAGGGAAAAAACATGACAAGCCAAGAATATAATTAAACAAGATTCCAAGAGTATGAAGAAGAAGGAGATGTAGAGAATATAGTGAACTGAAGACAAGTGTAAGAGTAAATACAAGATATGAAAACATTATATGTGACTTAAGAGTGAAATAAAAAATTGATAATTTCTTCAATCATAAAACGAAGATATCAGAAATGATCAATTCTAATAAGGAGGCAATATGTAACAGTACATATGTCACCACATCCACCTAAGTACTGAAAATTAATTTAAAGGCCACCACTAGAAAAAATACATTAAAAGGTCTAGAATACCACCAAGTATACTAAAGAAAAGTACCATAAGTTTGAATAAGTGAAGCATCATTGAAAGGAATTCACTAGTAAATGCACCAAGAAAGAAGAAAAGAAGAATAAAGACGAGACGAGCGACATACTATACCCAATAGATCAGTAAGAAGGACACAACACAACAAAAGAAAAAAGAAAAATCAGTGAGAAGGACACAAGACAACAAAAGAAAAAAAGAAGAGTCAGGGAGAAGGATACAACAAGGACAACTTCAAGAAAGAAGAAGGAAGAAACAGTGTGAAGAAGACAAGTGAAAACCTCATCACGTATAAAATGAACAATAGTGAGGAGGAGATCAGTGAAGAAAGAAGAAAGAAGAAGGAAGATAACCAGACCAAACACAAGAATAAGGGAAGAAAATTGAAGTATAACAAACTAACATAAACATTGAAAGAATAATTGTATTAAGAAGAAGGAAGAAGTGTTAAATAATTATGTGATATAGATCCCTAAGCTGTATAGTAAAGTCAACACTGACAACAACTCATTTAATGAACACATTTATTGTTTATGTGAAACACATTATTGTAAATAAGGATTAAATATTGTAAATAAAGAGTCACAAGCAACCTGAATGAGGACAAGATGAGTTTATGATAGCTAAATGATGTGTAGTTATAGAATAAACAGAGGAATATGCAACCAAAATAGTGAATGACCAATTGTACAGTGGGAATGATGTACATACAAACTCACTAATTAACAACAAATAAGATAATACAGGAGTAAACTAAATGTAAACTATTGATAACCAATAACCAATGTACAAACATGAAACGAAAACCAGTCGAATAGACTAAGATAGAAATACACAGCCATAAACAACACACTAATGTTTACTGAACCTATGACATAACCTAATCTGGGCATTCAGTTTCCAATAAAACTTGATAAAAAATGAATCAAAACAATGTTAGACCAAAATGTAATGAGCTAGGAAGTAAATAGAGCATATAAGGAATGTTTTGTACACGATAGCTAATCGTATAACAGAATATAAAAGCTATATTTATGTAATATAAGTATGACCAAATGCTGGTAATGGCAAAGTGACACTATGCAACCAAAATTATGTAATAAACACATTGTACAAAGAAAGTAACCCAATTAATGATTTGATGTCAGACAGAATATTATTCATATGAGCAATTGCAACCAAAATAACCATTTAAATCGTTTATATAAATGTAATTATAACTAAACCATTATGACAAGTAGCTGCAAGTAAAATTTACAGCAACCAAACTTTGCTAATAACAGAGTCAAATGCAGAGTGAACTGCATCACAATAACGATAAGGTCCTAGTGACTATTTCAGTTATCAATTAGAAAACAATACAACTAAAATGTCTATGATATTAAGCATACTACCAAGTAACGCCATATAGGCATAACAAGCCTGATTCATAAGTGATAGTTAAGGCATTAAACAAATAATGTAGGGAAAAAGAACACTGTCAGTAGTGACTTAACCCATCAATATTTAATTACAACATGTTAAAAGCTAATTAAATACTCTTATTACTGAGTAATAAGCAAAACAAAAATGTATGACAATAAGTTTAAGTGTGAATCTATGGAAACGGACATAGTATTAATATTAGGACATAGTTTTAAGGGAAAATTCTACAGTAGCTTAAGAATGAGACATTACAATAGAAAATAAAATAAAAACCATGAAATATTAATAATTAATGGTTTAATGGACAATAAGCATAAATGCTAAGTGCTAAGTCAGCTAACCCTAATCAGAAATATATGATAAGGGGACTCAAATTAATCGTCTTTCAAAAACACGAACAATGAGAGTAAGCACAACATCCTCAGTACAATTATAAGAAAGATATTAGACTTTTAAAAATAATTGTATTGTGCTTAGCCCTTCCGCGTGGGCGTGTGAACCAGAATTTGTTAATCTTGTTCCCAAAGACTGACGCTTATGATAGCGTCTATTTTGACGAAGTCTACCGTAAATCAACGAATTGGAAAAAACTGACCAATCAGAGCCTATAAAAAATCCGAAATTCATCATTCCATCCGAGGAACCACAGACAGTCTTTCAACAAGAACGAAGCGGACTGCACACTCGCCGACGCCTCAGAAAAACGTGCATTTGACAGCAACACAGCGTCAACCATATTAACCTCAAAGTGAGACATAAATTACCTACATTGAAGAATCAGTGCAGTATATTTACAAGTGTACTCTATTCGGAGTTTATGCGCATAGGAGTGTGTGCAGTGTTGTGATCAAGTTTAAATAATTAATTAATAAGTTTTAATTAATGAAAAAAGTGTTTATAATTAAAAAAGTGTAACCCTTCGAACGACGAGAGACGCAACTATTCATAACCACAAATATAATGTTATGATTAGTTTATAAGCATAATAACTGAACGCTAAAAGCGATAAAAAATTGAAATATAGAACCAATTAAATTCCCTATCCTTAACAGAAGGGAACTGATAAAATACAAATGAACAATGTTGAAATTGAGCGTTCTGAGTAATGACAGTTTTAACTATTTGTATACAATAAATACCTAGGATAAGTAAAGACATTGTAACATCAATGAAGAGTATATGTGCTCTTATGCTATCAGTAGACTAGAATATGAAATATTTTGTTCCTAAATTCAATTAATAGTTTTCGCCGGAGTGCGATAACTATAATAAATAAATTACCATTACCTGAAATAGGAATATCCAATTTCACAGATGATTGTAGTACCTGATACTGGATTATCACAATTACTATTAATTAATAATAAATAATTCACTACTTTTAACCAAATAAGGTTGCACTAAACAATATGTAAAGCATGTGCCTAACTATGAACAGTAGTTCATATTTTATCTTTTTTCATTAATAATCATTGAATTTTTATTTTATATGTTTGTTCTAACCGTAGCTATTATTTCAAATAAGTGTATTTTGCAGTCTAAAAGAACCTACTACTTTTATTATTATAATCATTATTAAATTTTCAAGTCGAACCATCCGACATAACCTATATGTTTGTCAACACATTGTATTACTAACCAGAGGCAGTCATGCCAACTCGAGCTCATCATTAGTTTTAGAGTCAATGTTCACTTTTGAAATATTAATTGTTAACCAAAAAGAAGAGCAAAACGCCTTATTGTATTGAATTTCACTGTGTGTTATTTGAATAAATTACCATTATTATTTTTTACCGGTGAAAGAGTTGACTTTTATTGTATCAGTAAAAATACAGCTTAGAGGAGAAAAACGAGGCGGTTGGTACCATGCTGAGAATGCGAATTATTCAAATTGAATGATTCCATGTTTTGTTTACAACCGCTCAGATCAATACATTTACAATCTTATACAATAATACTATACATGAGTTATTATGTGTACCATGCCTATGTTTGTGTATGTTAGTGTATAGGAAGAAACAACTGATCTCCTCACAACCGCTGATCAACAAAGTGTCAACGGAACGTCAAGTGGACATCCTAACAGTGAATATAATACATAAAATTAAACTATTTAAACAGACAGCTAATCCGACGAAAAAAGAGTAAGTACCGACTTATTCAATCCTGGATTCAACAATAGGTTGAATTGAGGGGAATAAGTCATTAAACGGTAAAATAATAATAAAGTTGATATTAAATAATAACGATTAGCCGAGACCACGACCCATTAACAGTAAAAGAACCCTGAGACTACTAATTAATAATAATAATTAGACTGTAATGGGGCAAATTAGAAGGTTTTTTATTTTTTATTAATCTTGGTTTTGATTTTGTTAAAAGTGTACAATTCACTTCATATATGGGAGCTACCACAGTTTAATTTTATATTAACATAGATCACCCATTCAATCACTTTTAAATTGCCAGACTTCACCTGTAAGGAGCCTCCAGTACAGCAATGCAACATACACACAGTCAGTCAAAACAATTGCCAGACGCATTGCGTAATCACATAGCAGCAGCCTTGTGACACAGTCTACAGTGTGTCATCAGAGTGTGCAGTTTGGTATCAGAGAGTAAGCAGCATCAGACAATAGAATTGTGAATTTAAAACAGGGGCCTCGTGTTTACAAGATAGGCCGTTAAAACAAATTTGGCCTATCTTAGAAAGTGTGAAAACAGTCATTAAAAAGTAACAGTGTACAAACAAAAAGTTTGCCGCTCCAGTCGACAAGCAACGGTTCCCGTTATCGGGTTGGCCTCTGTAGGCTCGTCACACATATTTAAATATTTTAAAGTTGTAGTACAGCAAAACTGTTAAGTGACCGCGGTCAATACGACTAGGGAGTCGGATCAAGTTTTTTTTCTTCAGAACAGTGAAACCGTGTAACCGAACAATGCGTGTGCGGGAAGACCGAGTGGCCGGCGAAGGGGGCTTCTGATTTGTATAAAATGTTAAGGGGTTTTTTAATTTAGTATAAATGTGAGTGTGGCAAAGCTGGGCGGCTTTCTGTTTATATTTGTGTTTGCATTTTATGTTTGTGTCCTAGAAAAAATAAGGTAAGCCGTAGATTGTAAGTCATATTACAACAGAGTCACGTGTTGCACAACACCTGAAACATGTATTTACTAAATGTATGTTCTTAATTTCACTAAAGTAACAGTAAAACATTAAATGGAAATTCTCTTCTTAAACTTGTGTTATGTAAATTATTTACGCTTGTATCTTGGTGTTCGTAAGAGACCCTGGACCCAAAAGAGCATGTCGGGATGGTAAGTGAAAGTCATTCTAGGTATTCCTATGTGTATGGTACTCAAAATAATTGTGATAAATAAATAGTTTCACAAGACCATAAATTATAGACGTATTTTCGTCTTTCTACAAATTGGCTAGCCCAACAGTGTGGCTTTTAAAGGAGAGTGTCATACGTTATTCTACAAATTGGCGCACAACGTTCGAGCGAAATTAGGCGGAAAAAATATCCAACCTAATTTACAAAAGAATCATCAACCTAATTTTCGAGGCAGCTGCAATACACAGGACCAAAAATGCAACGGAGAGCAACCTCTAAGAGACGTGCGGCGGAAGCAGATAAAGAAATAGACATGGATGATAAGGAGGCGACGCCAGTCGAAGATCTAGAAGAAATATTACCTCCTATAGAACCCAGCCGACCTGTACAACAAGAGGAACAAATTGAGAAACCCACACAAACAGGGGACGCAAACCTCCTGGAAATATTGAGGGCAATGAAGGCGTTAAAAGAAGAATTGAAGGAAGACGGCCAGAACAATATTGCGTTATTAAAAGAAGATTTTAACGAGAAATTAATTAAAAATAACGAGTCCCTGACCAAAAATATGGAGTCGATTCACAAGAAGATGGATGACAACCAGAAAAATAATGAATTATTAACCAAAAATATAGAATCGTTGAAGGAGGAATTCAAAGGGGAGTTAAACAAGAAGACAGAAGAAACAAATAAAATCATAGCTTCATTGAAAGAAGACACCCAAGAATTGAGCAAGAAGATTGATGACAGCATAGAAGATAGTAATAAGAAGATTGAAATTATCAACCAGAGACTTGAAGACAGTCACGAAAAATTGAATACGAAAATAGGAGAGGAGATAACCGAAGTTAGACGGGAAGTTTCTGAAATCGGCGAGAGGTGTGAAGAGAACCAGCAAGAAATACAGAGAACAAAGGAGACACTTCAAACCCGAGTAAATAACATCGAAGAATCCCATTTAAATAAATTCGAAGTCTTGACTAAGAAACAAGAAGACTTGGGAACGAGATGTGAAGAAATCACCGCCACCGTGAATGATGTTCGGGAGCAAGTACACACTGACAAGGAGAAGATGGCTGAACTTCAACGGCGAGAACTCAATAATTTCAGGGAAGAAATTAATTTATTCCGGAGTCAACCAATCCAAGTGACCGGAATAACGAACATAGAAAATCGTGAACTGATAAATTTCCAACATTATAAAAGGAATCCAATGGAGTTCATCGAAAGAGTGGAAGAAAATATCGCCCGTACACACGAAACTAGATGGTCTACTATCAGAAACATGTTAGACGAGTACTTTAAGGACGTGCGCGATAATTGGTGGACGGCTACCCGACATGATATACAGAATTATGCAGAGTTCAAGGCGCTGTTTAAAACGAAATACTGGTCCGAATCGGCACAGAACATAGTGCGGGACGACATCTGCAACAGGAAGTATGACCGCAGCAAAGGGGCATCACTCACCGCATACTTCTTAGGCAAGGTGTGTATGGCCAGAAATCTTGAGCCAAAGATACCTGAAGAATGCCTCGTCACTAAATTGGCGTATCACTTCGAAGAGGGCGTGGCCAGAGCGAGACTGAACGGACAAATAAGAACAATCCAAACTATGTCCGCGTTATTAGAAAATTATGAGCAGGAGAAGTATTATCGGAGGAGTCGGCAGGGACCAGACCCATACTTTGATAGAACCGGTCAGGCCGGATACCGAAATAATTATCGAGGTAATTATAATAATTCAAACCAAGATAATACTGACCAGAATCCGAGGCCAAATAGTAACGGGAATAATCATCCGCCAGATAGGAATAACACGAACTATAGGCCAAATTATAATAATAATTATAATCAGAATCCTCCTAATAACAACCACCGTCCTAATTATAATAGTGGAAATCAACATCGGCCAAATAATGGTAACCACCCCTACCGTCCAAATAATAACAATCTCCAGTACCGACCGAACAACGGGAATAACCACAACCCAAGCAATTTCAGAAGAGCTAATTACGTTCGTGCTGACGACAGAAACGGGGGGAGACGCTTCTATCAGGGACGTCGAAGCTTCAATGAAGATAATAACCCGTATAGTCAGGACGTAAGGAGTAGCGAATCCGGGTACGACACACGAAGGAGCCGCAGTAGCGAAGATATAAACAGAAATAATAATAGCGGACGTCAATACAACCATCCGACTAGACCCGAAGGAAGGGAGGATGCCGAAAATGTACGGCGGGTTCATCATATTGTAGGAGTCAGATCCGGACGCGGGAACCAAGGACAGGACGATCCATCTACGAGGGTCCGGATGGCTTACAATCAACAAAACCCACCAGAACGCTGGTTTCCTTTAAGAGGCACGGGATTCCAATCCAACACACCTCAGAGATGGGGAGACGAAATAGATGAAGAAGAGGAAACGGCCGACCGATGGAACGCCTAATCCAAATTAAACAAACCAAAATTTTTTACCAAATACAATATGAGTGTACCACAATAATAAATAAATGAAAATGAGGCCAACGACTATTGGGTAAACGGCAAATACTAAAGAAAAATATTTATCAAACAACCCTACCTACTCCACTAAAAAACGCAGAAATATAATCATCCAGAATAAGTGAAAACCACCATCACTTGAAGGAGTAGAGAAGAAGAATAACAAAGAGTGAAAAGAAAGAAGGATATTATCATGGAAAGAAGAGAAAAAGAAAGTTGTTTATTAAATGAACCATGTAACCCCAAGAGTGTCTATAAAATCAAGTATTAATATGTTGTTATTATGTTATCACATTGTATTACAATTATCAAATATTGTATACCCAATAACTCACCAACACAAGAAGAGGCTATTCTTATGGAAAGAAGAAAAAGAAAAATGTTTATTAAGTGAATATTGTATATAAAAGAAGAAATTTTTTAATCAAATATTGTATTAAATATTGAACGAAAAATGTTTGTCAAATGAATGTTATATGTAACACGAGAAAAAGAAGACTAGTATCTGATGACTAAACCATAACGAAAACAAGCAACTAGTGAACACACTTAAGATATTTTAAACAATGTTTACTATCACTTTGAGAAAAATTGTGTACTATTCAAAATAAAATGTTGAAAAATTATGACATTTGCTAGAGGAGAAAAGGAGACCATTAATGAGAATATTATGTAGAAAAGATTGTGAAAAGGAGAATTGACCAAGAAAAAAGAAGAAAGAACCAATCAATGTAAAGAACAATTTTGTCACGATAAGGAGAGAAGAAAAAGTGAAGAATATTTACAAATGCTATTTGTCAACAACATTAACTAATGAAGATCTGCAGAAGTGAAGAAGGAATCCAGAAGAGAGTGTATAATAAAATATAAAAGGCAAGAAAATGAATAACCCCAAGAGTGTTTATTATTATTAGTCGAAAGAGACTGCTTATGAGTATTATTATTTGATGAATTAACTGTAGAAAAGTTCCAGCAATCATTTAACTGGGCAGGGATGAGGTACCCCTGATCTCAGAAAGAATGTAGTTATGGACGACGGAGTTAGGTAAGCCATAGAGCCCACCCGAATCGATTCCAGCTACCAAGTTAGGGAAAAATGTTAGGGAAATTAAATATTTAAGGGAAAAAACATGACAAGCCAAGAATATAATTAAACAAGATTCCAAGAGTATGAAGAAGAAGGAGATGTAGAGAATATAGTGAACTGAAGACAAGTGTAAGAGTAAATACAAGATATGAAAACATTATATGTGACTTAAGAGTGAAATAAAAATTGATAATTTCTTCAATCATAAAACGAAGATATCAGAAATGATCAATTCTAATAAGGAGGCAATATGTAACAGTACATATGTCACCACATCCACCTAAGTACTGAAAATTAATTTAAAGGCCACCACTAGAAAAAATACATTAAAAGGTCTAGAATACCACCAAGTATACTAAAGAAAAGTACCATAAGTTTGAATAAGAGAAGCATCATTGAAAGGAATTCACTAGAAAATGCACCAAGAAAGAAGAAAAGAAGAATAAAGACGAGACGACCGACATACTATACCCAATAGATCAGTAAGAAGGACACAACACAACAAAAGAAAAAACAAAAATCAGTGAGAAGGACACAAGACAACAAAAGAAAAAAAGAAGAGTCAGGGAGAAGGATACAACAAGGACAACTTCAAGAAAGAAGAAGGAACACACAGTGTGAAGAAGACAAGTGAAAACCTCATCACGTATAAAATGAACAATAGTGAGGAGGAGATCAGTGAAGAAAGAAGAAAGAAGAAGGAAGATAACCAGACCAAACACAAGAATAAGGGAAGAAAATTGAAGTGTAACAAACTAACATAAACATTGAAAGAATAATTGTATTAAGAAGAAGGAAGAAGTGTTAAATAATTATGTGATATAGATCCCTAAGCTGTATAGTAAAGTCAACACTGACAACAACTCTTTTAATGAACACATTTATTGTTTATGTGAAACACATTATTGTAAATAAGGATTAAATATTGTAAATAAAGAGTCACAAGCAACCTGAATGAGGACAAGATGAGTTTATGATAACTAAATGATGTGTAGTTATAGAATAAACAGAGGAATATGCAACCAAAATAGTGAATGACCAATTGTACAGTGGGAATGATGTACATACAAACTCACTAATTAACAACAAATAAGATAATACAGGAGTAAACTAAATGTAAACTATTGATAACCAATAACCAATGTACAAACATGAAACGAAAACCAGTCGAATAGACTAAGATAGAAATACACAGCCATAAACAACACACTAATGTTTACTGAACCTATGACATAACCTAATCTGGGCATTCAGTTTCCAATAAAACTTGATAAAAAATGAATCAAAACAATGTTAGACCAAAATGTAATGAGCTAGGAAGTAAATAGAGCATATAAGGAATGTTTTGTACACGATAGCTAATCGTATAACAGAATATAAAAGCTATATTTATGTAATATAAATATGACCAAATGCTGGTAATGGCAAAGTGACACTATGCAACCAAAATTATGTAATAAACACATTGTACAAAGAAAGTAACCCAATTAATGATTTGATGTCAGACAGAATATTATTCATATGAGCAATTGCAACCAAAATAACCATTTAAATCGTTTATATAAATGTAATTATAACTAAACCATTATGACAAGTAGCTGCAAGTAAAATTTACAGCAACCAAACTTTGCTAATAACAGAGTCAAATGCAGAGTGAACTGCATCACAATAACGATAAGGTCCTAGTGACTATTTCAGTTATCAATTAGAAAACAATACAACTAAAATGTCTATGATATTAAGCATACTACCAAGTAACGCCATATAGGCATAACAAGCCTGATTCATAAGTGATAGTTAAGGCATTAAACAAATAATGTAGGGAAAAAGAACACTGTCAGTAGTGACTTAACCCATCAATATTTAATTACAACATGTTAAAAGCTAATTAAATACTCTTATTACTGAGTAATAAGCAAAACAAAAATGTATGACAATAAGTTTAAGTGTGAATCTATGAAAACGGACATAGTATTAATATTAGGACATAGTTTTAAGGGAAAATTCTACAGTAGCTTAAGAATGAGACATTACAATAGAAAATAAAATAAAAACCATGAAATATTAATAATTAATGGTTTAATGGACAATAAGCATAAATGCTAAGTGCTAAGTCAGCTAACCCTAATCAGAAATATATGATAAGGGGACTCAAATTAATCGTCTTTCAAAAACACGAACAATGAGAGTAAGCACAACATCCTCAGTACAATTATAAGAAAGATATTAGACTTTTAAAAATAATTGTATTGTGCTTAGCCCTTCCGCGTGGGCGTGTGAACCAGAATTTGTTAATCTTGTTCCCAAAGACTGACGCTTATGATAGCGTCTATTTTGACGAAGTCTACTGTAAATCAACGAACTGGAAGAAACTGACCAATCAGAGCCTATAAAAAATCCGAAATTCATCATTCCATCCGAGGAACCACAGACAGTCTTTCAACAAGAACGAAGCGGACTGCACACTCGCCGACGCCTCAGAAAAACGTGCATTTGACAGCAACACAGCGTCAACCATATTAACCTCAAAGTGAGACAAATTACCTACATTGAAGAATCAGTGCAGTATATTTACAAGTGTACTCTATTCGGAGTTTATGCGCATAGGAGTGTGTGCAGTGTTGTGATCAAGTTTAAATAATTAATTAATAAGTTTTAATTAATGAAAAAAGTGTTTATAATTAAAAAAGTGTAACCCTTCGAACGACGAGAGACGCAACTATTCATAACCACAAATATAATGTTATGATTAGTTTATAAGCATAATAACTGAACGCTAAAAGCGATAAAAAATTGAAATATAGAACCAATTAAATTCCCTATCCTTAACAGAAGGGAACTGATAAAATACAAATGAACAATGCTGAAATTGAGCGTTCTGAGTATGGACAGTTTTAACTATTTGTATACAATAAATACCTAGGATAAGTAAAGACATTGTAACATCAATGAAGAGTATATGTGCTCCTATGCTATCAGTAGACTAGAATATGAAATATTTTGTTCCTAAATTCAATTAATAGTTTTCGCCGGAGTGCGATAACTATAATAAATAAATTACCATTACCTGAAATAGGAATATCCAATTTCACAGATGATTGTAGTACCTGATACTGGATTATCACAATTACTATTAATTAATAATAAATAATTCACTACTTTTAACCAAATAAGGTTGCACTAAACAATATGTAAAGCATGTGCCTAACTATGAACAGTAGTTCATATTTTATCTTTTTTCATTAATAATCATTGAATTTTTATTTTATATGTTTGTTCTAACCGTAGCTATTATTTCAAATAAGTGTATTTTGCAGTCTAAAAGAACCTACTACTTTTATTATTATAATCATTATTAAATTTTCAAGTCGAACCATCCGACATAACCTATATGTTTGTCAACACATTGTATTACTAACCAGAGGCAGTCATGCCAACTCGAGCTCATCATTAGTTTTAGAGTCAATGTTCACTTTTGAAATATTAATTGTTAACCAAAAAGAAGAGCAAAATGCCTTATTGTATTGAATTTCACTGTGTGTTATTTGAATAAATTACCATTATTATTTTTTACCGGTGAAAGAGTTGACTTTTATTGTATCAGTAAAAATACAGCTTAGAGGAGAAAAACGAGGCGGTTGGTACCATGCTGAGAATGCGAATTATTCAAATTGAATGATTCCATGTTTTGTTTACAACCGCTCAGATCAATACATTTACAATCTTATACAATAATACTATACATGAGTTATTATGTGTACCATGCCTATGTTTGTGTATGTTAGTGTATAGGAAGAAACAACTGATCTCCTCACAACCGCTGATCAACAAAGTGTCAACGGAACGTCAAGTGGACATCCTAACAGTGAATATAATACATAAAATTAAACTATTTAAACAGACAGCTAATCCGACGAAAAAAGAGTAAGTACCGACTTATTCAATCCTGGATTCAACAATAGGTTGAATTGAGGGGAATAAGTCATTAAACGGTAAAATAATAATAAAGTTGATATTAAATAATAACGATTAGCCGAGACCACGACCCATTAACAGTAAAAGAACCCTGAGACTACTAATTAATAATAATAATTAGACCATAAATTATAGACGTATTTTCGTCTTTCTACAAATTGGCTAGCCCAACAGTGTGGCTTTTAAAGGAGAGTGTCATACGTTATTCTACAAATTGGCGCACAACGTTCGAGCGAAATTAGGCGGAAAAAATATCCAACCTAATTTACAAAAGAATCATCAACCTAATTTTCGAGGCAGCTGCAATACACAGGACCAAAAATGCAACGGAGAGCAACCTCTAAGAGACGTGCGGCGGAAGCAGATAAAGAAATAGACATGGATGATAAGGAGGCGACGCCAGTCGAAGATCTAGAAGAAATATTACCTCCTATAGAACCCAACCGACCTGTACAACAAGAGGAACAAATTGAGAAACCCACACAAACAGGGGACGCAAACCTCCTGGAAATATTGAGGGCAATGAAGGCGTTAAAAGAAGAATTGAAGGAAGACGGCCAGAACAATATTGCGTTATTAAAAGAAGATTTTAACGAGAAATTAATTAAAAATAACGAGTCCCTGACCAAAAATATGGAGTCGATTCACAAGAAGATGGATGACAACCAGAAAAATAATGAATTATTAACCAAAAATATAGAATCGTTGAAGGAGGATTTCAAAGGGGAGTTAAACAAGAAGAC
This sequence comes from Magicicada septendecula, assembly GCA_034769895.1. Classification (NCBI taxonomy): domain Eukaryota; kingdom Metazoa; phylum Arthropoda; class Insecta; order Hemiptera; family Cicadidae; genus Magicicada; species Magicicada septendecula. The sequence continues at coordinate 302,770,661 of CM068371.1, forward strand.
AGAAGAAACAAATAAAATCATAGCTTCATTGAAAGAAGACACCCAAGAATTGAGCAAGAAGATTGATGACAGCATAGAAGATAGTAATAAGAAGATTGAAATTATCAACCAGAGACTTGAAGACAGTCACGAAAAATTGAATACGAAAATAGGAGAGGAGATAACCGAAGTTAGACGGGAAGTTTCTGAAATCGGCGAGAGGTGTGAAGAGAACCAGCAAGAAATACAGAGAACAAAGGAGACACTTCAAACCCGAGAAAATAACATCGAAGAATCCCATTTAAATAAATTCGAAGTCTTGACTAAGAAACAAGAAGACTTGGGAATGAGATGTGAAGAAATCACCGCCACCGTGAATGATGTTCGGGAGCAAGTACACACTGACAAGGAGAAGATGGCTGAACTTCAACGGCGAGAACTCAATAATTTCAGGGAAGAAATTACAGTATTCCCTCGCCAACCGCGGGGGTTAGGTTCCTACAAAACATCGCGGTTAGTGAATCCGCGGTTGGTGAAGTTAACTTTATATGGGAAAAGTAAGGTTAGGGGAATCTGAAACAAAGCCAGAAATATAAAATACTGTACAACTCTTTATTATACAGTATACACTACATTGTTCGAATGTATAAAACCAGTCCAATGATTTCAAATAGCTGACAGTTATTTAAATTATAAAAATTTTCAAAATTTTTAAAACACATACTGTATTACATTATAAAGAAAAAGCCGCTAAGACAAGGAAAAAATAGCGGCCAGTTTTTAGTGCTAAGTAAGTCCAGTTTTATAGCTTACTACAATTTTCAACTTAAAATTTTAAAATAAAAACAATTTTTAACACACAAACAATTTAAACGCAAAATTTTAATCAAAACAATTTTAAATCGAGGCATGGGAATCGGCACTTGTGGAAGGGTGAGAGACGTCAGTTGACTTGCCACCAGATGATTTAAAATAGCATAAAAGAGAAGTCTGCTTCATTTTATTTTGAAACTCCTTCTGAAGCTGCTTGTATGGAGATAATAAATCCTTCAAACCCCGTTTGAATTTTATAGTTGACTCGTTGACAGCCATTAACCTGGCCACAGACGCAGCACTCTCACCGCGCCCTAACCTGTTCAAAACATCGAGCTTTTTCTCCAGCGGTAGTACATTCCTAGCCCTTTTGGCTAGCTTATCACCGCCAATTATGTTTTCCGAACGTTTGGAACACATTATGACGAAAGGATAGTTTATAAAAGAGTAAATTAACACTAGATAATAAGAACAACGCACACTAAAAACTAAAGAACACGCAATACGTCACGGCAGAAGAGCAACGGGCGACTGACCGACTTCAATCCGATTTGAAGGGATACGTGTGCACGAAGTGCTGCCTAGCGGATGCTACTACAAACCGCGTATAAGCGAATTCCAGCCCCGCGGTTGGAAACTACTGCGCATTTATAAAACCGCGTATAAATGAATTCCGCGGTTGGAAAACCCGCGGTTGACGAGGGATTACTGTAATTTATTCCGGAGTCAACCAATCCAAGTGACCGGAATAACGAACATAGAAAATCGTGAACTGATAAATTTCCAACATTATAAAAGGAATCCAATGGAGTTCATCGAAATAGTGGAAGAAAATATCGCCCGTACACGCGAAACTAGATGGTCTACTATCAGAAACATGTTAGACGAGTACTTTAAGGACGTGCGCAATAATTGGTGGACGGCTACCCGACATGATATACAGAATAATGCAGAGTTCAAGGCGCTGTTTAAAACGAAATACTGGTCCGAATCGGCACAGAACATAGTGCGGGACGACATCTGCAACGGGAAGTATGACCGCAGCAAAGGGGCATCACTCACCGCATACTTCTTAGGCAAGGTGTGTATGGCCAGAAATCTTGAGCCAAAGATACCTGAAGAATGCCTCGTCACTAAATTGGCGTATCACTTCGAAGAGGGCGTGGCCAGAGCGAGACTGAACGGACAAATAAGAACAATCCAAAATATGTCCGCGTTATTAGAAAATTATGAGCAGGAGAAGTATTATCGGAGGAGTCGGCAGGGACCAGACCCATACTTTGATAGAACCGGTCAGGCCGGATACCGAAATAATTATCAAGGTAATTATAATAATTCAAACCGAGATAATACTGACCAGAATCCGAGGCCAAATAGTAACGGGAATAATCATCCGCCAGATAGGAATAACACGAACTATAGGCCAAATTATAATAATAATTATAATCAGAATCCTCCTAATAACAACCACCGTCCTAATTATAATAGTGGAAATCAACATCGGCCAAATAATGGTAACCACCCCTACCGTCCAAATAATAACAATCGCCAGTACCGACCGAACAACGGGAATAACCACAACCCGAGCAATTTCAGAAGAGCTAATTACGTTCGTGCTGACGACAGAAACGGGGGGAGACGCTTCTATCAGGGTCGTCGAAGCTTCAATGAAGATAATAACCCGTATAGTCAGGACGTAAGGAGTAGCGAATCCGGGTACGACACACGAAGGAGCCGCAGTAGCGAAGATATAAACAGAAATAATAATAGCGGACGTCAATACAACCATCCGACTAGACCCGAAGGAAGGGAGGATGCCGAAAATGTACGGCGGGTTCATCATATTGAAGGAGTCAGATCCGGACGCGGGAACCAAGGACAGGACGATCCATCTACGAGGGTCCGGATGGCTTACAATCAACAAAACCCACCAGAACGCTGGCTTCCTTTAAGAGGCACGGGATTCCAATCCAACACACCTCAGAGAGGGGGAGACGAAATAGATGAAGAAGAGGAAACGGCTGACCGATGGAACGCCTAATCCAAATTAAACAAACCAAAATTTTTTACCAAATACAATATGAGTGTACCACAATAATAAATAAATGAAAATGAGGCCAACGACTATTGGGTAAACGACAAATACTAAAGAAAAATATTCATCAAACAACCCTACCTACTCCACTAAAAAACCCAGAAATATAATCATCCAGAATAAGTGAAAACCACCATCACTTGAAGGAGTAGAGAAGAAGAATAACAAAGAGTGAAAAGAAAGAAGGATATTATCATGGAAAGAAGAGAAAAAGAAAGTTGTTTATTAAATGAACCATGTAACCCCAAGAGTGTCTATAAAATCAAGTATTAATATGTTGTTATTATGTTATCACATTGTATTACAATTATCAAATATTGTATACCCAATAACTCACCAACACAAGAAGAGGCTATTCTTATGGAAAGAAGAAAAAGAAAAATGTTTATTAAGTGAATATTGTATATAAAAGAAGAAATTTTATTAATCAAATATTGTATTAAATATTGAACGAAAAATGTTTGTCAAATGAATGTTATATGTAACACGAGAAAAAGAAGACTAGTATCTGATGACTAAACCATAACGAAAACAAGCAACTAGTGAACACACTTAAGATATTTTAAACAATGTTTACTATCACTTTGAGAAAAATTGTGTACTATTCAAAATAAAATGTTGAAAAATTATGACATTTGCTAGAGGAGAAAAGGAGACCATTAATGAGAATATTATGTAGAAAAGATTGTGAAAAGGAGAATTGACCAAGAAAAAAGAAGAAAGAACCAATCAATGTAAAGAACAATTTTGTCACGATAAGGAGAGAAGAAAAAGTGAAGAATATTTACAAATGCTATTTGTCAACAACATTAACTAATGAAGATCTGCAGAAGTGAAGAAGGAATCCAGAAGAGAGTGTATAATAAAATATAAAAGGCAAGAAAATGAATAACCCCAAGAGTGTTTATTATTATTAGTCGAAAGAGACTGCTTATGAGTATTATTATTTGATGAATTGACTGTAGAAAAGTTCCAGCAATCATTTAACTGGGCAGGGATGAGGTACCCCTGATCTCAGAAAGAATGTAGTTATGGACGACGGAGTTAGGTAAGCCATAGAGCCCACCCGAATCGATTCCAGCTACCAAGTTAGGGAAAAATGTTAGGGAAATTAAATATTTAAGGGAAAAAACATGACAAGCCAAGAATATAATTAAACAAGATTCCAAGAGTATGAAGAAGAAGGAGATGTAGAGAATATAGTGAACTGAAGACAAGTGTAAGAGTAAATACAAGATATGAAAACATTATATGTGACTTAAGAGTGAAATAAAAAATTGATAATTTCTTCAATCATAAAACGAAGATATCAGAAATGATCAATTCTAATAAGGAGGCAATATGTAACAGTACATATGTCACCACATCCACCTAAGTACTGAAAATTAATTTAAAGGCCACCACTAGAAAAAATACATTAAAAGGTCTAGAATACCACCAAGTATACTAAAGAAAAGTACCATAAGTTTGAATAAGTGAAGCATCATTGAAAGGAATTCACTAGTAAATGCACCAAGAAAGAAGAAAAGAAGAATAAAGACGAGACGAGCGACATACTATACCCAATAGATCAGTAAGAAGGACACAACACAACAAAAGAAAAAAGAAAAATCAGTGAGAAGGACACAAGACAACAAAAGAAAAAAAGAAGAGTCAGGGAGAAGGATACAACAAGGACAACTTCAAGAAAGAAGAAGGAAGAAACAGTGTGAAGAAGACAAGTGAAAACCTCATCACGTATAAAATGAACAATAGTGAGGAGGAGATCAGTGAAGAAAGAAGAAAGAAGAAGGAAGATAACCAGACCAAACACAAGAATAAGGGAAGAAAATTGAAGTATAACAAACTAACATAAACATTGAAAGAATAATTGTATTAAGAAGAAGGAAGAAGTGTTAAATAATTATGTGATATAGATCCCTAAGCTGTATAGTAAAGTCAACACTGACAACAACTCATTTAATGAACACATTTATTGTTTATGTGAAACACATTGTAATGGGTCAAATTGGAAGGTTTTTTATTTTTTATTAATCTTGGTTTTGATTTTGTTAAAAGTGTACAATTCACTTCATATATGGGGGCCACCACAGTTTAATTTTATATTAACATAGATCACCCATTCAATCACTTTTAAATTGCCAGACTTCACCTGTAAGGAGCCTCCAGTACAGCAATGCAACATACACACAGTCAGTCAAAACAATTGCCAGACGCATTGCACAATCACATAGCAGCAGCCTTGTGACACAGTCTACAGTATATATTGTAAATGTATACAATTACAATATTGTTGCCTTGTTACACGAATATATTGTGTAGACGAGTGTGCTACAAATAAGTTTTTTGTTTTTCCTGGAGAAGTCAGGAAAGATTTAATTGAATTTATACCCTCTGTCTGTAATAATGATGTTGAAAGTATGATTTGGTATTGTGATGAGAGAGAGTTAAACAGAGAATTGTGTGTTAATAAAGTCACAGAATTATATAACTTAAATAAAAAGTATGATGAATGGAAGGAAAGTTTAGAAATATATGTGAATGATAACGACTACAATGATTTAATAAAAATGATTAACCCAATAGTTAATGAATTTAATGATGGAGACTTAACAAAAATACCCAATGTAGACCGGTTTAATGAGTATTTGAATAAGTTGATTGAAGTTAGTTTTTCTGGTTACAACACACAAAACAGTCATTTGTGCGCTGATAAAATGAACGATGTTATGTAGAACCCAGGTTGATTTGGGACGATGGAGGTTAAACTATTAAAACAATAAAAGACAGTATAATTATTTTGTTTTAATGGTTCTGACATGGCAAATCTGGACAAATGAAGTGCGGAAAAAACTGAATAATAAATAACAAGAGTTTGTAAATAATATAGTGAATTCATTTGTGTGTATTATGAAACGTTAAGTAAACAATGTGTGTACGTAAGATTGTTGTAATAATAATATTGAAATAGTTGCAAGTTAAATAAATAATTTAAAAAAGAGCCACTTTTATTAATGAATTAAAAATACATCTGATCCGAATTGAAAAAAAAATGTAAGAGACAAATATGTTATCTAAAAGATTTATAAAACTTGAAAAGTGTAGCAAGCAGATATGTCAGTATATGAAGTAACCCAAAGTGTTTAGTCTATGACAGCTGAAACTGAGAATGTTTATAACTGTTGTTTATGAAAACAAGCCTGGCACACAACTGTGTTTATATAAACAGTAAACAGGTGTGTTGAAGTGGTAGGTTGTGACTAATGCCTACAGACATACTTGGTGACCATAACAAAACTATTGTGACATAAAAGAATTAAAGAAAATTTTTGATAAAATAATAATGAGGTAATCATTGTAACTCAGAGTTTGAGACATTAAAAAACCATTAAATCATTAAATTAATCAAATTAATAGAAACGATGCTTTTTAACAATGGACTTAGTGTTTGAAGAAAAAAAAAAAAAAAAAACTTGTAACAAAATATAAACTTGATATCAATACAAGAAGTGGGGATGATTTTGGGGGGTAGATTGGTGCTCAATGATGAGGTGTTCATTACATGCTATAATTTTAAGTGTATTATTTTATTGTTGTGTGTTAGATATAGTTGTTGATAAAATGTATTTTCATTATGTATGTATATTTTTTTCTAAGCCAATAATTAAACTGTCTGGCAGGCAACCAACAATAATAGAAATAAGTATTGAGAATGTATTCCATGTAATTTGTTTAATTTGAGATGTGTTTTAATTGTGTTAGGATATCAGCTGATCAGCAATAACGTCACTGGTATATTGTTATTGGTTTGTAAATGTTACACGTAATTAATGTTTAATGTACTACAGATATTTTGAAGTAAAGAAAAAAAAAAAAAAAAAATTTTTGTATATTTTAAATAATTTAAATATCAAGTTGATGATTATTTATATTAAATATTTGTTTGTTTTAAATATTTTGTTTTATTATGTTTGTATTTCAAAGTAGGATATTACAGATGTTCAGTGTATTTTCAGAAAGGATACATAACATATGTAGGTCAAGGGTTTTGGACTTGACCTAGTTTCGATCAGCTGATGGGGTCATCCACAGACTAAGCTTGTATAATAGGAAGTCAGTTTAATTTGTTTAGTTAACCTATTTAAACCAAATTTTAATAATTACTACACATAGAGGGAAACATTTAAATAAATTTAGATTGTTTCTGGAATTTTAAAATTTTTGAAAATTTTAATTTTTTTGAAAAAAAAAAAAAAAAGAGATTTTTCGCCTGCCAGCGAATGAATATTTTGGATAATGATTGTTTTATTATGTGTGCATTAACCATGTTTATTTTATTGTATTGCATTGTATTGGTAGAATATAAGTGATTCTCCTGTTAGAATAAGGATGTGTTTATATTATTAGAAATGTTTAGGCTGTCATTTGAAACAAAGATTAGAAAAAAGAGGAAGAGAATTTTTTGATAAAAGATTATTTTTTTGAATTTTGAAATTTTTAAATTTTTAGTAAATTTTAAAAAAAATTTTATTTTTTTATGTGTTATGGTAACATGTAATGTTAGTATGTGTGAGCCCAGTATTTGCTAAAGGCAGCCCAGCTTGCAAAAGGGGGAAACATATCGGTGGAGGAGCTGGAATAATTTTAGCCAGGGATTGAGGATTTTTGGGGGTAGTATGTTAGAAGGCGAGGCGCACCGTGGTGCGAGTCTGATCGATTTCTCGGTGTTGGGATCTCTTACGGAGAAGCCCAGTGATCTCGTTCAGATGAGTCTATGGTCGCTGAGCCAGGGGGGTCATGTACCCATGAGATTAAGAACCAGGGGGTTGTTGGCACCAGTTCCTCACCGGTCCTCTTCGGGGTTTGTCGATGAGATTTCTTCTGTCGTGAACAGCAGAATTCTCATCGAGGGGGTATTGTAATGGGTCAAATTGGAAGGTTTTTTATTTTTTATTAATCTTGGTTTTGATTTTGTTAAAAGTGTACAATTCACTTCATATATGGGGGCCACCACAGTTTAATTTTATATTAACATAGATCACCCATTCAATCACTTTTAAATTGCCAGACTTCACCTGTAAGGAGCCTCCAGTACAGCAATGCAACATACACACAGTCAGTCAAAACAATTGCCAGACGCATTGCACAATCACATAGCAGCAGCCTTGTGACACAGTCTACAGTGTGTCATCAGAGTGTGCAGTTGGGTATCAGACAGTAAGCACACTTCTTCACCAGTGTTTGCATCGGACAGTAAAGAGCAGTTTGACAAGTTCGTTAAAACAGTGGCCTCGGGTTTACAAGATAGGCCGTTAAAACAAATTTGGCCTATCTTAGAAAGTGGGAAACAGTCATTAAAAAGTAACAGTGCACAAACAAAAAGTTTGCAGGGCAGTTCCACTACTGAAGCCTGCCGGCTAGGAACGAATTAGGCTACACGCAAAAGTTTTTCTATTATTTTCACTTTAAATTCAAATATCAGTGAAGAAAAGTATGTGACGATAATACATCCGTGCGGTAGAAACTAACCGAGTGTTATTTCGGACCTCAACATTATAACATTTCATAGAAAGATGACTGTGCGTGAAGACCGCGTGGCTGCCGTGGGGGAAGTTTTATTGATAATAAAATGTTAAGGGTATTTTAAATTGTGAATGAGAGTGTGTACAAGCAAAGCTGGGCTGTTTCTTTTGTATGTTATATTTGCTTTTGTGTTTTGTGAAACGATAAGGTAAGCTATAGTTAGTAAGTTCTTGTACAAACCAGGTGCACGAGTTACACAATACGTAACTCCATGTAAAGCTATTTTTCATGTAAACAGTAATTCCAACTTTAATTGAACATTAAAATTAATAATTCTCTTCTTAAAGATGTGTAGAGTTAATTATTTCAAGAACCCATGAAACACGTTTGTATCTACATTCGTACGAAAGGATCCTGGCCCGAAATAAAACAAAACCTTCCAGGTATGTGGAAGTCAATCTATTATATTATATTAGAAGAAAAATATTAATAATTATTTAGCATTTCAACATTATTGTAAATAAGGATTAAATATTGTAAATAAAGAGTCACAAGCAACCTGAATGAGGACAAGATGAGTTTATGATAGCTAAATGATGTGTAGTTATAGAATAAACAGAGGAATATGCAACCAAAATAGTGAATGACCAATTGTACAGTGGGAATGATGTACATACAAACTCACTAATTAACAACAAATAAGATAATACAGGAGTAAACTAAATGTAAACTATTGATAACCAATAACCAATGTACAAACATGAAACGAAAACCAGTCGAATAGACTAAGATAGAAATACACAGCCATAAACAACACACTAATGTTTACTGAACCTATGACATAACCTAATCTGGGCATTCAGTTTCCAATAAAACTTGATAAAAAATGAATCAAAACAATGTTAGACCAAAATGTAATGAGCTAGGAAGTAAATAGAGCATATAAGGAATGTTTTGTACACGATAGCTAATCGTATAACAGAATATAAAAGCTATATTTATGTAATATAAATATGACCAAATGCTGGTAATGGCAAAGTGACACTATGCAACCAAAATTATGTAATAAACACATTGTACAAAGAAAGTAACCCAATTAATGATTTGATGTCAGACAGAATATTATTCATATGAGCAATTGCAACCAAAATAACCATTTAAATCGTTTATATAAATGTAATTATAACTAAACCATTATGACAAGTAGCTGCAAGTAAAATTTACAGCAACCAAACTTTGCTAATAACAGAGTCAAATGCAGAGTGAACTGCATCACAATAACGATAAGGTCCTAGTGACTATTTCAGTTATCAATTAGAAAACAATACAACTAAAATGTCTATGATATTAAGCATACTACCAAGTAATGCCATATAGGCATAACAAGCCTGATTCATAAGTGATAGTTAAGGCATTAAACAAATAATGTAGGGAAAAAGAACACTGTCAGTAGTGACTTAACCCATCAATATTTAATTAAAACATGTTAAAAGCTAATTAAATACTCTTATTACTGAGTAATAAGCAAAACAAAAATGTATGACAATAAGTTTAAGTGTGAATCTATGAAAACGGACATAGTATTAATATTAGGACATAGTTTTAAGGGAAAATTGTACAGTAGCTTAAGAATGAGACATTACAATAGAAAATAAAATAAAAACCATGAAATATTAATAACTAATGGTTTAATGGACAATAAGCATAAATGCTAAGTGCTAAGTCAGCTAACCCTAATCAGAAACATATGATAAGGGGACTCAAATTAATCGTCTTTCAAAAACACGAACAATGAGAGTAAGCACAACATCGTCAGTACAATTATAAGAAAGATATTAGACTTTTAAAAATAATTGTATTGTGCTTAGCCCTTCCGCGTGGGCGTGTGAACCAGAATTTGTTAATCTTGTTCCCAAAGACTGACGCTTATGATAGCGTCTATTTTGACGAAGTCTACCGTAAATCAACGAATTGGAAAAACTGACCAATCAGAGCCTATAAAAAATCCGAAATTCATCATTCCATCCGAGGAACCACAGACAGTCTTTCAACAAGAACGAAGCGGACTGCACACTCGCCAACGCCTCAGAAAAACGTGCATTTGACAGCAACACAGCGTCAACCATATTAACCTCAAAGTGAGACATAAATTACCTACATTGAAGAATCAGTGCAGTATATTTACAAGTGTACTCTATTCGGAGTTTATGCGCATAGGAGTGTGTGCAGTGTTGTGATCAAGTTTAAATAATTAATTAATAAGTTTTAATTAATGAAAAAAGTGTTTATAATTAAAAAAGTGTAACCCTTCGAACGACGAGAGACGCAACTATTCATTACCACAAATATAATGTTATGATTAGTTTATAAGCATAATAACTGAACGCTAAAAGCGATAAAAAATTGAAATATAGAACCAATTAAATTCCCTATCCTTAACAGAAGGGAACTGATAAAATACAAATGAACAATGTTGAAATTGAGCGTTCTGAGTATGGACAGTTTTAACTATTTGTATACAATAAATACCTAGGATAAGTAAAGACATTGTAACATCAATGAAGAGTATATGTGCTCTTATGCTATCAGTAGACTAGAATATGAAATATTTTGTTCCTAAATTCAATTAATAGTTTTCGCCGGAGTGCGATAACTATAATAAATAAATTACCATTACCTGAAATAGGAATATCCAATTTCACAGATGATTGTAGTACCTGATACTGGATTATCACAATTACTATTAATTAATAATAAATAATTCACTACTTTTAACCAAATAAGGTTGCACTAAACAATATGTAAAGCATGTGCCTAACTATGAACAGTAGTTCATATTTTATCTTTTTTCATTAATAATCATTGAATTTTTATTTTATATGTTTGTTCTAACCGTAGCTATTATTTCAAATAAGTGTATTTTGCAGTCTAAAAGAACCTACTACTTTTATTATTATAATCATTATTAAATTTTCAAGTCGAACCATCCGACATAACCTATATGTTTGTCAACACATTGTATTACTAACCAGAGGCAGTCATGCCAACTCGAGCTCATCATTAGTTTTAGAGTCAATGTTCACTTTTGAAATATTAATTGTTAACCAAAAAGAAGAGCAAAATGCCTTATTGTATTGAATTTCACTGTGTGTTATTTGAATAAATTACCATTATTATTTTTTACCGGTGAAAGAGTTGACTTTTATTGTATCAGTAAAAATACAGCTTAGAGGAGAAAAACGAGGCGGTTGGTACCATGCTGAGAATGCGAATTATTCAAATTGAATGATTCCATGTTTTGTTTACAACCGCTCAGATCAATACATTTACAATCTTATACAATAATACTATACATGAGTTATTATGTGTACCATGCCTATGTTTGTGTATGTTAGTGTATAGGAAGAAACAACTGATCTCCTCACAACCGCTGATCAACAAAGTGTCAACGGAACGTCAAGTGGACATCCTAACAGTGAATATAATACATAAAATTAAACTATTTAAACAGACAGCTAATCCGACGAAAAAAGAGTAAGTACCGACTTATTCAATCCTGGATTCAACAATAGGTTGAATTGAGGGGAATAAGTCATTAAACGGTAAAATAATAATAAAGTTGATATTAAATAATAATGATTAGCCGAGACCACGACCCATTAACAGTAAAAGAACCCTGAGACTACTAATTAATAATAATAATTAGACCATAAATTATAGACGTATTTTCGTCTTTCTACAAATTGGCTAGCCCAACAGTGTGGCTTTTAAAGGAGAGTGTCATACGTTATTCTACAAATTGGCGCACAACGTTCGAGCGAAATTAGGCGGAAAAAATATCCAACCTAATTTACAAAAGACTCATCAACCTAATTTTCGAGGCAGCTGCAATACACAGGACCAAAAATGCAACGGAGAGCAACCTCTAAGAGACGTGCGGCGGAAGCAGATAAAGAAATAGACATGGATGATAAGGAGGCGACGCCAGTCGAAGATCTAGAAGAAATATTACCTCCTATAGAACCCAGCCGACCTGTACAACAAGAGGAACAAATTGAGAAACACACGCAAACAGGGGACGCAAACCTCCTGGAAATATTGAGGGCAATGAAGGCGTTAAAAGAAGAATTGAAGGAAGACGGCCAGAAGAATATTGTGTTATTAATAAAAGATTTTAACGAGAAATTAATTAAAAATAACGAGTCCCTGACCAAAAATATGGAGTCGATTCACAAGAAGATGGATGACAACCAGAAAAATAATGAATTATTAACCAAAAATATAGAATCGTTGAAGGAGGATTTCAAAGGGGAGTTAAACAAGAAGACAGAAGAAACAAATAAAATCATAGCTTCATTGAAAGAAGACACCCAAGAATTGAGCAAGAAGATTGATGACAGCATAGAAGATAGTAATAAGAAGATTGAAATTATCAACCAGAGACTTGAAGACAGTCACGAAAAATTGAATACGAAAATAGGAGAGGAGATAACCGAAGTTAGACGGGAAGTTTCTGAAATCGGCGAGAGGTGTGAAGAGAACCAGCAAGAAATACAGAGAACAAAGGAGACACTTCAAACCCGAGTAAATAACATCGAAGAATCCCATTTAAATAAATTCGAAGTCTTGACTAAGAAACAAGAAGACTTGGGAACGAGATGTGAAGAAATCACCGCCACCGTGAATGATGTTCGGGAGCAAGTACACACTGACAAGGAAAAGATGGCTGAACTTCAACGGCGAGAACTCAATAATTTCAGGGAAGAAATTAATTTATTCCGGAGTCAACCAATCCAAGTGACCGGAATAACGAACATAGAAAATCGTGAACTGATAAATTTCCAACATTATAAAAGGAATCCAATGGAGTTCATCGAAAGAGTGGAAGAAAATATCGCCCGTACACGCGAAACTAGATGGTCTACTATCAGAAACATGTTAGACGAGTACTTTAAGGACGTGCGCGATAATTGGTGGACGGCTACCCGACATGATATACAGAATTATGCAGAGTTCAAGGCGCTGTTTAAAACGAAATACTGGTCCGAATCGGCACAGAACATAGTGCGGGACGACATCTGCAACGGGAAGTATGACCGCAGCAAAGGGGCATCACTCACCGCATACTTCTTAGGCAAGGTGTGTATGGCCAGAAATCTTGAGCCAAAAATACCTGAAGAATGCCTCGTCACTAAATTGGCGTATCACTTCGAAGAGGGCGTGGCCAGAGCGAGACTGAACGGACAAATAAGAACAATCCAAACTATGTCCGCGTTATTAGAAAATTATGAGCAGGAGAAGTATTATCGGAGGAATCGGCAGGGACCAGACCCATACTTTGATAGAACCGGTCAGGCCGGATACCGAAATAATTATCAAGGTAATTATAATAATTCAAACCGAGATAATACTGACCAGAATCTGAGGCCAAATAGTAACGGGAATAATCATCCGCCAGCTAGGAATAACACGAACTATAGGCCAAATTATAATAATAATTATAATCAGAATCCTCCTAATAACAACCACCGTCCTAATTATAATAGTGGAAATCAACATCGGCCAAATAATGGTAACCACCCCTACCGTCCAAATAATAACAATCGCCAGTACCGACCGAACAACGGGAATAACCACAACCCAAGCAATTTCAGAAGAGCTAATTACGTTCGTGCTGACGACAGAAACGGGGGGAGACGTTTCTATCAGGGACGTCGAAGCTTCAATGAAGATAATAACCCGTATAGTCAGGACGTAAGGAGTAGCGAATCCGGGTACGACACACGAAGGAGCCACAGTAGCGAAGATATAAACAGAAATAATAATAGCGGACGTCAATACAACCATCCGACTAGACCCGAAGGAAGGGAGGATGCCGAAAATGTACGGCGGGTTCATCATATTGAAGGAGTCAGATCCGGATGCGGGAACCAAGGACAGGACGATCCATCTACGAGGGTCCGGATGGCTTACAATCAACAAAACCCACCAGAACGCTGGCTTCCTTTAAGAGGCACGGGATTCCAATCCAACACACCTCAGAGAGGGGGAGACGAAATAGAAGAAGAAGAGGAAACGGCTGACCGATGGAACGCCTAATCCAAATTAAACAAACCAAAATTTTTTACCAAATACAATATGAGTGTACCACAATAATAAATAAATGAAAATGAGGCCAACGACTATTGGGTAAATGACAAATACTAAAGAAAAATATTTATCAAACAACCCTACCTACTCCACTAAAAAACCCAGAAATATAATCATCCAGAATAAGTGAAAACCACCATCACTTGAAGGAGTAGAGATGAAGAATAACAAAGAGTGAAAAGAAAGAAGGATATTATCATGGAAAGAAGAGAAAAAGAAAGTTGTTTATTAAATGAACCATGTAACCCCAAGAGTGTCTATAAAATCAAGTATTAATATGTTGTTATTATGTTATCACATTGTATTACAATTATCAAATATTGTATACCCAATAACTCACCAACACAAGAAGAGGCTATTCTTATGGAAAGAAGAAAAAGAAAAATGTTTATTAAGTGAATATTGTATATAAAAGAAGAAATTTTATTAATCAAATATTGTATTAAATATTGAACGAAAAATGTTTGTCAAATGAATGTTATATGTAACATGAGAAAAAGAAGACTAGTATCTGATGACTAAACCATAACGAAAACAAGCAACTAGTGAACACACTTAAGATATTTTAAACAATGTTTACTATCACTTTGAGAAAAATTGTGTACTATTCAAAATAAAATGTTGAAAAATTATGACATTTGCTAGAGGAGAAAAGGAGACCATTAATGAGAATATTATGTAGAAAAGATTGTGAAAAGGAGAATTGACCAAGAAAAAAGAAGAAAGAACCAATCAATGTAAAGAACAATTTTGTCACGATAAGGAGAGAAGAAAAAGTGAAGAATATTTACAAATGCTATTTGTCAACAACATTAACTAATGAAGATCTGCAGAAGTGAAGAAGGAATCCAGAAGAGAGTGTATAATAAAATATAAAAGGCAAGAAAATGAATAACCCCAAGAGTGTTTATTATTATTAGTCGAAAGAGACTGCTTATGAGTATTATTATTTGATGAATTGACTGTAGAAAAGTTCCAGCAATCATTTAACTGGGCAGGGATGAGGTACCCCTGATCTCAGAAAGAATGTAGTTATGGACGACGGAGTTAGGTAAGCCATAGAGCCCACCCGAATCGATTCCAGCTACCAAGTTAGGGAAAAATG
The DNA here is from genome assembly GCA_034769895.1 of Magicicada septendecula. Taxonomy (NCBI): domain Eukaryota; kingdom Metazoa; phylum Arthropoda; class Insecta; order Hemiptera; family Cicadidae; genus Magicicada; species Magicicada septendecula. The sequence continues at coordinate 302,786,326 of CM068371.1, forward strand.
TTAGGGAAATTAAATATTTAAGGGAAAAAACATGACAAGCCAAGAATATAATTAAACAAGATTCCAAGAGTATGAAGAAGAAGGAGATGTAGAGAATATAGTGAACTGAAGACAAGTGTAAGAGTAAATACAAGATATGAAAACATTATATGTGACTTAAGAGTGAAATAAAAAATTGATAATTTCTTCAATCATAAAACGAAGATATCAGAAATGATCAATTCTAATAAGGAGGCAATATGTAACAGTACATATGTCACCACATCCACCTAAGTACTGAAAATTAATTTAAAGGCCACCACTAGAAAAAATACATTAAAAGGTCTAGAATACCACCAAGTATACTAAAGAAAAGTACCATAAGTTTGAATAAGTGAAGCATCATTGAAAGGAATTCACTAGTAAATGCACCAAGAAAGAAGAAAAGAAGAATAAAGACGAGACGACCGACATACTATACCCAATAGATCAGTAAGAAGGACACAACACAACAAAAGAAAAAACAAAAATCAGTGAGAAGGACACAAGACAACAAAAGAAAAAAAGAAGAGTCAGGGAGAAGGATACAACAAGGACAACTTCAAGAAAGAAGAAGGAAGAAACAGTGTGAAGAAGACAAGTGAATACCTCATCACGTATAAAATGAACAATAGTGAGGAGGAGATCAGTGAAGAAAGAAGAAATAAGAAGGAAGATAACCAGACCAAACACAAGAATAAGGGAAGAAAATTGAAGTATAACAAACTAACATAAACATTGAAAGAATAATTGTATTAAGAAGAAGGAAGAAGTGTTAAATAATTATGTGATATAGATCCCTAAGCTGTATAGTAAAGTCAACACTGACAACAACTCATTTAATGAACACATTTATTGTTTATGTGAAACACATTATTGTAAATAAGAATTAAATATTGTAAATAAAGAGTCACAAGCAACCTGAATGAGGACAAGATGAGTTTATGATAGCTAAATGATGTGTAGTTATAGAATAAACAGAGGAATATGCAACCAAAATAGTGAATGACCAATTGTACAGTGGGAATGATGTACATACAAACTCACTAATTAACAACAAATAAGATAATACAGGAGTAAACTAAATGTAAACTATTGATAACCAATAACCAATGTACAAACATGAAACGAAAACCAGTCGAATAGACTAAGATAGAAATACACAGCCATAAACAACACACTAATGTTTACTGAACCTATGACATAACCTAATCTGGGCATTCAGTTTCCAATAAAACTTGATAAAAAATGAATCAAAACAATGTTAGACCAAAATGTAATGAGCTAGGAAGTAAATAGAGCATATAAGGAATGTTTTGTACACGATAGCTAATCGTATAACAGAATATAAAAGCTATATTTATGTAATATAAATATGACCAAATGCTGGTAATGGCAAAGTGACACTATGCAACCAAAATTATGTAATAAACACATTGTACAAAGAAAGTAACCCAATTAATGATTTGATGTCAGACAGAATATTATTCATATGAGCAATTGCAACCAAAATAACCATTTAAATCGTTTATATAAATGTAATTATAACTAAACCATTATGACAAGTAGCTGCAAGTAAAATTTACAGCAACCAAACTTTGCTAATAACAGAGTCAAATGCAGAGTGAACTGCATCACAATAACGATAAGGTCCTAGTGACTATTTCAGTTATCAATTAGAAAACAATACAACTAAAATGTCTATGATATTAAGCATACTACCAAGTAACGCCATATAGGCATAACAAGCCTGATTCATAAGTGATAGTTAAGGCATTACACAAATAATGTAGAGAAAAAGAACACTGTCAGTAGTGACTTAACCCATCAATATTTAATTACATGTTAAAAGCTAATTAAATACTCTTATTACTGAGTAATAAGCAAAACAAAAATGTATGACAATAAGTTTAAGTGTGAATCTATGAAAACGGACATAGTATTAATATTAGGACATAGTTTTAAGGGAAAATTGTACAGTAGCTTAAGAATGAGACATTACAATAGAAAATAAAATAAAAACCATGAAATATTAATAATTAATGGTTTAATGGACAATAAGCATAAATGCTAAGTGCTAAGTCAGCTAACCCTAATCAGAAATATATGATAAGGGGACTCAAATTAATCGTCTTTCAAAAACACGAACAATGAGAGTAAGCACAACATCGTCAGTACAATTATAAGAACGATATTAGACTTTTAAAAATAATTGTATTGTGCTTAGCCCTTCCGCGTGGGCGTGTGAACCAGAATTTGTTAATCTTGTTCCCAAAGACTGACGCTTATGATAGCGTCTATTTTGACGAAGTCTACCGTAAATCAACGAATTGGAAAAAACTGACCAATCAGAGCCTATAAAAAATCCGAAATTCATCATTCCATCCGAGGAACCACAGACAGTCTTTCAACAAGAACGAAGCGGACTGCACACTCGCCAACGCCTCAGAAAAACGTGCATTTGACAGCAACACAGCGTCAACCATATTAACCTCAAAGTGAGACATAAATTACCTACATTGAAGAATCAGTGCAGTATATTTACAAGTGTACTCTATTCGGAGTTTATGCGCATAGGAGTGCGTGCAGTGTTGTGATCAAGTTTAAATAATTAATTAATAAATTTTAATTAATGAAAAAAGTGTTTATAATTAAAAAAGTGTAACCCTTCGAACGACGAGAGACGCAACTATTCATAACCACAAATATAATGTTATGATTAGTTTATAAGCATAATAACTGAACGCTAAAAGCGATAAAAAATTGAAATATAGAACCAATTAAATTCCCTATCCTTAACAGAAGGGAACTGATAAAATACAAATGAACAATGTTGAAATTGAGCGTTCTGAGTATGGACAGTTTTAACTATTTGTATACAATAAATACCTAGGATAAGTAAAGACATTGTAACATCAATGAAGAGTATATGTGCTCTTATGCTATCAGTAGACTAGAATATGAAATATTTTGTTCCTAAATTCAATTAATAGTTTTCGCCGGAGTGCGATAACTATAATAAATAAATTACCATTACCTGAAATAGGAATATCCAATTTCACAGATGATTGTAGTACCTGATACTGGATTATCACAATTACTATTAATTAATAATAAATAATTCACTACTTTTAACCAAATAAGGTTGCACTAAACAATATGTAAAGCATGTGCCTAACTATGAACAGTAGTTCATATTTTATCTTTTTTCATTAATAATCATTGAATTTTTATTTTATATGTTTGTTCTAACCGTAGCTATTATTTCAAATAAGTGTATTTTGCAGTCTAAAAGAACCTACTACTTTTATTATTATAATCATTATTAAATTTTCAAGTCGAACCATCCGACATAACCTATATGTTTGTCAACACATTGTATTACTAACCAGAGGCAGTCATGCCAACTCGAGCTCATCATTAGTTTTAGAGTCAATGTTCACTTTTGAAATATTAATTGTTAACCAAAAAGAAGAGCAAAATGCCTTATTGTATTGAATTTCACTGTGTGTTATTTGAATAAATTACCATTATTATTTTTTACCGGTGAAAGAGTTGACTTTTATTGTATCAGTAAAAATACAGCTTAGAGGAGAAAAACGAGGCGGTTGGTACCATGCTGAGAATACGAATTATTCAAATTGAATGATTCCATGTTTTGTTTACAACCGCTCAGATCAATACATTTACAATCTTATACAATAATACTATACATGAGTTATTATGTGTACCATGCCTATGTTTGTGTATGTTAGTGTATAGGAAGAAACAACTGATCTCCTCACAACCGCTGATCAACAAAGTGTCAACGGAACGTCAAGTGGACATCCTAACAGTGAATATAATACATAAAATTAAACTATTTAAACAGACAGCTAATCCGACGAAAAAAGAGTAAGTACCGACTTATTCAATCCTGGATTCAACAATAGGTTGAATTGAGGGGAATAAGTCATTAAACGGTAAAATAATAATAAAGTTGATATTAAATAATAACGATTAGCCGAGACCACGACCCATTAACAGTAAAAGAACCCTGAGACTACTAATTAATAATAATAATTAGACCATAAATTATAGACGTATTTTCGTCTTTCTACAAATTGGCTAGCCCAACAGTGTGGCTTTTAAAGGAGAGTGTCATACGTTATTCTACAAATTGGCGCACAACGTTCGAGCGAAATTAGGCGGAAAAAATATCCAACCTAATTTACAAAAGAATCATCAACCTAATTTTCGAGGCAGCTGCAATACACAGGACCAAAAATGCAACGGAGAGCAACCTCTAAGAGACGTGCGGCGGAAGCAGATAAAGAAATAGACATGGATGATAAGGAGGCGACGCCAGTCGAAGATCTAGAAGAAATATTACCTCCTATAGAACCCAGCCGACCTGTACAACAAGAGGAACAAATTGAGAAACACACGCAAACAGGGGACGCAAACCTCCTGGAAATATTGAGGGCAATGAAGGCGTTAAAAGAAGAATTGAAGGAAGACGGCCAGAAGAATATTGTGTTATTAATAAAAGATTTTAACGAGAAATTAATTAAAAATAACGAGTCCCTGACCAAAAATATGGAGTCGATTCACAAGAAGATGGATGACAACCAGAAAAATAATGAATTATTAACCAAAAATATAGAATCGTTGAAGGAGGATTTCAAAGGGGAGTTAAACAAGAAGACAGAAGAAACAAATAAAATCATAGCTTCATTGAAAGAAGACACCCAAGAATTGAGCAAGAAGATTGATGACAGCATAGAAGATAGTAATAAGAAGATTGAAATTATCAACCAGAGACTTGAAGACAGTCACGAAAAATTGAATACGAAAATAGGAGAGGAGATAACCGAAGTTAGACGGGAAGTTTCTGAAATCGGCGAGAGGTGTGAAGAGAACCAGCTAGAAATACAGAGAACAAAGGAGACACTTCAAACCCGAGTAAATAACATCGAAGAATCCCATTTAAATAAATTCGAAGTCTTGACTAAGAAACAAGAAGACTTGGGAACGAGATGTGAAGAAATCACCGCCACCGTGAATGATGTTCGGGAGCAAGTACACACTGACAAGGAAAAGATGGCTGAACTTCAACGGCGAGAACTCAATAATTTCAGGGAAGAAATTAATTTATTCCGGAGTCAACCAATCCAAGTGACCGGAATAACGAACATAGAAAATCGTGAACTGATAAATTTCCAACATTATAAAAGGAATCCAATGGAGTTCATCGAAAGAGTGGAAGAAAATATCGCCCGTACACGCGAAACTAGATGGTCTACTATCAGAAACATGTTAGACGAGTACTTTAAGGACGTGCGCGATAATTGGTGGACGGCTACCCGACATGATATACAGAATTATGCAGAGTTCAAGGCGCTGTTTAAAACGAAATACTGGTCCGAATCGGCACAGAACATAGTGCGGGACGACATCTGCAACGGGAAGTATGACCGCAGCAAAGGGGCATCACTCACCGCATACTTCTTAGGCAAGGTGTGTATGGCCAGAAATCTTGAGCCAAAGATACCTGAAGAATGCCTCGTCACTAAATTGGCGTATCACTTCGAAGAGGGCGTGGCCAGAGCGAGACTGAACGGACAAATAAGAACAATCCAAACTATGTCCGCGTTATTAGAAAATTATGAGCAGGAGAAGTATTATCGGAGGAGTCGGCAGGGACCAGACCCATACTTTGATAGAACCGGTCAGGCCGGATACCGAAATAATTATCAAGGTAATTATAATAATTCAAACCGAGATAATACTGACCAGAATCCGAGGCCAAATAGTAACGGGAATAATCATCCGCCAGATAGGAATAACACGAACTATAGGCCAAATTATAATAATAATTATAATCAGAGTCCTCCTAATAACAACCACCGTCCAAATAATAACAATCGCCAGTACCGACCGAACAACGGGAATAACCACAACCCAAGCAATTTCAGAAGAGCTAATTACGTTCGTGCTGACGACAGAAACGGGGGGAGACGCTTCTATCAGGGACGTCGAAGCTTCAATGAACATAATAACCCGTACAGTCAGGACGTAAGGAGTAGCGAATCCGGGTACGACACACGAAGGAGCCGCAGTAGCGAAGATATAAACAGAAATAATAATAGCGGACGTCAATACAACCATCCGACTAGACCCGAAGGAAGGGAGGATGCCGAAAATGTACGGCGGGTTCATCATATTGAAGGAGTCAGATCCAGATGCGGGAACCAAGGACAGGACGATCCATCTACGAGGGTCCGGATGGCTTACAATCAACAAAACCCACCAGAACGCTGGCTTCCTTTAAGAGGCACGGGATTCCAATCCAACACACCTCAGAGAGGGGGAGACGAAATAGATGAAGAAGAGGAATGGCTGACCTATGGAACGCCTAATCCAAATTAAACAAACCAAAATTATTTACCAAATACAATATGAGTGTACCACAATAATAAATAAATGAAAATGAGGCCTACGACTATTGGGTAAACGACAAATACTAAAGAAAAATATTTATCAAACAACCCTACCTACTCCACTAAAAAACGCAGAAATATAATCATCCAGAATAAGTGAAAACCACCATCACTTGAAGGAGTAGAGAAGAAGAATAACAAAGAGTGAAAAGAAAGAAGGATATTATCATGGAAAGAAGAGAAAAAGAAAGTTGTTTATTAAATGAACCATGTAACCCCAAGAGTGTCTATAAAATCAAGTATTAATATGTTGTTATTATGTTATCACATTGTATTACAATTATCAAATATTGTATACCCAATAACTCACCAACACAAGAAGAGGCTATTCTTATGGAAAGAAGAAAAAGAAAAATGTTTACTAAGTGAATATTGTATATAAAAGAAGAAATTTTATTAATCAAATATTGTATTAAATATTGAACGAAAAATGTTTGTCAAATGAATGTTATATGTAACACGAGAAAAAGAAGACTAGTATCTGATGACTAAACCATAACGAAAACAAGCAACTAGTGAACACACTTAAGATATTTTAAACAATGTTTACTATCACTTTGAGAAAAATTGTGTACTATTCAAAATAAAATGTTGAAAAATTATGACATTTGCTAGAGGAGAAAAGGAGACCATTAATGAGAATATTATGTAGAAAAGATTGTGAAAAGGAGAATTGACCAAGAAAAAAGAAGAAAGAACCAATCAATGTAAAGAACAATTTTGTCACGATAAGGAGAGAAGAAAAAGTGAAGAATATTACAAATGCTATTTGTCAACAACATTAACTAATGAAGATCTGCAGAAGTGAAGAAGGAATCCAGAAGAGAGTGTATAATAAAATATAAAAGGCAAGAAAATGAATAACCCCAAGAGTGTTTATTATTATTAGTCGAAAGAGACTGCTTATGAGTATTATTATTTGATGAATTGACTGTAGAAAAGTTCCAGCAATCATTTAACTGGGCAGGGATGAGGTACCCCTGATCTCAGAAAGAATGTAGTTATGGACGACGGAGTTAGGTAAGCCATAGAGCCCACCCGAATCGATTCCAGCTACCAAGTTAGGGAAAAATGTTAGGGAAATTAAATATTTAAGGGAAAAAACATGACAAGCCAAGAATATAATTAAACAAGATTCCAAGAGTATGAAGAAGAAGGAGATGTAGAGAATATAGTGAACTGAAGACAAGTGTAAGAGTAAATACAAGATATGAAAACATTATATGTGACTTAAGAGTGAAATAAAAAATTGATAATTTCTTCAATCATAAAACGAAGATATCAGAAATGATCAATTCTAATAAGGAGGCAATATGTAACAGTACATATGTCACCACATCCACCTAAGTACTGAAAATTAATTTAAAGGCCACCACTAGAAAAAATACATTAAAAGGTCTAGAATACCACCAAGTATACTAAAGAAAAGTACCATAAGTTTGAATAAGTGAAGCATCATTGAAAGGAATTCACTAGTAAATGCACCAAGAAAGAAGAAAAGAAGAATAAAGACGAGACGACCGACATACTATACCCAATAGATCAGTAAGAAGGACACAACACAACAAAAGAAAAAAGAAAAATCAGTGAGAAGGACACAAGACAACAAAAGAAAAAAAGAAGAGTCAGGGAGAAGGATACAACAAGGACAACTTCAAGAAAGAAGAAGGAAGAAACAGTGTGAAGAAGACAAGTGAAAACCTCATCACGTATAAAATGAACAATAGTGAGGAGGAGATCAGTGAAGAAAGAAGAAAGAAGAAGGAAGATAACCAGACCAAACACAAGAATAAGGGAAGAAAATTGAAGTATAACAAACTAACATAAACATTGAAAGAATAATTGTATTAAGAAGAAGGAAGAAGTGTTAAATAATTATGTGATATAGATCCCTAAGCTGTATAGTAAAGTCAACACTGACAACAACTCATTTAATGAACACTTTTATTGTTTATGTGAAACACATTATTGTAAATAAGGATTAAATATTGTAAATAAAGAGTCACAAGCAACCTGAATGAGGACAAGATGAGTTTATGATAGCTAAATGATGTGTAGTTATAGAATAAACAGAGGAATATGCAACCAAAATAGTGAATGACCAATTGTACAGTGGGAATGATGTACATACAAACTCACTAATTAACAACAAATAAGATAATACAGGAGTAAACTAAATGTAAACTATTGATAACCAATAACCAATGTACAAACATGAAACGAAAACCAGTCGAATAGACTAAGATAGAAATACACAGCCATAAACAACACACTAATGTTTACTGAACCTATGACATAACCTAATCTGGGCATTCAGTTTCCAATAAAACTTGATAAAAAATGAATCAAAACAATGTTAGACCAAAATGTAATGAGCTAGGAAGTAAATAGAGCATATAAGGAATGTTTTGTACACGATAGCTAATCGTATAACAGAATATAAAAGCTATATTTATGTAATATAAATATGACCAAATGCTGGTAATGGCAAAGTGACACTATGCAACCAAAATTATGTAATAAACACATTGTACAAAGAAAGTAACCCAATTAATGATTTGATGTCAGACAGAATATTATTCATATGAGCAATTGCAACCAAAATAACCATTTAAATCGTTTATATAAATGTAATTATAACTAAACCATTATGACAAGTAGCTGCAAGTAAAATTTACAGCAACCAAACTTTGCTAATAACAGAGTCAAATGCAGAGTGAACTGCATCACAATAACGATAAGGTCCTAGTGACTATTTCAGTTATCAATTAGAAAACAATACAACTAAAATGTCTATGATATTAAGCATACTACCAAGTAACGCCATATAGGCATAACAAGCCTGATTCATAAGTGATAGTTAAGGCATTAAACAAATAATGTAGAGAAAAAGAACACCGTCAGTAGTGACTTAACCCATCAATATTTAATTACAACATGTTAAAAGCTAATTAAATACTCTTATTACTGAGTAATAAGCAAAACAAAAATGTATGACAATAAGTTTAAGTGTGAATCTATGAAAACGGACATAGTATTAATATTAGGACATAGTTTTAAGGGAAAATTGTGCAGTAGCTTATGAATGAGACATTACAATAGAAAATAAAATAAAAACCATGAAATATTAATAATTAATGGTTTAATGGACAATAAGCATAAATGCTAAGTGCTAAGTCAGCTAACCCTAATCAGAAATATATGATAAGGGGACTCAAATTAATCGTCTTTCAAAAACACGAACAATGAGAGTAAGCACAACATCCTCAGTACAATTATAAGAAAGATAATAGACTTTTAAAAATAATTGTATTGTGCTTAGCCCTTCCGCGTGGGCGTGTGTAGCGGGTAAAATTTTGGGTGTTTTTATTTTTAACAGTATGGGGTAATTATATTTTTATTCATTTCAATTTCGGGCGGGTTTGGATAAAGTATTGTAAAGCTGCATTATTGTGCAACGTTATTTTCCAAGCAACAGCACGAGGTTGAGAAACAGCGTTTGGAACAAAGGCAATGCGCAATTTCAGTGGTGTAACACGGCAGAAGAATTTACCTTCACCAAAATTCTAAGAACTCTGTGCATGTGTTTTGACGCCCGTATGCAACTCAGCCGGGCGGGGATCGGCAATGATGCCGTGAGAGACACGACAGTTGAGACAAACATGGCGCTGGGACGAACAGTTAGTAGTTCCAATCGACCGACTACCGGAAAACGGCGTTAAACTCCGCCTACTGTGAGCGACATCAGCAGAGCAGATGCCAATATCGGCCTCTGGTACCACACATATACCAGTTATAATCCATGCATAAAATGGTTATGCCACCGCAATTAAGCCCCAACGGCGACTAAAACATGATGGCCGTGACTGCTCATTTCCCGCGACTCAAGGAAACACCTTGGGCAGTTCGTCACTGATCGTGTCTGGCCAGACACCGCTCTAAAGGGGCTTTTCAGATTTTTCCACGTTTCAGTCTTAAAACTCTATTTTGTGAACTATTAGGCGGCAGTGAAACCAATAGTTATCAATTAGCAACAACCGTGAAAGCCGGAACTCATCACAAAGTCAAAAATGAGAAAAACAAACAGTGCGAACTAAAACCGCGTGCCGGCTGGGGAGGGGTATTTTTATATTATTAGATTCAATGTGTTAAAGGTTTGTTAATAATGTGAGAGTGTGTGATGCAGGCTGGGCTATCTACATAGATGTAAGTAATATAATTTAGGGATACCATAGTAAGATGTAAGAACCAGGATAACAAAATTTGGAAAACCATGTGAGAAAATTTATTGGAAAAATTTAACTTTTAACGTTGCAATATTTGATAATTAAAAATCATAATTTCTCTTCATAAACTGTGTAGAGTAAGTTATTTCGATAACCTTTAACACAGGTTTGCATCTGACGTACATGTTATCGAATTCTGGACCCGAATATAAGAAACCTTGCAGGTAGGTGGAAACTGTATTTTGTATTATATATATTTAAAATGTAAATTGAACATAACATTGGCGCCCGTGACAGGAACGAATTTAATAAATTAATTAAATTCAACATCTACAAAGATGCAAACGTGTGTTGTTAGGTTAGCGGAATAAAATAAAAAGTGCGTCATTAGCACAAAATTGGCGGTATAGTAGATTACAAATTGATTATAGTATATATACGCACAAGTATTATAAAAAAGTAAGAATGGCAGATAACAATGAAGTCAGCTTATCTGACAGTCAGACCGAGAGTCAGATAGACTCCGTTATTCAAACGGAAGCAAGGTCAATAGACGAGCAGAATGTAGAAGTATCCATAATTAGTTCGCCGGGAGCGATTTCTACTCCCGTACCAATTAAAATAAATACAAGAGAAAAAGAGTTGTCATTAAATGATTTATTTAATCTCATTAACAATAGATCTGATGAACAGAAAAACGAGATGCAGGAATTCAAAAGTAGTATAAATAAGAAGTTCGATATTCAAAAGAATAGTTTTGAGGAGTTATTAAAAAATCAGAATAAAGAGTTAAAAAATGAAATACAAGAAATGAGTAAATGCGTAGAAAGTACTAACGAAATAATAAGATCTAATTTGAATAAGTTAGAACAGAGTGTTGAGCGAATGGAAGTAGTTGTGATGAATCTAGGGAAAAATAATACAAATGAAACTTGTAATGACGAATACAAAAATGTAGTACCAGACAAAGAGTTAACAAATAATAACAATGTTGAAAATAATGAATGTAATAGTGAGAATAATAATGTGTTTGAGAAATTAGTATCAGAGACTGATACAGAAAAAATAAATAATGAGAGTATTAATGAAAGTATAGAATGCAGTGATTATGAGATGTTAATGTGTGTCAGTGAGTTAGAGAGAGAGAGAAAAAATAATGTTGTAGTAGAGTGGGGACAGAGGGGAAATTTTCCTTTTATTATTTATGATGATTTAATGTGGTCACAAGTGTTTTTGAAGGGCAAGAGTCCCGTATTAGTAGAAGATTGGAGTTATTTTATTTGTATGATATTATACCCTCTGTGTGGAATGATTTTATAAGTATGAGATGGTGTTATGATGAGAGAGAGTTAAATAGAGAATTGTGTGTTGAGAGAGAGAGAGAGTTATATGAATTAAAGAGAGATTATGGTGAGTTGAAAGAAATATTAGAAGTGTATTTAAACAAGAAGAATTTAATTGATGAAAAAGTAACTAACCCGATATTGGAAATATTTACTGACGTAGATTTAACAGAAATACTTAACGTAGACTTGGTGAATGATTATTATGGTATAACGGATAAATTGAAATTGTTTGGTTATGACACACAAGACAACAATATGTGTGTCAATATAATTGAAAAGTGTTATTTAGAACCAAGATTAATCTTTGACGATGGTGGCTAAAATATAAAACATAAAAGACAATTAAACATTATGTTTTATGGTTTTTTGACATGGCAGATTTGGACAGAAGTGTGGAAAAAATGGAATAATAATTAACAAGAGTTGTAAATAAAATATAGCGAATTTATATGTGTGTATGTAAGATGATTGTTGTGATAATAATATTGAAATACTTGCAATTTAAATAAATAAACCAAATTCATTTTGAAAACAAGTAATCAGAGAATTATAATTGTTTGGATGGTAATGAATTCTATATTGTTAATAATTAATTTAATTAAAACAATTTGATATATTTTTAATATTTTAATTGATTATGTAAATGTTGTATAATTAATTTTTTTGGTAAATTCAGTTTGTTTTACGAGATGGAAATTTGGTAATGAATGATAAATTATTTAATTTAAATTAATAAATTTTGTGAAATGTTTCAGAGATGGTGGTGATTATGTTTTGTGGGCATATCATGTTAAAGGAATTGTAAGTAGAAAAATTTTATAATCATGTATAATAAAAAATGGTTACAGGTGTGATTGAGGTGTTAATGCAATAGTGAGATTTTAATGCAATCATTGTGTTTAATAAAATAATAATTAAAAAATTTTAATAATAAATGAAAAATGATATTTAATGATTATTAATAATAAATTTTGAAAATTTCAAGAAAGTTAAACGGTAAAAGGTTATGAATGGGTTAAATGAGTGTTGATGCAAATATTATATGATAAGGTATAGACAAATTTTAATTAGTTGCCAATTGTAATTAGTTAGTTATTAAGTGGCTGTTGTGGGGGTTGCCTGTGCTCTCACAAGTAGCGAAAAGGGTTGGGGGTAGCAGTGAGTGTTACCTCCATCGGAGGCCAAAAGGGCGATAAATGTGCGGCACACCTTATCCGTGTAAATAACAAATTTTTACACACATTACTAAATAACGTGTCGCACATAATGGTATTGATGAAGCAGGCAGTGAAATTAAAGTTAGATTTCCTCGACTTTTCGGGCGGTTACTGCCTTACCAGCACTAACCGTGGTTTTGGCTAGCGGCCAGCTATGGTCATATCAAGTCCCTTGACCATAGCTGACTTGAAATTGGTATATATTTGAAATTCAATGGGGGGACATTAGAGGAAATCTCCGGAAACTAGGGAACAGCGGCTGCCACTCTGTTCGAGGAGGAACAGCAGAGCCAGGTGGCAGATCCGTTTTAAGGGTGCATGATTATATAACCAGAACATGTTGATGTTCACCAATTTAAACTTAACAGCGGAAGCAGAGACACGGAGAGGTAAAAAACCTGCTACAAAATATACAGTCTCTGTGGAAGCGAAAGGGCGAGACAGTCCTCCATAATCTGAAATAGTGTGTGTGGCTGGGAGGTGACGCAAAGGAGTCACGAATTTTAAAATCTTATGACATAAAAGTTTTTTTATTCAAAGTTTAATTCAAATAAAACTGCTTGTGCTCTGTTCAGGTAACTAGCTGCTTAGATATTTAAAATTAAGGTGTTCATGCTATAATTTTAAGTGTATTATTTTATTGTTGTCTATTAGATAAGCATTGATAAGAATATGTAATTTTATTATGTGTGTATTTGTTTAAGCCAATAAGTAAATCGTCTGGCAGGTTAACATAAGCATCAGAATCAGAAAAAAGGGGAAACAATGAGGTGAGAAGGGAGAATAAATAAAAATAAATATGTATATTCCATGTAATTTGTTCAATTTTGAGATGTGTTTTTATTATGTTAGGATATCAGCTGATCAGCAATAACGTCACTGGTATATTGGTTTGTAAATGTTACAAGTAATTAATGTTTAACGTATTACAGACATTTTGAAGTAAAGATAAAAAGAATATGAGAAATAAAATGACAGTAATTTATGCCAATGAATAAAAGATAAGTGATGGATGATAAATGTTTCATGGGACATGTAGACCTGTCCAAATTGAATGAAAAGTTGAATTTAAAATGTATAGATGAATATGATGTAATGTTGTTTTTGAGTTAATGTAATGTAACAGAAATTTGTGAAATATGGATGCTGACACAGTAGTAATGGAGAAATTGTATAGTTTTGAATGATATATTTATGTTTATAATTAATGAGGTTATTTTGTGTAATTGTAGTAATGTAATGAGATTGAGATTTTTGGGGATGGCAATTTTGTATTAGGGGGTAGTGTATTTGGGGAGTCCGCAACAAGGGTTGGGACGGGATTAGAATAGATTTTAGTGAGGAGGGGCCGCCTTAGGTAGAATCCGGGCCGCCAGATAAGGGAATTGAGTTTTTTGGGGGCGGGGAAACACGTATCCTGTACAAAGGGTTGGAGAGTATTTTATATGTAGAGAAGGTGGCGATTTGTGTTAAATGGTAAGTTGGGGTTTAGAGTGTCCTGATTAGTAGAGATTTTGGTAGAGATGGGTGTCATGATAATTGTAGTTGATGAATATTAGAGTCAGAGGGAGAAAGTTTATATAAGTATAGAAATCTAATACAGAAAAATGAGAATAAATGAGTTACAAGACCCACAGTAATGTAGAATTAAACTGTTAACTAAAGAGAGGAATTTATAATCAAGATTATACCATTGTTTATTTTTTTCAACCAGTGACAGAAGTTTGATAAAATTTGAAAATAATGTAAAATCAAGAATTGTTTATTTTAAATAATTTAAATGTCAACTTGATTATTATATTAATATTTTGTTTATTTTAAATATTGTATGTTATTAGGTTTTGTATGTCAAAGTTAGGATATTACAGATGTTCAATGTGTTTTCAGAAATCATACATAACATATGTAGGTCAAGGGTTTTGGACTTGACCTAGTTACGATCAGCTGATGAGGTCATACACCTACTAAGCTTGTATAGTAAGAATCCAATTTTAATTTGTTTGTTTGATTAATTCAAACCAATATTTGAATAATTTTAATAAATGTTATTTAATAAATAAATGTAATAAAATTTTTTTTTTATGAATAAATTTAAATTTTTTGAATTTTAAAATTTTAAAATTTTTTTAAATTTTTTTTTTTGGAAAAAAAAACTTGATTTTTCGCCTGCCAGCGAATGAATATGTTAGATAATGATTCTTTTATTATGTGTGCATTAACCATGTTTATTTTATTGTATTGCATTGTATTGGTAGAATATAAGTGGTTCTCATGTTAGAGTAAGGATGTGTTTATATTATGAGAAATGTCTAGGTTAAGTCATTTGAAACAAAAAATTAGAAAAAACAAGGAAGAGAATTTTTTGGTAAAAGATTTTTTTTTGAATTTTAAATTTTTTAAATTTATAAAAAATTTCAAAAGAAAATTTTTATTTTTAATGTGTTAGGGTATCATGTAACGTGAGTGTGTGTGAGCCCAGTACCTGCTGAAGGCAGCCCAGCTTGCAAAAAGGGGAACCATATCGGCGGAGGAGCTGGAGTAATTTTAGCCAGGGATGGAGGATTTTTGGGGTAGCATGTTAAAAGGCGAGGCGCGCTGTGGTGCGAGTCTGATCGATTTCTCGGTGTTGGGATCTCTAACGGAGAAGTCCAGTGATCTCGTTCAGATGAGTCCATAGTCGCTGAGCCAGGGGGGTCATGTACCCATGCAGATCAAGAACCAGGGGGTTGTTGGCCACAGTTCCTCACCGGTCCTCTTCGGGGTTATCGATGAGATTTCTTCTGTCGTGGACAGCAGAATTCTCATCGAGGGGGTATTGTAGCGGGTCAAATTTTGGGTGTTTTTATTTTTAACAGTATGGGGTAATTATATTTTTATTCATTTCAATTTCGGGCGGGTTTGGATAAAGTATTGTAAAGCTGCATTATTGTGCAACGTTATTTTCCAAGCAACAGCACGAGGTTGAGAAACAGCGTTTGGAACAAAGGCAATGCGCAATTTCAGTGGTGTAACACGGCAGAAGAATTTACCTCCACCAAAATTCTAAGAACTCTGTGCATGTGTTTTGACGCCCGTATGCAACTCAGCCGGGCGGGGATCGGCAATGATGCCGTGAGAGACACGACAGTTGAGACAAACATGGCGCTGGGACGAACAGTTAGTAGTTCCAATCGACCGACTACCGGAAAACGGCGTTAAACTCCGCCTACTGTGAGCGACATCAGCAGAGCAGATGCCAATATCGGCCTCTGGTACCACACATATACCAGTTATAATCCATGCATAAAATGGTTATGCCACCGCAATTAAGCCCCAACGGCGACTAAAACATGATGGCCGTGACTGCTCATTTCCCGCGACTCAAGGAAACACCTTGGGCAGTTCGTCACTGATCGTGTCTGGCCAGACACCGCTCTAAAGGGGCTTTTCAGATTTTTCCACGTTTCAGTCTTAAAACTCTATTTTGTGAACTATTAGGCGGCAGTGAAACCAATAGTTATCAATTAGCAACAACCGTGAAAGCCGGAACTCATCACAAAGTCAAAAATGAGAAAAACAAACAGTGCGAACTAAAACCGCGTGCCGGCTGGGGAGGGGTATTTTTATATTATTAGATTCAATGTGTTAAAGGTTTGTTAATAATGTGAGAGTGTGTGATGCAGGCTGGGCTATCTACATAGATGTAAGTAATATAATTTAGGGATACCATAGTAAGATGTAAGAACCAGGATAACAAAATTTGGAAAACCATGTGAGAAAATTTATTGGAAAAATTTAACTTTTAACGTTGCAATATTTGATAATTAAAAATCATAATTTCTCTTCATAAACTGTGTAGAGTAAGTTATTTCGATAACCTTTAACACAGGTTTGCATCTGACGTACATGTTATCGAATTCTGGACCCGAATATAAGAAACCTTGCAGGTAGGTGGAAACTGTATTTTGTATTATATATATTTAAAATGTAAATTGAACATAACACGTGTGAACCAGAATTTGTTAATCTTGTTCCCAAAGACTGACGCTTATGATAGCGTCTATTTTGACGAAGTCTACCGTAAATCAACGAATTGGAAAAAACTGACCAATCAGAGCCTATAAAAAATCCGAAATTCATCATTCCATCCGAGGAACCACAGACAGTCTTTCAACAAGAACGAAGCGGACTGCACACTCGCCAACGCCTCAGAAAAACGTGCATTTGACAGCAACACAGCGTCAACCATATTAACCTCAAAGTGAGACATAAATTACCTACATTGAAGAATCAGTGCAGTATATTTACAAGTGTACTCTATTCGGAGTTTATGCGCATAGGAGTGTGTGCAGTGTTGTGATCAAGTTTAAATAATTAATTAATAAGTTTTAATTAATGAAAAAAGTGTTTATAATTAAAAAAGTGTAACCCTTCGAACGACGAGAGACGCAACTATTCATAACCACAAATATAATGTTATGATTAGTTTATAAGCATAATAACTGAACGCTAAAAGCGATAAAAAATTGAAATATAGAACCAATTAAATTCCCTATCCTTAACAGAAGGGAACTGATAAAATACAAATGAACAATGTTGAAATTGAGCGTTCTGAGTATGGACAGTTTTAACTATTTGTATACAATAAATACCTAGGATAAGTAAAGACATTGTAACATCAATGAAGAGTATATGTGCTCTTATGCTATCAGTAGACTAGAATATGAAATATTTTGTTCCTAAATTCAATTAATAGTTTTCGCCGGAGTGCAATAACTATAATAAATAAATTACCATTACCTGAAATAGGAATATCCAATTTCACAGATGATTGTAGTACCTGATACTGGATTATCACAATTACTATTAATTAATAATAAATAATTCACTACTTTTAACCAAATAAGGTTGCACTAAACAATATGTAAAGCATGTGCCTAACTATGAACAGTAGTTCATATTTTATCTTTTTTCATTAATAATCATTGAATTTTTATTTTATATGTTTGTTCTAACCGTAGCTATTATTTCAAATAAGTGTATTTTGCAGTCTAAAAGAACCTACTACTTTTATTATTATAATCATTATTAAATTTTCAAGTCGAACCATCCGACATAACCTATATGTTTGTCAACACATTGTATTACTAACCAGAGGCAGTCATGCCAACTCGAGCTCATCATTAGTTTTAGAGTCAATGTTCACTTTTGAAATATTAATTGTTAACCAAAAAGAAGAGCAAAATGCCTTATTGTATTGAATTTCACTGTGTGTTATTTGAATAAATTACCATTATTATTTTTTACCGGTGAAAGAGTTGACTTTTATTGTATCAGTAAAAATACAGCTTAGAGGAGAAAAACGAGGCGGTTGGTACCATGCTGAGAATGCGAATTATTCAAATTGAATGATTCCATGTTTTGTTTACAACCGCTCAGATCAATACATTTACAATCTTATACAATAATACTATACATGAGTTATTATGTGTACCATGCCTATGTTTGTGTATGTTAGTGTATAGGAAGAAACAACTGATCTCCTCACAACCGCTGATCAACAAAGTGTCAACGGAACGTCAAGTGGACATCCTAACAGTGAATATAATACATAAAATTAAACTATTTAAACAGACAGCTAATCCGACGAAAAAAGAGTAAGTACCGACTTATTCAATCCTGGATTCAACAATAGGTTGAATTGAGGGGAATAAGTCATTAAACGGTAAAATAATAATAAAGTTAATATTAAATAATAACGATTAGGCGAGACCACGACCCATTAACAGTAAAAGAACCCTGAGACTACTAATTAATAATAATAATTAGACCATAAATTATAGACGTATTTTCGTCTTTCTACAAATTGGCTAGCCCAACAGTGTGGCTTTTAAAGGAGAGTGTCATACGTTATTCTACAAATTGGCGTACAACGTTCGAGCGAAATTAGGCGGAAAAAATATCCAACCTAATTTACAAAAGAATCATCAACCTAATTTTCGAGGCAGCTGCAATACACAGGACCAAAAATGCAACGGAGAGCAACCTCTAAGAGACGTGCGGCGGAAGCAGATAAAGAAATAGACATGGATGATAAGGAGGCGACGCCAGTCGAAGATCTAGAAGAAATATTACCTCCTATAGAACCCAGCCGACCTGCACAACAAGAGGAACAAATTGAGAAACCCACACAAACAGGGGACGCAAACCTCCTGGAAATATTGAGGGCAATGAAGGCGTTAAAAGAAGAATTGAAGGAAGATGGCCAGAAGAATATTGCGTTATTAAAAGAAGATTTTAACGAGAAATTAATTAAAAATAACGAGTCCCTGACCAAAAATATGGAGTCGATTCACAAGAAGATGGATGACAACCAGAAAAATAATGAATTATTAACCAAAAATATAGAATCGTTGAAGGAGGATTTCAAAGGGGAGTTAAACAAGAAGACAGAAGAAACAAATAAAATCATAGCTTCATTGAAAGAAGACACCCAAGAATTGAGCAAGAAGATTGATGACAGCATAGAAGATAGTAATAAGAAGATTGAAATTATCAACCAGAGACTTGAAGACAGTCACGAAAAATTGAATACGAAAATAGGAGAGGAGATAACCGAAGTTAGACGGGAAGTTTCTGAAATCGGCGAGAGGTGTGAAGAGAACCAGCAAGAAATACAGAGAACAAAGGAGACACTTCAAACCCGAGTAAATAACATCGAAGAATCCCATTTAAATAAATTCGAAGTCTTGACTAAGAAACAAGAAGACTTGGGAACGAGATGTGAAGAAATCACCGCCACCGTGAATGATGTTCGGGAGCAAGTACACACTGACAAGGAGAAGATGGCTGAACTTCAACGGCGAGAACTCAATAATTTCAGGGAAGAAATTAATTTATTCCGGAGTCAACCAATCCAAGTGACCGGAATAACGAACATAGAAAATCGTGAACTGATAAATTTCCAACATTATAAAAGGAAACCAATGGAGTTCATCGAAAGAGTGGAAGAAAATATCGCCCGTACACGCGAAACTAGATGGTCTACTATCAGAAACATGTTAGACGAGTACTTTAAGGACGTGCGCGATAATTGGTGGACGGCTACCCGACATGATATACAGAATTATGCAGAGTTCAAGGCGCTGTTTAAAACGAAATACTGGTCCGAATCGGCACAGAACATAGTGCGAGACGACATCTGCAACGGGAAGTATGACCGCAGCAAAGGGGCATCACTCACCGCATACTTCTTAGGCAAGGTGTGTATGGCCAGAAATCTTGAGCCAAAGATACCTGAAGAATGCCTCGTCACTAAATTGGCGTATCACTTCGAAGAGGGCGTGGCCAGAGCGAGACTGAACGGACAAATAAGAACAATCCAAACTATGTCCGCGTTATTAGAAAATTATGAGCAGGAGAAGTATTATCGGAGGAGTCGGCAGGGACCAGACCCATACTTGATAGAACCGGTCAGGCCGGATACCGAAATAATTATCAAGGTAATTATAATAATTCAAACCGAGATAATACTGACCAGAATCCGAGGCCAAATAGTAACGGGAATAATCATCCGCCAGATAGGAATAACACGAACTATAGGCCAAATTATAATAATAATTATAATCAGAATCCTCCTAATAACAACCACCGTCCTAATTATAATAGTGGAAATCAACATCGGCCAAATAATGGTAACCACCCCTACCGTCCAAATAATAACAATCGCCAGTACCGACCGAACAACGGGGGAATAACCACAACCCAAGCAATTTCAGAAGAGCTAATTACGTTCGTGCTGACGACAGAAACGGGGGGAGACGCTTCTATCAGGGACGTCGAAGCTTCAATGAAGATAATAACCCGTATAGTCAGGACGTAAGGAGTAGCGAATCCGGGTACGACACACGAAGGAGCCGCAGTAGCGAAGATATAAACAGAAATAATAATAGCGGACGTCAATACAACCATCCGACTAGACCCGAAGGAAGGGAGGATGCCGAAAATGTACGGCGGGTTCATCATATTGAAGGAGTCAGATCCGGATGCGGGAACCAAGGACAGGACGATCCATCTACGAGGGTCCGGATGGCTTACAATCAACAAAACCCACTAGAACGCTGGTTTCCTTTAAGGGGCACGGGATTCCAATCCAACACACCTCAGAGAGGGGGAGACGAAATAGATGAAGAAGAGGAAACGGCCGACCGATGGAACGCCTAATCCAAATTAAACAAACCAAAATTTTTTACCAAATACAATATGAGTGTACCACAATAATAAATAAATGAAAATGAGGCCAACGACTATTGGGTAAACGGCAAATACTCAAGAAAAATATTTATCAAACAACCCTACCTACTCCACTAAAAAACGCAGAAATATAATCATCCAGAATAAGTGAAAACCACCATCACTTGAAGGAGTAGAGAAGAAGAATAACAAAGAGTGAAAAGAAAGAAGGATATTATCATGGAAAGAAGAGAAAAAGAAAGTTGTTTATTAAATGAACCATGTAACCCCAAGAGTGTCTATAAAATCAAGTATTAATATGTTGTTATTATGTTATCACATTGTATTACAATTATCAAATATTGTATACCCAATAACTCACCAACACAAGAAGAGGCTATTCTTATGGAAAGAAGAAAAAGAAAAATGTTTATTAAGTGAATATTGTATATAACAGAAGAAATTTAATTAATCAAATATTGTATTAAATATTGAACGAAAAATGTTTGTCAAATGAATGTTATATGTAACACGAGAAAAAGAAGACTAGTATCTGATGACTTAACCATAACGAAAACAAGCAACTAGTGAGCACACTTAAGATATTTTAAACAATGTTTACTATCACTTTGAGAAAAATTGTGTACTATTCAAAATAAAATGTTGAAAAATTATGACATTTGCTAGAGGAGAAAAGGAGACCATTAATGAGAATATTATGTAGAAAAGATTGTGAAAAGGAGAATTGACCAAGAAAAAAGAAGAAAGAACCAATCAATGTAAAGAACAATTTTGTCACGATAAGGAGAGAAGAAAAAGTGAAGAATATTTACAAATGCTATTTGTCAACAACATTAACTAATGAAGATCTGCAGAAGTGAAGAAGGAATCCAGAAGAGAGTGTATAATAAAATATAAAAGGCAAGAAAATGAATAACCCCAAGAGTGTTTATTATTATTAGTCGAAAGAGACTGCTTATGAGTATTATTATTTGATGAATTAACTGTAGAAAAGTTCCAGCAATCATTTAACTGGGCAGGGATGAGGTACCCCTGATCTCAGAAAGAATGTAGTTATGGACGACGGAGTTAGGTAAGCCATAGAGCCCACCCGAATCGATTCCAGCTACCAAGTTAGGGAAAAATGTTAGGGAAATTAAATATTTAAGGGAAAAAACATGACAAGCCAAGAATATAATTAAACAAGATTCCAAGAGTATGAAGAAGAAGGAGATGTAGAGAATATAGTGAACTGAAGACAAGTGTAAGAGTAAATACAAGATATGAAAACATTATATGTGACTTAAGAGTGAAATAAAAAATTGATAATTTCTTCAATCATAAAACGAAGATATCAGAAATGATCAATTCTAATAAGGAGGCAATATGTAACAGTACATATGTCACCACATCCACCTAAGTACTGAAAATTAATTTAAAGGCCACCACTAGAAAAAATACATTAAAAGGTCTAGAATACCACCAAGTATACTAAAGAAAGTACCATAAGTTTGAATAAGTGAAGCATCATTGAAAGGAATTCACTAGTAAATGCACCAAGAAAGAAGAAAAGAAGAATAAAGACGAGACGAGCGACATACTATACCCAATAGATCAGTAAGAAGGACACAACACAACAAAAGAAAAAAGAAAAATCAGTGAGAATGACACAAGACAACAAAAGAAAAAAAGAAGAGTCAGGGAGAAGGATACAACAAGGACAACTTCAAGAAAGAAGAAGGAAGAAACAGTGTGAAGAAGACAAGTGAAAACCTCATCACGTATAAAATGAACAATAGTGAGGAGGAGATCAGTGAAGAAAGAAGAAAGAAGAAGGAAGATAACCAGACCAAACACAAGAATAAGGGAAGAAAATTGAAGTATAACAAACTAACATAAACATTGAAAGAATAATTGTATTAAGAAGAAGGAAGAAGTGTTAAATAATTATGTGATATAGATCCCTAAGCTGTATAGTAAAGTCAACACTGACAACAACTCATTTAATGAACACATTTATTGTTTATGTGAAACACATTATTGTAAATAAGGATTAAATATTGTAAATAAAGAGTCACAAGCAACCTGAATGAGGACAAGATGAGTTTATGATAGCTAAATGATGTGTAGTTATAGAATAAACAGAGGAATATGCAACCAAAATAGTGAATGACCAATTGTACAGTGGGAATGATGTACATACAAACTCACTAATTAACAACAAATAAGATAATACAGGAGCAAACTAAATGTAAACTATTGATAACCAATAACCAATGTACAAACATGAAACGAAAACCAGTCGAATAGACTAAGATAGAAATACACAGCCATAAACAACACACTAATGTTTACTGAACCTATGACATAACCTAATCTGGGCATTCAGTTTCCAATAAAACTTGATAAAAAATGAATCAAAACAATGTTAGACCAAAATGTAATGAGCTAGGAAGTAAATAGAGCATATAAGGAATGTTTTGTACACGATAGCTAATCGTATAACAGAATATAAAAGCTATATTTATGTAATATAAGTATGACCAAATGCTGGTAATGGCAAAGTGACACTATGCAACCAAAATTATGTAATAAACACATTGTACAAAGAAAGTAACCCAATTAATGATTTGATGTCAGACAGAATATTATTCATATGAGCAATTGCAACCAAAATAACCATTTAAATCGTTTATATAAATGTAATTATAACTAAACCATTATGACAAGTAGCTGCAAGTAAAATTTACAGCAACCAAACTTTGCTAATAACAGAGTCAAATGCAGAGTGAACTGCATCACAATAACGATAAGGTCCTAGTGACTATTTCAGTTATCAATTAGAAAACAATACAACTAAAATGTCTATGATATTAAGCATACTACCAAGTAACGCCATATAGGCATAACAAGCCTGATTCATAAGTGATAGTTAAGGCATTAAACAAATAATGTACGGAAAAAGAACACTGTCAGTAGTGACTTAACCCATCAATATTTAATTACAACATGTTAAAAGCTAATTAAATACTCTTATTACTGAGTAATAAGCAAAACAAAAATGTATGACAATAAGTTTAAGTGTGAATCTATGAAAACGGACATAGTATTAATATTAGGACATAGTTTTAAGGGAAAATTGTACAGTAGCTTAAGAATGAGACATTACAATAGAAAACAAAATAAAAACCATGAAATATTAATAATTAATGGTTTAATGGACAATAAGCATAAATGCTAAGTGCTAAGTCAGCTAACCCTAATCAGAAATATATGATAAGGGGACTCAAATTAATCGTCTTTCAAAAACACGAACAATGAGAGTAAGCACAACATCCTCAGTACAATTATAAGAAAGATATTAGACTTTTAAAAATAATTGTATTGTGCTTAGCCCTTCCGCGTGGGCGTGTGAACCAGAATTTAATCTTGTTCCCAAAGACTGACGCTTATGATAGCGTCTATTTTGACGAAGTCTACCGTAAATCAACGAATTGAAAAAACTGACCAATCAGAGCCTATAAAAAATCGGAAATTCATCATTCCATCCGAGGAACCACAGACAGTCTTTCAACAAGAACGAAGCGGACTGCACGCTCGCCGACGCCTCAGAAAAACGTGCATTTGACAGCAACACAGCGTCAACCATATTAACCTCAAAGTGAGACATAAATTACCTACATTGAAGAATCAGTGCAGTATATTTACAAGTGTACTCTATTCGGAGTTTATGCGCATAGGAGTGTGTGCAGTGTTGTGATCAAGTTTAAATAATTAATTAATAAGTTTTAATTAATGAAAAAAGTGTTTATAATTAAAAAAGTGTAACCCTTCGAACGACGAGAGACGCAACTATTCATAACCACAAATATAATGTTATGATTAGTTTATAAGCATAATAACTGAACGCTAAAAGCGATAAAAAATTGAAATATAGAACCAATTAAATTCCCTATCCTTAACAGAAGGGAACTGATAAAATACAAATGAACACTGTTGAAATTGAACGTTCTGAGTAATGACAGTTTTAACTATTTGTATACAATAAATACCTAGGATAAGTAAAGACATTGTAACATCAATGAAGAGTATATGTGCTCTTATGCTATCAGTAGACTAGAGTATGAAATATTTTGTTCCTAAATTCAATTAATAGTTTTCACCGGAGTGCGATAACTATAATAAATAAATTACCATTACCTGAAATAGGAATATCCAATTTCACAGATGATTGTAGTACCTGATACTGGATTATCACAATTACTATTAATTAATAATAAATAATTCACTACTTTTAACCAAATAAGGTTGCACTAAACAATATGTAAAGCATGTGCCTAACTATGAACAGTAGTTCATATTTTATCTTTTTTCATTAACAATCATTGAATTTTTATTTTATATGTTTGTTCTAACCGTAGCTATTATTTCAAATAAGTGTATTTTGCAGTCTAAAAGAACCTACTACTTTTATTATTATATTCATTATTAAATTTTCAAGTCGAACCATCCGACATAACCTATATGTTTGTCAACACATTGTATTACTAACCAGAGGCAGTCATGCCAACTCGAGCTCATCATTAGTTTTAGAGTCAATGTTCACTTTTGAAATATTAATTGTTAACCAAAAAGAAGAGCAAAACGCCTTATTGTATTGAATTTCACTGTGTGTTATTTGAATAAATTACCATTATTATTTTTTACCGGTGAAAGAGTTGACTTTTATTGTATCAGTAAAAATACAGCTTAGAGGAGAAAAACGAGGCGGTTGGTACCATGCTGAGAATGCGAATTATTCAAATTGAATGATTCCATGTTTTGTTTACAACCGCTCAGATCAATACATTTACAATCTTATACAATAATACTATACATGAGTTATTATGTGTACCATGCCTATGTTTGTGTATGTTAGTGTATAGGAAGAAACAACTGATCTCCTCACAACCGCTGATCAACAAAGTGTCAACGGAACGTCAAGTGGACATCCTAACAGTGAATATAATACATAAAATTAAACTATTTAAACAGACAGCTAATCTGACGAAAAAAGAGTAAGTACCGACTTATTCAATCCTGGATTCAACAATAGGTTGAATTGAGGGGAATAAGTCATTAAACGGTAAAATAATAATAAAGTTGATATTAAATAATAACGATTAGCCGAGACCACGACCCATTAACAGTAAAAGAACCCTGAGACTACTAATTAATAATAATAATTAGACCATGAATTATAGACGTATTTTCATCTTTCTACAAATTGGCTAGCCCAACAGTGTGGCTTTTAAAGGAGAGTGTCATACGTTATTCTACAAATTGGCGCACAACGTTCGATCGAAATTAGGCGGAAAAAATATCCAACCTAATTTACAAAAGAATCATCAACCTAATTTTCGAGGCAGCTGCAATACACAGGACCAAAAATGCAACGGAGAGCAACCTCTAAGAGACGTGCGGCGGAAGCAGATAAAGAAATAGACATGGATGATAAGGAGGCGACGCCAGTCGAAGATCTAGAAGAAATATTACCTCCTATAGAACCCAGCCGACCTGTACAACAAGAGGAACAAATTGAGAAACCCACACAAACAGGGGACGCAAACCTCCTGGAAATATTGAGGGCAATGAAGGCGTTAAAAGAAGAATTGAAGGAAGACGGCCAGAAGAATATTGCGTTATTAAAAGAAGATTTTAACGAGAAATTAATTAAAAATAACGAGTCTCTGACCAAAAATATGGAGTCGATTCACACGAAGATGGATGACAACCAGAAAAATAATGAATTATTAACCAAAAATATAGAATCCTTGAAGGAGGATTTCAAAGGGGAGTTAAACAAGAAGACAGAAGAAACAAAGAAAATCATAGCTTCATTGAAAGAAGACACCCAAGAATTGAGCAAGAAGATTGATGACAGCATAGAAGATAGTAATAAGAAGATTGAAATTATCAACCAGAGACTTGAAGACAGTCACGAAAAATTGAATACGAAAATAGGAGAGGAGATAACCGAAGTTAGACGGGAAGTTTCTGAAATCGGCGAGAGGTGTGAAGAGAACCAGCAAGAAATACAGAGAACAAAGGAGACACTTCAAACCCGAGTAAATAACATCAAAGAATCCCATTTAAATAAATTCGAAGTCTTGACTAAGAAACAAGAAGACTTGGGAACGAGATGTGAAGAAATCACCGCCACCGTGAATGATGTTCGGGAGCAAGTACACACTGACAAGGAGAAGATGGCTGAACTTCAACGGCGAGAACTCAATAATTTCAGGGAAGAAATTAATTTATTCCGGAGTCAACCAATCCAAGTGACCGGAATAACGAACATAGAAAATCGTGAACTGATAAATTTCCAACATTATAAAAGGAATCCAATGGAGTTCATCGAAAGAGTGGAAGAAAATATCGCCCGTACACGCGAAACTAGATGGTCTACTATCAGAAACATGTTAGACGAGTACTTTAAGGACGTGCGCGATAATTGGTGGACGGCTACCCGACATGATATACAGAATTATGCAGAGTTCAAGGCGCTGTTTAAAACGAAATACTAGTCCGAATCGGCACAGAACATAGTGCGGGACGACATCTGCAACGGGAAGTATGACCGCAGCAAAGGGGCATCACTCACCGCATACTTCTTAGGCAAGGTGTGTATGGCCAGAAATCTTGAGCCAAAGATACCTGAAGAATGCCTCGTCACTAAATTGGCGTATCACTTCGAGGAGGGCGTGGCCAGAGCGAGACTGAACGGACAAATAAGAACAATCCAAACTATGTCCGCGTTATTAGAAAATTATGAGCAGGAGAAGTATTATCGGAGGAGTCGGCAGGGACCAGACCCATACTTTGATAGAACCGGTCAGGCCGGATACCGAAATAATTATCAAGGTAATTATAATAATTCAAACCGAGATAATACTGACCAGAATCCGAGGCCAAATAGTAACGGGAATAATCATCCGCCAGATAGGAATAACACGAACTATAGGCCAAATTATAATAATAATTATAATCAGAATCCTCCTAATAACAACCACCGTCCTAATTATAATAGTGGAAATCAACATCGGCCAAATAATGGTAACCACCCCTACCGTCCAAATAATAACAATCGCCAGTACCGACCGAACAACGGGAATAACCACAACCCGAGCAATTTCAGAAGAGCTAATTACGTTCGTGCTGATGACAGAAACGGGGGGAGACGCTTCTATCAGGGACGTCGAAGCTTCAATGAAGATAATAACCCGTATAGTCAGGACGTAAGGAGTAGCGAATCCGGGTACGACACACGAAGGAGCCGCAGTAGCGAAGATATAAACAGAAATAATAATAGCGGACGTCAATACAACCATCCGACTAGACCCGAAGGAAGGGAGGATGCCGAAAATGTACGGCGGGTTCATCATATTGAAGGAGTCAGATCCGGATGCGGGAACCAAGGACAGGACGATCCATCTACGAGGGTCCGGATGGCTTACAATCAACAAAACCCACCAGAACGCTGGCTTCCTTTAAGAGGCACGGGATTCCAATCCAACACACCTCAGAGAGGGGGAGACGAAATAGATGAAGAAGAGGAAACGGCTGACCGATGGAACGCCTAATCCAAATTAAACAAACCAAAATTTTTTACCAAATACAATATGAGTGTACCACAATAATAAATAAATGAAAATGAGGCCAACGACTATTGGGTAAACGACAAATACTAAAGAAAAATATTTATCAAACAACCCTACCTACTCCACTAAAAAACGCAGAAATATAATCATCCAGAATAAGTGAAAACCACCATCACTTGAAGGAGTAGAGAAGAAGAATAACAAAGAGTGAAAAGAAAGAAGGATATTATCATGGAAAGAAGAGAAAAAGAAAGTTGTTTATTAAATGAACCATGTAACCCCAAGAGTGTCTATAAAATCAAGTATTAATATGTTGTTATTATGTTATCACATTGTATTACAATTATCAAATATTGTATACCCAATAACTCACCAACACAAGAAGAGGCTATTCTTATGGAAAGAAGAAAAAGAAAAATGTTTATTAAGTGAATATTGTATATAAAAGAAGAAATTTTATTAATCAAATATTGTATTAAATATTGAACGAAAAATGTTTGTCAAATGAATGTTATATGTAACACGAGAAAAAGAAGACTAGTATCTGATGACTAAACCATAACGAAAACAAGCAACTAGTGAACACACTTAAGATATTTTAAACAATGTTTACTATCACTTTGAGAAAAATTGTGTACTATTCAAAATAAAATGTTGAAAAATTATGACATTTGCTAGAGGAGAAAAGGAGACCATTAATGAGAATATTATGTAGAAAAGATTGTGAAAAGGAGAATTGACCAAGAAAAAAGAAGAAAGAACCAATCAATGTAAAGAACAATTTTGTCACGATAAGGAGAGAAGAAAAAGTGAAGAATATTTACAAATGCTATTTGTCAACAACATTAACTAATGAAGATCTGCAGAAGTGAAGAAGGAATCCAGAAGAGAGTGTATAATAAAATATAAAAGGCAAGAAAATGAATAACCCCAAGAGTGTTTATTATTATTAGTCGAAAGAGACTGCTTATGAGTATTATTATTTGATGAATTAACTGTAGAAAAGTTCCAGCAATCATTTAACTGGGCAGGGATGAGGTACCCCTGATCTCAGAAAGAATGTAGTTATGGACGACGGAGTTAGGTAAGCCATAGAGCCCACCCGAATCGATTCCAGCTACCAAGTTAGGGAAAAATGTTAGGGAAATTAAATATCTAAGGGAAAAAACATGACAAGCCAAGAATATAATTAAACAAGATTCCAAGAGTATGAAGAAGAAGGAGATGTAGAGAATATAGTGAACTGAAGACAAGTGTAAGAGTAAATACAAGATATGAAAACATTATATGTGACTTAAGAGTGAAATAAAAAATTGATAATTTCTCCAATCATAAAACGAAGATATCAGAAATGATCAATTCTAATAAGGAGGCAATATGTAACAGTACATATGTCACCACATCCACCTAAGTACTGAAAATTAATTTAAAGGCCACCACTATAAAAAATACATTAAAAGGTCTAGAATACCACCAAGTATACTAAAGAAAAGTACCATAAGTTTGAATAAGTGAAGCATCATTGAAAGGAATTCACTAGTAAATGCACCAAGAAAGAAGAAAAGAAGAATAAAGACGAGACGACCGACATACTATACCCAATAGATCAGTAAGAAGGACACAACACAACAAAAGAAAAAAGAAAAATCAGTGAGAAGGACACAAGACAACAAAAGAAAAAAAGAAGAGTCAGGGAGAAGGATACAACAAGGACAACTTCAAGAAAGAAGAAGGAAGAAACAGTGTGAAGAAGACAAGTGAAAACCTCATCACGTATAAAATGAACAATAGTGAGGAGGAGATCAGTGAAGAAAGAAGAAAGAAGAAGGAAGATAACCAGACCAAACACAAGAATAAGGGAAGAAAATTGAAGTATAACAAACTAACATAAACATTGAAAGAATAATTGTATTAAGAAGAAGGAAGAAGTGTTAAATAATTATGTGATATAGATCCCTAAGCTGTATAGTAAAGTCAACACTGACAACAACTCATTTAATGAACACATTTATTGTTTATGTGAAACACATTATTGTAAATAAGGATTAAATATTGTAAATAAAGAGTCACAAGCAACCTGAATGAGGACAAGATGAGTTTATGATAGCTAAATGATGTGTAGTTATAGAATAAACAGAGGAATATGCAACCAAAATAGTGAATGACCAATTGTACAGTGGGAATGATGTACATACAAACTCACTAATTAACAACAAATAAGATAATACAGGAGTAAACTATTGATAACCAATAACCAATGTACAAACATGAAACGAAAACCAGTCGAATAGACTAAGATAGAAATACACAGCCATAAACAACACACTAATGTTTACTGAACCTATGACATAACCTAATCTGGGCATTCAGTTTCCAATAAAACTTGATAAAAAATGAATCAAAACAATGTTAGACCAAAATGTAATGAGCTAGGAAGTAAATAGAGCATATAAGGAATGTTTTGTACACGATAGCTAATCATATAACAGAATATAAAAGCTATATTTATGTAATATAAGTATGACCAAATGCTGGTAATGGCAAAGTGACACTATGCAACCAAAATTATGTAATAAACACATTGTACAAAGAAAGTAACCCAATTAATGATTTGATGTCAGACAGAATATTATTCATATGAGCAATTGCAACCAAAATAACCATTTAAATCGTTTATATAAATGT
The DNA here is from genome assembly GCA_034769895.1 of Magicicada septendecula. NCBI lineage: Eukaryota > Metazoa > Arthropoda > Insecta > Hemiptera > Cicadidae > Magicicada > Magicicada septendecula. The sequence continues at coordinate 302,818,151 of CM068371.1, forward strand.
AATTATAACTAAACCATTACGACAAGTAGCTGCAAGTAAAATTTACAGCAACAAAACTTTGCTAATAACAGAGTCAAATGCAGAGTGAACTGCATCACAATAACGATAAGGTCCTAGTGACTATTTCAGTTATCAATTAGAAAACAATACAACTAAAATGTCTATGATATTAAGCATACTACCAAGTAACGCCATATAGGCATAACGAGCCTGATTCATAAGTGATAGTTAAGGCATTAAACAAATAATGTACGGAAAAAGAACACTGTCAGTAGTGACTTAACCCATCAATATTTAATTACAACATGTTAAAAGCTAATTAAATACTCTTATTACTGAGTAATAAGCAAAACAAAAATGTATGACAATAAGTTTAAGTGTGAATCTATGAAAACGGACATAGTATTAATATTAGGACATAGTTTTAAGGGAAAATTGTACAGTAGCTTAAGAATGAGACATTACAATAGAAAATAAAATAAAAACCATGAAATATTAATAATTAATGGTTTAATGGACAATAAGCATAAATGCTAAGTGCTAAGTCAGCTAACCCTAATCAGAAATATATGATAAGGGGACTCAAATTAATCGTCTTTCAAAAACACGAACAATGAGAGTAAGCACAACATCCTCAGTACAATTATAAGAAAGATATTAGACTTTTAAAAATAATTGTATTGTGCTTAGCCCTTCCGCGTGGGCGTGTGAACCAGAATTTGTTAATCTTGTTCCCAAAGACTGACGCTTATGATAGCGTCTATTTTGACGAAGTCTACCGTAAATCAACGAATTGGAAAAAACTGACCAATCAGAGCCTATAAAAAATCCGAAATTCATCATTCCATCCGAGGAACCACAGACAGTCTTTCAATAAGAACGAAGCGGACTGCACACTCGCCAACGCCTCAGAAAAACGTGCATTTGACAGCAACACAGCGTCAACCATATTAACCTCAAAGTGAGACATAAATTACCTACATTGAAGAATCAGTGCAGTATATTTACAAGTGTACTCTATTCGGAGTTTATGCGCATAGGAGTGTGTGCAGTGTTGTGATCAAGTTTAAATAATTAATTAATAAGTTTTAATTAATGAAAAAAGTGTTTATAATTAAAAAAGTGTAACCCTTCGAACGACGAGAGACGCAACTATTCATAACCACAAATATAATGTTATGATTAGTTTATAAGCATAATAACTGAACGCTAAAAGCGATAAAAAATTGAAATATAGAACCAATTAAATTCCCTATCCTTAACAGAAGGGAACTGATAAAATACAAATGAACAATGTTGAAATTGAACGTTCTGAGTAATGACAGTTTTAACTATTTGTATACAATAAATACCTAGGATAAGTAAAGACATTGTAACATCAATGAAGAGTATATGTGCTCTTATGCTATCAGTAGACTAGAGTATGAAATATTTTGTTCCTAAATTCAATTAATAGTTTTCGCCGGAGTGCGATAACTATAATAAATAAATTACCATTACCTGAAATAGGAATATCCAATTTCACAGATGATTGTAGTACCTGATACTGGATTATCACAATTACTATTAATTAATAATAAATAATTCACTACTTTTAACCAAATAAGGTTGCACTAAACAATATGTAAAGCATGTGCCTAACTATGAACAGTAGTTCATATTTTATCTTTTTTCATTAATAATCATTGAATTTTTATTTTATATGTTTGTTCTAACCGTAGCTATTATTTCAAATAAGTGTATTTTGCAGTCTAAAAGAACCTACTACTTTTATTATTATAATCATTATTAAATTTTCAAGTCGAACCATCCGACATAACCTATATGTTTGTCAACACATTGTATTACTAACCAGAGGCAGTCATGCCAACTCGAGCTCATCATTAGTTTTAGAGTCAATGTTCACTTTTGAAATATTAATTGTTAACCAAAAAGAAGAGAAAAATGCCTTATTGTATTGAATTTCACTGTGTGTTATTTGAATAAATTACCATTATTATTTTTTACCGGTGAAAGAGTTGACTTTTATTGTATCAGTAAAAATACAGCTTAGAGGAGAAAAACGAGGCGGTTGGTACCATGCTGAGAATGCGAATTATTCAAATTGAATGATTCCATGTTTTGTTTATAACCGCTCAGATCAATACATTTACAATCTTATACAATAATACTATACATGAGTTATTATGTGTACCATGCCTATGTTTGTGTATGTTAGTGTATAGGAAGAAACAACTGATCTCCTCACAACCGCTGATCAACAAAGTGTCAACGGAACGTCAAGTGGACATCCTAACAGTGAATATAATACATAAAATTAAACTATTTAAACAGACAGCTAATCCGACGAAAAAAGAGTAAGTACCGATTTATTCAATCCTGGATTCAACAATAGGTTGAATTGAGGGGAATAAGTCATTAAACGGTAAAATAATAATAAAGTTGATATTAAATAATAACGATTAGCCGAGACCACGACCCATTAACAGTAAAAGAACCCTGAGACTACTAATTAATAATAATAATTAGACCATAAATTATAGACGTATTTTCGTCTTTCTACAAATTGGCTAGCCCAACAGTGTGGCTTTTAAAGGAGAGTGTCATACGTTATTCTACAAATTGGCGCACAACGTTCGAGCGAAATTAGGCGGAAAAAATATCCAACCTAATTTACAAAAGAATCATCAACCTAATTTTCGAGGCAGCTGCAATACACAGGACCAAAAATGCAACGGAGAGCAACCTCTAAGAGACGTGCGGCGGAAGCAGATAAAGAAATAGACATGGATGATAAGGAGGCGACGCCAGTCGAAGATCTAGAAGAAATATTACCTCCTATAGAACCCAGCCGACCTGTACAACAAGAGGAACAAATTGAGAAACCCACACAAACAGGGGACGCAAACCTCCTGGAAATATTGAGGGCAATGAAGGCGTTAAAAGAAGAATTGAAGGAAGACGGCCAGAAGAATATTGAATTATTAAAAGAAGATTTTAACGAGAAATTAAATAAGAATAACGAGTCTTTGGAATCGATGAATAAGAAGATGGAAGATAGCCAGAAGAAGACGGAAGAATCGCTGAACAAAAATATTGAATTATTAAAGGAAGAATTGAAGGAAGACGGCCAGAAGAATATTGCGTTATTAAAAGAAGATTTTAACGAGAAATTAATTAAAAATAACGAGTCCCTGACCAAAAATATGGAGTCGATTCACAAGAAGATGGATGACAACCAGAAAAATAATGAATTATTAACCAAAAATATAGAATCGTTGAAGGAGGATTTCAAAGGGGAGTTAAACAAGAAGACAGAAGAAACAAATAAAATCATAGCTTCATTGAAAGAAGACACCCAAGAATTGAGCAAGAAGATTGATGACAGCATAGAAGATAGTAATAAGAAGATTGAAATTATCAACCAGAGACTTGAAGACAGTCACGAAAAATTGAATACGAAAATAGGAGAGGAGATAACCGAAGTTAGACGGGAAGTTTCTGAAATCGGCGAGAGGTGTGAAGAGAACCATCAAGAAATACAGAGAACAAAGGAGACACTTCAAACCCGAGTAAATAACATCGAAGAATCCCATTTAAATAAATTCGAAGTCTTGACTAAGAAACAAGAAGACTTGGGAACGAGATGTGAAGAAATCACCGCCACCGTGAATGATGTTCGGGAGCAAGTACACACTGACAAGGAGAAGATGGCTGAACTTCAACGGCGAGAACTCAATAATTTCAGGTAAGAAATTAATTTATTCCGGAGTCAACCAATCCAAGTGACCGGAATAACGAACATAGAAAATCGTGAACTGATAAATTTCCAACATTGTAAAAGGAATCCAATGGAGTTCATCGAAAGAGTGGAAGAAAATATCGCCCGTACACGCGAAACTAGATGGTCTACTATCAGAAACATGTTAGACGAGTACTTTAAGGACGTGCGCGATAATTGGTGGACGGCTACCCGACATGATATACAGAATTATGCAGAGTTCAAGGCGCTGTTTAAAACGAAATACTGGTCCGAATCGGCACAGAACATAGTGCGGGACGACATCTGCAACGGGAAGTATGACCGCAGCAAAGGGGCATCACTCACCGCATACTTCTTAGGCAAGGTGTGTATGGCCAGAAATCTTGAGCCAAAGATACCTGAAGAATGCCTCGTCACTAAATTGGCGTATCACTTCGAAGAGGGCGTGGCCAGAGCGAGACTGAACGGACAAATAAGAACAATCCAAACTATGTCCGCGTTATTAGAAAATTATGAGCAGGAGAAGTATTATCGGAGGAGTCGGCAGGGACCAGACCCATACTTTGATAGAACCGGTCAGGCCGGATACCGAAATAATTATCAAGGTAATTATAATAATTCAAACCGAGATAATACTGACCAGAATCCGAGGCCAAATAGTAACGGGAATAATCATCCGCCAGATAGGAATAACACGAACTATAGGCCAAATTATAATAATAATTATAATCAGAATCCTCCTAATAACAACCACCGTCCTAATTATAATAGTGGAAATCAACATCGGCCAAATAATGGTAACCACCCCTACCGTCCAAATAATAACAATCGCCAGTACCGACCGAACAACGGGAATAACCACAACCCGAGCAATTTCAGAAGAGCTAATTACGTTCGTGCTGATGACAGAAACGGGGGGAGACGCTTCTATCAGGGACGTCGAAGCTTCAATGAAGATAATAACCCGTATAGTCAGGACGTAAGGAGTAGCGAATCCGGGTACGACACACGAAGGAGCCGCAGTAGCGAAGATATAAACAGAAATAATAATAGCGGACGTCAATACAACCATCCGACTAGACCCGAAGGAAGGGAGGATGCCGAAAATGTACGGCGGGTTCATCATATTGAAGGAGTCAGATCCGGATGCGGGAACCAAGGACAGGACGATCCATCTACGAGGGTCCGGATGGCTTACAATCAACAAAACCCACCAGAACGCTGGCTTCCTTTAAGAGGCACGGGATTCCAATCCAACACACCTCAGAGAGGGGGAGACGAAATAGATGAAGAAGAGGAAACGGCTGACCGATGGAACGCCTAATCCAAATTAAACAAACCAAAATTTTTTACCAAATACAATATGAGTGTACCACAATAATAAATAAATGAAAATGAGGCCAACGACTATTGGGTAAACGACAAATACTAAAGAAAAATATTTATCAAACAACCCTACCTACTCCACTAAAAAACGCAGAAATATAATCATCCAGAATAAGTGAAAACCACCATCACTTGAAGGAGTAGAGAAGAAGAATAACAAAGAGTGAAAAGAAAGAAGGATATTATCATGGAAAGAAGAGAAAAAGAAAGTTGTTTATTAAATGAACCATGTAACCCCAAGAGTGTCTATAAAATCAAGTATTAATATGTTGTTATTATGTTATCACATTGTATTACAATTATCAAATATTGTATACCCAATAACTCACCAACACAAGAAGAGGCTATTCTTATGGAAAGAAGAAAAAGAAAAATGTTTATTAAGTGAATATTGTATATAAAAGAAGAAATTTTATTAATCAAATATTGTATTAAATATTGAACGAAAAATGTTTGTCAAATGAATGTTATATGTAACACGAGAAAAAGAAGACTAGTATCTGATGACTAAACCATAACGAAAACAAGCAACTAGTGAACACACTTAAGATATTTTAAACAATGTTTACTATCACTTTGAGAAAAATTGTGTACTATTCAAAATAAAATGTTGAAAAATTATGACATTTGCTAGAGGAGAAAAGGAGACCATTAATGAGAATATTATGTAGAAAAGATTGTGAAAAGGAGAATTGACCAAGAAAAAAGAAGAAAGAACCAATCAATGTAAAGAACAATTTTGTCACGATAAGGAGAGAAGAAAAAGTGAAGAATATTTACAAATGCTATTTGTCAACAACATTAACTAATGAAGATCTGCAGAAGTGAAGAAGGAATCCAGAAGAGAGTGTATAATAAAATATAAAAGGCAAGAAAATGAATAACCCCAAGAGTGTTTATTATTATTAGTCGAAAGAGACTGCTTATGAGTATTATTATTTGATGAATTAACTGTAGAAAAGTTCCAGCAATCATTTAACTGGGCAGGGATGAGGTACCCCTGATCTCAGAAAGAATGTAGTTATGGACGACGGAGTTAGGTAAGCCATAGAGCCCACCCGAATCGATTCCAGCTACCAAGTTAGGGAAAAATGTTAGGGAAATTAAATATCTAAGGGAAAAAACATGACAAGCCAAGAATATAATTAAACAAGATTCCAAGAGTATGAAGAAGAAGGAGATGTAGAGAATATAGTGAACTGAAGACAAGTGTAAGAGTAAATACAAGATATGAAAACATTATATGTGACTTAAGAGTGAAATAAAAAATTGATAATTTCTCCAATCATAAAACGAAGATATCAGAAATGATCAATTCTAATAAGGAGGCAATATGTAACAGTACATATGTCACCACATCCACCTAAGTACTGAAAATTAATTTAAAGGCCACCACTATAAAAAATACATTAAAAGGTCTAGAATACCACCAAGTATACTAAAGAAAAGTACCATAAGTTTGAATAAGTGAAGCATCATTGAAAGGAATTCACTAGTAAATGCACCAAGAAAGAAGAAAAGAAGAATAAAGACGAGACGACCGACATACTATACCCAATAGATCAGTAAGAAGGACACAACACAACAAAAGAAAAAAGAAAAATCAGTGAGAAGGACACAAGACAACAAAAGAAAAAAAGAAGAGTCAGGGAGAAGGATACAACAAGGACAACTTCAAGAAAGAAGAAGGAAGAAACAGTGTGAAGAAGACAAGTGAAAACCTCATCACGTATAAAATGAACAATAGTGAGGAGGAGATCAGTGAAGAAAGAAGAAAGAAGAAGGAAGATAACCAGACCAAACACAAGAATAAGGGAAGAAAATTGAAGTATAACAAACTAACATAAACATTGAAAGAATAATTGTATTAAGAAGAAGGAAGAAGTGTTAAATAATTATGTGATATAGATCCCTAAGCTGTATAGTAAAGTCAACACTGACAACAACTCATTTAATGAACACATTTATTGTTTATGTGAAACACATTATTGTAAATAAGGATTAAATATTGTAAATAAAGAGTCACAAGCAACCTGAATGAGGACAAGATGAGTTTATGATAGCTAAATGATGTGTAGTTATAGAATAAACAGAGGAATATGCAACCAAAATAGTGAATGACCAATTGTACAGTGGGAATGATGTACATACAAACTCACTAATTAACAACAAATAAGATAATACAGGAGTAAACTATTGATAACCAATAACCAATGTACAAACATGAAACGAAAACCAGTCGAATAGACTAAGATAGAAATACACAGCCATAAACAACACACTAATGTTTACTGAACCTATGACATAACCTAATCTGGGCATTCAGTTTCCAATAAAACTTGATAAAAAATGAATCAAAACAATGTTAGACCAAAATGTAATGAGCTAGGAAGTAAATAGAGCATATAAGGAATGTTTTGTACACGATAGCTAATCATATAACAGAATATAAAAGCTATATTTATGTAATATAAGTATGACCAAATGCTGGTAATGGCAAAGTGACACTATGCAACCAAAATTATGTAATAAACACATTGTACAAAGAAAGTAACCCAATTAATGATTTGATGTCAGACAGAATATTATTCATATGAGCAATTGCAACCAAAATAACCATTTAAATCGTTTATATAAATGTAATTATAACTAAACCATTACGACAAGTAGCTGCAAGTAAAATTTACAGCAACAAAACTTTGCTAATAACAGAGTCAAATGCAGAGTGAACTGCATCACAATAACGATAAGGTCCTAGTGACTATTTCAGTTATCAATTAGAAAACAATACAACTAAAATGTCTATGATATTAAGCATACTACCAAGTAACGCCATATAGGCATAACGAGCCTGATTCATAAGTGATAGTTAAGGCATTAAACAAATAATGTACGGAAAAAGAACACTGTCAGTAGTGACTTAACCCATCAATATTTAATTACAACATGTTAAAAGCTAATTAAATACTCTTATTACTGAGTAATAAGCAAAACAAAAATGTATGACAATAAGTTTAAGTGTGAATCTATGAAAACGGACATAGTATTAATATTAGGACATAGTTTTAAGGGAAAATTGTACAGTAGCTTAAGAATGAGACATTACAATAGAAAATAAAATAAAAACCATGAAATATTAATAATTAATGGTTTAATGGACAATAAGCATAAATGCTAAGTGCTAAGTCAGCTAACCCTAATCAGAAATATATGATAAGGGGACTCAAATTAATCGTCTTTCAAAAACACGAACAATGAGAGTAAGCACAACATCCTCAGTACAATTATAAGAAAGATATTAGACTTTTAAAAATAATTGTATTGTGCTTAGCCCTTCCGCGTGGGCGTGTGAACCAGAATTTGTTAATCTTGTTCCCAAAGACTGACGCTTATGATAGCGTCTATTTTGACGAAGTCTACCGTAAATCAACGAATTGGAAAAAACTGACCAATCAGAGCCTATAAAAAATCCGAAATTCATCATTCCATCCGAGGAACCACAGACAGTCTTTCAATAAGAACGAAGCGGACTGCACACTCGCCAACGCCTCAGAAAAACGTGCATTTGACAGCAACACAGCGTCAACCATATTAACCTCAAAGTGAGACATAAATTACCTACATTGAAGAATCAGTGCAGTATATTTACAAGTGTACTCTATTCGGAGTTTATGCGCATAGGAGTGTGTGCAGTGTTGTGATCAAGTTTAAATAATTAATTAATAAGTTTTAATTAATGAAAAAAGTGTTTATAATTAAAAAAGTGTAACCCTTCGAACGACGAGAGACGCAACTATTCATAACCACAAATATAATGTTATGATTAGTTTATAAGCATAATAACTGAACGCTAAAAGCGATAAAAAATTGAAATATAGAACCAATTAAATTCCCTATCCTTAACAGAAGGGAACTGATAAAATACAAATGAACAATGTTGAAATTGAACGTTCTGAGTAATGACAGTTTTAACTATTTGTATACAATAAATACCTAGGATAAGTAAAGACATTGTAACATCAATGAAGAGTATATGTGCTCTTATGCTATCAGTAGACTAGAGTATGAAATATTTTGTTCCTAAATTCAATTAATAGTTTTCGCCGGAGTGCGATAACTATAATAAATAAATTACCATTACCTGAAATAGGAATATCCAATTTCACAGATGATTGTAGTACCTGATACTGGATTATCACAATTACTATTAATTAATAATAAATAATTCACTACTTTTAACCAAATAAGGTTGCACTAAACAATATGTAAAGCATGTGCCTAACTATGAACAGTAGTTCATATTTTATCTTTTTTCATTAATAATCATTGAATTTTTATTTTATATGTTTGTTCTAACCGTAGCTATTATTTCAAATAAGTGTATTTTGCAGTCTAAAAGAACCTACTACTTTTATTATTATAATCATTATTAAATTTTCAAGTCGAACCATCCGACATAACCTATATGTTTGTCAACACATTGTATTACTAACCAGAGGCAGTCATGCCAACTCGAGCTCATCATTAGTTTTAGAGTCAATGTTCACTTTTGAAATATTAATTGTTAACCAAAAAGAAGAGAAAAATGCCTTATTGTATTGAATTTCACTGTGTGTTATTTGAATAAATTACCATTATTATTTTTTACCGGTGAAAGAGTTGACTTTTATTGTATCAGTAAAAATACAGCTTAGAGGAGAAAAACGAGGCGGTTGGTACCATGCTGAGAATGCGAATTATTCAAATTGAATGATTCCATGTTTTGTTTATAACCGCTCAGATCAATACATTTACAATCTTATACAATAATACTATACATGAGTTATTATGTGTACCATGCCTATGTTTGTGTATGTTAGTGTATAGGAAGAAACAACTGATCTCCTCACAACCGCTGATCAACAAAGTGTCAACGGAACGTCAAGTGGACATCCTAACAGTGAATATAATACATAAAATTAAACTATTTAAACAGACAGCTAATCCGACGAAAAAAGAGTAAGTACCGATTTATTCAATCCTGGATTCAACAATAGGTTGAATTGAGGGGAATAAGTCATTAAACGGTAAAATAATAATAAAGTTGATATTAAATAATAACGATTAGCCGAGACCACGACCCATTAACAGTAAAAGAACCCTGAGACTACTAATTAATAATAATAATTAGACCATAAATTATAGACGTATTTTCGTCTTTCTACAAATTGGCTAGCCCAACAGTGTGGCTTTTAAAGGAGAGTGTCATACGTTATTCTACAAATTGGCGCACAACGTTCGAGCGAAATTAGGCGGAAAAAATATCCAACCTAATTTACAAAAGAATCATCAACCTAATTTTCGAGGCAGCTGCAATACACAGGACCAAAAATGCAACGGAGAGCAACCTCTAAGAGACGTGCGGCGGAAGCAGATAAAGAAATAGACATGGATGATAAGGAGGCGACGCCAGTCGAAGATCTAGAAGAAATATTACCTCCTATAGAACCCAGCCGACCTGTACAACAAGAGGAACAAATTGAGAAACCCACACAAACAGGGGACGCAAACCTCCTGGAAATATTGAGGGCAATGAAGGCGTTAAAAGAAGAATTGAAGGAAGACGGCCAGAAGAATATTGAATTATTAAAAGAAGATTTTAACGAGAAATTAAATAAGAATAACGAGTCTTTGGAATCGATGAATAAGAAGATGGAAGATAGCCAGAAGAAGACGGAAGAATCGCTGAACAAAAATATTGAATTATTAAAGGAAGAATTGAAGGAAGACGGCCAGAAGAATATTGCGTTATTAAAAGAAGATTTTAACGAGAAATTAATTAAAAATAACGAGTCCCTGACCAAAAATATGGAGTCGATTCACAAGAAGATGGATGACAACCAGAAAAATAATGAATTATTAACCAAAAATATAGAATCGTTGAAGGAGGATTTCAAAGGGGAGTTAAACAAGAAGACAGAAGAAACAAATAAAATCATAGCTTCATTGAAAGAAGACACCCAAGAATTGAGCAAGAAGATTGATGACAGCATAGAAGATAGTAATAAGAAGATTGAAATTATCAACCAGAGACTTGAAGACAGTCACGAAAAATTGAATACGAAAATAGGAGAGGAGATAACCGAAGTTAGACGGGAAGTTTCTGAAATCGGCGAGAGGTGTGAAGAGAACCATCAAGAAATACAGAGAACAAAGGAGACACTTCAAACCCGAGTAAATAACATCGAAGAATCCCATTTAAATAAATTCGAAGTCTTGACTAAGAAACAAGAAGACTTGGGAACGAGATGTGAAGAAATCACCGCCACCGTGAATGATGTTCGGGAGCAAGTACACACTGACAAGGAGAAGATGGCTGAACTTCAACGGCGAGAACTCAATAATTTCAGGTAAGAAATTAATTTATTCCGGAGTCAACCAATCCAAGTGACCGGAATAACGAACATAGAAAATCGTGAACTGATAAATTTCCAACATTGTAAAAGGAATCCAATGGAGTTCATCGAAAGAGTGGAAGAAAATATCGCCCGTACACGCGAAACTAGATGGTCTACTATCAGAAACATGTTAGACGAGTACTTTAAGGACGTGCGCGATAATTGGTGGACGGCTACCCGACATGATATACAGAATTATGCAGAGTTCAAGGCGCTGTTTAAAACGAAATACTGGTCCGAATCGGCACAGAACATAGTGCGGGACGACATCTGCAACGGGAAGTATGACCGCAGCAAAGGGGCATCACTCACCGCATACTTCTTAGGCAAGGTGTGTATGGCCAGAAATCTTGAGCCAAAGATACCTGAAGAATGCCTCGTCACTAAATTGGCGTATCACTTCGAAGAGGGCGTGGCCAGAGCGAGACTGAACGGACAAATAAGAACAATCCAAACTATGTCCGCGTTATTAGAAAATTATGAGCAGGAGAAGTATTATCGGAGGAGTCGGCAGGGACCAGACCCATACTTTGATAGAACCGGTCAGGCCGGATACCGAAATAATTATCAAGGTAATTATAATAATTCAAACCGAGATAATACTGACCAGAATCCGAGGCCAAATAGTAACGGGAATAATCATCCGCCAGATAGGAATAACACGAACTATAGGCCAAATTATAATAATAATTATAATCAGAATCCTCCTAATAACAACCACCGTCCTAATTATAATAGTGGAAATCAACATCCAAATAATGGTAACCACCCCTACCGTCCAAATAATAACAATCGCCAGTACCGACCGAACAACGGGAATAACCACAACCCGAGCAATTTCAGAAGAGCTAATTACGTTCGTGCTGACGACAGAAACGGGGGGAGACACTTCTATCAGGGACGTCGAAGCTTCAATGAAGATAATAACCCGTATAGTCAGGACGTAAGGAGTAGCGAATCCGGGTACGACACACGAAGGAGCCGCAGTAGCGAAGATATAAACAGAAATAATAATAGCGGACGTCAATACAACCATCCGACTAGACCCGAAGGAAGGGAGGATGCCGAAAATGTACGGCGGGTTCATCATATTGAAGGAGTCAGATCCGGACGTGGGAACCAAGGACAGGACGATCCATCTACGAGGGTCCGGATGGCTTACAATCAACAAAACCCACCAGAACGCTGGCTTCCTTTAAGAGGCACGGGATTCCAATCCAACACACCTCAGAGAGGGGGAGACGAAATAGATGAAGAAGAGGAAACGGCCGACCGATGGAACGCCTAATCCAAATTAAACAAACCAAAATTTTTTACCAAATACAATATTAGTGTACCACAATAATAAATAAATGAAAATGAGGCCAACGACTATTGGGTAAACGACAAATACTAAAGAAAAATATTTATCAAACAACCCTACCTACTCCACTAAAAAACGCAGAAATATAATCATCCAGAATAAGTGAAAACCACCATCACTTGAAGGAGTAGAGAAGAAGAATAACAAAGAGTGAAAAGAAAGAAGGATATTATCATGGAAAGAAGAGAAAAAGAAAGTTGTTTATTAAATGAACCATGTAACCCCAAGAGTGTCTATAAAATCAAGTATTAATATGTTGTTATTATGTTATCACATTGTATTACAATTATCAAATATTGTATACCCAATAACTCACCAACACAAGAAGAGGCTATTCTTATGGAAAGAAGAAAAAGAAAAATGTTTATTAAGTGAATATTGTATATAAAAGAAGAAATTTTATTAATCAAATATTGTATTAAATATTGAACGAAAAATGTTTGTCAAATGAATGTTGTATGTAACACGAGAAAAAGAAGACTAGTATCTGATGACTAAACCATAACGAAAACAAGCAACTAGTGAACACACTTAAGATATTTTAAGCAATGTTTACTATCACTTTGAGAAAAATTGTGTACTATTCAAAATAAAATGTTGAAAAATTATGACATTTGCTAGAGGAGAAAAGGAGACCATTAATGAGAATATTATGTAGAAAAGATTGTGAAAAGGAGAATTGACCAAGAAAAAAGAAGAAAGAACCAATCAATGTAAAGAACAATTTTGTCACGATAAGGAGAGAAGAAAAAGTGAAGAATATTTACAAATGCTATTTGTCAACAACATTAACTAATGAAGATCTGCAGAAGTGAAGAAGGAATCCAGAAGAGAGTGTATAATAAAATATAAAAGGCAAGAAAATGAATAACCCCAAGAGTGTTTATTACTATTAGTCGAAAGAGACTGCTTATGAGTATTATTATTTGATGAATTGACTGTAGAAAAGTTCCAGCAATCATTTAACTGGGCAGGGATGAGGTACCCCTGATCTCAGAAAGAATGTAGTTATGGACGACGGAGTTAGGTAAGCCATAGAGCCCACCCGAATCGATTCCAGCTACCAAGTTAGGGAAAACTGTTAGGGAAATTAAATATTTAAGGGAAAAAACATGACAAGCCAAGAATATAATTAAACAAGATTCCAAGAGTATGAAGAAGAAGGAGATGTAGAGAATATAGTGAACTGAAGACAAGTGTAAGAGTAAATACAAGATATGAAAACATTATATGTGACTTAGGAGTGAAATAAAAAATTGATAATTTCTTCAATCATAAAACGAAGATATCAGAAATGATCAATTCTAATAAGGAGGCAATATGTAACAGTACATATGTCACCACATCCACCTAAGTACTGAAAATTAATTTAAAGGCCACCACTAGAAAAAATACATTAAAAGGTCTAGAATACCACCAAGTATACTAAAGAAAAGTACCATAAGTTTGAATAAGTGAAGCATCATTGAAAGGAATTCACTAGTAAATGCACCAAGAAAGAAGAAAAGAAGAATAAAGACGAGACGACCGACATACTATACCCAATAGATCAGTAAGAAGGACACAACACAACAAAAGAAAAAAGAAAAATCAGTGAGAATGACACAAGACAACAAAAGAAAAAAAGAAGAGTCAGGGAGAAGGATACAACCAGGACAACTTCAAGAAAGAAGAAGGAAGAAACAGTGTGAAGAAGACAAGTGAAAACCTCATCACGTATAAAATGAACAATAGTGAGGAGGAGATCAGTGAAGAAAGAAGAAAGAAGAAGGAAGATAACCAGACCAAACACAAGAATAAGGGAAGAAAATTGAAGTATAACAAACTAACATAAACATTGAAAGAATAATTGTATTAAGAAGAAGGAAGAAGTGTTAAATAATTATGTGATATAGATCCCTAAGCTGTATAGTAAAGTCAACACTGACAACAACTCATTTAATGAACACATTTATTGTTTATGTGAAACACATTATTGTAAATAAGGATTAAATATTGTAAATAAAGAGTCACAAGCAACCTGAATGAGGACAAGATGAGTTTATGATAGCTAAATGATGTGTAGTTATAGAATAAACAGAGGAATATGCAACCAAAATAGTGAATGACCAATTGTACAGTGGGAATGATGTACATACAAACTCACTAATTAACAACAAATAAGATAATACAGGAGTAAACTATTGATAACCAATAACCAATGTACAAACATGAAACGAAAACCAGTCGAATAGACTAAGATAGAAATACACAGCCATAAACAACACACTAATGTTTACTGAACCTATGACATAACCTAATCTGGGCATTCAGTTTCCAATAAAACTTGATAAAAAATGAATCAAAACAATGTTAGACCAAAATGTAATGAGCTAGGAAGTAAATAGAGCATATAAGGAATGTTTTGTACACGATAGCTAATCATATAACAGAATATAAAAGCTATATTTATGTAATATAAGTATGACCAAATGCTGGTAATGGCAAAGTGACACTATGCAACCAAAATTATGTAATAAACACATTGTACAAAGAAAGTAACCCAATTAATGATTTGATGTCAGACAGAATATTATTCATATGAGCAATTGCAACCAAAATAACCATTTAAATCGTTTATATAAATGTAATTATAACTAAACCATTACGACAAGTAGCTGCAAGTAAAATTTACAGCAACAAAACTTTGCTAATAACAGAGTCAAATGCAGAGTGAACTGCATCACAATAACGATAAGGTCCTAGTGACTATTTCAGTTATCAATTAGAAAACAATACAACTAAAATGTCTATGATATTAAGCATACTACCAAGTAACGCCATATAGGCATAACAAGCCTGATTCATAAGTGATAGTTAAGGCATTAAACAAATAATGTAGGGAAAAAGAACACTGTCAGTAGTGACTTAACCCATCAATATTTAATTACAACATGTTAAAAGCTAATTAAATACTCTTATTACTGAGTAATAAGCAAAACAAAAATGTATGACAATAAGTTTAAGTGTGAATCTATGAAAACGGACATAGTATTAATATTAGGACATAGTTTTAAGGGAAAATTGTACAGTAGCTTAAGAATGAGACATTACAATAGAAAATAAAATAAAAACCATGAAATATTAATAATTAATGGTTTAATGGACAATAAGCATAAATGCTAAGTGCTAAGTCAGCTAACCCTAATCAGAAATATATGATAAGGGGACTCAAATTAATCGTCTTTCAAAAACACGAACAATGAGAGTAAGCACAACATCCTCAGTACAATTATAAGAAAGATATTAGACTTTTAAAAATAATTGTATTGTGCTTAGCCCTTCCGCGTGGGCGTGTGAACCAGAATTTGTTAATCTTGTTCCCAAAGACTGACGCTTATGATAGCGTCTATTTTGACGAAGTCTACCGTAAATCAACGAATTGGAAAAAACTGACCAATCAGAGCCTATAAAAAATCCGAAATTCATCATTCCATCCGAGGAACCACAGACAGTCTTTCAACAAGAACGAAGCGGACTGCACGCTCGCCGACGCCTCAGAAAAACGTGCATTTGACAGCAACACAGCGTCAACCATATTAACCTCAAAGTGAGACATAAATTACCTACATTGAAGAATCAGTGCAGTATATTTACAAGTGTACTCTATTCGGAGTTTATGCGCATAGGAGTGTGTGCAGTGTTGAGATCAAGTTTAAATAATTAATTAATAAGTTTTAATTAATGAAAAAAGTGTTTATAATTAAAAAAGTGTAACCCTTCGAACGACGAGAGACGCAACTATTCATAACCACAAATATAATGTTATGATTAGTTTATAAGCATAATAACTGAACGCTAAAAGCGATAAAAAATTGAAATATAGAACCAATTAAATTCCCTATCCTTAACAGAAGGGAACTGATAAAATACAAATGAACAATGTTGAAATTGAACGTTCTGAGTAATGACAGTTTTAACTATTTGTATACAATAAATACCTAGGATAAGTAAAGACATTGTAACATCAATGAAGAGTATATGTGCTCTTATGCTATCAGTAGACTAGAGTATGAAATATTTTGTTCCTAAATTCAATTAATAGTTTTCGCCGGAGTGCGATAACT
The DNA here is from genome assembly GCA_034769895.1 of Magicicada septendecula. Classification (NCBI taxonomy): domain Eukaryota; kingdom Metazoa; phylum Arthropoda; class Insecta; order Hemiptera; family Cicadidae; genus Magicicada; species Magicicada septendecula. Next base: position 302,835,206 of record CM068371.1, read on the forward strand.
ATAATAAATAAATTACCATTACCTGAAATAGGAATATCCAATTTCACAGATGATTGTAGTACCTGATACTGGATTATCACAATTACTATTAATTAATAATAAATAATTCACTACTTTTAACCAAATAAGGTTGCACTAAACAATATGTAAAGCATGTGCCTAACTATGAACAGTAGTTCATATTTTATCTTTTTTCATTAATAATCATTGAATTTTTATTTTATATGTTTGTTCTAACCGTAGCTATTATTTCAAATAAGTGTATTTTGCAGTCTAAAAGAACCTACTACTTTTATTATTATAATCATTATTAAATTTTCAAGTCGAACCATCCGACATAACCTATATGTTTGTCAACACATTGTATTACTAACCAGAGGCAGTCATGCCAACTCGAGCTCATCATTAGTTTTAGAGTCAATGTTCACTTTTGAAATATTAATTGTTAACCAAAAAGAAGAGAAAAATGCCTTATTGTATTGAATTTCACTGTGTGTTATTTGAATAAATTACCATTATTATTTTTTACCGGTGAAAGAGTTGACTTTTATTGTATCAGTAAAAATACAGCTTAGAGGAGAAAAACGAGGCGGTTGGTACCATGCTGAGAATGCGAATTATTCAAATTGAATGATTCCATGTTTTGTTTACAACCGCTCAGATCAATACATTTACAATCTTATACAATAATACTATACATGAGTTATTATGTGTACCATGCCTATGTTTGTGTATGTTAGTGTATAGGAAGAAACAACTGATCTCCTCACAACCGCTGATCAACAAAGTGTCAACGGAACGTCAAGTGGACATCCTAACAGTGAATATAATACATAAAATTAAACTATTTAAACAGACAGCTAATCCGACGAAAAAAGAGTAAGTACCGACTTATTCAATCCTGGATTCAACAATAGGTTGAATTGAGGGGAATAAGTCATTAAACGGTAAAATAATAATAAAGTTGATATTAAATAATAACGATTAGCCGAGACCACGACCCATTAACAGTAAAAGAACCCTGAGACTACTAATTAATAATAATAATTAGACCATAAATTATAGACGTATTTTCGTCTTTCTACAAATTGGCTAGCCCAACAGTGTGGCTTTTAAAGGAGAGTGTCATACGTTATTCTACAAATTGGCGCACAACGTTCGAGCGAAATTTGGCGGAAAAAATATCAAACCTAATTTACAAGAGAATCATCAACCTAATTTTCGAGGCAGCTGCAATACACAGGACCAAAAATGCAACGGAGAGCAACCTCTAAGAGACGTGCGGCGGAAGCAGATAAAGAAATAGACATGGATGATAAGGAGGCGACGCCAGTCGAAGATCTAGAAGAAATATTACCTCCTATAGAACCCAGCCGACCTGTACAACAAGAGGAACAAATTGAGAAACCCACACAAACAGGGGACGCAAACCTCCTGGAAATATTGAGGGCAATGAAGGCGTTAAAAGAAGAATTGAAGGAAGACGGCCAGAAGAATATTGAATTATTAAAAGAAGATTTTAACGAGAAATTAAATAAGAATAACGAGTCTTTGGAATCGATGAATAAGAAGATGGAAGATAGCCAGAAGAAGACGGAAGAATCGCTGAACAAAAATATTGAATTATTAAAGGAAGAATTGAAGGAAGACGGCCAGAAGAATATTGCGTTATTAAAAGAAGATTTTAACGAGAAATTAATTAAAAATAACGAGTCCCTGACCAAAAATATGGAGTCGATTCACAAGAAGATGGATGACAACCAGAAAAATAATGAATTATTAACCAAAAATATAGAATCCTTGAAGGAGGATTTCAAAGGGGAGTTAAACAAGAAGACAGAAGAAACAAATAAAATCATAGCTTCATTGAAAGAAGACACCCAAGAATTAAGCAAGAAGATTGATGACAGCATAGAAGATAGTAATAAGAAGATTGAAATTATCAACCAGAGACTTGAAGACAGTCACGAAAAATTGAATACGAAAATAGGAGAGGAGATAACCGAAGTTAGACGGGAAGTTTCTGAAATCGGCGAGAGGTGTGAAGAGAACCAGCAAGAAATACAGAGAACAAAGGAGACACTTCAAACCCGAGTAAATAACATCGAAGAATCCCATTTAAATAAATTCAAAGTCTTGACTAAGAAACAAGAAGACTTGGGAACGAGATGTGAAGAAATCACCGCCACCGTGAATGATGTTCGGGAGCAAGTACACACTGACAAGGAGAAGATGGCTGAACTTCAACGGCGAGAACTCAATAATTTCAGGGAAGAAATTAATTTATTCCGGAGTCAACCAATCCAAGTGACCGGAATAACGAACATAGAAAATCGTGAACTGATAAATTTCCAACATTATAAAAGGAATCCAATGGAGTTCATCGAAAGAGTGGAAGAAAATATCGCCCGTACACGCGAAACTAGATGGTCTACTATCAGAAACATGTTAGACGAGTACTTTAAGGACGTGCGCGATAATTGGTGGACGGCTACCCGACATGATATACAGAATTATGCAGAGTTCAAGGCGCTGTTTAAAACGAAATACTGGTCCGAATCGGCACAGAACATAGTGCGGGACGACATCTGCAACGGGAAGTATGACCGCAGCAAAGGGGCATCACTCACCGCATACTTCTTAGGCAAGGTGTGTATGGCCAGAAATCTTGAGCCAAAGATACCTGAAGAATGCCTCGTCACTAAATTGGCGTATCACTTCGAAGAGGGCGTGGCCAGAGCGAGACTGAACGGACAAATAAGAACAATCCAAACTATGTCCGCGTTATTAGAAAATTATGAGCAGGAGAAGTATTATCGGAGGAGTCGGCAGGGACCAGACCCATACTTTGATAGAACCGGTCAGGCCGGATACCGAAATAATTATCAAGGTAATTATAATAATTCAAACCGAGATAATACTGACCAGAATCCGAGGCCAAATAGTAACGAGAATAATCATCTGCCAGATAGGAATAACACGAACTATAGGCCAAATTATAATAATAATTATAATCAGAATCCTCCTAATAACAACCACCATCCTAATTATAATAGTGGAAATCAACATCGGCCAAATAATGGTAACCACCCCTACCGTCCAAATAATAACAATCGCCAGTACCGACCGAACAACGGGAATAACCACAACCCAATCAATTTCAGAAGAGCTAATTACGTTCGTGCTGATGACAGAAACGGGGGGAGACGCTTCTATCAGGGACGTCGAAGCTTCAATGAAGATAATAACCCGTATAGTCAGGACGTAAGGAGTAACGAATCCGGGTACGACACACGAAGGAGCCGCAGTAGCGAAGATATAAACAGAAATAATAATAGCGGACGTCAATACAACCATCCGACTAGACCCGAAGGAAGGGAGCATGCCGAAAATGTACGGCGGGTTCATCATATTGAAGGAGTCAGATCCGGACGTGGGAACCAAGGACAGGACGATCCATCTACGAGGGTCTGGATGGCTTACAATCAACAAAACCCACCAGAACGCTGGCTTCCTTTAAGAGGCACGGGATTCCAATCCAACACACCTCAGAGAGGGGGAGACGAAATAGATGAAGAAGAGGAAACGGCCGACCGATGGAACGCCTAATCCAAATTAAACAAACCAAAATTTTTTACCAAATACAATATGAGTGTACCACAATAATAAATAAATGAAAATGAGGCCAACGACTATTGGGTAAACGACAAATACTAAAGAAAAATATTTATCAAACAACCCTACCTACTCCACTAAAAAACGCAGAAATATAATCATCCAGAATAAGTGAAAACCACCATCACTTGAAGGAGTAGAGAAGAAGAATAACAAAGAGTGAAAAGAAAGAAGGATATTATCATGGAAAGAAGAGAAAAAGAAAGTTGTTTATTAAATGAACCATGTAACCCCAAGAGTGTCTATAAAATCAAGTATTAATATGTTGTTATTATGTTATCACATTGTATTACAATTATCAAATATTGTATACCCAATAACTCACCAACACAAGAAGAGGCTATTCTTATGGAAAGAAGAAAAAGAAAAATGTTTATTAAGTGAATATTGTATATATAAGAAGAAATTTTATTAATCAAATATTGTATTAAATATTGAACGAAAAATGTTTGTCAAATGAATGTTGTATGTAACACGAGAAAAAGAAGACTAGTATCTGATGACTAAACCATAACGAAAACAAGCAACTAGTGAACACACTTAAGATATTTTAAACAATGTTTACTATCACTTTGAGAAAAATTGTGTACTATTCAAAACAAAATGTTGAAAAATTATGACATTTGCTAGAGGAGAAAAGGAGACCATTAATGAGAATATTATGTAGAAAAGATTGTGAAAAGGAGAATTGACCAAGAAAAAAGAAGAAAGAACCAATCAATGTAAAGAACAATTTTGTCACGATAAGGAGAGAAGAAAAAGTGAAGAATATTTACAAATGCTATTTGTCAACAACATTAACTAATGAAGATCTGCAGAAGTGAAGAAGGAATCCAGAAGAGAGTGTATAATAAAATATAAAAGGCAAGAAAATGAATAACCCCAAGAGTGTTTATTATTATTAGTCAAAAGAGACTGCTTATGAGTATTATTATTTGATGAATTGACTGTAGAAAAGTTCCAGCAATCATTTAACTGGGCAGGGATGAGGTACCCCTGATCTCAGAAAGAATGTAGTTATGGACGACGGAGTTAGGTAAGCCATAGAGCCCACCCGAATCGATTCCAGCTACCAAGTTAGGGAAAAATGTTAGGGAAATTAAATATCTAAGGGAAAAAACATGACAAGCCAAGAATATAATTAAACAAGATTCCAAGAGTATGAAGAAGAAGGAGATGTAGAGAATATAGTGAACTGAAGACAAGTGTAAGAGTAAATACAAGATATGAAAACATTATATGTGACTTAAGAGTGAAATAAAAAATTGATAATTTCTTCAATCATAAAACGAAGATATCAGAAATGATCAATTCTAATAAGGAGGCAATATGTAACAGTACATATGTCACCACATCCACCTAAGTACTGAAAATTAATTTAAAGGCCACCACTAGAAAAAATACATTAAAAGGTCTAGAATACCACCAAGTATACTAAAGAAAAGTACCATAAGTTTGAATAAGTGAAGCATCATTGAAAGGAATTCACTAGTAAATGCACCAAGAAAGAAGAAAAGAAGAATAAAGACGAGACGACCGACATACTATACCCAATAGATCAGTAAGAAGGACACAACACAACAAAAGAAAAAAGAAAAATCAGTGAGAAGGACACAAGACAACAAAAGAAAAAAAGAAGAGTCAGGGAGAAGGATACAACAAGGACAACTTCAAGAAAGAAGAAGGAAGAAACAGTGTGAAGAAGACAAGTGAAAACCTCATCACGTATAAAATGAACAATAGTGAGGAGGAGATCAGTGAAGAAAGAAGAAAGAAGAAGGAAGATAACCAGACCAAACACAAGAATAAGGGAAGAAAATTGAAGTATAACAAACTAACATAAACATTGAAAGAATAATTGTATTAAGAAGAAGGAAGAAGTGTTAAATAATTACGTGATATAGATCCCTAAGCTGTATAGTAAAGTCAACACTGACAACAACTCATTTAATGAACACATTTATTGTTTATGTGAAACACATTATTGTAAATAAGGATTAAATATTGTAAATAAAGAGTCACAAGCAACCTGAATGAGGACAAGATGAGTTTATGATAGCTAAATGATGTGTAGTTATAGAATAAACAGAGGAATATGCAACCAAAATAGTGAATGACCAATTGTACAGTGGGAATGATGTACATACAAACTCACTAATTAACAACAAATAAGATAATACAGGAGTAAACTATTGATAACCAATAACCAATGTACAAACATGAAACGAAAACCAGTCGAATAGACTAAGATAGAAATACACAGCCATAAACAACACACTAATGTTTACTGAACCTATGACATAACCTAATCTGGGCATTCAGTTTCCAATAAAACTTGATAAAAAATGAATCAAAACAATGTTAGACCAAAATGTAATGAGCTAGGAAGTAAATAGAGCATATAAGGAATGTTTTGTACACGATAGCTAATCATATAACAGAATATAAAAGCTATATTTATGTAATATAAGTATGACCAAATGCTGGTAATGGCAAAGTGACACTATGCAACCAAAATTATGTAATAAACACATTGTACAAAGAAAGTAACCCAATTAATGATTTGATGTCAGACAGAATATTATTCATATGAGCAATTGCAACCAAAATAACCATTTAAATCGTTTATATAAATGTAATTATAACTAAACCATTACGACAAGTAGCTGCAAGTAAAATTTACAGCAACCAAACTTTGCTAATAACAGAGTCAAATGCAGAGTGAACTGCATCACAATAACGATAAGGTCCTAGTGACTATTTCAGTTATCAATTAGAAAACAATACAACTAAAATGTCTATGATATTAAGCATACTACCAAGTAACGCCATATAGGCATAACAAGCCTGATTCATAAGTGATAGTTAAGGCATTAAACAAATAATGTAGGGAAAAAGAACACTGTCAGTAGTGACTTAACCCATCAATATTTAATTACAACATGTTAAAAGCTAATTAAATACTCTTATTACTGAGTAATAAGCAAAACAAAAATGTATGACAATAAGTTTAAGTGTGAATCTATGAAAACGGACATAGTATTAATATTAGGACATAGTTTTAAGGGAAAATTGTACAGTAGCTTAAGAATGAGACATTACAATAGAAAATAAAATAAAAACCATGAAATATTAATAATTAATGGTTTAATGGACAATAAGCATAAATGCTAAGTGCTAAGTCAGCTAACCCTAATCAGAAATATATGATAAGGGGACTCAAATTAATCGTCTTTCAAAAACACGAACAATGAGAGTAAGCACAACATCCTCAGTACAATTATAAGAAAGATATTAGACTTTTAAAAATAATTGTATTGTGCTTAGCCCTTCCGCGTGGGCGTGTGAACCAGAATTTGTTAATCTTGTTCCCAAAGACTGACGCTTATGATAGCGTCTATTTTGACGAAGTCTACCGTAAATCAACGAATTGGAAAAAACTGACCAATCAGAGCCTATAAAAAATCCGAAATTCATCATTCCATCCGAGGAACCACAGACAGTCTTTCAACAAGAACGAAGCGGACTGCACGCTCGCCGACGCCTCAGAAAAACGTGCATTTGACAGCAACACAGCGTCAACCATATTAACCTCAAAGTGAGACATAAATTACCTACATTGAAGAATCAGTGCAGTATATTTACAAGTGTACTCTATTCGGAGTTTATGCGCATAGGAGTGTGTGCAGTGTTGTGATCAAGTTTAAATAATTAATTAATAAGTTTTAATTAATGAAAAAAGTGTTTATAATTAAAAAAGTGTAACCCTTCGAACGACGAGAGACGCAACTATTCATAACCACAAATATAATGTTATGATTAGTTTATAAGCATAATAACTGAACGCTAAAAGCGATAAAAAATTGAAATATAGAACCAATTAAATTCCCTATCCTTAACAGAAGGGAACTGATAAAATACAAATGAACAATGTTGAAATTGAACGTTCTGAGTAATGACAGTTTTAACTATTTGTATACAATAAATACCTAGGATAAGTAAAGACATTGTAACATCAATGAAGAGTATATGTGCTCTTATGCTATCAGTAGACTAGAGTATGAAATATTTTGTTCCTAAATTCAATTAATAGTTTTTGCCGGAGTGCGATAACTATAATAAATAAATTACCATTACCTGAAATAGGAATATCCAATTTCACAGATGATTGTAGTACCTGATACTGGATTATCACAATTACTATTAATTAATAATAAATAATTCACTACTTTTAACCAAATAAGGTTGCACTAAACAATATGTAAAGCATGTGCCTAACTATGAACAGTAGTTCATATTTTATCTTTTTTCATTAATAATCATTGAATTTTTATTTTATATGTTTGTTCTAACCGTAGCTATTATTTCAAATAAGTGTATTTTGCAGTCTAAAAGAACCTACTACTTTTATTATTATAATCATTATTAAATTTTCAAGTCGAACCATCCGACATAACCTATATGTTTGTCAACACATTGTATTACTAACCAGAGGCAGTCATGCCAACTCGAGCTCATCATTAGTTTTAGAGTCAATGTTCACTTTTGAAATATTAATTGTTAACCAAAAAGAAGAGAAAAATGCCTTATTGTATTGAATTTCACTGTGTGTTATTTGAATAAATTACCATTATTATTTTTTACCGGTGAAAGAGTTGACTTTTATTGTATCAGTAAAAATACAGCTTAGAGGAGAAAAACGAGGCGGTTGGTACCATGCTGAGAATGCGAATTATTCAAATTGAATGATTCCATGTTTTGTTTACAACCGCTCAGATCAATACATTTACAATCTTATACAATAATACTATACATGAGTTATTATGTGTACCATGCCTATGTTTGTGTATGTTAGTGTATAGGAAGAAACAACTGATCTCCTCACAACCGCTGATCAACAAAGTGTCAACGGAACGTCAAGTGGACATCCTAACAGTGAATATAATACATAAAATTAAACTATTTAAACAGACAGCTAATCCGACGAAAAAAGAGTAAGTACCGACTTATTCAATCCTGGATTCAACAATAGGTTGAATTGAGGGGAATAAGTCATTAAACGGTAAAATAATAATAAAGTTGATATTAAATAATAACGATTAGCCGAGACCACGACCCATTAACAGTAAAAGAACCCTGAGACTACTAATTAATAATAATAATTAGACCATAAATTATAGACGTATTTTCGTCTTTCTACAAATTGGCTAGCCCAACAGTGTGGCTTTTAAAGGAGAGTGTCATACGTTATTCTACAAATTGGCGCACAACGTTCGAGCAAAATTTGGCGGAAAAAATATCCAACCTAATTTACAAGAGAATCATCAACCTAATTTTCGAGGCAGCTGCAATACACAGGACCAAAAATGCAACGGAGAGCAACCTCTAAGAGACGTGCGGCGGAAGCAGATAAAGAAATAGACATGGATGATAAGGAGGCGACGCCAGTCGAAGATCTAGAAGAAATATTACCTCCTATAGAACCCAGCCGACCTGTACAACAAGAGGAACAAATTGAGAAACCCACACAAACAGGGGACGCAAACCTCCTGGAAATATTGAGGGCAATGAAGGCGTTAAAAGAAGAATTGAAGGAAGACGGCCAGAAGAATATTGAATTATTAAAAGAAGATTTTAACGAGAAATTAAATAAGAATAACGAGTCTTTGGAATCGATGAATAAGAAGATGGAAGATAGCCAGAAGAAGACGGAAGAATCGCTGAACAAAAATATTGAATTATTAAAGGAAGAATTGAAGGAAGACGGCCAGAAGAATATTGCGTTATTAAAAGAAGATTTTAACGAGAAATTAATTAAAAATAACGAGTCCCTGACCAAAAATATGGAGTCGATTCACAAGAAGATGGATGACAACCAGAAAAATAATGAATTATTAACCAAAAATATAGAATCCTTGAAGGAGGATTTCAAAGGGGAGTTAAACAAGAAGACAGAAGAAACAAATAAAATCATAGCTTCATTGAAAGAAGACACCCAAGAATTGAGCAAGAAGATTGATGACAGCATAGAAGATAGTAATAAGAAGATTGAAATTATCAACCAGAGACTTGAAGACAGTCACGAAAAATTGAATACGAAAATAGGAGAGGAGATAACCGAAGTTAGACGGGAAGTTTCTGAAATCGGCGAGAGGTGTGAAGAGAACCAGCAAGAAATACAGAGAACAAAGGAGACACTTCAAACCCGAGTAAATAACATCGAAGAATCCCATTTAAATAAATTCGAAGTCTTGACTAAGAAACAAGAAGACTTGGGAACGAGATGTGAAGAAATCACCGCCACCGTGAATGATGTTCGGGAGCAAGTACACACTGACAAGGAGAAGATGGCTGAACTTCAACGGCGAGAACTCAATAATTTCAGGGAAGAAATTAATTTATTCCGGAGTCAACCAATCCAAGTGACCGGAATAACGAACATAGAAAATCGTGAACTGATAAATTTCCAACATTATAAAAGGAATCCAATGGAGTTCATCGAAAGAGTGGAAGAAAATATCGCCCGTACACGCGAAACTAGATGGTCTACTATCAGAAACATGTTAGACGAGTACTTTAAGGACGTGCGCGATAATTGGTGGACGGCTACCCGACATGATATACAGAATTATGCAGAGTTCAAGGCGCTGTTTAAAACGAAATACTGGTCCGAATCGGCACAGAACATAGTGCGGGACAACATCTGCAACGGGAAGTATGACCGCAGCAAAGGGGCATCACTCACCGCATACTTCTTAGGCAAGGTGTGTATGGCCAGAAATCTTGAGCCAAAGATACCTGAAGAATGCCTCGTCACTAAATTGGCGTATCACTTCGAAGAGGGCGTGGCCAGAGCGAGACTGAACGGACAAATAAGAACAATCCAAACTATGTCCGCGTTATTAGAAAATTATGAGCAGGAGAAGTATTATCGGAGGAGTCGGCAGGGACCAGACCCATACTTTGATAGAACCGGTCAGGCCGGATACCGAAATAATTATCAAGGTAATTATAATAATTCAAACCAAGATAATACTGACCAGAATCCGAGGCCAAATAGTAACGGGAATAATCATCCGCCAGATAGGAATAACACGAACTATAGGCCAAATTATAATAATAATTATAATCAGAATCCTCCTAATAACAACCACCGTCCTAATTATAATAGTGGAAATCAACATCGGCCAAATAATGGTAACCACCCCTACCGTCCAAATAATAACAATCGCCAGTGCCGACCGAACAACGGGAATAACCACACCCGAGCAATTTCAGAAGAGCTAATTACGTTCATGCTGACGACAGAAACGGGGGGAGACGCTTCTATCAGGGACGTCGAAGCTTCAATGAAGATAATAACCCGTATAGTCAGGACGTAAGGAGTAGCGAATCCGGGTACGACACACGAAGGAGCCGCAGTAGCGAAGATATAAACAGAAATAATAATAGCGGACGTCAATACAACCATCCGACTAGACCCGTAGGAAGGGAGGATGCCGAAAATGTACGGCGGGTTCATCATATTGAAGGAGTCAGATCCGGACGTGGGAACCAAGGACAAGACGATCCATCTACGAGGGTCCAGATGGCTTACAATCAACAAAACCCACCAGAACGCTGGCTTCCTTTAAGAGGCACGGGATTCCAATCCAACACACCTCAGAGAGGGGGAGACGAAATAGATGAAGAAGAGGAAACGGCCGACCGATGGAACACCTAATCCAAATTAAACAAACCAAAATTTTTTACCAAATACAATATGAGTGTACCACAATAATAAATAAATGAAAATGAGGCCAACGACTATTGGGTAAACGACAAATACTAAAGAAAAATATTTATCAAACAACCCTACCTACTCCACTAAAAAACGCAGAAATATAATCATCCAGAATAAGTGAAAACCACCATCACTTGAAGGAGTAGAGAAGAAGAATAACAAAAAGTGAAAAGAAAGAAGGATATTATCATGGAAAGAAGAGAAAAAGAAAGTTGTTTATTAAATGAACCATGTAACCCCAAGAGTGTCTATAAAATCAAGTATTAATATGTTGTTATTATGTTATCACATTGTATTACAATTATCAAATATTGTATACCCAATAACTCACCAACACAAGAAGAGGCTATTCTTATGGAAAGAAGAAAAAGAAAAATGTTTATTAAGTGAATATTGTATATAAAAGAAGAAATTTTATTAATCAAATATTGTATTAAATATTGAACGAAAAATGTTTGTCAAATGAATGTTATATGTAACACGAGAAAAAGAAGACTAGTATCTGATGACTAAACCATAACGAAAACAAGCAACTAGTGAACACACTTAAGATATTTTAAACAATGTTTACTATCACTTTGAGAAAAATTGTGTACTATTCAAAACAAAATGTTGAAAAATTATGACATTTGCTAGAGGAGAAAAGGAGACCATTAATGAGAATATTATGTAGAAAAGATTGTGAAAAGGAGAATTGACCAAGAAAAAAGAAGAAAGAACCAATCAATGTAAAGAACAATTTTGTCACGATAAGGAGAGAAGAAAAAGTGAAGAATATTTACAAATGCTATTTGTCAACAACATTAACTAATGAAGATCTGCAGAAGTGAAGAAGGAATCCAGAAGAGAGTGTATAATAAAATATAAAAGGCAAGAAAATGAATAACCCCAAGAGTGTTTATTATTATTAGTCAAAAGAGACTGCTTATGAGTATTATTATTTGATGAATTGACTGTAGAAAAGTTCCAGCAATCATTTAACTGGGCAGGGATGAGGTACCCCTGATCTCAGAAAGAATGTAGTTATGGACGACGGAGTTAGGTAAGCCATAGAGCCCACCCGAATCGATTCCAGCTACCAAGTTAGGGAAAAATGTTAGGGAAATTAAATATTTAAGGGAAAAAACATGACAAGCCAAGAATATAATTAAACAAGATTCCAAGAGTATGAAGAAGAAGGAGATGTAGAGAATATAGTGAACTGAAGACAAGTGTAAGAGTAAATACAAGATATGAAAACATTATATGTGACTTAAGAGTGAAATAAAAAATTGATAATTTCTTCAATCATAAAACGAAGATATCAGAAATGATCAATTCTAATAAGGAGGCAATATGTAACAGTACATATGTCACCACATCCACCTAAGTACTGAAAATTAATTTAAAGGCCACCACTAGAAAAAATATATTAAAAGGTCTAGAATACCACCAAGTATACTAAAGAAAAGTACCATAAGTTTGAATAAGTGAAGCATCATTGAAAGGAATTCACTAGTAAATGCACCAAGAAAGAAGAAAAGAAGAATAAAGACGAGACGACCGACATACTATACCCAATAGATCAGTAAGAAGGACACAACACAACAAAAGAAAAAAGAAAAATCAGTGAGAATGACACAAGACAACAAAAGAAAAAAAGAAGAGTCAGGGAGAAGGATACAACAAGGACAACTTCAAGAAAGAAGAAGGAAGAAACAGTGTAAAGAAGACAAGTGAAAACCTCATCACGTATAAAATGAACAATAGTGAGGAGGAGATCAGTGAAGAAAGAAGAAAGAAGAAGGAAGATAACCAGACCAAACACAAGAATAAGGGAAGAAAATTGAAGTATAACAAACTAACATAAACATTGAAAGAATAATTGTATTAAGAAGAAGGAAGAAGTGTTAAATAATTATGTGATATAGATCCCTAAGCTGTATAGTAAAGTCAACACTGACAACAACTCATTTAATGAACACATTTATTGTTTATGTGAAACACATTATTGTAAATAAGGATTAAATATTGTAAATAAAGAGTCACAAGCAACCTGAATGAGGACAAGATGTGTTTATGATAGCTAAATGATGTGTAGTTATAGAATAAACAGAGGAATATGCAACCAAAATAGTGAATGACCAATTGTACAGTGGGAATGATGTACATACAAACTCACTAATTAACAACAAATAAGATAATACAGGAGTAAACTAAATGTAAACTATTGATAACCAATAACCAATGTACAAACATGAAACGAAAACCAGTCGAATAGACTAAGATAGAAATACACAGCCATAAACAACACACTAATGTTTACTGAACCTATGACATAACCTAATCTGGGCATTCAGTTTCCAATAAAACTTGATAAAAAATGAATCAAAACAATGTTAGACCAAAATGTAATGAGCTAGGAAGTAAATAGAGCATATAAGGAATGTTTTGTACACGATAGCTAATCGTATAACAGAATATAAAAGCTACATTTATGTAATATAAGTATGACCAAATGCTGGTAATGGCAAAGTGACACTATGCAACCAAAATTATGTAATAAACACATTGTACCAAGAAAGTAACTCAATTAATGATTTGATGTCAGACAGAATATTATTCATATGAGCAATTGCAACCAAAATAACCATTTAAATCGTTTATATAAATGTAATTATAACTAAACCATTATGACAAGTAGCTGCAAGTAAAATTTACAGCAACCAAACTTTGCTAATAACAGAGTCAAATGCAGAGTGAACTGCATCACAATAACGATAAGGTCCTAGTGACTATTTCAGTTATCAATTAGAAAACAATACAACTAAAATGTCTATGATATTAAGCATACTACCAAGTAACGCCATATAGGCATAACAAGCCTGATTCATAAGTGATAGTTAAGGCATTACACAAATAATGTAGGGAAAAAGAACACTGTCAGTAGTGACTTAACCCATCAATATTTAATTACAACATGTTAAAAGCTAATTAAATACTCTTATTACTGAGTAATAAGCAAAACAAAAATGTATGGCAATAAGTTTAAGTGTGAATCTATGAAAACGGACATAGTATTAATATTAGGACATAGTTTTAAGGGAAAATTGTACAGTAGCTTAAGAATGAGACATTACAATAGAAAATATAATAAAAACCATGAAATATTAATAATTAATGGTTTAATGGACAATAAGCATAAATGCTAAGTGCTAAGTCAGCTAACCCTAATCAGAAATATATGATAAGGGGACTCAAATTAATCGTCTTTCAAAAACACGAACAATGAGAGTAAGCACAACATCCTCAGTACAATTATAAGAAAGATATTAGACTTTTAAAAATAATTGTATTGTGCTTAGCCCTTCCGCGTGGGCGTGTGAACCAGAATTTGTTAATCTTGTTCCCAAAGACTGACACTTATGATAGCGTCTATTTTGACGAAGTCTACTGTAAATCAACGAATTGGAAAAAACTAACCAATCAGAGCTTATAAAAAATCCGAAATTCATCATTCCATCCGAGGAACCACAGACAGACTTTCAACAAGAACGAAGCGGACTGCACGCTCGCCGACGTCTCAGAAAAACGTGCATTTGACAGCAACACAGCGTCAACCATATTAACCTCAAAGTGAGACATAAATTACCTACATTGAAGAATCAGTGCAGTATATTTACAAGTGTACTCTATTCGGAGTTTATGCGCATAGGAGTGTGTGCAGTGTTGTGATCAAGTTTAAATAATTAATTAATAAGTTTTAATTAATGAAAAAAGTGTTTATAATTAAAAAAGTGTAACCCTTCGAACGACGAGAGACGCAACTATTCATAACCACAAATATAATCTTATGATTAGTTTATAAGCATAATAACTGAACGCTAAAAGCGATAAAAAATTGAAATATAGAACCAATTAAATTCCCTATCCTTAACAGAAGGGAACTGATAAAATACAAATGAACAATGTTGAAATTGAATGTTCTGAGTATGGACAGTTTTAATTATTTGTATACAATAAATACCTAGGATAAGTAAAGACATTGTAACATCAATGAAGAGTATATGTGCTCTTATGCTATCAGTAGACTAGAGTATGAAATATTTTGTTCCTAAATTCAATTAATAGTTTTCGCCGGAGTGCGATAACTATAATAAATAAATTACCATTACCTGAAATAGGAATATCCAATTTCACAGATGATTGTAGTACCTGATACTGGATTATCACAATTACTATTAATTAATAATAAATAATTCACTACTTTTAACCAAATAAGGTTGCACTAAACAATATGTAAAGCATGTGCCTAACTATGAACAGTAGTTCATATTTTATCTTTTTTCATTAATAATCATTGAATTTTTATTTTATATGTTTGTTCTAACCATAGCTATTATTTCAAATAAGTGTATTTTGCAGTCTAAAAGAACCTACTACTTTTATTATTAAAATCATTATTAAATTTTCAAGTCGAACCATCCGACATAACCTATATGTTTGTCAACACATTGTATTACTCACCAGAGGCAGTCATGCCAACTCGAGCTCATCATTAGTTTTAGAGTCAATGTTCACTTTTGAAATATTAATTGTTAACCAAAAAGAAGAGCAAAACGCCTTATTGTATTGAATTTCACTGTGTGTTATTTGAATAAATTACCATTATTATTTTTTACCGGTGAAAGAGTTGACTTTTATTGTATCAGTAAAAATACAGCTTAGAGGAGAAAAACGAGGCGGTTGGTACCATGCTGAGAATGCGAATTATTCAAATTGAATGATTCCATGTTTTGTTTACAACCGCTCAGATCAATACATTTACAATCTTATACAATAATACTATACATGAGTTATTATGTGTACCATGCCTATGTTTGTGTATGTTAGTGTATAGGAAGAAACAACTGATCTCCTCACAACCGCTGATCAACAAAGTGTCAACGGAACGTCAAGTGGACATCCTAACAGTGAATATAATACATAAAATTAAACTATTTAAACAGACAGCTAATCCGAGGAAAAAAGAGTAAGTACAGACTTATTCAATCCTGGATTCAACAATAGGTTGAATTGAGGGGAATAAGTCATTAAACGGTAAAATAATAATAAAGTTGATATTAAATAATAACGATCAGCCGAGACCACGACCCATTAACAGTAAAAGAACCCTGAGACTACTAATTATTAATAATAATTAGACCATAAATTATAGACGTATTTTCGTCTTTCTACAAATTGGCTAGCCCAACAGTGTGGCTTTTAAAGGAGAGTGTCATACGTTATTCTACAAATTGGCGCACAACGTTCGAGCGAAATTAGGCGGAAAAAATATCCAACCTAATTTACAAAAGAATCATCAACCTAATTTTCGAGGCAGCTGCAATACACAGGACCAAAAATGCAACGGAGAGCAACCTCTAAGAGACGTGCGGCGGAAGCAGATAAAGAAATAGACATGGATGATAAGGAGGCGACGCCAGTCGAAGATCTAGAAGAAATATTACCTCCTATAGAACCCAGCCGACCTGTACAACAAGAGGAACAAATTGAGAAACCCACACAAACAGGGGACGCAAACCTCCTGGAAATATTGAGGGCAATGAAGGCGTTAAAAGAAGAATTGAAGGAAGACGGCCAGAAGAATATTGAATTATTAAAAGAAGATTTTAACGAGAAATTAATTAAAAATAACGAGTCCCTGACCAAAAATATGGAGTCGATTCACAAGAAGATGGATGACAACCAGAAAAATAATGAATTATTAACCAAAAATATAGAATCGTTGAAGGAGGATTTCAAAGGGGAGTTAAACAAGAAGACAGAAGAAACAAATAAAATCATAGCTTCATTGAAAGAAGACACCCAAGAATTGAGCAAGAAGATTGATGACAGCATAGAAGATAGTAATAAGAAGATTGAAATTATCAACCAGATACTTGAAGGCAGTCACGAAAAATTGAATACGAAAATAGGAGAGGAGATAACCGAAGTTAGACGGGAAGTTTCTGAAATCGGCGAGAGGTGTGAAGAGAACCAGCAAGAAATACAGAGAACAAAGGAGACACTTCAAACCCGAGTAAATAACATCGAAGAATCCCATTTAAATAAATTCGAAGTCTTGACTAAGAAACAAGAAGACTTGGGAACGAGATGTGAAGAAATCACCGCCACCGTGAATGATGTTCGGGAGCAAGTACACACTGACAAGGAGAAGATGGCTGAACTTCAACGGCGAGAACTCAATAATTTCAGGGAAGAAATTAATTTATTCCGGAGTCAACCAATCCAAGTGACCGGAATAACGAACATAGAAAATCGTGAACTGATAAATTTCCAACATTATAAAAGGAATCCAATGGAGTTCATCGAAAGGGTGGAAGAAAATATCGCCCGTACACGCGAAACTAGATGGTCTACTATCAGAAACATGTTAGACGAGTACTTTAAGGACGTGCGCGATAATTGGTGGACGGCTACCCGACATGATATACAGAATTATGCAGAGTTCAAGGCGCTGTTTAAAACGAAATACTGGTCCGAATCGGCACAGAACATAGTGCGGGACGACATCTGCAACGGGAAGTATGACCGCAGCAAAGGGGCATCACTCACCGCATACTTCTTAGGCAAGGTGTGTATGGCCAGAAATCTTGAGCCAAAGATACCTGAAGAATGCCTCGTCACTAAATTGGCGTATCACTTCGAAGAGGGCGTGGCCAGAGCGAGACTGAACGGACAAATAAGAACAATCCAAACTATGTCCGCGTTATTAGAAAATTATGAGCAGGAGAAGTATTATCGGAGGAGTCGGCAGGGACCAGACCCATACTTTGATAGAACCGGTCAGGCCGGATACCGAAATAATTATCAAGGTAATTATAATAATTTAACCGAGATAATACTGACCAGAATCCGAGGCCAAATAGTAACGGGAATAATCATCCGCCAGATAGGAATAACACGAACTATAGGCCAAATTATAATAATAATTATAATCAGAATCCTCCTAATAACAACCACCGTCCTAATTATAATAGTGGAAATCAACATCCAAATAATGGTAACCACCCCTACCGTCCAAATAATAACAATCGCCAGTACCGACCGAACAACGGGAATAACCACAACCCGAGCAATTTCAGAAGAGCTAATTACGTTCGTGCTGACGACAGAAACGAGGGGAGATGCTTCTATCAGGGACGTCGAAGCTTCAATGAAGATAATAACCCGTATAGTCAGGACGTAAGGAGTAGCGAATCCGGGTACGACACACGAAGGAGCCGCAGTAGCGAAGATATAAACAGAAATAATAATAGCGGACGTCAATACAACCATCCGACTAGACCCGAAGGAAGGGAGGATGCCGAAAATGTACGGCGGGTTCATCATATTGAAGGAGTCAGATCCGGACGTGGGAACCAAGGACAGGACGATCCATCTACGAGGGTCCGGATGGCTTACAATCAACAAAACCCACCAGAACGCTGGCTTCCTTTAAGAGGCACGGGATTCCAATCCAACACACCTCAGAGAGGGGGAGACGAAATAGATGAAGAAGAGGAAACGGCCGACCGATGGAACGCCTAATCCAAATTAAACAAACCAAAATTTTTTACCAAATACAATATGAGTGTACCACAATAATAAATAAATGAAAATGAGGCCAACGACTATTGGGTAAACGACAAATACTAAAGAAAAATATTTATCAAACAACCCTACCTACTCCACTAAAAAACGCAGAAATAAAATCATCCAGAATAAGTGAAAACCACCATCACTTGAAGGAGTAGAGAAGAAGAATAACAAAGAGTGAAAAGAAAGAAGGATATTATCATGGAAAGAAGAGAAAAAGAAAGTTGTTTATTAAATGAACCATGTAACCCCAAGAGTGTCTATAAAATCAAGCATTAATATGTTGTTATTATGTTATCACATTGTATTACAATTATCAAATATTGTATACCCAATAACTCACCAACACAAGAAGAGGCTATTCTTATGGAAAGAAGAAAAAGAAAAATGTTTATTAAGTGAATATTGTATATAAAAGAAGAAATTTTATTAATCAAATATTGTATTAAATATTGAACGAAAAATGTTTGTCAAATGAATGTTATATGTAACACGAGAAAAAGAAGACTAGTATCTGATGACTAAACCATAACGAAAACAAGTAACTAGTGAACACACTTAAGATATTTTAAACAATGTTTACTATCACTTTGAGAAAAATTGTGTACTATTCAAAATAAAATGTTGAAAAATTATGACATTTGCTAGAGGAGAAAAGGAGACCATTAATGAGAATATTATGTAGAAAAGATTGTGAAAAGGAGAATTGACCAAGAAAAAAGAAGAAAGAACCAATCAATGTAAAGAACAATTTTGTCACGATAAGGAGAGAAGAAAAAGTGAAGAATATTTACAAATGCTATTTGTCAACAACATTAACTAATGAAGATCTGCAGAAGTGAAGAAGGAATCCAGAAGAGAGTGTATAATAAAATATAAAAGGCAAGAAAATGAATAACCCCAAGAGTGTTTATTATTATTAGTCGAAAGAGACTGCTTATGAGTATTATTATTTGATGAATTGACTGTAGAAAAGTTCCAGCAATCATTTAACTGGGCAGGGATGAGGTACCCCTGATCTCAGAAAGAATGTAGTTATGGACGACGGAGTTAGGTAAGCCATAGAGCCCACCCGAATCGATTCCAGCTACCAAGTTAGGGAAAAATGTTAGGGAAATTAAATATTTAAGGGAAAAAACATGACAAGCCAAGAATATAATTAAACAAGATTCCAAGAGTATGAAGAAGAAGGAGATGTAGAGAATATAGTGAACTGAAGACAAGTGTAAGAGTAAATACAAGATATGAAAACATTATATGTGACTTAAGAGTGAAATAAAAAATTGATAATTTCTTCAATCATAAAACGAAGATATCAGAAATGATCAATTCTAATAAGGAGGCAATATGTAACAGTACATATGTCACCACATCCACCTAAGTACTGAAAATTAATTTAAAGGCCACCACTAGAAAAAATATATTAAAAGGTCTAGAATACCACCAAGTATACTAAAGAAAAGTACCATAAGTTTGAATAAGTGAAGCATCATTGAAAGGAATTCACTAGTAAATGCACCAAGAAAGAAGAAAAGAAGAATAAAGACGAGACGACCGACATACTATACCCAATAGATCAGTAAGAAGGACACAACACAACAAAAGGAAAAAGAAAAATCAGTGAGAAGGACACAAGACAACAAAAGAAAAAAAGAAGAGTCAGGGAGAAGGATACAACAAGGACAACTTCAAGAAAGAAGAAGGAAGAAACAGTGTAAAGAAGACAAGTGAAAACCTCATCACGTATAAAATGAACAATAGTGAGGAGGAGATCAGTGAAGAAAGAAGAAAGAAGAAGGAAGATAACCAGACCAAACACAAGAATAAGGGAAGAAAATTGAAGTATAACAAACTAACATAAACATTGAAAGAATAATTGTATTAAGAAGAAGGAAGAAGTGTTAAATAATTATGTGATATAGATCCCTAAGCTGTATAGTAAAGTCAACACTGACAACAACTCATTTAATGAACACATTTATTGTTTATGTGAAACACATTATTGTAAATAAGGATTAAATATTGTAAATAAAGAGTCACAAGCAACCTGAATGAGGACAAGATGAGTTTATGATAGCTAAATGATGTGTAGTTATAGAATAAACAGAGGAATATGCAACCAAAATAGTGAATGACCAATTGTACAGTGGGAATGATGTACATACAAACTCACTAATTAACAACAAATAAGATAATACAGGAGTAAACTAAATGTAAACTATTGATAACCAATAACCAATGTACAAACATGAAACGAAAACCAGTCGAATAGACTAAGATAGAAATACACAGCCATAAACAACACACTAATGTTTACTGAACCTATGACATAACCTAATCTGGGCATTCAGTTTCCAATAAAACTTGATAAAAAATGAATCAAAACAATGTTAGACCAAAATGTAATGAGCTAGGAAGTAAATAGAGCATATAAGGAATGTTTTGTACACGATAGCTAATCGTATAACAGAATATAAAAGCTATATTTATGTAATATAAGTATGACCAAATGCTGGTAATGGCAAAGTGACACTATGCAACCAAAATTATGTAATAAACACATTGTACAAAGAAAGTAACCCAATTAATGATTTGATGTCAGACAGAATATTATTCATATGAGCAATTGCAACCAAAATAACCATTTAAATCGTTTATATAAATGTAATTATAACTAAACCATTATGACAAGTAGCTGCAAGTAAAATTTACAGCAACCAAACTTTGCTAATAACAGAGTCAAATGCAGAGTGAACTGCATCACAATAACGATAAGGTCCTAGTGACTATTTCAGTTATCAATTAGAAAACAATACAACTAAAATGTCTATGATATTAAGCATACTACCAAGTAACGCCATATAGACATAACAAGCCTGATTCATAAGTGATAGTTAAGGCATTACACAAATAATGTAGGGAAAAAGAACACTGTCAGTAGTGACTTAACCCATCAATATTTAATTACAACATGTTAAAAGCTAATTAAATACTCTTATTACTGAGTAATAAGCAAAACAAAAATGTATGGCAATAAGTTTAAGTGTGAATCTATGAAAACGAACATAGTATTAATATTAGGACATAGTTTTAAGAGAAAATTGTACAGCAGCTTAAGAATGAGACATTACAATAGAAAATAAAATAAAAACCATGAAATATTAATAATTAATGGTTTAATGGACAATAAGCATAAATGCTAAGTGCTAAGTCAGCTAACCCTAATCAGAAATATATGATAAGGGGACTAAAATTAATCGTCTTTCAAAAACACGAACAATGAGAGTAAGCACAACATCCTCAGTACAATTATAAGAAAGATATTAGACTTTTAAAAATAATTGTATTGTGCTTAGCCCTTCCGCATGGGCGTGTGAACCAGAATTTGTTAATCTTGTTCCCAAAGACTGACGCTTATGATAGCGTCTATTTTGACAAAGTCTACCGTAAATCAACGAATTGGAAAAAACTGACCAATCAGAGCCTATAAAAAATCCGAAATTCATCATTCCATCCGAGGAACCACAGACAGTCTTTCAACAAGAACGAAGCGGACTGCACGCTCGCCGACGCCTCAGAAAAACGTGCATTTGACAGCAACACAGCGTCAACCATATTAACCTCAAAGTGAGACATAAATTACCTACATTTTAGAATCAGTGCAGTATATTTACAAGTGTACTCTATTCGGAGTTTATGCGCATAGGAGTGTGTGCAGTGTTGTGATCAAGTTTAAATAATTAATTAATAAGTTTTAATTAATGAAGAAAGTGTTTATAATTAAAAAAGTGTAACCCTTCGAACGACGAGAGACGCAACTATTCATTACCACAAATATAATGTTATGATTAGTTTATAAGCATAATAACTGAACGCTAAAAGCGATAAAAAATTGAAATATAGAACCAATTAAATTCCCTATCCTTAACAGAAGGGAACTGATAAAATACAAATGAACAATGTTGAAATTGAACGTTCTGAGTAATGACAATTTTAACTATTTGTATACAATAAATACCTAGGATAAGTAAAGACATTGTAACATCAATGAAGAGTATATGTGCTCTTATGCTATCAGTAGACTAGAGTATGAAATATTTTGTTCCTAAATTCAATTAATAGTTTTCGCCGGAGTGCGATAACTATAATAAATAAATTACCATTACCTGAAATAGGAATATCCAATTTCACAGATGATTGTAGTACCTGATACTGGATTATCACAATTACTATTAATTAATAATAAATAATTCACTACTTTTAACCAAATAAGGTTGCACTAAACAATATGTAAAGCATGTGCCTAACTATGAACAGTAGTTCATATTTTATCTTTTTTCATTAATAATCATTGAATTTTTATTTTATATGTTTGTTCTAACCGTAGCTATTATTTCAAATACGTGTATTTTGCAGTCTAAAAGAACCTACTACTTTTATTATTATAATCATTATTAAA
Source organism: Magicicada septendecula (assembly GCA_034769895.1). Classification (NCBI taxonomy): domain Eukaryota; kingdom Metazoa; phylum Arthropoda; class Insecta; order Hemiptera; family Cicadidae; genus Magicicada; species Magicicada septendecula. The sequence goes on from CM068371.1 coordinate 302,858,743, forward strand.
TTTTCAAGTCGAACCATCCGACATAACCTATATGTTTGTCAACACATTGTATTACTAACCAGAGGCAGTCATGCCAACTCGAGCTCATCATTAGTTTTAGAGTCAATGTTCACTTTTGAAATATTAATTGTTAACCAAAAAGAAGAGCAAAACGCCTTATTGTATTGAATTTCACTGTGTGTTATTTGAATAAATTACCATTATTATTTTTTACCGGTGAAAGAGTTGACTTTTATTGTATCAGTAAAAATACAGCTTAGAGGAGAAAAACGAGGCGGTTGGTACCATGCTGAGAATGCGAATTATTCAAATTGAATGATTCCATGTTTTGTTTACAACCGCTCAGATCAATACATTTACAATCTTATACAATAATACTATACATGAGTTATTATGTGTACCATGCCTATGTTTGTGTATGTTAGTGTATAGGAAGAAACAACTGATCTCCTCACAACCGCTGATCAACAAAGTGTCAACGGAACGTCAAGTGGACATCCTAACAGTGAATATAATACATAAAATTAAACTATTTAAACAGACAGCTAATCCGACGAAAAAAGAGTAAGTACAGACTTATTCAATCCTGGATTCAACAATAGGTTGAATTGAGGGGAATAAGTCATTAAACGGTAAAATAATAATAAAGTTGATATTAAATAATAACGATTAGCCGAGACCACGACCCATTAACAGTAAAAGAACCCTGAGACTACTAATTAATAATAATAATTAGACCATAAATTATAGACGTATTTTCGTCTTTCTACAAATTGGCTAGCCCAACAGTGTGGCTTTTAAAGGAGAGTGTCATACGTTATTCTACAAATTGGCGCACAACGTTCGAGCGAAATTAGGCGGAAAAAATATCCAACCTAATTTACAAAAGAATCATCAACCTAATTTTCGAGGCAGCTGCAATACACAGGACCAAAAATGCAACGGAGAGCAACCTCTAAGAGACGTGCGGCGGAAGCAGATAAAGAAATAGACATGGATGATAAGGAGGCGACGCCAGTCGAAGATCTAGAAGAAATATTACCTCCTATAGAACCCAGCCGACCTGTACAACAAGAGGAACAAATTGAGAAACCCACACAAACAGGGGACGCAAACCTCCTGGAAATATTGAGGGCAATGAAGGCGTTAAAAGAAGAATTGAAGGAAGACGGCCAGAAGAATATTGAATTATTAAAAGAAGATTTTAACGAGAAATTAAATAAGAATAACGAGTCTTTGGAATCGATGAATAAGAAGATGGAAGATAGCCAGAAGAAGACGGAAGAATCGCTGAACAAAAATATTGAATTATTAAAGGAAGAATTGAAGGAAGACGGCCAGAAGAATATTGCGTTATTAAAAGAAGATTTTAACGAGAAATTAATTAAAAATAACGAGTCCCTGACCAAAAATATGGAGTCGATTCACAAGAAGATGGATGACAACCAGAAAAATAATGAATTATTAACCAAAAATATAGAATCGTTGAAGGAGGATTTCAAAGGGGAGTTAAACAAGAAGACAGAAGAAACAAATAAAATCATAGCTTCATTGAAAGAAGACACCCAAGAATTGAGCAAGAAGATTGATGACAGCATAGAAGATAGTAATAAGAAGATTGAAATTATCAACCAGATACTTGAAGGCAGTCACGAAAAATTGAATACGAAAATAGGAGAGGAGATAACCGAAGTTAGACGGGAAGTTTCTGAAATCGGCGAGAGGTGTGAAGAGAACCAGCAAGAAATACAGAGAACAAAGGAGACACTTCAAACCCGAGTAAATAACATCGAAGAATCCCATTTAAATAAATTCGAAGTCTTGACTAAGAAACAAGAAGACTTGGGAACGAGATGTGAAGAAATCACCGCCACCGTGAATGATGTTCGGGAGCAAGTACACACTGACAAGGAGAAGATGGCTGAACTTCAACGGCGAGAACTCAATAATTTCAGGGAAGAAATTAATTTATTCCGGAGTCAACCAATCCAAGTGACCGGAATAACGAACATAGAAAATCGTGAACTGATAAATTTCCAACATTATAAAAGGAATCCAATGGAGTTCATCGAAAGAGTGGAAGAAAATATCGCCCGTACACGCGAAACTAGATGGTCTACTATCAGAAACATGTTAGACGAGTACTTTAAGGACGTGCGCGATAATTGGTGGACGGCTACCCAACATGATATACAGAATTATGCAGAGTTCAAGGCGCTGTTTAAAACGAAATACTGGTCCGAATCGGCACAGAACATAGTGCGGGACGACATCTGCAACGGGAAGTATGACCGCAGCAAAGGGGCATCACTCACCGCATACTTCTTAGGCAAGGTGTGTATGGCCAGAAATCTTGAGCCAAAGATACCTGAAGAATGCCTCGTCACTAAATTGGCGTATCACTTCGAAGAGGGCGTGGCCAGAGCGAGACTGAACGGACAAATAAGAACAATCCAAACTATGTCCGCGTTATTAGAAAATTATGAGCAGGAGAAGTATTATCGGAGGAGTCGGCAGGGACCAGACCCATACTTTGATAGAACCGGTCAGGCCGGATACCGAAATAATTATCAAGGTAATTATAATAATTTAACCGAGATAATACTGACCAGAATCCGAGGCCAAATAGTAACGGGAATAATCATCCGCCAGATAGGAATAACACGAACTATAGGCCAAATTATAATAATAATTATAATCAGAATCCTCCTAATAACAACCACCGTCCTAATTATAATAGTGGAAATCAACATCGGCCAAATAATGGTAACCACCCCTACCGTCCAAATAATAACAATCGCCAGTACCGACCGAACAACGGGAATAACCACAACCCAAGCAATTTCAGAAGAGCTAATTACGTTCGTGCTGACGACAGAAACGAGGGGAGATGCGTCTATCAGGGACGTCGAAGCTTCAATGAAGATAATAACCCGTATAGTCAGGACGTAAGGAGTAGCGAATCCGGGTACGACACACGAAGGAGCCGCAGTAGCGAAGATATAAACAGAAATAATAATAGCGGACGTCAATACAACCATCCGACTAGACCCGAAGGAAGGGAGGATGCCGAAAATGTACGGCGGGTTCATCATATTGAAGGAGTCAGATCCGGACGTGGGAACCAAGGACAGGACGATCCATCTACGAGGGTCCGGATGGCTTACAATCAACAAAACCCACCAGAACGCTGGCTTCCTTTAAGAGGCACGGGATTCCAATCCAACACACCTCAGAGAGGGGGAGACGAAATAGATGAAGAAGAGGAAACGGCCGACCGATGGAACGCCTAATCCAAATTAAACAAACCAAAATTTTTTACCAAATACAATATGAGTGTACCACAATAATAAATAAATGAAAATGAGGCCAACGACTATTGGGTAAACGACAAATACTAAAGAAAAATATTTATCAAACAACCCTACCTACTCCACTAAAAAACGCAGAAATAAAATCATCCAGAATAAGTGAAAACCACCATCACTTGAAGGAGTAGAGAAGAAGAATAACAAAGAGTGAAAAGAAAGAAGGATATTATCATGGAAAGAAGAGAAAAAGAAAGTTGTTTATTAAATGAACCATGTAACCCCAAGAGTGTCTATAAAATCAAGCATTAATATGTTGTTATTATGTTATCACATTGTATTACAATTATCAAATATTGTATACCCAATAACTCACCAACACAAGAAGAGGCTATTCTTATGGAAAGAAGAAAAAGAAAAATGTTTATTAAGTGAATATTGTATATAAAAGAAGAAATTTTATTAATCAAATATTGTATTAAATATTGAACGAAAAATGTTTGTCAAATGAATGTTATATGTAACACGAGAAAAAGAAGACTAGTATCTGATGACTAAACCATAACGAAAACAAGCAACTAGTGAACACACTTAAGATATTTTAAACAATGTTTACTATCACTTTGAGAAAAATTGTGTACTATTCAAAATAAAATGTTGAAAAATTATGACATTTGCTAGAGGAGAAAAGGAGACCATTAATGAGAATATTATGTAGAAAAGATTGTGAAAAGGAGAATTGACCAAGAAAAAAGAAGAAAGAACCAATCAATGTAAAGAACAATTTTGTCACGATAAGGAGAGAAGAAAAAGTGAAGAATATTTACAAATGCTATTTGTCAACAACATTAACTAATGAAGATCTGCAGAAGTGAAGAAGGAATCCAGAAGAGAGTGTATAATAAAATATAAAAGGCAAGAAAATGAATAACCCCAAGAGTGTTTATTATTATTAGTCGAAAGAGACTGCTTATGAGTATTATTATTTGATGAATTGACTGTAGAAAAGTTCCAGCAATCATTTAACTGGGCAGGGATGAGGTACCCCTGATCTCAGAAAGAATGTAGTTATGGACGACGGAGTTAGGTAAGCCATAGAGCCCACCCGAATCGATTCCAGCTACCAAGTTAGGGAAAAATGTTAGGGAAATTAAATATTTAAGGGAAAAAACATGACAAGCCAAGAATATAATTAAACAAGATTCCAAGAGTATGAAGAAGAAGGAGATGTAGAGAATATAGTGAACTGAAGACAAGTGTAAGAGTAAATACAAGATATGAAAACATTATATGTGACTTAAGAGTGAAATAAAAAATTGATAATTTCTTCAATCATAAAACGAAGATATCAGAAATGATCAATTCTAATAAGGAAGCAATATGTAACAGTACATATGTCACCACATCCACCTAAGTACTGAAAATTAATTTAAAGGCCACCACTAGAAAAAATATATTAAAAGGTCTAGAATACCACCAAGTATACTAAAGAAAAGTACCATAAGTTTGAATAAGTGAAGCATCATTGAAAGGAATCCACTAGTAAATGCACCAAGAAAGAAGAAAAGAAGAATAAAGACAAGACGACCGACATACTATACCCAATAGATCAGTAAGAAGGACACAACACAACAAAAGAAAAAAGAAAAATCAGTGAGAAGGACACAAGACAACAAAAGAAAAAAAGAAGAGTCAGGGAGAAGGATACAACAAGGACAACTTCAAGAAAGAAGAAGGAAGAAACAGTGTAAAGAAGACAAGTGAAAACCTCATCACGTATAAAATGAACAATAGTGAGGAGGAGATCAGTGAAGAAAGAAGAAAGAAGAAGGAAGATAACCAGACCAAACACAAGAATAAGGGAAGAAAATTGAAGTATAACAAACTAACATAAACATTGAAAGAATAATTGTATTAAGAAGAAGGAAGAAGTGTTAAATAATTATGTGATATAGATCCCTAAGCTGTATAGTAAAGTCAACACTGACAACAACTCATTTAATGAACACATTTATTGTTTATGTGAAACACATTATTGTAAATTAGGATTAAATATTGTAAATAAAGAGTCACAAGCAACCTGAATGAGGACAAGATGAGTTTATGATAGCTAAATGATGTGTAGTTATAGAATAAACAGAGGAATATGCAACCAAAATAGTGAATGACCAATTGTACAGTGGGAATGATGTACATACAAACTCACTAATTAACAACAAATAAGATAATACAGGAGTAAACTAAATGTAAACTATTGATAACCAATAACCAATGTACAAACATGAAACGAAAACCAGTCGAATAGACTAAGATAGAAATACACAGCCATAAACAACACACTAATGTTTACTGAACCTATGACATAACCTAATCTGGGCATTCAGTTTCCAATAAAACTTGATAAAAAATGAATCAAAACAATGTTAGACCAAAATGTAATGAGCTAGGAAGTAAATAGAGCATATAAGGAATGTTTTGTACACGATAGCTAATCGTATAACAGAATATAAAAGCTATATTTATGTATTATAAGTATGACCAAATGCTGGTAATGGCAAAGTGACACTATGCAACCAAAATTATGTAATAAACACATTGTACAAAGAAAGTAACCCAATTAAAGATTTGATGTCAGACAGAATATTATTCATATGAGCAATTGCAACCAAAATAACCATTTAAATCGTTTATATAAATGTAATTATAACTAAACCATTATGACAAGTAGCTGCAAGTAAAATTTACAGCAACCAAACTTTGCTAATAACAGAGTCAAATGCAGAGTGAACTGCATCACAATAACGATAAGGTCCTAGTGACTATTTCAGTTATCAATTAGAAAACAATACAACTAAAATGTCTATGATATTAAGCATACTACCAAGTAATGCCATATAGGCATAACAAGCCTGATTCATAAGTGATAGTTAAGGCATTACACAAATAATGTAGGGAAAAAGAACACTGTCAGTAGTGACTTAACCCATCAATATTTCATTACAACATGTTAAAAGCTAATTAAATACTCTTATTACTGAGTAATAACCAAAACAAAAATCTATGGCAATAAGTTTAAGTGTGAATCTATGAAAACGGACATAGTATTAATATTAGGACATAGTTTTAAGGGAAAATTGTACAGTAGCTTAAGAATGAGACATTACAATAGAAAATAAAATAAAAACCATGAAATATTAATAATTAATGGTTTAATGGACAATAAGCATAAATGCTAAGTGCTAAGTCAGCTAACCCTAATCAGAAATATATGATAAGGGGACTCAAATTAATCGTCTTTCAAAAACACGAACAATGAGAGTAAGCACAACATCCTCAGTACAATTATAAGAAAGATATTAGACTTTTAAAAATAATTGTATTGTGCTTAGCCCTTCCGCGTGGGCGTGTGAACCAGAATTTGTTAATCTTGTTCCCAAAGACTGACGCTTATGATAGCGTCTATTTTGACGAAGTCTACCGTAAATCAACGAATTGGAAAAAACTGACCAATCAGAGCCTATAAAAAATCCGAAATTCATCATTCCATCCGAGGAACCACAGACAGTCTTTCAACAAGAACGAAGCGGACTGCACGCTCGCCGACGCCTCAGAAAAACGTGCATTTGACAGCAACACAGCGTCAACCATATTAACCTCAAAGTGAGACATAAATTACCTACATTGAAGAATCAGTGCAGTATATTTACAAGTGTACTCTATTCGGAGTTTATGCGCATAGGAGTGTGTGCAGTGTTGTGATCAAGTTTAAATAATTAATTAATAAGTTTTAATTAATGAAAAAAGTGTTTATAATTAAAAAAGTGTAACCCTTCGAACGACGAGAGACGCAACTATTCATAACCACAAATATAATGTTATGATTAGTTTATAAGCATAATAACTGAACGCTAAAAGCGATAAAAAATTGAAATATAGAACCAATTAAATTCCCTATCCTTAACAGAAGGGAACTGATAAAATACAAATGAACAATGTTGAAATTGAACGTTCTGAGTAATGACAATTTTAACTATTTGTATACAATAAATACCTAGGATAAGTAAAGACATTGTAACATCAATGAAGAGTATATGTGCTCTTATGTTATCAGTAGACTAGAGTATGAAATATTTTGTTCCTAAATTCAATTAATAGTTTTCGCCGGAGTGCGATAACTATAATAAATAAATTACCATTACCTGAAATAGGAATATCCAATTTCACAGATGATTGTAGTACCTAATACTGGATTATCACAATTACTATTAATTAATAATAAATAATTCACTACTTTTAACCAAATAAGGTTGCACTAAACAATATGTAAAGCATGTGCCTAACTATGAACAGTAGTTCATATTTTATCTTTTTTCATTAATAATCATTGAATTTTTATTTTATATGTTTGTTCTAACCGTAACTATTATTTCAAATAAGTGTATTTTGCAGTCTAAAAGAACCTACTACTTTTATTATTAAAATCATTATTAAATTTTCAAGTCGAACCATCCGACATAACCTATATGTTTGTCAACACATTGTATTACTAACCAGAGGTAGTCATGCCAACTCGAGCTCATCATTAGTTTTAGAGTCAATGTTCACTTTTGAAATATTAATTGTTAACCAAAAAGAAGAGCAAAACGCCTTATTGTATTGAATTTCACTGTGTGTTATTTGAATAAATTACCATTATTATTTTTTACCGGTGAAAGAGTTGACTTTTATTGTATCAGTAAAAATACAGCTTAGAGGAGAAAAACGAGGCGGTTGGTACCATGCTGAGAATGCGAATTATTCAAATTGAATGATTCCATGTTTTGTTTACAACCGCTCAGATCAATACATTTACAATCTTATACAATAATACTATACATGAGTTATTATGTGTACCATGCCTATGTTTGTGTATGTTAGTGTATAGGAAGAAACAACTGATCTCCTCACAACCGCTGATCAACAAAGTGTCAACGGAACGTCAAGTGGACATCCTAACAGTGAATATAATACATAAAATTAAACTATTTAAACAGACAGCTAATCCGACGAAAAAAGAGTAAGTACCGACTTATTCAATCCTGGATTCAACAATAGGTTGAATTGAGGGGAATAAGTCATTAAACGGTAAAATAATAATAAAGTTGATATTAAATAATAACGATTAGCCGAGACCACGACCCATTAACAGTAAAAGAACCCTGAGACTACTAATTAATAATAATAATTAGACCATAAATTATAGACATATTTTCGTCTTTCTACAAATTGGCTAGCCCAACAGTGTGGCTTTTAAAGGAGAGTGTCATACGTTATTCTACAAATTGGCGCACAACGTTCGAGCGAAATTAGGCGGAAAAAATATCCAACCTAATTTACAAAAGAATCATCAACCTAATTTTCGAGGCAGCTGCAATACACAGGACCAAAAATGCAACGGAGAGCAACCTCTAAGAGACGTGCGGCGGAAGCAGATAAAGAAATAGACATGGATGATAAGGAGGCGACGCCAGTCGAAGATCTAGAAGAAATATTACCTCCTATAGAACCCAGCCGACCTGTACAACAAGAGGAACAAATTGAGAAACCCACACAAACAGGGGACGCAAACCTCCTGGAAATATTGAGGGCAATGAAGTCGTTAAAAGAAGAATTGAAGGAAGACGGCCAGAAGAATATTGAATTATTAAAAGAAGATTTTAACGAGAAATTAAATAAGAATAACGAGTCTTTGGAATCGATGAATAAGAAGATGGAAGATAGCCAGAAGAAGACGGAAGAATCGCTGAACAAAAATATTGAATTATTAAAGGAAGAATTGAAGGAAGACGGCCAGAAGAATATTGCGTTATTAAAAGAAGATTTTAACGAGAAATTAATTAAAAATAACGAGTCCCTGACCAAAAATATGGAGTCGATTCACAAGAAGATGGATGACAACCAGAAAAATAATGAATTATTAACCAAAAATATAGAATCGTTGAAGGAGGATTTCAAAGGGGAGTTAAACAAGAAGACAGAAGAAACAAATAAAATCATAGCTTCATTGAAAGAAGACACCCAAGAATTGAGCAAGAAGATTGATGACAGCATAGAAGATAGTAATAAGAAGATTGAAATTATCAACCAGAGACTTGAAGACAGTCACGAAAAATTGAATACGAAAATAGGAGAGGAGATAACCGAAGTTAGACGGGAAGTTTCTGAAATCGGCGAGAGGTGTGAAGAGAACCAGCAAGAAATACAGAGAACAAAGGACACACTTCAAACCCGAGTAAATAACATCGAAGAATCCCATTTAAATAAATTCGAAGTCTTGATTAAGAAACAAGAAGACTTGGGAACGAGATGTGAAGAAATCACCGCCACCGTGAATGATGTTCGGGAGCAAGTACACACTGACAAGGAGAAGATGGCTGAACTTCAACGGCGAGAACTCAATAATTTCAGGGAAGAAATTAATTTATTCCGGAGTCAACCAATCCAAGTGACCGGAATAACGAACATAGAAAATCGTGAACTGATAAATTTCCAACATTATAAAAGGAATCCAATGGAGTTCATCGAAAGAGTGGAAGAAAATATCGCCCGTACACGCGAAACTAGATGGTCTACTATCAGAAACATGTTAGACGAGTACTTTAAGGACGTGCGCGATAATTGGTGGACGGCTACCCGACATGATATACAGAATTATGCAGAGTTCAAGGCGCTGTTTAAAACGAAATACTGGTCCGAATCGGCACAGAACATAGTGCGGGACGACATCTGCAACGGGAAGTATGACCGCAGCAAAGGGGCATCACTCACCGCATACTTCTTAGGCAAGGTGTGTATGGCCAGAAATCTTGAGCCAAAGATACCTGAAGAATGCCTCGTCACTAAATTGGCGTATCACTTCGAAGAGGGTGTGGCCAGAGCGAGACTGAACGGACAAATAAGAACAATCCAAACTATGTCCGCGTTATTAGAAAATTATGAGCAGGAGAAGTATTATCGGAGGAGTCGGCAGGGACCAGACCCATACTTTGATAGAACCGGTCAGGCCGGATACCGAAATAATTATCAAGGTAATTATAATAATTCAAACCGAGATAATACTGACCAGAATCCGAGGCCAAATAGTAACGGGAATAATCATCCGCCAGATAGGAATAACACGAACTATAGGCCAAATTATAATAATAGTTATAATCAGAATCCTCCTAATAACAACCACCGTCCTAATTATAATAGTGGAAATCAACATCGGCCAAATAATGGTAACCACCCCTACCGTCCAAATAATAACAATCGCCAGTACCGACCGAACAACGGGAATAACCACAACCCAAGCAATTTCAGAAGAGCTTCATTACGTTCGTGCTGATGACAGAAACGGTGGGAGACGCTTCTATCAGGGACGTCGAAGCTTCAATGAAGATAATAACCCGTATAGTCAGGACGTAAGGAGTAGCGAATCCGGGTACGACACACGAAGGAGCCGCAGTAGCGAAGATATAAACAGAAATAATAATAGCGGACGTCAATACAACCATCCGACTAGACCCGAAGGAAGGGAGGATGCCGAAAATGTATGGCGGGTTCATCATATTGAAGGAGTCAGATCCGGACGTGGGAACCAAGGACAGGACGATCCATCTACGAGGGTCTGGATGGCTTACAATCAACAAAACCCACCAGAACGCTGGCTTCCTTTAAGAGGCACGGGGTTCCAATCCAACACACCTCAGAGAGGGGGAGACAAAATAGATGAAGAAGAGGAAACGGCCGACCGATGGAACGCCTAATCCAAATTAAACAAACCAAAATTTTTTACCAAATACAATATGAGTGTACCACAATAATAAATAAATGAAAATGAGGCCAACGACTATTGGGTAAACGACAAATACTAAAGAAAAATATTTATCAAACAACCCTACCTACTCCACTAAAAAACGCAGAAATATAATCATCCAGAATAAGTGAAAACCACCATCACTTGAAGGAGTAGAGAAGAAGAATAACAAAGAGTGAAAAGAAAGAAGGATATTATCATGGAAAGAAGAGAAAAAGAATGTTGTTTATTAAATGAACCATGTAACCACAAGAGTGTCTATAAAATCAAGCATTAATATGTTGTTATTATGTTATCACATTGTATTACAATTATCAAATATTGTATACCCAATAACTCACCAACACAAGAAGAGGCTATTCTTATGGAAAGAAGAAAAAGAAAAATGTTTATTAAGTGAATATTGTATATAAAAGAAGAAATTTTATTAATCAAATGTTGTATTAAATATTGAATGAAAAATGTTTGTCAAATGAATGTTATATGTAACACGAGAAAAAGAAGACTAGTATCTGATGACTAAACCATAACGAAAACAAGCAACTAGTGAACACACTTAAGATATTTTAAACAATGTTTACTATCACTTTGAGAAAAATTGTGTACTATTCAAAATAAAATGTTGAAAAATTATGACATTTGCTAGAGGAGAAAAGGAGACCATTAATGAGAATATTATGTAGAAAAGATTGTGAAAAGGAGAATTGACCAAGAAAAAAGAAGAAAGAACCAATCAATGTAAAGAACAATTTTGTCACGATAAGGAGAGAAGAAAAAGTGAAGAATATTTACAAATGCTATTTGTCAACAACATTAACTAATGAAGATCTGCAGAAGTGAAGAAGGAATCCAGAAGAGAGTGTATAATAAAATATAAAAGGCAAGAAAATGAATAACCCCAAGAGTGTTTATTATTATTAGTCGAAAGAGACTGCTTATGAGTATTATTATTTGATGAATTGACTGTAGAAAAGTTCCAGCAATCATTTAACTGGGCAGGGATGAGGTACCCCTGATCTCAGAAAGAATGTAGTTATGGACGACGGAGTTAGGTAAGCCATAGAGCCCACCCGAATCGATTCCAGCTACCAAGTTAGGGAAAAATGTTAGGGAAATTAAATATTTAAGGGAAAAAACATGACAAGCCAAGAATATAATTAAACAAGATTCCAAGAGTATGAAGAAGAAGGAGATGTAGAGAATATAGTGAACTGAAGACAAGTGTAAGAGTAAATACAAGATATGAAAACATTATATGTGACTTAAGAGTGAAATAAAAAATTGATAATTTCTTCAATCATAAAACGAAGATATCAGAAATGATCAATTCTAATAAGGAGGCAATATGTAACAGTACATATGTCACCACATCCACCTAAGTACTGAAAATTAATTTAAAGGCCACCACTAGAAAAAATATATTAAAAGGTCTAGAATACCACCAAGTATACTAAAGAAAAGTACCATAAGTTTGAATAAGTGAAGCATCATTGAAAGGAATTCACTAGTAAATGCACCAAGAAAGAAGAAAAGAAGAATAAAGACGAGACGACCGACATACTATACCCAATAGATCAGTAAGAAGGACACAACACAACAAAAGAAAAAAGAAAAATCAGTGAGAAGGACACAAGACAACAAAAGAAAAAAAGAAGAGTCAGGGAGAAGGATACAACAAGGACAACTTCAAGAAAGAAGAAGGAAGAAACAGTGTAAAGAAGACAAGTGAAAACCTCATCACGTATAAAATGAACAATAGTGAGGAGGAGATCAGTGAAGAAAGAAGAAAGAAGAAGGAAGATAACCAGACCAAACACAAGAATAAGGGAAGAAAATTGAAGTATAACAAACTAACATAAACATTGAAAGAATAATTGTATTAAGAAGAAGGAAGAAGTGTTAAATAATTATGTGATATAGATCCCTACGCTGTATAGTAAAGTCAACACTGACAACAACTCATTTAATGAACACATTTATTGTTTATGTGAAACACATTATTGTAAATAAGGATTAAATATTGTAAATAAAGAGTCACAAGCAACCTGAATGAGGACAAGATGAGTTTATGATAGCTAAATGATGTGTAGTTATAGAATAAACAGAGGAATATGCAACCAAAATAGTGAATGACCAATTGTACAGTGGGAATGATGTACATACAAACTCACTAATTAACAACAAATAAGATAATACAGGAGTAAACTAAATGTAAACTATTGATAACCAATAACCAATGTACAAACATGAAACGAAAACCAGTCGAATAGACTAAGATAGAAATACACAGCCATAAACAACACACTAATGTTTACTGAACCTATGACATAACCTAATCTGGGCATTCAGTTTCCAATAAAACTTGATAAAAAATGAATCAAAACAATGTTAGACCAAAATGTAATGAGCTAGGAAGTAAATAGAGCATATAAGGAATGTTTTGTACACGATAGCTAATCGTATAACAGAATATAAAAGCTATATTTATGTAATATAAGTATGACCAAATGCTGGTAATGGCAAAGTGACACTATGCAACCAAAATTATGTAATAAACACATTGTACAAAGAAAGTAACCCAATTAAAGATTTGATGTCAGACAGAATATTATTCATATGAGCAATTGCAACCAAAATAACCATTTAAATCGTTTATATAAATGTAATTATAACTAAACCATTATGACAAGTAGCTGCAAGTAAAATTTACAGCTACCAAACTTTGCTAATAACAGAGTCAAATGCAGAGTGAACTGCATCACAATAACGATAAGGTCCTAGTGACTATTTCAGTTATCAATTAGAAAACAATACAACTAAAATGTCTATGATATTAAGCATACTACCAAGTAACGCCATATAGGCATAACAAGCCTGATTCATAAGTGATAGTTAAGGCATTACACAAATAATGTAGGGAAAAAGAACACTGTCAGTAGTGACTTAACCCATCAATATTTCATTACAACATGTTAAAAGCTAATTAAATACTCTTATTACTGAGTAATAACCAAAACAAAAATCTATGGCAATAAGTTTAAGTGTGAATCTATGAAAACGGACATAGTATTAATATTAGGACATAGTTTTAAGGGAAAATTGTACAGTAGCTTAAGAATGAGACATTACAATAGAAAATAAAATAAAAACCATGAAATATTAATAATTAATGGTTTAATGGACAATAAGCATAAATGCTAAGTGCTAAGTCAGCTAACCCTAATCAGAAATATATGATAAGGGGACTCAAATTAATCGTCTTTCAAAAACACGAACAATGAGAGTAAGCACAACATCCTCAGTACAATTATAAGAAAGATATTAGACTTTTAAAAATAATTGTATTGTGCTTAGCCCTTCCGCGTGGGCGTGTGAACCAGAATTTGTTAATCTTGTTCCCAAAGACTGACGCTTATGATAGCGTCTATTTTGACGAAGTCTACCGTAAATCAACGAATTGGAAAAAACTGACCAATCAGAGCCTATAAAAAATCCGAAATTCATCATTCCATCCGAGGAACCACAGACAGTCTTTCAACAAGAACGAAGCGGACTGCACGCTCGCCAACGCCTCAGAAAAACGTGCATTTGACAGCAACACAGCGTCAACCATATTAACCTCAAAGTGAGACATAAATTACCTACATTGAAGAATCAGTGCAGTATATTTACAAGTGTACTCTATTCGGAGTTTATGCGCATAGGAGTGTGTGCAGTGTTGTGATCAAGTTTAAATAATTAATTAATAAGTTTTAATTAATGAAAAAAGTGTTTATAATTAAAAAAGTGTAACCCTTCGAACGACGAGAGACGCAACTATTCATAACCTCAAATATAATGTTATGATTAGTTTATAAGCATAATAACTGAACGCTAAAAGCGATAAAAAATTGAAATATAGAACCAATTAAATTCCCTATCCTTAACAGAAGGGAACTGATAAAATACAAATGAACAATGTTGAAATTGAACGTTCTGAGTAATGACAATTTTAACTATTTGTATACAATAAATACCTAGGATAAGTAAAGACATTGTAACATCAATGAAGAGTATATGTGCTCTTATGCTATCAGTAGACTAGAGTATGAAATATTTTGTTCCTAAATTCAATTAATAGTTTTCGCCAGAGTGCGATAACTATAATAAATAAATTACCATTACCTGAAATAGGAATATCCAATTTCACAGATGATTGTTGCACCTGATACTGGATTATCACAATTACTATTAATTAATAATAAATAATTCACTACTTTTAACCAAATAAGGTTGCACTAAACAATATGTAAAGCATGTGCCTAACTATGAACAGTAGTTCATATTTTATCTTTTTTCATTAATAATCATTGAATTTTTATTTTATATGTTTGTTCTAACCGTAGCTATTATTTCAAATAAGTGTATTTTGCAGTCTAAAAGAACCTACTACTTTTATTATTATAATCATTATTAAATTTTCAAGTCGAACCATCCGACATAACCTATATGTTTGTCAACACATTGTATTACTAACCAGAGGCAGTCATGCCAACTCGAGCCCCTCATCATTAGTTTTAGAGTCAATGTTCACTTTTGAAATATTAATTGTTAACCAAAAAGAAGAGCAAAACGCCTTATTGTATTGAATTTCACTGTGTGTTATTTGAATAAATTACCATTATTATTTTTTACCGGTGAAAGAGTTGACTTTTATTGTATCAGTAAAAATACAGCTTAGAGGAGAAAAACGAGGCGGTTGGTACCATGCTGAGAATGCGAATTATTCAAATTGAATGATTCCATGTTTTGTTTACAACCGCTCAGATCAATACATTTACAATCTTATACAATAATACTATACATGAGTTATTATGTGTACCATGCCTATGTTTGTGTATGTTAGTGTATAGGAAGAAACAACTGATCTCCTCACAACCGCTGATCAACAAAGTGTCAACGGAACGTCAAGTGGACATCCTAACAGTGAATATAATACATAAAATTAAACTATTTAAACAGACAGCTAATCCGACGAAAAAAGAGTAAGTACCGACTTATTCAATCCTGGATTCAACAATAGGTTGAATTGAGGGGAATAAGTCATTAAACGGTAAAATAATAATAAAGTTGATATTAAATAATAACGATTAGCCGAGACCACGACCCATTAACAGTAAAAGAACCCTGAGACTACTAATTAATAATAATAATTAGACCATAAATTATAGACATATTTTCGTCTTTCTACAAATTGGCTAGCCCAACAGTGTGGCTTTTAAAGGAGAGTGTCATACGTTATTCTACAAATTGGCGCACAACGTTCGAGCGAAATTAGGCGGAAAAAATATCCAACCTAATTTACAAAAGAATCATCAACCTAATTTTCGAGGCAGCTGCAATACACAGGACCAAAAATGCAACGGAGAGCAACCTCTAAGAGACGTGCGGCGGAAGCAGATAAAGAAATAGACATGGATGATAAGGAGGCGACGCCAGTCGAAGATCTAGAAGAAATATTACCTCCTATAGAACCCAGCCGACCTGTACAACAAGAGGAACAAATTGAGAAACCCACACAAACAGGGGACGCAAACGTCCTGGAAATATTGAGGGCAATGAAGGCGTTAAAAGAAGAATTGAAGGAAGATGGCCAGAAGAATATTGAATTATTAAAAGAAGATTTTAATGATAAATTAAATAAGAATAACGAGTCTTTGGAATCGATGAATAAGAAGATGGAAGATAGCCAGAAGAAGACGGAAGAATCGCTGAACAAAAATATTGAATTATTAAAGGAAGAATTGAAGGAAGACGGCCAGAAGAATATTGCGTTATTAAAAGAAGATTTTAACGAGAAATTAATTAAAAATAACGAGTCCCTGACCAAAAATATGGAGTCGATTCACAAGAAGATGGATGACATCCAGAAAAATAATGAATTATTAACCAAAAATATAGAATCGTTGAAGGAGGATTTCAAAGGGGAGTTAAACAAGAAGACAGAAGAAACAAATAAAATCATAGTTTCATTGAAAGAAGACACCCAAGAATTGAGCAAGAAGATTGATGACAGCATAGAAGATAGTAATAAGAAGATTGAAATTATCAACCAGAGACTTGAAGACAGTCACGAAAAATTGAATACGAAAATAGGAGAGGAGATAACCGAAGTTAGACGGGAAGTTTCTGAAATCGGCGAGAGGTGTGAAGAGAACCAGCAAGAAATACAGAGAACAAAGGACACACTTCAAACCCGAGTAAATAACATCGAAGAATCCCATTTAAATAAATTCGAAGTCTTGACTAAGAAACAAGAAGACTTGGGAACGAGATGTGAAGAAATCACGGCCACCGTGAATGATGTTCGGGAGCAAGTACACACTGACAAGGAGAAGATGGCTGAACTTCAACGGCGAGAACTCAATAATTTCAGGGAAGAAATTAATTTATTCCGGAGTCAACCAATCCAAGTGACCGGAATAACGAACATAGAAAATCGTGAACTGATAAATTTCCAACATTATAAAAGGAATCCAATGGAGTTCATCGAAAGAGTGGAAGAAAATATCGCCCGTACACGGGAAACTAGATGGTCTACTATCAGAAACATGTTAGACGAGTACTTTAAGGACGTGCGCGATAATTGGTGGACGGCTACCCGACATGATATACAGAATTATGCAGAGTTCAAGGCGCTGTTTAAAACGGAATACTGGTCCGAATCGGCACAGAACATAGTGCGGGACGACATCTGCAACGGGAAGTATGACCGCAGCAAAGGGGCATCACTCACCGCATACTTCTTAGGCAAGGTGTGTATGGCCAGAAATCTTGAGCCAAAGATACCTGAAGAATGCCTCGTCACTAAATTGGCGTATCACTTCGAAGAGGGCGTGGCCAGAGCGAGACTGAACGGACAAATAAGAACAATCCAAACTATGTCCGCGTTATTAGAAAATTATGAGCAGGAGCAGTATTATCGGAGGAGTCGGCAGGGACCAGACCCATACTTTGATAGAACCGGTCAGGCCGGATACCGAAATAATTATCAAGGTAATTATAATAATTCAAACCGAGATAATACTGGCCAGAATCCGAGGCCAAATAGTAACGGGAATAATCATCCGCCAGATAGGAATAACACGAACTATAGGCCAAATTATAATAATAATTATAATCAGAATCCTCCTAATAACAACCACCGTCCTAATTATAATAGTGGAAATCAACATCGGCCAAATAATGGTAACCACCCCTACCGTCCAAATAATAACAATCGCCAGTACCGACCGAACAACGGGAATAACCACAACCCAAGCAATTTCAGAAGAGCTTCATTACGTTCGTGCTGATGACAGAAACGGTGGGAGACGCTTCTATCAGGGACGTCGAAGCTTCAATGAAGATAATAACCCGTATAGTCAGGACGTAAGGAGTAGCGAATCCGGGTACGACACACGAAGGAGCCGCAGTAGCGAAGATATAAACAGAAATAATAATAGCGGACGTCAATACAACCATCCGACTAGACCCGAAGGAAGGGAGGATGCCGAAAATGTATGGCGGGTTCATCATATTGAAGGAGTCAGATCCGGACGTGGGAACCAAGGACAGGACGATCCATCTACGAGGGTCTGGATGGCTTACAATCAACAAAACCCACCAGAACGCTGGCTTCCTTTAAGAGGCACGGGATTCCAATCCAACACACCTCAGAGAGGGGGAGACGAAATAGATGAAGAAGAGGAAACGGCCGACCGATGGAACGCCTAATCCAAATTAAACAAACCAAAATTTTTTACCAAATACAATATGAGTGTACCACAATAATAAATAAATGAAAATGAGGCCAACGACTATTGGGTAAACGACAAATACTAAAGAAAAATATTTATCAAACAACCCTACCTACTCCACTAAAAAACGCAGAAATATAATCATCCAGAATAAGTGAAAACCACCATCACTTGAAGGAGTAGAGAAGAAGAATAACAAAGAGTGAAAAGAAAGAAGGATATTATCATGGAAAGAAGAGAAAAAGAATGTTGTTTATTAAATGAACCATGTAACCACAAGAGTGTCTATAAAATCAAGCATTAATATGTTGTTATTATGTTATCACATTGTATTACAATTATCAAATATTGTATACCCAATAACTCACCAACACAAGAAGAGGCTATTCTTATGGAAAGAAGAAAAAGAAAAATGTTTATTAAGTGAATATTGTATATAAAAGAAGAAATTTTATTAATCAAATATTGTATTAAATATTGAATGAAAAATGTTTGTCAAATGAATGTTATATGTAACACGAGAAAAAGAAGACTAGTATCTGATGACTAAACCATAACGAAAACAAGCAACTAGTGAACACACTTAAGATATTTTAAACAATGTTTACTATCACTTTGAGAAAATTGTGTACTATTCAAAATAAAATGTTGAAAAATTATGACATTTGCTAGAGGAGAAAAGGAGACCATTAATGAGAATATTATGTAGAAAAGATTGTGAAAAGGAGAATTGACCAAGAAAAAAGAAGAAAGAACCAATCAATGTAAAGAACAATTTTGTCACGATAAGGAGAGAAGAAAAAGTGAAGAATATTTACAAATGCTATTTGTCAACAACATTAACTAATGAAGATCTGCAGAAGTGAAGAAGGAATCCAGAAGAGAGTGTATAATAAAATATAAAAGGCAAGAAAATGAATAACCCCAAGAGTGTTTATTATTATTAGTCGAAAGAGACTGCTTATGAGTATTATTATTTGATGAATTGACTGTAGAAAAGTTCCAGCAATCATTTAACTGGGCAGGGATGAGGTACCCCTGATCTCAGAAAGAATGTAGTTATGGACGACGGAGTTAGGTAAGCCATAGAGCCCACCCGAATCGATTCCAGCTACCAAGTTAGGGAAAATGTTAGGGAAATTAAATATTTAAGGGAAAAAACATGACAAGCCAAGAATATAATTAAACAAGATTCCAAGAGTATGAAGAAGAAGGAGATGTAGAGAATATAGTGAACTGAAGACAAGTGTAAGAGTAAATACAAGATATGAAAACATTATATGTGACTTAAGAGTGAAATAAAAAATTGATAATTTCTTCAATCATAAAACGAAGATATCAGAAATGATCAATTCTAATAAGGAGGCAATATGTAACAGTACATATGTCACCACATCCACCTAAGTACTGAAAATTAATTTAAAGGCCACCACTAGAAAAAATATATTAAAAGGTCTAGAATACCACCAAGTATACTAAAGAAAAGTACCATAAGTTTGAATAAGTGAAGCATCATTGAAAGGAATTCACTAGTAAATGCACCAAGAAAGAAGAAAAGAAGAATAAAGACGAGACGACCGACATACTATACCCAATAGATCAGTAAGAAGGACACAACACAACAAAAGAAAAAAGAAAAATCAGTGAGAAGGACACAAGACAACAAAAGAAAAAAAGAAGAGTCAGGGAGAAGGATACAACAAGGACAACTTCAAGAAAGAAGAAGGAAGAAACAGTGTAAAGAAGACAAGTGAAAACCTCATCACGTATAAAATGAACAATAGTGAGGAGGAGATCAGTGAAGAAAGAAGAAAGAAGAAGGAAGATAACCAGACCAAACACAAGAATAAGGGAAGAAAATTGAAGTATAACAAACTAACATAAACATTGAAAGAATAATTGTATTAAGAAGAAGGAAGAAGTGTTAAATAATTATGTGATATAGATCCCTACGCTGTATAGTAAAGTCAACACTGACAACAACTCATTTAATGAACACATTTATTGTTTATGTGAAACACATTATTGTAAATAAGGATTAAATATTGTAAATAAAGAGTCACAAGCAACCTGAATGAGGACAAGATGAGTTTATGATAGCTAAATGATGTGTAGTTATAGAATAAACAGAGGAATATGCAACCAAAATAGTGAATGACCAATTGTACAGTGGGAATGATGTACATACAAACTCACTAATTAACAACAAATAAGATAATACAGGAGTAAACTAAATGTAAACTATTGATAACCAATAACCAATGTACAAACATGAAACGAAAACCAGTCGAATAGACTAAGATAGAAATACACAGCCATAAACAACACACTAATGTTTACTGAACCTATGACATAACCTAATCTGGGCATTCAGTTTCCAATAAAACTTGATAAAAAATGAATCAAAACAATGTTAGACCAAAATGTAATGAGCTAGGAAGTAAATAGAGCATATAAGGAATGTTTTGTACACGATAGCTAATCGTATAACAGAATATAAAAGCTATATTTATGTAATATAAGTATGACCAAATGCTGGTAATGGCAAAGTGACACTATGCAACCAAAATTATGTAATAAACACATTGTACAAAGAAAGTAAACCCAATTAAAGATTTGATGTCAGACAGAATATTATTCATATGAGCAATTGCAACCAAAATAACCATTTAAATCGTTTATATAAATGTAATTATAACTAAACCATTATGACAAGTAGCTGCAAGTAAAATTTACAGCTACCAAACTTTGCTAATAACAGAGTCAAATGCAGAGTGAACTGCATCACAATAACGATAAGGTCCTAGTGACTATTTCAGTTATCAATTAGAAAACAATACAACTAAAATGTCTATGATATTAAGCATACTACCAAGTAACGCCATATAGGCATAACAAGCCTGATTCATAAGTGATAGTTAAGGCATTACACAAATAATGTAGGGAAAAAGAACACTGTCAGTAGTGACTTAACCCATCAATATTTCATTACAACATGTTAAAAGCTAATTAAATACTCTTATTACTGAGTAATAACCAAAACAAAAATCTATGGCAATAAGTTTAAGTGTGAATCTATGAAAACGGACATAGTATTAATATTAGGACATAGTTTTAAGGGAAAATTGTACAGTAGCTTAAGAATGAGACATTACAATAGAAAATAAAATAAAAACCATGAAATATTAATAATTAATGGTTTAATGGACAATAAGCATAAATGCTAAGTGCTAAGTCAGCTAACCCTAATCAGAAATATATGATAAGGGGACTCAAATTAATCGTCTTTCAAAAACACGAACAATGAGAGTAAGCACAACATCCTCAGTACAATTATAAGAAAGATATTAGACTTTTAAAAATAATTGTATTGTGCTTAGCCCTTCCGCGTGGGCGTGTGAACCAGAATTTGTTAATCTTGTTCCCAAAGGACTGACGCTTATGATAGCGTCTATTTTGACGAAGTCTACCGTAAATCAACGAATTGGAAAAAACTGACCAATCAGAGCCTATAAAAAATCCGAAATTCATCATTCCATCCGAGGAACCACAGACAGTCTTTCAACAAGAACGAAGCGGACTGCACGCTCGCCAACGCCTCAGAAAAACGTGCATTTGACAGCAACACAGCGTCAACCATATTAACCTCAAAGTGAGACATAAATTACCTACATTGAAGAATCAGTGCAGTATATTTACAAGTGTACTCTATTCGGAGTTTATGCGCATAGGAGTGTGTGCAGTGTTGTGATCAAGTTTAAATAATTAATTAATAAGTTTTAATTAATTAAAAAAGTGTTTATAATTAAAAAAGTGTAACCCTTCGAACGACGAGAGACGCAACTATTCATAACCTCAAATATAATGTTATGATTAGTTTATAAGCATAATAACTGAACGCTAAAAGCGATAAAAAATTGAAATATAGAACCAATTAAATTCCCTATCCTTAACAGAAGGGAACTGATAAAATACAAATGAACAATGTTGAAATTGAACGTTCTGAGTAATGACAATTTTAACTATTTGTATACAATAAATACCTAGGATAAGTAAAGACATTGTAACATCAATGAAGAGTATATGTGCTCTTATGCTATCAGTAGACTAGAGTATGAAATATTTTGTTCCTAAATTCAATTAATAGTTTTTGCCAGAGTGCGATAACTATAATAAATAAATTACCATTACCTGAAATAGGAATATCCAATTTCACAGATGATTGTTGCACCTGATACTGGATTATCACAATTACTATTAATTAATAATAAATAATTCACTACTTTTAACCAAATAAGGTTGCACTAAACAATATGTAAAGCATGTGCCTAACTATGAACAGTAGTTCATATTTTATCTTTTTTCATTAATAATCATTGAATTTTTATTTTATATGTTTGTTCTAACCGTAGCTATTATTTCAAATAAGTGTATTTTGCAGTCTAAAAGAACCTACTACTTTTATTATTATAATCATTATTAAATTTTCAAGTCGAACCATCCGACATAACCTATATGTTTGTCAACACATTGTATTACTAACCAGAGGCAGTCATGCCAACTCGAGCTCATCATTAGTTTTAGAGTCAATGTTCACTTTTGAAATATTAATTGTTAACCAAAAAGAAGAGCAAAACGCCTTATTGTATTGAATTTCACTGTGTGTTATTTGAATAAATTACCATTATTATTTTTTACCGGTGAAAGAGTTGACTTTTATTGTATCAGTAAAAATACAGCTTAGAGGAGAAAAACGAGGCGGTTGGTACCATGCTGAGAATGCGAATTATTCAAATTGAATGATTCCATGTTTTGTTTACAACCGCTCAGATCAATACATTTACAATCTTATACAATAATACTATACATGAGTTATTATGTGTACCATGCCTATGTTTGTGTATGTTAGTGTATAGGAAGAAACAACTGATCTCCTCACAACCGCTGATCAACAAAGTGTCAACAGAACGTCAAGTGGACATCCTAACAGTGAATATAATACATAAAATTAAACTATTTAAACAGACAGCTAATCCGACGAAAAAAGAGTAAGTACCGACTTATTCAATCCTGGATTCAACAATAGGTTGAATTGAGGGGAATAAGTCATTAAACGGTAAAATAATAATAAAGTTGATATTAAATAATAACGATTAGCCGAGACCACGACCCATTAACAGTAAAAGAACCCTGAGACTACTAATTAATAATAATAATTAGACCATAAATTATAGACATATTTTCGTCTTTCTACAAATTGGCTAGCCCAACAGTGTGGCTTTTAAAGGAGAGTGTCATACGTTATTCTACAAAATGGCGCACAACGTTCGAGCGAAATTAGGCGGAAAAAATATCCAACCTAATTTACAAAAGAATCATCAACCTAATTTTCGAGGCAGCTGCAATACACAGGACCAAAAATGCAACGGAGAGCAACCTCTAAGAGACGTGCGGCGGAAGCAGATAAAGAAATAGACATGGATGATAAGGAGGCGACGCCAGTCGAAGATCTAGAAGAAATATTACCTCCTATAGAACCCAGCCGACCTGTACAACAAGAGGAACAAATTGAGAAACCCACACAAACAGGGGACGCAAACGTCCTGGAAATATTGAGGGCAATGAAGGCGTTAAAAGAAGAATTGAAGGAAGATGGCCAGAAGAATATTGAATTATTAAAAGAAGATTTTAATGATAAATTAAATAAGAATAACGAGTCTTTGGAATCGATGAATAAGAAGATGGAAGATAGCCAGAAGAAGACGGAAGAATCGCTGAACAAAAATATTGAATTATTAAAGGAAGAATTGAAGGAAGACGGCCAGAAGAATATTGCGTTATTAAAAGAAGATTTTAACGAGAAATTAATTAAAAATAACGAGTCCCTGACCAAAAATATGGAGTCGATTCACAAGAAGATGGATGACATCCAGAAAAATAATGAATTATTAACCAAAAATATAGAATCGTTGAAGGAGGATTTCAAAGGGGAGTTAAACAAGAAGACAGAAGAAACAAATAAAATCATAGTTTCATTGAAAGAAGACACCCAAGAATTGAGCAAGAAGATTGATGACAGCATAGAAGATAGTAATAAGAAGATTGAAATTATAAACCAGAGACTTGAAGACAGTCACGAAAAATTGAATACGAAAATAGGAGAGGAGATA
This sequence comes from Magicicada septendecula, assembly GCA_034769895.1. Classification (NCBI taxonomy): domain Eukaryota; kingdom Metazoa; phylum Arthropoda; class Insecta; order Hemiptera; family Cicadidae; genus Magicicada; species Magicicada septendecula. The sequence goes on from CM068371.1 coordinate 302,883,836, forward strand.
ACCGAAGTTAGACGGGAAGTTTCTGAAATCGGCGAGAGGTGTGAAGAGAACCAGCAAGAAATACAGAGAACAAAGGACACACTTCAAACCCGAGTAAATAACATCGAAGAATCCCATTTAAATAAATTCAAAGTCTTGACTAAGAAACAAGAAGACTTGGGAACGAGATGTGAAGAAATCACGGCCACCGTGAATGATGTTCGGGAGCAAGTACACACTGACAAGGAGAAGATGGCTGAACTTCAACGGCGAGAACTCAATAATTTCAGGGAAGAAATTAATTTATTCCGGAGTCAACCAATCCAAGTGACCGGAATAACGAACATAGAAAATCGTGAACTGATAAATTTCCAACATTATAAAAGGAATCCAATGGAGTTCATCGAAAGAGTGGAAGAAAATATCGCCCGTACACGCGAAACTAGATGGTCTACTATCAGAAACATGTTAGACGAGTACTTTAAGGACGTGCGCGATAATTGGTGGACGGCTACCCGACATGATATACAGAATTATGCAGAGTTCAAGGCGCTGTTTAAAACGAAATACTGGTCCGAATCGGCACAGAACATAGTGCGGGACGACATCTGCAACGGGAAGTATGACCGCAGCAAAGGGGCATCACTCACCGCATACTTCTTAGGCAAGGTGTGTATGGCCAGAAATCTTGAGCCAAAGATACCTGAAGAATGCCTCGTCACTAAATTGGCGTATCACTTCGAAGAGGGCGTGGCCAGAGCGAGACTGAACGGACAAATAAGAACAATCCAAACTATGTCCGCGTTATTAGAAAATTATGAGCAGGAGCAGTATTATCGGAGGAGTCGGCAGGGACCAGACCCATACTTTGATAGAACCGGTCAGGCCGGATACCGAAATAATTATCAAGGTAATTATAATAATTCAAACCGAGATAATACTGGCCAGAATCCGAGGCCAAATAGTAACGGGAATAATCATCCGCCAGATAGGAATAACACGAACTATAGGCCAAATTATAATAATAATTATAATCAGAATCCTCCTAATAACAACCACCGTCCTAATTATAATAGTGGAAATCAACATCGGCCAAATAATGGTAACCACCCCTACCGTCCAAATAATAACAATCGCCAGTACCGACCGAACAACGGGAATAACCACAACCCAAGCAATTTCAGAAGAGCTTCATTACGTTCGTGCTGATGACAGAAACGGTGGGAGACGCTTCTATCAGGGACGTCGAAGCTTCAATGAAGATAATAACCCGTATAGTCAGGACGTAAGGAGTAGCGAATCCGGGTACGACACACGAAGGAGCCGCAGTAGCGAAGATATAAACAGAAATAATAATAGCGGACGTCAATACAACCATCCGACTAGACCCGAAGGAAGGGAGGATGCCGAAAATGTATGGCGGGTTCATCATATTGAAGGAGTCAGATCCGGACGTGGGAACCAAGGACAGGACGATCCATCTACGAGGGTCTGGATGGCTTACAATCAACAAAACCCACCAGAACGCTGGCTTCCTTTAAGAGGCACGGGATTCCAATCCAACACACCTCAGAGAGGGGGAGACGAAATAGATGAAGAAGAGGAAACGGCCGACCGATGGAACGCCTAATCCAAATTAAACAAACCAAAATTTTTTACCAAATACAATATGAGTGTACCACAATAATAAATAAATGAAAATGAGGCCAACGACTATTGGGTAAACGACAAATACTAAAGAAAAATATTTATCAAACAACCCTACCTACTCCACTAAAAAACGCAGAAATATAATCATCCAGAATAAGTGAAAACCACCATCACTTGAAGGAGTAGAGAAGAAGAATAACAAAGAGTGAAAAGAAAGAAGGATATTATCATGGAAAGAAGAGAAAAAGAATGTTGTTTATTAAATGAACCATGTAACCACAAGAGTGTCTATAAAATCAAGCATTAATATGTTGTTATTATGTTATCACATTGTATTACAATTATCAAATATTGTATACCCAATAACTCACCAACACAAGAAGAGGCTATTCTTATGGAAAGAAGAAAAAGAAAAATGTATATTAAGTGAATATTGTATATAAAAGAAGAAATTTTATTAATCAAATATTGTATTAAATATTGAATGAAAAATGTTTGTCAAATGAATGTTATATGTAACACGAGAAAAAGAAGACTAGTATCTGATGACTAAACCATAACGAAAACAAGCAACTAGTGAACACACTTAAGATATTTTAAACAATGTTTACTATCACTTTGAGAAAAATTGTGTACTATTCAAAATAAAATGTTGAAAAATTATGACATTTGCTAGAGGAGAAAAGGAGACCATTAATGAGAATATTATGTAGAAAAGATTGTGAAAAGGAGAATTGACCAAGAAAAAAGAAGAAAGAACCAATCAATGTAAAGAACAATTTTGTCACGATAAGGAGAGAAGAAAAAGTGAAGAATATTTACAAATGCTATTTGTCAACAACATTAACTAATGAAGATCTGCAGAAGTGAAGAAGGAATCCAGAAGAGAGTGTATAATAAAATATAAAAGGCAAGAAAATGAATAACCCAAGAGTGTTTATTATTATTAGTCGAAAGAGACTGCTTATGAGTATTATTATTTGATGAATTGACTGTAGAAAAGTTCCAGCAATCATTTAACTGGGCAGGGATGAGGTACCCCTGATCTCAGAAAGAATGTAGTTATGGACGACGGAGTTAGGTAAGCCATAGAGCCCACCCGAATCGATTCCAGCTACCAAGTTAGGGAAAAATGTTAGGGAAATTAAATATTTAAGGGAAAAAACATGACAAGCCAAGAATATAATTAAACAAGATTCCAAGAGTATGAAGAAGAAGGAGATGTAGAGAATATAGTGAACTGAAGACAAGTGTAAGAGTAAATACAAGATATGAAAACATTATATGTGACTTAAGAGTGAAATAAAAAATTGATAATTTCTTCAATCATAAAACGAAGATATCAGAAATGATCAATTCTAATAAGGAGGCAATATGTAACAGTACATATGTCACCACATCCACCTAAGTACTGAAAATTAATTTAAAGGCCACCACTAGAAAAAATATATTAAAAGGTCTAGAATACCACCAAGTATACTAAAGAAAAGTACCATAAGTTTGAATAAGTGAAGCATCATTGAAAGGAATTCACTAGTAAATGCACCAAGAAAGAAGAAAAGAAGAATAAAGACGAGACGACCGACATACTATACCCAATAGATCAGTAAGAAGGACACAACACAACAAAAGAAAAAAGAAAAATCAGTGAGAAGGACACAAGACAACAAAAGAAAAAAAGAAGAGTCAGGGAGAAGGATACAACAAGGACAACTTCAAGAAAGAAGAAGGAAGAAACAGTGTAAAGAAGACAAGTGAAAACCTCATCACGTATAAAATGAACAATAGTGAGGAGGAGATCAGTGAAGAAAGAAGAAAGAAGAAGGAAGATAACCAGACCAAACACAAGAATAAGGGAAGAAAATTGAAGTATAACAAACTAACATAAACATTGAAAGAATAATTGTATTAAGAAGAAGGAAGAAGTGTTAAATAATTATGTGATATAGATCCCTACGCTGTATAGTAAAGTCAACACTGACAACAACTCATTTAATGAACACATTTATTGTTTATGTGAAACACATTATTGTAAATAAGGATTAAATATTGTAAATAAAGAGTCACAAGCAACCTGAATGAGGACAAGATGAGTTTATGATAGCTAAATGATGTGTAGTTATAGAATAAACAGAGGAATATGCAACCAAAATAGTGAATGACCAATTGTACAGTGGGAATGATGTACATACAAACTCACTAATTAACAACAAATAAGATAATACAGGAGTAAACTAAATGTAAACTATTGATAACCAATAACCAATGTACAAACATGAAACGAAAACCAGTCGAATAGACTAAGATAGAAATACACAGCCATAAACAACACACTAATGTTTACTGAACCTATGACATAACCTAATCTGGGCATTCAGTTTCCAATAAAACTTGATAAAAAATGAATCAAAACAATGTTAGACCAAAATGTAATGAGCTAGGAAGTAAATAGAGCATATAAGGAATGTTTTGTACACGATAGCTAATCGTATAACAGAATATAAAAGCTATATTTATGTAATATAAGTATGACCAAATGCTGGTAATGGCAAAGTGACACTATGCAACCAAAATTATGTAATAAACACATTGTACAAAGAAAGTAACCCAATTAAAGATTTGATGTCAGACAGAATATTATTCATATGAGCAATTGCAACCAAAATAACCATTTAAATCGTTTATATAAATGTAATTATAACTAAACCATTATGACAAGTAGCTGCAAGTAAAATTTACAGCTACCAAACTTTGCTAATAACAGAGTCAAATGCAGAGTGAACTGCATCACAATAACGATAAGGTCCTAGTGACTATTTCAGTTATCAATTAGAAAACAATACAACTAAAATGTCTATGATATTAAGCATACTACCAAGTAACGCCATATAGGCATAACAAGCCTGATTCATAAGTGATAGTTAAGGCATTACACAAATAATGTAGGGAAAAAGAACACTGTCAGTAGTGACTTAACCCATCAATATTTCATTACAACATGTTAAAAGCTAATTAAATACTCTTATTACTGAGTAATAACCAAAACAAAAATCTATGGCAATAAGTTTAAGTGTGAATCTATGAAAACGGACATAGTATTAATATTAGGACATAGTTTTAAGGGAAAATTGTACAGTAGCTTAAGAATGAGACATTACAATAGAAAATAAAATAAAAACCATGAAATATTAATAATTAATGGTTTAATGGACAATAAGCATAAATGCTAAGTGCTAAGTCAGCTAACCCTAATCAGAAATATATGATAAGGGGACTCAAATTAATCGTCTTTCAAAAACACGAACAATGAGAGTAAGCACAACATCCTCAGTACAATTATAAGAAAGATATTAGACTTTTAAAAATAATTGTATTGTGCTTAGCCCTTCCGCGTGGGCGTGTGAACCAGATTTGTTAATCTTGTTCCCAAAGACTGACGCTTATGATAGCGTCTATTTTGACGAAGTCTACCGTAAATCAACGAATTGGAAAAAACTGACCAATCAGAGCCTATAAAAAATCCGAAATTCATCATTCCATCCGAGGAACCACAGACAGTCTTTCAACAAGAACGAAGCGGACTGCACGCTCGCCAACGCCTCAGAAAAACGTGCATTTGACAGCAACACAGCGTCAACCATATTAACCTCAAAGTGAGACATAAATTACCTACATTGAAGAATCAGTGCAGTATATTTACAAGTGTACTCTATTCGGAGTTTATGCGCATAGGAGTGTGTGCAGTGTTGTGATCAAGTTTAAATAATTAATTAATAAGTTTTAATTAATGAAAAAAGTGTTTATAATTAAAAAAGTGTAACCCTTCGAACGACGAGAGACGCAACTATTCATAACCTCAAATATAATGTTATGATTAGTTTATAAGCATAATAACTGAACGCTAAAAGCGATAAAAAATTGAAATATAGAACCAATTAAATTCCCTATCCTTAACAGAAGGGAACTGATAAAATACAAATGAACAATGTTGAAATTGAACGTTCTGAGTAATGACAATTTTAACTATTTGTATACAATAAATACCTAGGATAAGTAAAGACATTGTAACATCAATGAAGAGTATATGTGCTCTTATGCTATCAGTAGACTAGAGTATGAAATATTTTGTTCCTAAATTCAATTAATAGTTTTTGCCAGAGTGCGATAACTATAATAAATAAATTACCATTACCTGAAATAGGAATATCCAATTTCACAGATGATTGTTGCACCTGATACTGGATTATCACAATTACTATTAATTAATAATAAATAATTCACTACTTTTAACCAAATAAGGTTGCACTAAACAATATGTAAAGCATGTGCCTAACTATGAACAGTAGTTCATATTTTATCTTTTTTCATTAATAATCATTGAATTTTTATTTTATATGTTTGTTCTAACCGTAGCTATTATTTCAAATAAGTGTATTTTGCAGTCTAAAAGAACCTACTACTTTTATTATTATAATCATTATTAAATTTTCAAGTCGAACCATCCGACATAACCTATATGTTTGTCAACACATTGTATTACTAACCAGAGGCAGTCATGCCAACTCGAGCCCCTCATCATTAGTTTTAGAGTCAATGTTCACTTTTGAAATATTAATTGTTAACCAAAAAGAAGAGCAAAACGCCTTATTGTATTGAATTTCACTGTGTGTTATTTGAATAAATTACCATTATTATTTTTTACCGGTGAAAGAGTTGACTTTTATTGTATCAGTAAAAATACAGCTTAGAGGAGAAAAACGAGGCGGTTGGTACCATGCTGAGAATGCGAATTATTCAAATTGAATGATTCCATGTTTTGTTTACAACCGCTCAGATCAATACATTTACAATCTTATACAATAATACTATACATGAGTTATTATGTGTACCATGCCTATGTTTGTGTATGTTAGTGTATAGGAAGAAACAACTGATCTCCTCACAACCGCTGATCAACAAAGTGTCAACGGAACGTCAAGTGGACATCCTAACAGTGAATATAATACATAAAATTAAACTATTTAAACAGACAGCTAATCCGACGAAAAAAGAGTAAGTACAGACTTATTCAATCCTGGATTCAACAATAGGTTGAATTGAGGGGAATAAGTCATTAAACGGTAAAATAATAATAAAGTTGATATTAAATAATAACGATTAGCCGAGACCACGACCCATTAACAGTAAAAGAACCCTGAGACTACTAATTAATAATAATAATTAGACCATAAATTATAGACATATTTTCGTCTTTCTACAAATTGGCTAGCCCAACAGTGTGGCTTTTAAAGGAGAGTGTCATACGTTATTCTACAAATTGGCGCACAACGTTCGAGCGAAATTAGGCGGAAAAAATATCCAACCTAATTTACAAAAGAATCATCAACCTAATTTTCGAGGCAGCTGCAATACACAGGACCAAAAATGCAACGGAGAGCAACCTCTAAGAGACGTGCGGCGGAAGCAGATAAAGAAATAGACATGGATGATAAGGAGGCGACGCCAGTCGAAGATCTAGAAGAAATATTACCTCCTATAGAACCCAGCCGACCTGTACAACAAGAGGAACAAATTGAGAAACCCACACAAACAGGGGACGCAAACGTCCTGGAAATATTGAGGGCAATGAAGGCGTTAAAAGAAGAATTGAAGGAAGATGGCCAGAAGAATATTGAATTATTAAAAGAAGATTTTAATGATAAATTAAATAAGAATAACGAGTCTTTGGAATCGATGAATAAGAAGATGGAAGATAGCCAGAAGAAGACGGAAGAATCGCTGAACAAAAATATTGAATTATTAAAGGAAGAATTGAAGGAAGACGGCCAGAAGAATATTGCGTTATTAAAAGAAGATTTTAACGAGAAATTAATTAAAAATAACGAGTCCCTGACCAAAAATATGGAGTCGATTCACAAGAAGATGGATGACATCCAGAAAAATAATGAATTATTAACCAAAAATATAGAATCGTTGAAGGAGGATTTCAAAGGGGAGTTAAACAAGAAGACAGAAGAAACAAATAAAATCATAGTTTCATTGAAAGAAGACACCCAAGAATTGAGCAAGAAGATTGATGACAGCATAGAAGATAGTAATAAGAAGATTGAAATTATCAACCAGAGACTTGAAGACAGTCACGAAAAATTGAATACGAAAATAGGAGAGGAGATAACCGAAGTTAGACGGGAAGTTTCTGAAATCGGCGAGAGGTGTGAAGAGAACCAGCAAGAAATACAGAGAACAAAGGACACACTTCAAACCCGAGTAAATAACATCGAAGAATCCCATTTAAATAAATTCGAAGTCTTGACTAAGAAACAAGAAGACTTGGGAACGAGATGTGAAGAAATCACGGCCACCGTGAATGATGTTCGGGAGCAAGTACACACTGACAAGGAGAAGATGGCTGAACTTCAACGGCGAGAACTCAATAATTTCAGGGAAGAAATTAATTTATTCCGGAGTCAACCAATCCAAGTGACCGGAATAACGAACATAGAAAATCGTGAACTGATAAATTTCCAACATTATAAAAGGAATCCAATGGAGTTCATCGAAAGAGTGGAAGAAAATATCGCCCGTACACGCGAAACTAGATGGTCTACTATCAGAAACATGTTAGACGAGTACTTTAAGGACGTGCGCGATAATTGGTGGACGGCTACCCGACATGATATACAGAATTATGCAGAGTTCAAGGCGCTGTTTAAAACGAAATACTGGTCCGAATCGGCACAGAACATAGTGCGGGACGACATCTGCAACGGGAAGTATGACCGCAGCAAAGGGGCATCACTCACCGCATACTTCTTAGGCAAGGTGTGTATGGCCAGAAATCTTGAGCCAAAGATACCTGAAGAATGCCTCGTCACTAAATTGGCGTATCACTTCGAAGAGGGCGTGGCCAGAGCGAGACTGAACGGACAAATAAGAACAATCCAAACTATGTCCGCGTTATTAGAAAATTATGAGCAGGAGCAGTATTATCGGAGGAGTCGGCAGGGACCAGACCCATACTTTGATAGAACCGGTCAGGCCGGATACCGAAATAATTATCAAGGTAATTATAATAATTCAAACCGAGATAATACCGGCCAGAATCCGAGGCCAAATAGTAACGGGAATAATCATCCGCCAGATAGGAATAACACGAACTATAGGCCAAATTATAATAATAATTATAATCAGAATCCTCCTAATAACAACCACCGTCCTAATTATAATAGTGGAAATCAACATCGGCCAAATAATGGTAACCACCCCTACCGTCCAAATAATAACAATCGCCAGTACCGACCGAACAACGTGAATAACCACAACCCAAGCAATTTCAGAAGAGCTAATTATGTTCGTGCTGACGACAGAAACGGGGGGAGACGCTTCTATCAGGGACGTCGAAGCTTCAATGAAGATAATAACCCGTATAGTCAGGATGTAAGGAGTAGCGAATCCGGGTACGACACACGAAGGAGCCGCAGTAGCGAAGATATAAACAGAAATAATAATAGCGGACGTCAATACAGCCATCCGACTACACCCGAAGGAAGGGGGGATGCCGAAAATGTACGGCGGGTTCATCATATTGAAGGAGTCAGATCCGGACGTGGGAACCAAGGACAGGACGATCCATCTACGAGGGTCTGGATGGCTTACAATCAACAAAACCCACCAGAACGCTGGCTTCCTTTAAGAGGCACGGGATTCCAATCCAACACACCTCAGAGAGGGGGAGACGAAATAGATAAAGAAGAGGAAACGGCCGACCGATGGAAAGCCTAATCCAAATTAAACAAACCAAAATTTTTTACCAAATACAATATGAGTGTACCACAATAATAAATAAATGAAAATGAGGCCAACGACTATTGGGTAAACGACAAATACTAAAGAAAAATATTTATCAAACAACCCTACCTACTCCACTAAAAAACGCAGAAATATAATCATCCAGAATAAGTGAAAACCACCATCACTTGAAGGAGTAGAGAAGAAGAATAACAAAGAGTGAAAAGAAAGAAGGATATTATCATGGAAAGAAGAGAAAAAGAAAGTTGTTTATTAAATGAACCATGTAACCCCAAGAGTGTCTATAAAATCAAGTATTAATATGTTGTTATTATGTTATCACATTGTATTACAATTATCAAATATTGTATACCCAATAACTCACCAACACAAGAAGAGGCTATTCTTATGGAAAGAAGAAAAAGAAAAATGTTTATTAAGTGAATATTGTATATAAAAGAAGAAATTATATTAATCAAATATTGTATTAAATATTGAACGAAAAATGTTTTTCAAATGAATGTTATATGTAACACGAGAAAAAGAAGACTAGTATCTGATGACTAAACCATAACGAAAACAAGCAACTAGTGAACACACTTAAGATATTTTAAACAATGTTTACTATCACTTTGAGAAAAATTGTGTACTATTCAAAATAAAATGTTGAAAAATTATGACATTTGCTAGAGGAGAAAAGGAGACCATTAATGAGAATATTATGTAGAAAAGATTGTGAAAAGGAGAATTGACCAAGAAAAAAGAAGAAAGAACCAATCAATGTAAAGAACAATTTTGTCACGATAAGGAGAGAAGAAAAAGTGAAGAATATTTACAAATGCTATTTGTCAACAACATTAACTAATGAAGATCTGCAGAAGTGAAGAAGGAATCCAGAAGAGAGTGTATAATAAAATATAAAAGGCAAGAAAATGAATAACCCCAAGAGTGTTTATTATTATTAGTCGAAAGAGACTGCTTATGAGTATTATTATTTGATGAATTGACTGTAGAAAAGTTCCAGCAATCATTTAACTGGGCAGGGATGAGGTACCCCTGATCTCAGAAAGAATGTAGTTATGGACGAAGGAGTTAGGTAAGCCATAGAGCCCACCCGAATCGATTCCAGCTACCAAGTTAGGGAAAAATGTTAGGGAAATTAAATATTTAAGGGAAAAAACATGACAAGCCAAGAATATAATTAAACAAGATTCCAAGAGTATGAAGAAGAAGGAGATGTAGAGAATATAGTGAACTGAAGACAAGTGTAAGAGTAAATACAAGATATGAAAACATTATATGTGACATAAGAGTGAAATAAAAAATTGATAATTTCTTCAATCATAAAACGAAGATATCAGAAATGATCAATTCTAATAAGGAGGCAATATGTAACAGTACATGTCACCACATCCACCTAAGTACTGAAAATTAATTTAAAGGCCACCACTAGAAAAAATATATTAAAAGGTCTAGAATACCACCAAGTATACTAAAGAAAAGTACCATAAGTTTGAATAAGTGAAGCATCATTGAAAGGAATTCACTAGTAAATGCACCAAGAAAGAAGAAAAGAAGAATAAAGACGAGACGACCGACATACTATACCCAATAGATCAGTAAGAAGGACACAACACAACAAAAGAAAAAAGAAAAATCAGTGAGAAGGACACAAGACAACAAAAGAAAAAAAGAAGAGTCAGGGAGAAGGATACAACAAGGACAACTTCAAGAAAGAAGAAGGAAGAAACAGTGTGAAGAAGACAAGTGAAAACCTCATCACGTATAAAATGAACAATAGTGAGGAGGAGATCAGTGAAGAAAGAAGAAAGAAGAAGGAAGATAACCAGACCAAACACAAGAATAAGGGAAGAAAATTGAAGTATAACAAACTAACATAAACATTGAAAGAATAATTGTATTAAGAAGAAGGAAGAAGTGTTAAATAATTATGTGATATAGATCCCTAAGCTGTATAGTAAAGTCAACACTGACAACAACTCATTTAATGAACACATTTTGTAGCGGGTCAATTTTTGGGTGTTTTTATTTTAACGGTTTGGGGCATATATATATTTTTACTTATTTCGTTTTCGGGCGGACTGGTATAATAAATTTGTAAAACTGTATTATTGTGCAACGTATTTGTCAGAGTTATAGACCAGAGTTGAGGAACAGCGTTTGGAACAAAGGCGATGCGCAATTTCAGTGGTGTAATGCGGCAGAGCATTTGCACCTCCACCAAAATTCTAAGAACTCTGTAAATGTGTGTCAACGCTCAAGCGCAACTACACCTGCACGCGCTCAAAGGACGCTCTAACAAAAACTCAAGATGGCCAGAGCGTAAAAAATATTCGTCGTCTTCTCTAAGACCTCACGGAAGTCGCATTAAAACTCCGCCTACTGTTGGTGACATCAGCGGAACCAAGTCCAATATCGGCCTCTGGACACACACACATACCAGCTTTAATCCATATATAAAGTGGTTACTTCCCAACAAATGGGGCAGGAGCGACGAAAACATCATGGCAGTAGAGAACCAGCTTCTCTCCAGGAACAGGTACATGTACCTGTTACGTTCACCGTGACGACAACAGTGAACTTTAAGCAGAGACGCTAAGCGGTCTACAGAAAACAGCGTACCGCCACAGACATCTAAAGTTTCGGTTTGGGCCCGGTTGGTCGAGTTTTCGTAAATGTATTTAACTCAATAAGACCGACCGGGACCCCAGAAGGTAATAAACATATCGGAGTGAGTAATACGGACAGTGATGTGGAGAGATTAAAGTGATAAAACAAATATTGAAGTTACGGGACCAACCGCGTGTTCGGCCGGCATCGTGTTCGTGGACGGGCACCGCGGATAACAATCGGAATATTTAAAATTGAATAAATAAAGGGGAAGGTATAAAAAAAGGTATGGAAGAGTGCGTGGGCAAAATGGGCTGCCTTAGTTGTAAGTATAGTTTAAGGTAATTAAAACTTGATGGTGTAGCATTCTCATTCTGGTAATTATAACAATTAATCATGACTAATTCTTTTGTACTCATAGCAGTGAAAATTGACTTAATTCATTAAAGTGATTTAGTTTATTTGGAAAATGTGTTAGTTTAAGTTATTTCGTCATTACCACTGTCTTATTTCTGTGTTGAAAAAATTCGTCTAGACGTTCCGGAATCTTCTGAATTATTAATTGGGTGGGTCAGATTGCTAAATTGTCCGTTTTATTAAGGTAAAGTGTAAAGGTTTTCGATATTTTGTCCTATATAAAAAATAATCGTGGCGACCTTGGTCTTCTGGTAAAATTTCAATAACAGGTAAGTGTTGTAATTGCGTGCAGGTAAGTCCTGGTAGTGGTTATATTTTATTTTATATATTTCGGCCTTCTTTTTATTGTTACAATTTATTGTTTATGTGAAACACATTATTGTAAATAAGGATTAAATATTGTAAATAAAGAGTCACAAGCAACCTGAATGAGGACAAGATGAGTTTATGATAGCTAAATGATGTGTAGTTATAGAATAAACAGAGGAATATGCAACCAAAATAGTGAATGACCAATTGTACAGTGGGAATGATGTACATACAAACTCACTAATTAACAACAAATAAGATAATACAGGAGTAAACTAAATGTAAACTATTGATAACCAATAACCAATGTACAAACATGAAACGAAAACCAGTCGAATAGACTAAGATAGAAATACACAGCCATAAACAACACACTAATGTTTACTGAACCTATGACATAACCTAATCTGGGCATTCAGTTTCCAATAAAACTTGATAAAAAATGAATCAAAACAATGTTAGACCAAAATGTAATGAGCTAGGAAGTAAATAGAGCATATAAGGAATGTTTTGTACATGATAGCTAATCGTATAACAGAATATAAAAGCTATATTTATTTAATATAAGTATGACCAAATGCTGGTAATGGCAAAGTGACACTATGCAACCAAAATTATGTAATAAACACATTGTACAAAGAAAGTAACCCAATTAATGATTTGATGTCAGACAGAATATTATTCATATGAGCAATTGCAACCAAAATAACCATTTAAATCGTTTATATAAATGTAATTATAACTAAACCATTATGACAAGTAGCTGCAAGTAAAATTTACAGCAACCAAACTTTGCTAATAACAGAGTCGAATGCAGAGTGAACTGCATCACAATAACGATAAGGTCCTAGTGACTATTTCAGTTATCAATTAGAAAACAATACAACTAAAATGTCTATGATATTAAGCATACTACCAAGTAACGCCATATAGGCATAACAAGCCTGATTCATAAGTGATAGTTAAGGCATTACACAAATAATGTAGGGAAAAAGAACACTGTCAGTAGTGACTTAACCCATCAATATTTAATTACAACATGTTAAAAGATAATTAAATACTCTTATTACTGAGTAATAAGCAAAACAAAAATCTATGGCAATAAGTTTAAGTGTGAATCTATGAAAACGGACATAGTATTAATATTAGGACATAGTTTTAAGGGAAAATTGTACAGTAGCTTAAGAATGAGACATTACAATAGAAAATAAAATAAAAACCATGAAATATTAATAATTAATGGTTTAATGGACAATAAGCATAAATGCTAAGTGCTAAGTCAGCTAACCCTAATCAGAAATATATGATAAGGGGACTCAAATTAATCGTCTTTCAAAAACACGAACAATGAGAGTAAGCACAACATCCTCAGTACAATTATAAGAAAGATATTAGACTTTTAAAAATAATTGTATTGTGCTTAGCCCTTCCGCGTGGGCGTGTGAACCAGAATTTGTTAATCTTGTTCCCAAAGACTGACGCTTATGATAGCGTCTATTTTGACGAAGTCTACCGTAAATCAACGAATTGGAAAAAACTGACCAATCAGAGCCTATAAAAAATCCGAAATTCATCATTCCATCCGAGGAACCACAGACAGTCTTTCAACAAGAACGAAGCGGACTGCACGCTCGCCGACGCCTCAGAAAAACGTGCATTTGACAGCAACACAGCGTCAACCATATTAACCTCAAAGTGAGACATAAATTACCTACATTGAAGAATCAGTGCAGTATATTTACAAGTGTACTCTATTCGGAGTTTATGCGCATAGGAGTGTGTGCAGTGTTGTGATCAAGTTTAAATAATTAATTAATAAGTTTTAATTAATGAAAAAAGTGTTTATAATTAAAAAAGTGTAACCCTTCGAACGACGAGAGATGCAACTATTCATAACCACAAATATAATGTTATGATTAGTTTATAAGCATAATAACTGAACGCTAAAAGCGATAAAAAATTGAAATATAGAACCAATTAAATTCCCTATCCTTAACAGAAGGGAACTGATAAAATACAAATGAACAATGTTGAAATTGAACGTTCTGAGTAATGACAGTTTTAACTATTTGTATACAATAAATACCTAGGATAAGTAAAGACATTGTAACATCAATGAAGAGTATATGTGCTCTTACGCTATCAGTAGACAAGAGTATGAAATATTTTGTTCCTAAATTCAATTAATTGTTTTCGCCGGAGTGCGATAACTATAATAAATAAATTACCATTACCTGAAATAGGAATATCCAATTTCACAGATGATTGTAGTACCTGATACTGGATTATCACAATTACTATTAATTAATAATAAATAATTCACTACTTTTAACCAAATAAGGTTGCACTAAACAATATGTAAAGCATGTGCCTAACTATGAACAGTAGTTCATATTTTATCTTTTTTCATTAATAATCATTGAATTTTTATTTTATATGTTTGTTCTAACCGTAGCTATTATTTCAAATAAGTGTATTTTGCAGTCTAAAAGAACCTACTACTTTTATTATTATAATCATTATTAAATTTTCAAGTCGAACCATCCGACATAACCTATATGTTTGTCAACACATTGTATTACTAACCAGAGGCAGTCATGCCAACTCGAGCTCATCATTAGTTTTAGAGTCAATGTTCACTTTTGAAATATTAATTGTTAACCAAAAAGAAGAGCAAAACGCCTTATTGTATTGAATTTCACTGTGTGTTATTTGAATAAATTACCATTATTATTTTTTACCGGTGAAAGAGTTGACTTTTATTGTATCAGTAAAAATACAGCTTAGAGGAGAAAAACGAGGCGGTTGGTACCATGCTGAGAATGCGAATTATTCAAATTGAATGATTCCATGTTTTGTTTACAACCGCTCAGATCAATACATTTACAATCTTATACAATAATACTATACATGAGTTATTATGTGTACCATGCCTATGTTTGTGTATGTTAGTGTATAGGAAGAAACAACTGATCTCCTCACAACCGCTGATCAACAAAGTGTCAACGGAACGTCAAGTGGACATCCTAACAGTGAATATAATACATAAAATTAAACTATTTAAACAGACAGCTAATCCGACGAAAAAAGAGTAAGTACCGACTTATTCAATCCTGGATTCAACAATAGGTTGAATTGAGGGGAATAAGTCATTAAACGGTAAAATAATAATAAAGTTGATATTAAATAATAACGATTAGCCGAGACCACGACCCATTAACAGTAAAAGAACCCTGAGACTACTAATTAATAATAATAATTAGACCATAAATTATAGACATATTTTCGTCTTTCTACAAATTGGCTAGCCCAACAGTGTGGCTTTTAAAGGAGAGTGTCATACGTTATTCTACAAATTGGCGCACAACGTTCGAGCGAAATTAGGCGGAAAAAATATCCAACCTAATTTACAAAAGAATCATCAACCTAATTTTCGAGGCAGCTGCAATACACAGGACCAAAAATGCAACGGAGAGCAACCTCTAAGAGACGTGCGGCGGAAGCAGATAAAGAAATAGACATGGATGATAAGGAGGCGACGCCAGTCGAAGATCTAGAAGAAATATTACCTCCTATAGAACCCAGCCGACCTGTACAACAAGAGGAACAAATTGAGAAACCCACACAAACAGGGGACGCAAACGTCCTGGAAATATTGAGGGCAATGAAGGCGTTAAAAGAAGAATTGAAGGAAGACGGCCAGAAGAATATTGAATTATTAAAAGAAGATTTTAACGAGAAATTAAATAAGAATAACGAGTCTTTGGAATCGATGAATAAGAAGATGGAAGATAGCCAGAAGAAGACGGAAGAATCGCTGAACAAAAATATTGAATTATTAAAGGAAGAATTGAAGGAAGACGGCCAGAAGAATATTGCGTTATTAAAAGAAGATTTTAACGATAAATTAATTAAAAATAACGAGTCCCTGACCAAAAATATGGAGTCGATTCACAAGAAGATGGATGACAACCAGAAAAATAATGAATTATTAACCAAAAATATAGAATCGTTGAAGGAGGATTTCAAAGGGGAGTTAAACAAGAAGACAGAAGAAACAAATAAAATCATAGCTTCATTGAAAGAAGACACCCAAGAATTGAGCAAGAAGATTGATGACAGCATAGAAGATAGTAATAAGAAGATTGAAATTATCAACCAGAGACTTGAAGACAGTCACGAAAAATTGAATACGAAAATAGGAGAGGAGATAACCGAAGTTAGACGGGAAGTTTCTGAAATCGGCGAGAGGTGTGAAGAGAACCAGCAAGAAATATAGAGAACAAAGGAGACACTTCAAACCCGAGTAAATAACATCGAAGAATCCCATTTAAAAAAATTCGAAGTCTTGACTAAGAAACAAGAAGACTTGGGAACGAGATGTGAAGAAATCACCGCCACCGTGAATGATGTTCGGGAGCAAGTACACACTGACAAGGAGAAGATGGCTGAACTTCAACGGCGAGAACTCAATAATTTCAGGGAAGAAATTAATTTATTCCGGAGTCAACCAATCCAAGTGACCGGAATAACGAACATAGAAAATCGTGAACTGATAAATTTCCAACATTATAAAAGGAATCCAATGGAGTTCAACGAAAGAGTGGAAGAAAATATCGCCCGTACACGCGAAACTAGATGGTCTACTATCAGAAACATGTTAGACGAGTACTTTAAGGACGTGCGCGATAATTGGTGGACGGCTACCCGACATGATATACAGAATTATGCAGAGTTCAAGGCGCTGTTTAAAACGAAATACTGGTCCGAATCGGCACAGAACATAGTGCGGGACGACATCTGCAACGGGAAGTATGACCGCAGCAAAGGGGCATCACTCACCGCATACTTCTTAGGCAAGGTGTGTATGGCCAGAAATCTTGAGCCAAAGATACCTGAAGAATGCCTCGTCACTAAATTGGCGTATCACTTCAAAGAGGGCGTGGCCAGAGCGAGACTGAACGGACAAATAAGAACAATCCAAACTATGTCCGCGTTATTAGAAAATTATGAGCAGGAGAAGTATTATCGGAGGAGTCGGCAGGGACCAGACCCATACTTTGATAGAACCGGTCAGGCCGGATACCGAAATAATTATCAAGGTAATTATAATAATTCAAACCGAGATAATACTGACCAGAATCCGAGGCCAAATAGTAACGGGAATAATCATCCGCCAGATAGGAATAACACGAACTATAGGCCAAATTATAATAATAATTATAATCAGAATCCTCCTAATAACAACCACCGTCCTAATTATAATAGTGGAAATCAACATTGGCCAAATAATGGTAACCACTCCTACCGTCCAAATAATAACAATCGCCAGTACCGACCGAACAACGGGAATAACCACAACCCGAGCAATTTCAGAAGAGCTAATTACGTTCGTGCTGACGACAGAAACGGGGGGAGACGCTTCTATCAGGGACGTCGAAGCTTCAATGAAGATAATAACCCGTACAGTCAGGACGTAAGGAGTAGCGAATCCGGGTACGACACACGAAGGAGCCGCAGTAGCGAAGATATAAACAGAAATAATAATAGCGGACGTCAATACAACCATCCGACTAGACCCGAAGGAAGGGAGGATGCCGAAAATGTACGGCGGGTTCATCATATTGAAGGAGTCAGATCCGGACGTGGGAACCAAGGACAGGACGATCCATTTACGAGGGTCCGGATGGCTTACAATCAACAAAACCCACCAGAACGCTGGCTTCCTTTAAGAGGCACGGGATTCCAATCCAACACACCTCAGAGAGGGGGAGACGAAATAGATGAAGAAGAGGAAACGGCCGACCGATGGAACGCCTAATCCAAATTAAACAAACCAAAATTTTTTACCAAATACAATATGAGTGTACCACAATAATAAATAAATGAAAATGAGGCCAACGACTATTGGGTAAACGGCAAATACTAAAGAAAAATATTTATCAAACAACCCTACCTACTCCACTAAAAAACGCAGAAATATAATCATCCAGAATAAGTGAAAACCACCATCACTTGAAGGAGTAGAGAAGAAGAATAACAAAGAGTGAAAAGAAAGAAGGATATTATCATGGAAAGAAGAGAAAAAGAAAGTTGTTTATTAAATGAACCATGTAACCCCAAGAGTGTCTATAAAATCAAGTATTAATATGTTGTTATTATGTTATCACATTGTATTACAATTATCAAATATTGTATACCCAATAACTCACCAACACAAGAAGAGGCTATTCTTATGGAAAGAAGAAAAAGAAAAATGTTTATTAAGTGAATATTGTATATAAAAGAAGAAATTTTATTAATCAAATATTGTATTAAATATTGAACGAAAAATGTTTGTCAAATGAATGTTATATGTAACACGAGGAAAAGAAGACTAGTATCTGATGACTAAACCATAACGAAAACAAGCAACTAGTGAACACACTTAAGATATTTTAAACAATGTTTACTATCACTTTGAGAAAAATTGTGTACTATTCAAAATAAAATGTTGAAAAATTATGACATTTGCTAGAGGAGAAAAGGAGACCATTAATGAGAATATTATGTAGAAAAGATTGTGAAAAGGAGAATTGACCAAGAAAAAAGAAGAAAGAACCAATCAATGTAAAGAACAATTTTGTCACGATAAGGAGAGAAGAAAAAGTGAAGAATATTTACAAATGCTATTTGTCAACAACATTAACTAATGAAGATCTGCAGAAGTGAAGAAGGAATCCAGAAGAGAGTGTATAATAAAATATAAAAGGCAAGAAAATGAATAACCCCAAGAGTGTTTATTATTATTAGTCGAAAGAGACTGCTTATGAGTATTATTATTTGATGAATTGACTGTAGAAAAGTTCCAGCAATCATTTAACTGGGCAGGGATGAGGTACCCCTGATCTCAGAAAGAATGTAGTTATGGACGAAGGAGTTAGGTAAGCCATAGAGCCCACCCGAATCGATTCCAGCTACCAAGTTAGGGAAAAATGTTAGGGAAATTAAATATTTAAGGGAAAAAACATGACAAGCCAAGAATATAATTAAACAAGATTCCAAGAGTATGAAGAAGAAGGAGATGTAGAGAATATAGTGAACTGAAGACAAGTGTAAGAGTAAATACAAGATATGAAAACATTATATGTGACATAAGAGTGAAATAAAAAATTGATAATTTCTTCAATCATAAAACGAAGATATCAGAAATGATCAATTCTAATAAGGAGGCAATATGTAACAGTACATGTCACCACATCCACCTAAGTACTGAAAATTAATTTATAGGCCACCACTAGAAAAAATATATTAAAAGGTCTAGAATACCACCAAGTATACTAAAGAAAAGTACCATAAGTTTGAATAAGTGAAGCATCATTGAAAGGAATTCACTAGTAAATGCACCAAGAAAGAAGAAAAGAAGAATAAAGACGAGACGACCGACATACTATACCCAATAGATCAGTAAGAAGGACACAACACAACAAAAGAAAAAAGAAAAATCAGTGAGAAGGACACAAGACAACAAAAGAAAAAAAGAAGAGTCAGGGAGAAGGATACAACAAGGACAACTTCAAGAAAGAAGAAGGAAGAAACAGTGTGAAGAAGACAAGTGAAAACCTCATCACGTATAAAATGAACAATAGTGAGGAGGAGATCAGTGAAGAAAGAAGAAAGAAGAAGGAAGATAACCAGACCAAACACAAGAATAAGGGAAGAAAATTGAAGTATAACAAACTAACATAAACATTGAAAGAATAATTGTATTAAGAAGAAGGAAGAAGTGTTAAATAATTATGTGATATAGATCCCTAAGCTGTATAGTAAAGTCAACACTGACAACAACTCATTTAATGAACACATTTATTGTTTATGTGAAACACATTATTGTAAATAAGGATTAAATATTGTAAATAAAGAGTCACAAGCAACCTGAATGAGGACAAGATGAGTTTATGATAGCTAAATGATGTGTAGTTATAGAATAAACAGAGGAATATGCAACCAAAATAGTGAATGACCAATTGTACAGTGGGAATGATGTACATACAAACTCACTAATTAACAACAAATAAGATAATACAGGAGTAAACTAAATGTAAACTATTGATAACCAATAACCAATGTACAAACATGAAACGAAAACCAGTCGAATAGACTAAGATAGAAATACACAGCCATAAACAACACACTAATGTTTACTGAACCTATGACATAACCTAATCTGGGCATTCAGTTTCCAATAAAACTTGATAAAAAATGAATCAAAACAATGTTAGACCAAAATGTAATGAGCTAGGAAGTAAATAGAGCATATAAGGAATGTTTTGTACACGATAGCTAATCGTATAACAGAATATAAAAGCTATATTTATGTAATATAAGTATGACCAAATGCTGGTAATGGCAAAGTGACACTATGCAACCAAAATTATGTAATAAACACATTGTACAAAGAAAGTAACCCAATTAATGATTTGATGTCAGACAGAATATTATTCATATGAGCAATTGCAACCAAAATAACCATTTAAATCGTTTATATAAATGTAATTATAACTAAACCATTATGACAAGTAGCTGCAAGTAAAATTTACAGCAACCAAACTTTGCTAATAACAGAGTCGAATGCAGAGTGAACTGCATCACAATAACGATAAGGTCCTAGTGACTATTTCAGTTATCAATTAGAAAACAATACAACTAAAATGTCTATGATATTAAGCATACTACCAAGTAACGCCATATAGGCATAACAAGCCTGATTCATAAGTGATAGTTAAGGCATTACACAAATAATGTAGGGAAAAAGAACACTGTCAGTAGTGACTTAACCCATCAATATTTAATTACAACATGTTAAAAGCTAATTAAATACTCTTATTACTGAGTAATAAGCAAAACAAAAATCTATGGCAATAAGTTTAAGTGTGAATCTATGAAAACGGACATAGTATTAATATTAGGACATAGTTTTTAGGGAAAATTGTACAGTAGCTTAAGAATGAGACATTACAATAGAAAATAAAATAAAAACCATGAAATATTAATAATTAATGGTTTAATGGACAATAAGCATAAATGCTAAGTGCTAAGTCAGCTAACCCTAATCAGAAATATATGATAAGGGGACTCAAATTAATCGTCTTTCAAAAACACGAACAATGAGAGTAAGCACAACATCCTCAGTACAATTATAAGAAAGATATTAGACTTTTAAAAATAATTGTATTGTGCTTAGCCCTTCCGCGTGGGCGTGTGAACCAGAATTTGTTAATCTTGTTCCCAAAGACTGACGCTTATGATAGCGTCTATTTTGACGAAGTCTACCGTAAATCAACGAATTGGAAAAAACTGACCAATCAGAGCCTATAAAAAATCCGAAATTCATCATTCCATCCGAGGAACCACAGACAGTCTTTCAACAAGAACGAAGCGGACTGCACGCTCGCCGACGCCTCAGAAAAACGTGCATTTGACAGCAACACAGCGTCAACCATATTAACCTCAAAGTGAGACATAAATTACCTACATTGAAGAATCAGTGCAGTATATTTACAAGTGTACTCTATTCGGAGTTTATGCGCATAGGAGTGTGTGCAGTGTTGTGATCAAGTTTAAATAATTAATTAATAAGTTTTAATTAATGAAAAAAGTGTTTATAATTAAAAAAGTGTAACCCTTCGAACGACGAGAGACGCAACTATTCATAACCACAAATATAATGTTATGATTAGTTTATAAGCATAATAACTGAACGCTAAAAGCGATAAAAAATTGAAATATAGAACCAATTAAATTCCCTATCCTTAACAGAAGGGAACTGATAAAATACAAATGAACAATGTTGAAATTGAACGTTCTGAGTAATGACAGTTTTAACTATTTGTATACAATAAATACCTAGGATAAGTAAAGACATTGTAACATCAATGAAGAGTATATGTGCTCTTATGCTATCAGTAGACTAGAGTATGAAATATTTTGTTCCTAAATTCAATTAATAGTTTTCGCCGGAGTGCGATAACTATAATAAATAAATTACCATTACCTGAAATAGGAATATCCAATTTCACAGATGATTGTAGTACCTGATACTGGATTATCACAATTACTATTAATTAATAATAAATAATTCACTACTTTTAACCAAATAAGGTTGCACTAAACAATATGTAAAGCATGTGCCTAACTATGAACAGTAGTTCATATTTCATCTTTTTTCATTAATAAGCATTGAATTTTTATTTTATATGTTTGTTCTAACCGTAGCTATTATTTCAAATAAGTGTATTTTGCAGTCTAAAAGAACCTACTACTTTTATTATTATAATCATTATTAAATTTTCAAGTCGAACCATCCGACATAACCTATATGTTTGTCAACACATTGTATTACTAACCAGAGGCAGTCATGCCAACTCGAGCTCATCATTAGTTTTAGAGTCAATGTTCACTTTTGAAATATTAATTGTTAACCAAAAAGAAGAGCAAAACGCCTTATTGTATTGAATTTCACTGTGTGTTATTTGAATAAATTACCATTATTATTTTTTACCGGTGAAAGAGTTGACTTTTATTGTATCAGTAAAAATACAGCTTAGAGGAGAAAAACGAGGCGGTTGGTACCATGCTGAGAATGCGAATTATTCAAATTGAATGATTCCATGTTTTGTTTACAACCGCTCAGATCAATACATTTACAATCTTATACAATAATACTATACATGAGTTATTATGTGTACCATGCCTATGTTTGTGTATGTTAGTGTATAGGAAGAAACAACTGATCTCCTCACAACCGCTGATCAACAAAGTGTCAACGGAACGTCAAGTGGACATCCTAACAGTGAATATAATACATAAAATTAAACTATTTAAACAGACAGCTAATCCGACGAAAAAAGAGTAAGTACCGACTTATTCAATCCTGGATTCAACAATAGGTTGAATTGAGGGGAATAAGTCATTAAACGGTAAAATAATAATAAAGTTGATATTAAATAATAACGATTAGCCGAGAGCACGACCCATTAACAGTAAAAGAACCCTGAGACTACTAATTAATAATAATAATTAGACCATAAATTATAGACGTATTTTCGTCTTTCTACAAATTGGATAGCCCAACAGTGTGGCTTTTAAAGGAGAGTGTCATACGTTATTCTACAATATATATATATATATATATATATTGGTATATAACTTTACAAACCTGAATTAACCCGACCGAGCACACGTGTCCGGCCTGATCGAACAATTAAGAACACGTCCGGTACCTGCATAAAACTGCCCCCGCAGGTACCTGAATCAGTTAAAAGAAAAAAAAACAATAATCCCTTAAGACTTCCAACCCCCTATTAAATGAACGTTTATTAGTGTGGAATAAAGAGAACCAAACCCAGATACATGAAAAGATTTCAGATTGGCCGCAACTTTTATGACATCAATTTTTACTATTAAATTATTATAAAAATACCTGAACGCCGGACACGGGCCCCTCGGCCAGGTCTACAATTACATTGGGATGTAATTACATAATGAATTTATTCTAATAAAGTTCATCACCCTGCCCAATTATGTCTAGTTAGACACGAGCACCATAGCGTAGAACTTGTTAACAGCAAAAAAAGTCCCACACCGGAGGTCAGCTGAAGTGGCCAAATGTATATGAAAAGATTAAATTTCACCTTCGTATTGTCCTAGAATGTCTCATGGGGCACTTTCGGCATGATGTGCAGACGCTCTTCCAGCCGCAACCCGCATCGAGTCTGGTTGTTGTTGCATTATGGCAGGTGAACAGCCATCTGCTGGAATGGGTTGTTCTCCGGCGGGGCGGAAACCCTTAAACATTTTTAAGGAAAATTACTATCGTCACTCATCATTCTCAACACCCACGTCCCACAGCCCAAAACTCACTCAGCACACCATGACCAGTTTTAACCCCTTGTTTTTCTTTTAAAATTTACTTTTGAAATACTAGAGTACACTCGCGCCCCCAAAGCTTCAATATTATATGAATATCTCCTCATAACTGACAATAATGTATTGCATTATAGCTCAGAAAAAGATGACATTACGCAAGCTGACAAACTCAAACAGGTATATGTATTCAGCAGCACGTGCTACGATATAATAAGGTTCCCTCACTTTACAATTACAAATCATCTTTCTTTTACGTCCCAATTTTATAGTTACAATAGTTAATTATAACAGCAATTATCATGCTGTACTAGAGCAACAAAATAATCAAATATTCGATCATGAACATAGCCATTCATTCATCAACATGCGGCAACGTACAATTTTTCATCTGACTCACAACCCAGCTAATTTCAATTTTCGCTTTATCTTTTATAAAATAGGTAACAATATACCTTAAATCGGACTTACCGGGGATCACAGTAGCCTCTACTCAATCATAGTAGATAGTACTTGTAGATTTAAGCAACTTAGGTCGGCTGGCAAGAACGTCTGTATCTGTACGTAACGGCTGTCTAGTCCAGAATGCAGCCTTGCATCAAGCTACATGTCAAAAAAACGTAACTGTGCTCTCCACCACCAGGTAGCGACAGTATCTAGAGCAATTCATAACGCGGAATTACCATATCGCCCGCATACGCGCAATTACATAAATAATTATTTCGGCAGTTAGACCCTTTTATTTTTATTCACGTTTATCGCACGCCGGGTTTTCACCAAAACACGGCACACCCCCACCCCAAAACGGCAACATGGTTGCCTCACTCATGAACTCAGAGGTACCCTGCAGTGTACCCCCATTTGTGTCATAAAATACGGGTAGCGATCAGAAATCTCACTAGTCATGGCTCCCAGCAGAACAGAGAAACTCAAAATTGCAGTGACCATCCCCATGCGAGCCCTCTCCGTCAATCCAACCCCACGGGATCACCCCAACACGTCACCCTCTCTGGTGACCATCATCTACCTCTACTGCGGCCACTCACATACCCATCCGAAGACCAAACAAGGCATCACCAACCTTGGTATGTGAGTGACTGTACTACACCTCTTGTCCACCTCTTGGACCGACCAGCCATATGCAGCGAAACAAGGCATCACCATCCTTGCCATATGACTGGCCCACATCCCTACACTAGGGCGGACGGCCCCGCTCAGCCAGACAGAGAAGACCGCATAGAGGGCACGCGCACATCAATCCCAACTCTTACTTAACATTTTGATCACACTCCGTAACTAGCAAGGGGGGTTTACTTCTCTGCCAACAGTCGATACACCATATATACAACACAGTCTCAACCCCAAAAAAAAACACAGGGAAAACAACCGGGGAATGCGGCATGGCTCGGACCCTACAATAATCAACAATCAAAATCTACAACAATGAAAAGCGAAAACAACACCACCCTATCACACTCCATCCTAACTTCTCAAAACAGGGGAAACCGATGATCTCCAAGAGACCACAATCCAAGGGTGCACTCTCGGCAAGCTCTCTAACTCCTTATAGATTTTTTTTTTTTCTAAGGGGAGGGGTAGGGATATCGGGAAGATGAAAAGGGCAGGGATCATTGAAAGGTCCATAGCAAGGATTAAGGGTAAGGACATGGCTCCCTCCGGAAATAAGGATGAATGGAGGAAACCAAGGCTCGCGTAGGCAGGGGCGCAACCCTGAAGTAGACGAACACCACTGGGACTGTGGGGAACATCTACCCGCTACCCGTTACCCGCTTCTTCTCACCTTTCTATGACGGACTTTAGGTACTCGTTCCTTTCGGACACCACTCTCTGAGAAATTATCTCGTGTTGAGCTGTACTTATTTGTTTCTTCTGAATCAGGATCACGGCAACTCACGTCACTACTTTCACTCCGCTTTGGATTATCCTCATCATCTAACTCCCCTGCTTCTCTCTCTTCCAACCCTTCCTTTTCTTCCTCTATTCCTTCTTCCTCATCCTCTTCCTCCTCTTCTACAATTTCCCCTTTTTCATCCACATAATCCAAATCACCATCATGACACTGCACATCCTCAGCATCTTCCAGTTGCTCCTCTGATGCATCTTCAACCGCATCTTCCCTCAGCTCCTCACCAATTTCTTCATCACACTCGTCACCAGCCGCTTCACAAACTTCTTCACTAACCTCCTCTCCAATCTCATTTTCCTCAACACATTCATCATCAACATCATCGAAATCATGTCCACTACCACCATTCGAACAATGCACATCTTCATCATCCTTTAGTTGCTCCCCTGGTCTGCATGAAACTTCTTTCCGTTCTTCGGAATCTTCAACACTACTTACAGAAGGCGTCTGCACATCTTCACATGCTACATCATTCTCACTCGCACACTCCACAACACTGCCACCAAATTTCTCCTCAACTTCTACCTCATCTCCTTCCACCACACTTGCAGCATGGACATCCCCGTGTCCATCCGCAAACTCAGACTCTTCAGTCTCCCTAACACCTACAACTATACTTCCCCATGCAGCATCTGCAGACCGCTCTTCTGACTCTTCCTTCGATTCCACTCCTTCACCACTCTCAGCAACTACAACGTTCACAACATTTCCCACCCTGGAATCCAGCTGTCCAGGTCCATGTGCAATGTCTAAATTAAATTCTACTGGCGATGGTAAAGCTACACCATCAAGTGACTTCTCATATCCCGGAGTAGGCGATGATGATGTTACAGGATCTGGATCCCTCATGAACTGAGATGGAGATATCGGATCAAATTCCACGGCATCTGGATTCAACTGTGACGTCCTCTGTGAGTCCTCTAATTCAGTATCAACAGACGTGTTCTTGTTGTCTTGTATCGATCCACAGAAGTTATTCCGCTTTTCTTCTTCCGCTTCACCTTCTTCATCCACTACTCTATTAGGCACTGGTAATTCCTCTGGAACCTTTAAAGTTTCCTTTCTCTCCAAATAGGAATAAAGACTTGCTACCGGCTCCCTACTTGCCGATGTTTGTTCCCTAATATAACTTCTTCTTCCCCTGTTAATTTCATACTTATTTGTTTTCTGTGCTGTAGCTGTTGTTACCGTCTTTCCACTTGCCACCCCCTTGTAGCCTCCATTACTTCCCGAATACTCAGTTTTTCTTACCGTTTCTTGTGTTCTCCACCGACCACCATACTCGTCATTTTTAGATCATTCTAATGGACTCCTTGAGTATGGGTCACCTCTGGCAGCTCTTCCCCGGGACTCGTCATTCGCCTGGACAGTACTAGAAACTAGACACAACCTATCCAGATCCGTGAAACAACATGGACGGTCCGCGAATATCAAACGAGATCTCTCTTGGGGATGCAGTCCTTCCAGAATTGCTTGTATAATGTCCCTCTCAGGCAACCCCAACCTTAATACCTGGGCAGCTTTCCGTATATCGTGCACGAAGTCCCCCAACGCCTCTCCGTTGGCCTGTAGGCGATAGAATAAATCAAACTTAAGCTGGGCACGTCATCGTTGGGGTGTGAAGAAATCCAACACTTCCCCATGGAAAGCGTCGACACTGCCCCCCCAACGCAGAGTGTTGGTGACCAGCCCAAGTTTTTTAATAACATCTTGGAACAATATCTTTAAATTAAAATTGCTAACTGATAATAAAAGTATAATATATATATACTTTCACTTATGAACTTACTATTGTCACTTTTCAAACGTTTCAAGATGTTGTTTCTCTTCTTCAGTGGGTTGAGTACTAACTGTCGATTACAGAATAACCGTTACGGAATGGAGTGTGTGGTGGGGGTTGATGGTGGGAAGGGGTTGGCGCTGAGGTTATTCCCACCATCAACCCCCACCACACACTCCATTCCGTAACGGTTATTCTGTAATCGACAGTTAGTACTCAACCCACTGAAGAAGAGAAACAACATCTTGAAACGTTTGGGAAGTGACAATAGTAAGTTCATAAGTGAAAGTATATATATATATTATTAAATTAATAAGTGAACGAAGAGGATGCAACAACAAGATAATAAAAGTGGAATTTTTCAACATATCTTCAGAAAGACTTAGTTACACAAGATCTGTTAAGATTACATATTTATAATTAAAGTGATTCATAATTATATAAAATTTATTAAATCTGAAAAATATAAAGACAGAATATAGTTGTATGAAGGCTGTAATGTGATTATTTCAAATATTTTTTTTTGAATTTCTTGGGTATTGCGAGGGAAGTACACCAGCAATTAGAGCCCGTCAAAAGTGACACATGTCAGCTTTGTTCGAGGGTGAGCGACGGAAAGGAACAAACCTTTCCTTTCCATTAAGACGTCGTAAAAACTATTCATGAACAATGAGCTGTACGGCACATGTTGCAGCGAACTGGACCATGCGTGGGAATGCTTGACTCCACAATTAGGACAAAAGAAGACTACCCTAACATCTGTCCAGTAGCGAGAAAAACAAAACCAATGGCGAGAGTATTGTTCAAAACCATGTGTGCGACTTCTCAAAGACAATAGTTTATGCACGGACAATGGGACAGGCAACTAAGTGATGCTAGTGGAGAGCACAGATGTTATGCCACCCGTAAGTCAACGAAGGAAGTCGTCTGCGTACCAACAATAAGGGAATTCGACACGCTACACCAAAAGTAGCAGATGTGATTTTGAAGAGTGGCCTTAGCACAGATTCTAGGAACAGGGCAACAGACGTAAGACAGCGACTCATCCAGTCCACGTGGACTACGTCAAATTCAAGTTGAGAAAGCCAACCAGCCAATGAGGAACGGAAGGGATTTGGAAGGGAACTTCTGTAGGGGATGGTTCAGAGAGAAGCTTGAGACCAGAGAGCGAATCTCGTGTATGAACATCCCTCTCTAAACGGCACTGGGTGGAGAATTCGTTGGAAATACAGACTGGAGACGAGAGGACACAGGGAGGTCCATGGAATAAACCTATCAAAAATGATTTGGTGGGAAGCTGGAGCATTCATCAGAATCACAAGAGTGGGAACATGAGAAGGAATAAAAACCGTTTACACAAGGGGACGCGCTCTCAGTTTATTAAGATTTTTAGCTCAGTTCATTCCAATTTTTCGCTCAGTTTATTCAAATTCTTAACTCAGTTTATTCAGAGTTTCGATCATTCTATTTGAACTTGTATTTCAGTTTCATAATAGTTCAATTATAAGGACTTAATGCAGTGTATAAGTTATAACGTATTTCGGTAGAGACGATTAAGACATTATTACGACTAAATGGAAGTGCGCGAATAAGACTCAGAACGCAAAACGGAACAGTGGTTTTCGCGATGAAGCGCGAGTAACAATCTTTATAAATTCCATGTAATACACCGTCATAAAGATACTGACATTTTGCAGTGACATTCTTGAACCATAACAGAAAAGTAGTGATACTACAATGTTTAGTAATTAACTCAAGTAAACAGAAGTGTGAACAAGTGCCTAATGAACTTGAAAACAATCTAGGCACCGAAAAGAGTGGTCGTGCGGTATGGACAACTATTAGAAGCATACGGTATCGAACTGTGAACCGCGTAAATAGACACATACGCGCGTAAAACATAGCCGGACGATTACGAGTACGATGCCACGACTCGTATTATAATAATCGCAAAAGCTCAAAGGGACTGTCGCGGTGTGCAGAAGTGTGTTCGCGAACAAGTGCTATATGGATTAACCTCACTCATCAACGCAGGGATACATCATGGGAGCGACACATCACGGCAGAACGAGTAAAGTACAAAACTAATCTCTTCTTATAATTAGTAATTTATCAAATACCACTGACCTGACACTTAGAACCAAACCACCTGAGAAAATTATATAAATATGAGTCAGATAGATACGAATCCATAAGTAGGGAATATTACGATCTAGAATATTATACATGTCTTCTTGTTAATATATTTTGTAACTATTATAACAAAAGAAAAGATTGTTGTGGGGTGTCGTGTTCCTTCTTTAACAGCCTCACGTTGGAGTCGTCAATTTATAACAAAAGAAAAAGTGTGTTGTAATTGTGTTGTAAAATGTCGGGCGTTACCTCCGCGCACTTTTTGTTACTTACTGTTGACTGGATCCTCTGCGGTGATGTAGTCCTGTAACACAACTTAATACTATGTTTTTTGTGGGCGCCACTTGGAATCGTTTGTTCCAAGAATAAAATGTGATTGTTAAAGAAATTAAAATTTTTTAAATCTTACTTCTATGAAAAATATAAACAAGTCAGTTTAGCTTGAAAAAATCAGGTAAGTTTAATGATTCTTCAAAAAACAAACAAATCGTCTGAAGGACTAACATTCATATAAAAATTATAAAATTGCAGAGTTACTAAAGAAAAGATTTTACAAGTTATTATTATTATTATTATTGACAATTTTACTTATCCAATCAAGTATCAGCTAGTATTTTCAATGTTTTACTCAGTTGAAAAGCATGAGTTTAATACGTGAAAAAATCTTTACTCTCAGGACGTGACTCCTTTGAACTACCAAGACATATCAATAAGATGCCTTACAAGAAAAATTAAGTGATTTGAAGGTGTGTGTGGCATGTGTAGTACAACTGTGTGATAAATGTAACCAGGTAAAAAAATGACTTTAATTTTGGTAACTCACGTTCCAATGGTTAATTAATCTCACACTGGACACTCCTCTCGGGTAGTTTTTCAATCTCGCCTCTTCACGTGTGCACTGAATCTATTTTAAGTCAAAATTGCGATCATTTACTATTTCCGCACTTTTTGTGAAAACGTTGGCAGTAGATTATCGTTCAAACCCCGCCAATACACATCAGCTGCTCCGCGTTGATTCAAAATTTGGCCGCCATAGCGCTGATTCCCATGCAGTATCGAGAAAGGCTTTGTGTGTGTATGTTTACGTTAAGGGAATTATTGTCAAGTTAGTCAGTCTATGCGAACACAGCAGAATTGGTTCTCTATTTAAAGTTTTGGTCCCTCCTGGGCCGTTGACGTTCTGGCTGCGTGATTTCTATTAAAATTTGCCGTGCTGCTGCTCTATTTCAGCAACACATTGGCGTAGATTCTTGTTGAGGTTAAGTCAGTCTGTTTGTCAATGTACGGGAAAAGCCTTTCTTCGTCTTGTCGATTTCTCGCCTCTCGGTTTCGCCTTAGCTGCGTTGATCAGTGTCGTGGGTGATGCATCTGTTCTGGAGTTCAAGTTTCAAGTGTTTTTGGGTCGAAATTGGTCTCTCTTTTATACTAATTCAGGCTGATTGTTTTCATGAACTTCCGGTATATTTGTGTAAAAATTCCTTCTAGATTGTTCGAGAATAAACGAAATAGAACATCATGGAACAAAATTCATTTCCGTCGAAGCTTTTAGAACAAATTTCTTATTCTTCATACTAAGGATATTTCAAAAATTACTCTGGTATTTATCAAACAGTTTTACATTAGTACTCACAATTTGTATGCCATTATTACATTTAGATTCTCTGTTTTCAACTGACTCTAGTGATACTAATTATGATTGGTTTTTAATTAAATTAAGTCTAATAAGTAACACAATATACAACTCTCACCTTGGGTTGTTGTCATTAAAATTCAATTTTTTTAGAACAAAAATTGTTGTGGAACTATTATGTCTCTTCCACAATCTGAACATAAACATTACTATCTTCCTATAACAAAACAAACAAATTTTAACATATATAATACCTAGATAATTACAATTTTACCTGGCCTCTGTCCATGGCCTAGGTTTTTGTTAATGTTATAACACAATAATTAGTCTCTTTCTTTAACATATGTAGTATTTCACTAGTGTACACTCAGAGTTTATTATATTGTCTGTCTTTTGTGATACCTGGTTACTCTTTACATACATTATTTTTATTACAGGATGACATAGCATCATTGATTGGTCTTGAGATGCCCTTTTTCATGGTGTGACAAATCTCACTCTTATAAGTTAAATTCTTTTATAATTGACTTCATTTTCAACTGAGTTTGTTCGTTTTTAAGGTATACTGAAGTATTGTACCATTCTATTTTATTTTTGTTAGCATTTTGTAAATATTTAGCCAGATATGATTATTTTTGTACTGGTTGATTGGCTCCAGCCATACATGGTATAGGTAAATATTTTGCCAACTTGACTATTACAATGTTAAAGTTAGTCAAATATATTAGTATAGTCGCTTTATATCATATTTCAACTTTCTAATGCAATTTGGTTGCATTTTGGCAACATTAAATCCATAAATTATACAATATTATATGCCTACCACATGTTTTTAGTTAATACTGTTTTTGGCTATTTTGACTGACTTTTATTCATTTGACAGCTTTCTTTATTTAAGATAAATTGTTCACTTTTGTCTGCTTGACAATTACATATAGTTTTTATTTCAATCTGATAATAATTAATTTTTTTCATGAAATCTGCGTGTTTGGTCTCAAATCCAACACATTAATATTTTTTGTCATAACAAATATATAATTTTTATTTTAACTTAGATTCTTTCTAATAATGTATTTAAGTCATTTAATACATTTATTTTATTTACATTACATAATATAATAATGGATCATGCCCATTCATTCACAAAAAATAGTTCTTAATACTCTATTCAGAGTTATAAAACTTAATAATTAATGACTTCGTTTTGGTTGATTCTGACATTATTCGTCTCTCTTATAGTGTCTTATGGTTTTTTCACTGTTATTCACTTTAATAATATATATGGGGTTTGTGTCTTAGTCACAGTCTGGTCGTTTTTCATGTTAGTAGAAATAATTATTAGACAATATTACATAAATTTTTTAGGACTACTTGGGTTTGATACTGTTCACCTCACTTTCCTCTTATGATAATTGCTATGTAAATGGTTTCCTTTATGGAACGTTCTGTGACGTTACATATGCCTCTCCGTTAAAGTTGATAATTTTTGAAAAACATATCTTTGGTTTTGATGAAATTATCATCTCTATATTAACCCTTTATTAGCTTCTTTATATTTCATTCTTTTATCTTATAATTAAATTCCTGTACTACTTCTTTAATATATTAATCCAACTCAATATTCCTAGTTCGTTCTTTGTCATATCACCTATTCCTTTCCTTTTTACCTTGATGTTATTTAATTAATCTTTGATATAATTCCCTATCAATTCCCTAACTTTCATAGAGGGTTGGGAGTCAGAGTGGCTCGCTATGGCATACATTCTCTGCCCTTCCCTATCTATAACTACTGAAATCAGAGGCAACACATCCCTGTCCAGAAAATAATAATTGCACCTTCGCAACAAATAATAATAATAATAATAAAATACAATATTCAAAGATCATAGGCTCCTACACATAAATTCCCTTTCTTAAACTCTTCTGATTAATTCACAATTATATTAATATATCGTTCTCCGCAGGTAAAATTATCGTTTAAAATCATTCAATGTTAATAGCTATATTCATATTCATCATTACCTCCTTATGTAACACACTGTTCTTCCTTTTTTTTTTTTTTCCATTTATCATTTCTATTTAGTATCAAATATATGACAGTATTTCTCCTTTTTTCTCCTTTACTAAGTGTCCGTCTCGTAATATTTATTAATAATAATCTCTCTCCTTCTCTAAGTACGGGTAAGCTGGTAAATATACGTTGACATGGCTATTGGAAATAAATCTTGCCTATAGTGGAATGTGTCCATCTCGTAATATTTATTAATAATAATCTCTCTCCTTCTCTAAGTACGGGTAAGCTGGTAAATATACGTTGACATGGCTATTGGAAATAAATCTTGCCTATAGTGGAATGTGTCCATCTCGTAATATTTATTAATAATAATCTTTACACAATAATATTTATATTTATTTAATAATCTCTACCTCCTTTCTAATTGTGGGCAAGTTGAAAAATTCACGTTAACATGTTTAGTCAAGGTACCTTCTCAATGATGCTGTATTTGACTTGGGTTTTTGGTCATGGTACTTGCTCACTGATTGAGTATTTGACTTGTGATTTTTAATCATGGTACTTTTTCAATGATGTTTGGTTATAAGTACCTTTTACTTTGTTACTAACCGTGTGAGAGTCTACCCTGAGCTGTTGCCAAGGTAGGCTGCGTCGTTCGTTTTCTTGTTCTTGTGCGTGGAATTTTCCATTGCACAACACTGGCTCCAGCTTGTCTGGAGTGCAATAACTCAGTAATTACTTATTCTATCAAGCTGAAACTTTCACAAAGTGTTTAATTCAATTAGTGCTCGGTGTTACGATTGTGCGGGCAGTGGTGAACTCGAGTTTCTGGTGTTAGTGGTGTCTTGGTGTTCTCCGCTGCTGACTGTTGCCTGGTAAGTGTTGTAGCTTTTAAGTAGTATACCTCACTACCCAGCTAGCGATCCGTAAAGTCTCACCAGCCTAGGCGTAGGTTAACCTCGCCGATGGCCGCAACCAACCTTCCCGTCGGTCCTTCTCAGGGCCACGAAATCCCACCTGGCGTTTGGCGCAACCTTTACCTACCGAAACCGAGACAGTGTCTGCTGGGACGAGTTCCATGGACACTGAGGAGTGGCAAACTGTGAGTAGCCGGAAACGGCGAAACAGTGGTGACTCCGCGGGGTCCGGGCGGTCTTCCCAGCTGGGTCCTGCCACGGATAGACCCGCTACGGCCACCTCACCACCTACCCCGCCCCGGCGGTTGCCGCCTCTGATCTTTGACCGGCCTACTGACTGGGATAAGGTCATGCGGCGACTTCACCGGGCCGCTCCTGCGAATACCCTGACTGCAGTTTGTCAGGGTGGCCGCTCCGTCAGAATTGAGACCACGACCATCGACAGTTTCCGGCTCGCCCAGAAACTGCTGACTGATCGTGGTATCCCTTACTACACCTACGCCCTGCCGGAGGAGAGGGAACTCAAGGTCGAGATCATCGGCATCCCCGCCGATGTTCCCGAGCCTACAATCTCGCACGCCCTTGAACTTTTGGGCTTTACTGTCAGCTCTGTGACTCCTCTCTTCTCCCCCGGCAGACGCATTCCCAGAAATGCCTTCCATGTGAAAATCCTCAAGGTAGGGAATTTCCAAGCCATTTACCAAGTAGACTCTCTCTTTTACCTCCGGGTAAAAGTTTCAGCTTTCGAGTCCCGACCCGGACCCAAGCAGTGCTACAACTGCCAGCAGTACGGGCACAGCAGTATCTATTGTCACTACCCGACACGCTGCATTCGTTGTGGTGAAGGTCATCACAAGGGCGATTGTCCTCGTGAACGTACCGCCACTGCCACGTGTGCAAACTGTCGTGAACCTCACCCGCCAAGCTCTCGCCAGTGCAAACACTATCATGACGCCCTAAAGCGTATCACCAAGGCCCAAAAGCCTATCCCACCTGCCCCCAAGAAACCCTCAGCCCCTGCATCTGCCGCCCCGGCGGCCCCAGTTCCGGCTACCTCGTCTGCGCCTGCAGCCGCCGTAGTCCCCCCGACCTGTCCAGCGCCTGCCGGAGCGCTCCGTTACGCGGCAGCCGCCGCCTCTGATGCATCTTTCCCTCCTTTGGCCTCGTTGCGAAAGCAACCCGCGCCAAAGAAGAAAAAGTCATCGACCACCATCCTCACGCAGCACAAGCCCGCTGCAACTAGGTCCGCATCTGCCCAAACTCCCAAAGAGCCTCAGCAGCCTACAACTACACCTCGGCCCGATAATGGTATCATGTATCGAGTGCCCCCGCCCACGTCGCAGGCGCTATCGACGGAGGAAGGGTCCTCGGACAATCCATCTCCTTAGAGGGGAGACCCATCAACTGGACTGAGACGGTGAAGTACCTAGGTGTTCGGCTTGATCGGCACTTAAACTTCAACGCCCACGTGACCTCAACCCTCAACTTGGCTCGTGGCGTCAGAGCCAAACTATCACCTATGCTTTCGCGGAACAGCTGCCTGGCTGTCCGTACCAAACTTACATTGTATCTACTGTTCCTCCGAACAGAACTCACTTATGCGGCACCCGCCTGGTGGCCTCTCCTGTCGGCCACCAACAGGCATAGGCTGACTACATTTCAGAACTGGACACTACGCTCACTCACGGGGTCCCCGTGGTATGTGCGAAATACCGCCATACATCGGGGTCTCCGTGTTCCCACCTTAGAGGTCTTCGTCTGGTCCCTGGCAACGAATTTGTTCGCCAAGGCAGGCGAGTCCTCTTATCCGCACCTCCGAAGGCTTAACAGCATGGAGAATGCACCGCCCCCTCGCCGCGTCAGGCGCCCTAGGGCACTGCTAGACGACCCCCCCTAAGTTCATCACATGAACCCCCAGAAACGAATCCCCCAACCTTCTGGAAATCTGCACCGATCACCATCAATCACTACCTGCGCCTGCCGAAACTGTAGTCAATCATGCTGTGGCAGATTGAATGGATAGATTTATTGCCAGCATCGGCTTTGCTGATTTGGCAGGGCCTTGATCCGGGACATGGGCTCTCGCGAGGTTGTGCAAATGCCTTCCTTGCGAAAGCCGACTGCCCCGGTGATAAGTTCCGTCGACTCGGCCGCTGCCTTCGGGCAGACGAGCCTCTTGTATTCGCCAGCGCATCTCTGAGTTTCCGTGGGCTATGTCCCGGAGACCAATGAGACGCGACCAGGCGTTGCGATTGGCTGAAGCCATAATAACAACTAAGATCCCCGTCAGCACCTGCTTTGTTGATTTGGCAGGTAATGACCTGAGACATGAGCTCCCGCGAGGTTGTGCAAGTGCCTTCCTTGCGAAAGCTGGCTGTCTCGGTGACATTACCCACCATTTCGGCCGACGCCCTAGGGCGCTCGAGCTTCTTGTCCTCGCCAGTCCGTCACCACGTTCCCAAAGGTTAGCCTGAGGGGACCATGGTGTCGCGCCTTGGCCGGACATTTGGCTGAAGCTAAAGCATCAGCTTGCCACCGTGGTGGCCATGTTAATTTATCATGGACCCGCGGACTGCACCATAACATCCTTGAGCAGAGCAAACGACCGCGCTGAACTGTTGGCACCTGGCGTTCATCAGGCTTAGGCCTGGACAACGCATACAAATTAGGGCGCAAGACGCCCGTGCATCCATCCATCCATCCATCCATACTAACCGTGTCAGTTACCTCGTAGGTATTGTTTTTATTGTCTCTGGTTATCGTGAAAGGCCCTGTATATAAGAGTAGCAATTTCCTCGTTATGCCTTGTATAGCACTGGGCAATTCTCTATTTTTAACTAACACCTTTTCTCCTACCTCATATTTAATTGCCTTGGGCTGTGATTTGACATATGTTTTCCGCTGCTGTTCCGTTTTTTCTAACACCTTGTTATAAAATTTTGCACTTCCAAATTGGTATGCGGGTTCGTCGGGAAAATTAATAATTTCTTTTATCTCTCGTGGTGGGGGTCTTTCGAACATAACTGTGTATGGCGACACCTCGATGGTATTGTGATATGAGAAATTGAGAAAATCCTCGGTAGATGCTACGTATTCATGCCATTTTTTCTGCTCATTATGGCAGTATGTTCTCAGTAACCGTCCTACCTCCCTTAACACTCTCTCGGCTGGGTTACTATTCGGGTGATATACAGACGTCTTGTACGTTTTTATTCCGTGTTCTCCCAGGTTTTCCTTCCAAAGTTTTCCCCTAAACTGGGTACCGTGGTCCGTAATTATAGAATACGGTCGGCCTACCTCCATTATATATCGCTCTATAATGATGTCTATTATTTTCCTGGTCGTTCCCCTAGTTATTGGGTATAGCTTTGTATATTTGCTAAAGTGGTCGAAGATGATTACGATAAATTTATATCGGTGTCTCCCACCGCTGCATGGAAATGGTCCGCAGATATCGAGAAATACCTTTTCCAATTTTTCGGTGGTTGATATGGGTATCATGACCCCTTCTTTTCTCTCGTTATCACACTTTACTTTTTGACAAATATCGCACGACCGTATCGCCAGTTGCACTTTCTTATTCATCCCTTTGATGTATGTTTGCTCTTCCAATGCCTTCCTTACTTTGAGGGCACCCATATGTCCATACCTATCGTGATAGTCGATTATTAGCGGTCTCTCTATCGCTGGTGGAATCACTAATTTCCAATTCTCTTGGTGCGGGGTATTCCTTATAAACAAAGTGTCGTTGTGTATACAGTAAAATCTGTTTATGACCTCATCGCCTTCCTGTACCCTTTTTCTAATATCCCCTAATCTTGGATCGGCCTCTTGTTGTGACTTTATATCGTTTAAAATATTTTTTAAATCTTCCCTGCTCTTAATAACATGGTATACTTTTGCTAATTGTTCCTTTTCGCCGTAGAAGGTTTGGTCTGGTATATTGACGCGAGATAGGACGTCGGCTGCTACATTCTGTTTGCCGGGTATATATTCCCATGTGATATTATATTCTTGCAAGGCCAAAACCCATCTCGTCAGCCTTCCGTGGTTCAGCTTACAATGCTTTAAAAATGATATAGATTTGTGGTCGCTTCTAACTGTTATGGGGTACCCTAATATATATGTCCTAAATTTACCGCATGCGAAAACTACACTCAACAATTCTTTTTCGGTAGTATTGTAGTTTCGTTCGCAACTGTTCAGCACGCGGCTAGCAAAGCTAATTACTAAATGGTTACCGTCCTGATCTTCCTGATATAGGGCTGCACCTAAACTCACGTTACTGGCATCGCAGTTTAGAAAAAATGGTTTTGTAAAGTCGGGATGATGCAACATTACTGTTTCTAAAAACTTTTCCTTTATGAGATTGAGCACTCCATCTTGCTCTGGTCCCCAAGTCCATTTGTCTTTAGCTGATAACTGCTTTTGGAACCTGGCAGTTAGTTCTGAGTAATTGGACCGAAACTTTCTGTAATAGTTACAGATTCCTAAAAATGACTCCAGCTGTTTCCTGTTCTTTGGGGTGGGGAACTTCTGTATGGCCTCTACCTTCTCTTTGGATGGAGTAATCCCTTGTTCTGTTAAATTAAAGCCTAAAAATTTCACCTCATTTGCAATGAATTGGGACTTGTCTAATTTGAGGGTGGTATTATTCTCTGATAATTTCTCTAGCACCTGTTCAACCCTATTACAATGGTCATCCCAATTCGCTGAAGTTACCAGTAGGTCGTCGACGTATACTGTCGTAAACTTCAGTACTTCCTGCCCCAATATTCTGTCCATTATCTTTACAAACACCACCACAGAATTTATTAAGCCAAAAGGTAACCGCTTAAACTGATAGTTTCTGCCCTCGAATATGAATGCCATATATTTCCTACTATCAGGGTGGAGTTCTACCTGCCAGTAACCGCATACCGTATCCCATGAGCTTATATATTTGGTTCCGTGAAACTTTTTCAATATCTCCTCTATCTCCCCAGGTGATGTGCGGTCGTTAACAATCATTTTGTTGATCTCCCTAGCATCGAGACATATACGTACCTTTCCGTTCTTTTTTGGCACCGCTATGATTGGGCTGGTAAAGGGCGAATGACTATACTCGATTATGTCGTCCTCTATCATCCTGTTTAATTCTTCCCTGACTTCGTTCTTTAGCGAGTAGGCGATCGGGTACGATTTCCTGTTAAATTCCACCGGAGTTTTGAATTTTATGGTGCATTGATAATCTCTGGCTTTACCTGGAGCGTTCAAGAATATGTGTTTATAATTGTTGTATACCTTGATTAATTATTCCGCCTGTGTTTCGCTGATCAGGCCCCTTGCTTTCGTCCTTTGGAAATCCCGTATTTCTTCTAATTTTTCTAACCACAACTCTGGGTTTTCCTCCAGATATAAAGGCTTGTTTATTGGATGATCGGCACAATAATAATGGTTCACTATCGCTTGATAAGGTGTGTTGTCTGTACCATTTCCTTGGACATCGATTAAATTATTGGTCCAAATTCCCTTATTAGTTTTTAAAGTTATCACCTTACCTTCCAAATCTATTACTGCATTATATGGCCTAAGTATATCGCAGCCTATTAGGATACTCATGGGTAAATTATTCGCCACTAATAACCCTATTGGTATCGTTACCCCATTACTAGTCATCTCTAATGACACCTGTTTCTTTATTGATTTATTTTGCCTCCCCGTTGCTCCGACTAAAATGATGTTATTTATAGGCAGAGTGGGTACTGGTAAATTACTATTTTGTTTGATCCTCTCTAACTCAACACTATCGATAAGTGATACATTTGACCCCGTGTCAATGAGTAATATTGCTTCTATGCCATTGATATTTGCTTTGATCTGCACGATACTATTATTCCCTTGGTTACTATTTTTAACGACATTGTCACCCTCTTCTAATAACTCCTCTCTAATATCCTTAAGATAATTATTTATTCTTAATATCATAGTCCCGTCTTTGTCCTGTCTATGTTCGTAACTAGTCACCCCATAATATTGGTTCAGTGAAGGGCGGTTTTCCTTTTCCACTGCCGCGTTTAGTTTAAATGAGCCACGGTCTCATTGGCCCGGTCTCCCGGAACATTGGGTTGCTGACCCGTCTGTGTTTCCTGCCTGACCTCGGGATTACCATTAATAGGTTGGCTATTCGTCATGTTACCCTGGCTACCTGGCGCCTGTTGTGGGTAAAACATGTAAGTGGGTACATTGGGTGGATATGGCCGTCGGTTATTGGCCATTGTATAATTTACCTGGGGCCTATATTCGTGATTTCTCCTATCGCCTCCTCCTTGGTCTCCCCTGTTACGATAACTATTGCGTTGACCATAATTATTTCCCCTATAGTTATTTCCGCGATAACTATTTCCCTGGTGGTAGTTTCTACCGTAATTATTCCCGGTGTAATTACCTCTGTTTGGTCCCGGATAGTTGCGGTTATTTGGACCCTGAGTGTTATCACTTCGGCCATTTGGTGGGGTATTATTATTCTGATTATTTGTATTCAGGTTGTTACCGTTTCCACCTCAATTCCGGTTTGGCCCGTTATTGTTGTTATTGTATTCTACCTTACGATTGTGGGGTTGGTAATCCTGGAACCTTCCAGTGGATTCACAATTTTCTAATAATTTGGCTAGATCGGCTATTTTACTGAGCTGTTGGTATAATTGGGCAGCTTTGATACCATAACTGTAATGTCCAGCTAATTGCCTTACCAAACATTCTTCCGGGATCGGCGGTATCAACTTCCGTGCTAAACATACCTTTCCTAGGAAATAAGACGTCGGGGACTGTCCATTGGACGCGTCGTATTTGCCATAGAATATGTCCATTCTTACCCTGTTTTGTGCAGTCTCCGACCAGTACTTCTCCTTGAACTGGCGTTTAAACTCTGCTAAATTCGTGATTTCGGGTCGTACCGCTATCCACCAGTTATCCCTAGTGTTTTTAAGCGTCTCGTCAAGCATCTCTCTTATCCTGTCCCACCTTGTTTCTCTATTTCTCCCAATAAACTCCTCCATTCTTTCTAAAAATTCCATTGGGTTTCGTCGATAGTTTTGGAAGTTGATTACTTCCCTGTTTTCACCATGACACGTATGAGTATTTACTATAGGTGTGTCTCTCAGCGCCTCTAATCTTTCCTGCAGGTTCTTCTCTCTCCGGTCTATTTCCAGTATGCTATTTTTGTTAGTTTTTATTTGTTCGTCCAGCCTGTTAGCGATGTCATATGTTCTCTGCATCCTCTCGCTAACGTCTTTCTGGACTTCTCCCACCTCCTGCATGATGGCGTCTTGGTTCTGCCTTACCATGTTTTCAAGATTTCTAACATCTTGTTTGGTCTCTACTGTTTGTTCCTCTATATTTTCGAAACGTGTATTGTTTCCCTCCTGTAATCTTTCCAACTGTTTCTCCATGTTTTCGACCTTCCTGTCACTATCGATTTTATTATCATTGATCGTTTTGTTTACTGTTTCGTACTTTATGCTAATTTCTTTTTTCAGGGACTCTATACTTTTTTATTCTCCTCCTGAAATATCTCCAGTTTTTTCCCATTGTCATCTATTTTCTCGGTTATATCCTTCCTTAAAGATTCTATGTTTTTGTCTAATTTCTCCTTATTTCTGTTCATATTTTCTTCCATCCTTTGGAACATTTGTTCATTACTTTTTTTAGTATTTTCGTTCATATCCTCCTTCAAGGATTTGATTATTTCCTCCTTATCTTCCTGTCTCTCTTTTCTCAGCGTTTGGAACATCATCGTTATTACGTTCGCGTCAACGCTCTCTCTTATTTTTTCTGGTTCGGGTTTCTCTGTTTGTTCTACCATTTGTATGGGTTCTTCTCCCGTTTGTTCTTCTAATTCGTCTGCCGTTTGTACCGGTCTTTCCATTTCTAGTGTGGGCGGTTCTAATTCCGTTTCCTCCATTTGTACTGCCTCTCCGTCTTCCACACTTAACTCGGGTTCCACATTCTTCTTCACCTTTTTTCCCTTAGGTTGCGGCATTTTGAACTGTTGGTAGTTGCCGGGCTTGTTCCGTCTTTTCAAGCCTCACTAGTTGGGCTGCCAATTTATAACAAAAGAAAAGCTTGTTGTGGGGTGTCGTGTTCCTTCTTTAACAGCCTCACGTTGGAGTCGTCAATTTATAACAAAAGAAAAAGTGTGTTGTAATTGTGTTGTAAAATGTCGGGCGTTACCTCCGCGCACTTTTTGTTACTTACTGTTGACTGGATCCTCTGCGGTGATGTAGTCCTGTAACACAACTTAATACTATGTTTTTTGTGGGCGCCACTTGGAATCGTTTGTTCCAAGAATAAAATGTGATTGTTAAAGAAATTAAAATTTTTTAAATCTTACTTCTATGAAAAATATAAACAAGTCAGTTTAGCTTGAAAAAATCAGGTAAGTTTAATGATTCTTCAAAAAACAAACAAATCGTCTGAAGGACTAACATTCATATAAAAATTATAAAATTGCAGAGTTACTAAAGAAAAGATTTTACCAAGTTATTATTATTATTATTATTGACAATTTTATTTATCCAATCAAGTATCGGCTAGTATTTTCAATGTTTTACTCAGTTGAATTGCATGAGTTTAATACGTGAAAAAATCTTTACTCTCAGGACGTGACTCCTTTGAACTACCAAGACATATCAATAAGATGCCTTACAAGAAAAATTAAGTGATTTGAAGGTGTGTGTGGCATGTGTAGTACAACTGTGTGATAAATGTAACCAGGTAAAAAA
Source organism: Magicicada septendecula (assembly GCA_034769895.1). Lineage (NCBI taxonomy): Eukaryota > Metazoa > Arthropoda > Insecta > Hemiptera > Cicadidae > Magicicada > Magicicada septendecula. The sequence continues at coordinate 302,927,677 of CM068371.1, forward strand.
ATGACTTTAATTTTGGTAACTCACGTTCCAATGGTTAATTAATCTCGCACTGGACACTCCTCTCGGGTAGTTTTTCAATCTCGCCTCTTCACGTGTGCACTGAATCTATTTCAAGTCAAAATTGCGATCATTTACTATTTCCGCACTTTTTGTGAAAACGTTGGCAGTAGATTATCGTTCAAACCCCGCCAATACACATCAGCTGCTCCGCGTTGATTCAAAATTTGGCCGCCATAGCGCTGATTCCCATGCAGTATCGAGAAAGGCTTTGTGTGTGTATGTTTACGTTAAGGGAATTATTGTCAAGTTAGTCAGTCTATGCGAACACAGCAGAATTGGTTCTCTATTTAAAGTTTTGGTCCCTCCTGGGCCGTTGACGTTCTGGCTGCGTGATTTCTATTAAAATTTGCCGTGCTGCTGCTCTATTTCAGCAACACATTGGCGTAGATTCTTGTTGAGGTTAAGTCAGTCTGTTTGTCAATGTACGGGAAAAGCCTTTCTTCGTCTTGTCGATTTCTTGCCTCTCGGTTTCGCCTTAGCTGCGTTGATCAGTGTCGTGGGTGATGCATCTGTTCTGGAGTTCAAGTTTCAAGTGTTTTTGGGTCGAAATTGGTCTCTCTTTTATACTAATTCAGGCTGATTGTTTTCATGAACTTCCGGTATATTTGTGTAAAAATTCCTTCTAGATTGTTCGAGAATAAACGAAATAGAACATCATGGAACAAAATTCATTTCCGTCGAAGCTTTTAGAACAAATTTCTTATTCTTCATACTAAGGATATTTCAAAAATTACTCTGGTATTTATCAAACAGTTTTACATTAGTACTCACAATTTGTATGCCATTATTACATTTAAATTCTCTGTTTTCAACTGACTCTAGTGATACTAATTATGATTGGTTTTTAATTAAATTAAGTCTAATAAGTAACACAATATACAACTCTCACCTTGGGTTGTTGTCATTAAAATTCAATTTTTTTAGAACAAAAATTGTTGTGGAACTATTATGTCTCTTCCACAATCTGAACATACAACATTACTATCTTCCTATAACAAAACAAACAAATTTTAACATATATAATACCTAGATAATTACAATTTTACCTGGCCTCTGTCCATGGCCTAGGTTTTTGTTAATGTTATAACACAATAATTAGTCTCTTTCTTTAACATATGTAGTATTTCACTAGTGTACACTCAGAGTTTATTATATTGTCTGTCTTTTGTGATACCTGGTTACTCTTTACATACATTATTTTTATTACAGGATGACATAGCATCATTGATTGGTCTTGAGATGCCCTTTTTCATGGTGTGACAAATCTCACTCTTATAAGTTAAATTCTTTTATAATTGACTTTATTTTCAACTGAGTTTGTTCGTTTTTAAGGTATACTGAAGTATTGTACCATTCTATTTTATTTTTGTTAGCATTTTGTAAATATTTAGCCAGATATGATTATTTTTGTACTGGTTGATTGGCTCCAGCCATACATGGTATAGGTAAATATTTTGCCAACTTGACTATTACAATGTTAAAGTTAGTCAAATATATTAGTATAGTCGCTTTATATCATATTTCAACTTTCTAATGCAATTTGGTTGCATTTTGGCAACATTAAATCCATAAATTATACAATATTATATGCCTACCACATGTTTTTAGTTAATACTGTTTTTGGCTATTTTGACTGACTTTTATTCATTTGACAGCTTTCTTTATTTAAGATAAATTGTTCATTCTTGGATTTCGTTGTCCATGACGTGTCCGTTACTTAACTAAATATCACTATAATATTGACGACTCGGAACACAAAGTTTTTTATAAGTAAAAACGTAAAGTTTTACCTTACAGCCTAAACCGGCTTTCACCTATAGAAGGCTTCATCAGATGCTGTCGTTAGTAGCGCTGCTCGTCTTGTTGTTGGCGACGAGAAAGTGTTTCGAAAGATTGAAGCTGTGTGTGTGTGGTGAGATGTGTTCGAATAATGCGTGCGATTTGAATTGTGTCTGTTCGTTTAGGATGTCGTTTTTATTTGTTTTTGTGTGTTTGTATATTTCTAATTGTTCTAGAGTGTCTAGTTTTCGGCCTTTTGTGTGTACGTGTAGTATGTTCATGTTATTGTCGATGTTTTTATATGTGTGGTTTGCTTCAATGAGGTGGTTTGCGAAGGTAGATTCTGTAGTGGTGTGGAGTGCTTTTGTGTGTTCAATGTATCTCTGTTTGAAGCTACGTCCTGTCTGGCCTATGTAGAATTTACTGCAATTTGAACAATTTAGTTTATATAAACCGGGTAGATCGAATTTGTTTTGTGCTTTGGGCATGCGTTTTTATAGTGTGTGTTCTGTTTTGTTAGTAGTTTTGTAAGCGATTCTGTATCCTGCTTTTTTGAATTTGTGGGCAATTTTTTCTGTTTGTTTGTTGATGTATGTTAGTGTTATGAATTTGTTGTTTTCTGTCTTTGTCTGTTGTTTGTTTTGTGTTTTGTGTAGGAGTTTACTGACTATTGTTCTGTCATAACCGTTAGATTCTGCTAGATATTTTATCGTGTTTAGTTCGTCTTTGTAGTCTATTTCATCTAAGGGGATGTTGTTAAGTCTATGTATCATGGTTCTAAAAGCAGCTAGTTTGTGTTGTATTGGGTGATTGGAGGTGTTGTGTATTAGAGTGTCAGTTGTAGTTGGTTTTCTGTATATACTGAATTTGTGCCTGTGTTCTAGTTTTGTGATGGAGAGGTCTAAGAAGTTTATGGTATTGTTGTGTTCGTATTCGGCAGTGAAGGTTATGTTTTTATGTATTTTGTTTATGTGCGTTAGTAACTGTTCACATTGTCTTTTGTTTCCCCTGTATAGTATTAGAATGTCATCAACGTATCTGTGCCAATATAGTATTTTATGTGAGTGTCTGTCATTGTTTGTGAGTATTTTTGTTTTTTCTAAGTGTTGGAGGAAGACTTCTGCTAGAATGCTGGATATGGGGGAGCCCATGGGTAGGCCGTCGTTCTGTGTGTAGTATTTATTGTTATAAGTAAAGTAGTTTTGTTTTGTGATAATGTTCAGAGTTTCTGTTATTTCATTGATAAGTTCGTCTGGTGTGTTGTTCTGTTTGAGTTTGTTTTGTAGGATGGTGATTGTTTCAGAGATGGGGATGTTTGTGTACAGGTTTTTAATGTCAAAGGAGGCTAATGTGGCGTTATGGGGGATGTGTATGTCTTTTATTTTTGTTACTAGGTCAGTGTTGTTTTTTACTGCAATGTTGTTGTCTATTTGTGTGTGTTGTCTAATAATTTTGTCTAGATATTTTGCCAGTTTGTGTGCAGGGGCATTACGGTAGTTGATAATGGGGCGGATCGGAATGTCTTCTTTATGGATTTTGGGAAGCGCTTGGAGTGTAGGTGCTGATGGTCGGATTTGTTTCATGTAGGGCTTTTGTTTATGTGTCATAATGTGTTTGGCTTTGTTGACTATTTGTTTTACTGAGTTTTGGTATCTGTCGGTGGGGTCGTGTTTTAGTTCTGTGATGTTGTTCTGTTCTATGAAGTCTTGTACTTTTTTGTGTAGGTTGTCTGTGGGGATAATTACAGTCGTGTTGCCTTTGTCAGCTTTTACAAATGTGATGTTGTGTTTGTGTGCCTTTTCCCTCAGTTTGATGGCTGTGTGTATTTCTGAGTTGTGGTTGTTGTTGTCTGGTGTCTTATGTACTCCTATTGTGTTGTTTATATTATGTCTTAATGTGTCTTGATGTTCTGGTGCTGTGTTTTGTATATTTGTTTCTGTGTCAATTATGAGCTTTGTTAGTGTTTGGTTGTTATGTTTGTAATGTATGTTATGTTTTAGACCTTTATCAAGGAGTGTTTGTTCATTTTTTGTGAGTGTGACGTTCGTGAGGTTTACTGTACGTGGGTAGAATTTGTGCGAGGGAATTATATCTGTTTTGATTGGTGTCAGGTTTTTTATTTTTCTGTCGTGTTTTGTCTGTATGATATGTATTTGTTTTTTTGTCCATTCATTTGTGTGGTGTATTAGTTCAGTCATGTAATTGTGTCCGTATGTGTTGGCGATATGTAGGTGTAGTGTTAATGCTTTGCGGTTAAGAGCGTCTTTTTTCTTATATAGTTGTTTAATTGATTCTTTTATGTATGTTCTTTGTGCGATGTTTTATGTTATTCGGGCGGCCTGGTTGTTATGTTTAATTTTGATTTGGGCATATTTAGGTGTTAGTGAATTGTTTATGCATGTTTTGTTGAAATTTATGTGAGCTACAATCTTTCTAACCTTCAAAGTTGTGAACTTGTACGCTTGGACGTTGGCTCGTCTTGCTGAGTTAAATTCTTGGATTTCGTTGTCCATGACGTGTCCGTTACTTAACTAAATATCACTATAATATTGACGACTCGGAACACAAAGTTTTTTATAAGTAAAAACGTAAAGTTTTACCTTACAGCCTAAACCGGCTTTCACCTATAGAAGGCTTCATCAGAGGCTGTCGTTAGTAGCGCTGCTCGTCTTGTTGTTGGCGACGAGAAAGTGTTTCGAAAGATTGAAGCTGTGTGTGTGTGGTGAGATGTGTTCGAATAATGTGTGCGATTTGAATTGTGTCTGTTCGTTTAGGATGTCGTTTTTATTTGTTTTTGTGTGTTTGTATATTTCTAATTGTTCTAGAGTGTCTAGTTTTCGGCCTTTTGTGTGTACGTGTAGTATGTTCATGTTATTGTCGATGTTTTTATATGTGTGGTTTGCTTCAATGAGGTGGTTTGCGAAGGTAGATTCTGTAGTGGTGTGGAGTGCTTTTGTGTGTTCAATGTATCTCTGTTTGAAGCTACGTCCTGTCTGGCCTATGTAGAATTTACTGCAATTTGAATAATTTAGTTTATATACACCGGGTAGATCGAATTTGTTTTGTGCTTTGGGCATGCGTTTTGATAGTGTGTGTTCTGTTTTGTTAGTAGTTTTGTAAGCGATTCTGTATCCTGCTTTTTTGAATTTGTGGGCAATTTTTAAAGGTCTAAAACATAACATACATTACAAACATAACAACCAAACACTAACAAAGCTCATAATTGACACAGAAACAAATATACAAAACACAGCACCAGAACATCAAGACACATTAAGACATAATATAAACAACATAATAGGAGTACATAAGACACCAGACAACAACAACCACAACTCAGAAATACACACAGCCATCAAACTGAGGGAAAAGGCACACAAACACAACATCACATTTGTAAAAGCTGACAAAGGCAACACGACTGTAATTATCCCCACAGACAACCTACACAAAAAAGTACAAGACTTCATAGAATAGAACAACATCACAGAACTAAAACACGACCCCACCGACAGATACCAAAACTCAGTAAAACAAATAGTCAACAAAGCCAAACACATTATGACACATAAACAAAAGCCCTACATGAAACAAATCCTACCATCAGCACCTACACTCCAAGCGCTTCCCAAAATCCATAAAGAAGACATTCCGATCCGCCCCATTATCAACTACCGTAATGCCCCTGCACACAAACTGGCAAAATATCTAGACAAAATTATTAGACAACACACACAAATAGACAACAACATTGCAGTAAAAAACAACACTGACCTAGTAACAAAAATAAAAGACATACACATCCCCCATAATGCCACATTAGCCTCCTTTGACATTAAAAACCTGTACACAAACATCCCCATCTCTGAAACAATCACCATCCTACAAAACAAACTCAAACAGAACAACACACCAGACGAACTTATCAATGAAATAACAGAAACTCTGAACATTATCACAAAACAAAACTACTTTACTTATAACAATAAATACTACACACAGAACGACGGCCTACCCATGGGCTCCCCCATATCCAGCATTCTAGCAGAAGTCTTCCTCCAACACTTAGAAAAAACAAAAATACTCACAAACAATGACAGACACTCACATAAAATACTATATTGGCACAGATACGTTGATGACATTCTAATACTATACAGGGGAAACAAAAGACAATGTGAACAGTTACTAACGCACATAAACAAAATACATAAAAACATAACCTTCACTGCCGAATACGAACACAACAATACCATAAACTTCTTAGACCTCTCCATCACAAAACTAGAACACAGGCACAAATTCAGTATATACAGAAAACCAACTACAACTGACACTCTAATACACAACACCTCCAATCACCCAATACAACACAAACTAGCTGCTTTTAGAACCATGATACATAGACTTAACAACATCCCCTTAGATGAAATAGACTACAAAGACGAACTAAACACGATAAAATATCTAGCAGAATCTAACGGTTATGACAGAACAATAGTCAGTAAACTCCTACACAAAACACAAAACAAACAACAGACAAAGACAGAAAACAACAAATTCATAACACTAACATACATCAACAAACAAACAGAAAAAATTGCCCACAAATTCAAAAAAGCAGGATACAGAATCGCTTACAAAACTACTAACAAAACAGAACACACACTATCAAAACGCATGCCCAAAGCACAAAACAAATTCGATCTACCCGGTTTATATAAACTAAATTGTTCAAATTGCAGTAAATTCTACATAGGCCAGACAGGACGTAGCTTCAAACAGAGATACATTGAACACACAAAAGCACTCCACACCACTACAGAATCTACCTTCGCAAACCACCTCATTGAAGCAAACCACACATATAAAAACATCGACAATAACATGAACATACTACACGTACACACAAAAGGCCGAAAACTAGACACTCTAGAACAATTAGAAATATACAAACACACAAAAACAAATAAAAACGACATCCTAAACGAACAGACACAATTCAAATCGCACGCATTATTCGAACACATCTCACCACACACACACAGCTTCAATCTTTCGAAACACTTTCTCGTCGCCAACAACAAGACGAGCAGCGCTACTAACGACAGCATCTGATGAAGCCTTCTATAGGTGAAAGCCGGTTTAGGCTGTAAGGTAAAACTTTACGTTTTTACTTATAAAAAACTTTGTGTTCCGAGTCGTCAATATTATAGTGATATTTATAAATTGTTCACTTTTGTCTGCTTGACAATTACATATAGTTTTTATTTCAATCTGATAATAATTAATTTTTTTCATGAAATCTGGGTGTTTGGTCTCAAATCCAACACATTAATATTTTTTGTCATAACAAATATATAATTTTTATTTTAACTTAGATTCTTTCTAATAATGTATTTAAGTCATTTAATACATTTATTTTATTTACATTACATAATATAATAATGGATCATGCCCATTCATTCACAAAAAATAGTTCTTAATACTCTATTCAGAGTTATAAAACTTAATAATTAATGACTTCGTTTTGGTTGATTCTGACATTATTCGTCTCTCTTATAGTGTCTTATGGTTTTTTCACTGTTATTCACTTTAATAATATATATGGGGTTTGTGTCTTAGTCACAGTCTGGTCGTTTTTCATGTTAGTAGAAATAATTATTAGACAATATTACATAAATTTTTTAGGACTACTTGGGTTTGATACTGTTCACCTCACTTTCCTCTTATGATAATTGCTATGTAAATGGTTTCCTTTATGGAACGTTCTGTGACGTTACACTATGTATGTATTTTGATGTGTCTGTTGCAGGAACAGGATTTTAGCTATGTTTAAGATTTATATGTGTATTGTTAATAATGATTATTTCATGCATATAAATGTTTAATGTGTTTTAACATAAAATATTTAATACAAATTACTAGCACACCACATTGTTTTTTAGTAACGTCATTACGGACGAAGAAGCGTCTACATTTGATCGCTCACTTAATTATTTAAATTTGTTCATTTAATTATTTAAATGTGGCATAGAATTTTATTGTTTTGATGAAGATTTGCAAGTGCTCTTAAATTAATGTTATGACATGAATAAGAATGAAATATGATTTTAATAAACGTAAGTTAGAATGGATTCGTTAGTATTCTGTTGATTTATGTAAAAACCTGACTCACAACTTAACCTTTCATTGAACAGTATCTATACTTTATAATTCAAGTTAACGATTATCAAATAAATTATTCAGAAAGATACACAGAGTAGAAGTTTGGAAGACAGTTAAGGTAAGAAGTAATTTCATATGTAACAAGTTTGAGTGTGAGTAATTAACTAACTCTAATTCAATTCATACAATTATTTATTATTTAAAGGAATGAATTTGTTAACGTTGTGTATGGCAGTTCAACACATGGCATTAACTATATCGTATATGATTACCCAAACTCAGAGTTAGATACACTTTGATCACGACTCTATTAAAGAGATAATTCAATTAGTTTACACAATGAAAGTACTACAATAAAATAACAATGGATATATGAAAGCAATAAAATCAACACATCATTAACTCTAGGAGATTCAACATAGTTCGTACTGATATCACCTTTATAAACACAAATATATTTATAATTGGATTAATCAAGTTATCCAATAATTAACATAATCATTATCATTGTATATGGCATCCAACTACGGGGCTAGATACATGTAAATACGACAAAGTTCGTACCGGCAACACTTTCATAATTACAGATCAATTTTTATATAATTAATGAATTAATTAATTTATGCAAATAAATTTACATAAATATTAACATCGTATATGGCTTCCCAACGAGGGGCAGTGGAAAATCAATTCTAGTAAAACAAATATAATTAATTAATATATGCAAATAAATTTGCATACAGATTAATTATTATTATTGTAAGGCTTACACAGCCGGTGTCATTTAGATTAAAACTAACTCCCAGGCTGTTTGGTTGTGGTCCAAGGTTTCTGACAAAACCAGACGTTTTGGCAGCACCACTAACTGTCATCTTCAGTGGAAGAAATGAGTCAATGCTAACGTACTATAGTGGTATGTAGTCACACACTAACGCGAACAGTCAGTGCATTAGGACTACAGTACAAATGGTTAGGACCAAATGTCACGATATGGTAATATGTAGTCACAAAAATTTATAAGTAGAAGTAGTGTTCATGGGACATCTCCAGCCTTAACCACAATACTGTGGTCCTAACGTACTACACCCCACGTTAGTACTGACTCATTTCTTCCACTGAAGATGGCAGCCAGTGTACTACGGAAATGTCTGGTTTTGTTGGAAATCTTGGACTACGGCCAAACAGCCCAGGAGTTAGTTTTAATCTAAATTAAGACAGAATATTTTGAAGTCAGCACTTTTCCAAATTTTTCAACCCATGTACTGAATGTTGTGGAGTGAAAATTGATGGACATTGGCTAAGGATAGGGAAGGCTGGAGGAAAATCCTGAGGGAAGCTGAGGCCCACGGTGGGCTGCAGAGCTATTGATGATGATGATGATCATGATGATGATGATGATACTAAATGTTGGTTTATTCAAAAACATCAAGACACAAAGAACGTATAAAATTATATGTGAAGAATCCTGAATTTCTCATTTGTCCTGTAGAAAACAGGGAGTCAAACATTCAAACTAGTATCACCCCGCCCCTTGAGCAGCTCCTACTAGTTACGCCTCTGGGTGGAAAGTTTTGGGGTCCAGAAGAAGTACAAATCTGGCTGAAAGACGTAGAAGATAACCTTATATAAAAAATGATTCTAACCAGCTACTGCAGAGGAATGTTTGTGAAAAAATAGTTGCAGATGAACTGTAATGGTCGCCAGGTCTCCAGCACCAAATCATAAATCACAGTTAATTTAAAAGTTTGTTTTTCTCAATATATTTTCTAATTTTCAAGTTCCAAGTGAACACTAAATATTTGTATAATTCAAAATTTATTTTAGGATTTCCAATGAATATTATGGTAGGGAGAATAGTTTGTTCATATGGCTGGAGCAATATCACCAAAACTTTCTTCTAAGAGTCAGTAGACACAATGCATGTGGAACTTCTATCATTAGTATTGTAGACACTCTTTTTGTTTAGAAGCTGAATTAATGACTTCAGTACAGATAAAAGTATTACAACTTACACACTTACAATTTATTTATAAATTTCAACTTACAAATTTTGGAGGTTAATTCCATATTTACAGCAAAGAAACAAATACACTATTTTTAGTTATCTTATGTTTTTGAAACAATTAAAGGTTGTCTTAAACAATGATTGTACATCAGATTCAAATAGTTATAAACATATTAAAAGGGCTGGTTACTTACTCTCAAGTCGTGGTCATACAATGTATTTCAACTGTGACAGGCATTAGGTAAAGTTAAATCTTTAATATTGTAAAATATAATTATTTCACTAACGACTCGGAAACAAAGTTTTTTATGGGTAATCGGAACACTTTACATTTTTACCCATAAAAAACTTTGTGTTCAGAGTCGTTAGTGAAATAATTATATTTAGTTACATAACGGACACGTAATGGACAACGAAATCCAAGTATTTAATATTGTTTCTTCATGTCACCCTGTCAACCATATCCAAATTCATGGTATCATAATTGTCTTGTTAGACATAATGTCAACACATCCTGTCACAATCTAAGATTTGATATTTTGAAAAAGCTTTTTAATATGAACACTGCTGGTTATACATTTTTAATTTTAGAAGGAAAAGTGATCTGTTGTTTGTTAAAATGTCCCATACATTTAAAATGTTCTAGAATCTAATAATTGATGTCCTAAGTGCACTAAGATTTTGTAATGAGCATTAATACTTTCCTAGTTTTATAAAAATTCTCTAGGATCTTGGATTTTGGAACATTTATCTTCAGGTAAAAACGTTTTTAATTCTGTGTTAAAAAATAATATGGTACTATTTTCAAAGAGAATTTTCAGATAGGCTTGTTTTATGTAAATCATATTTTTAAACTTAAACTTGCTTTCATAGTGATCAGACACAAATGGTTAGATTTGGTTATGTTAGCAGGCCTACTGGTCAGCTGCTAGACTAGTGGAATTTACAGAATTACAGAGACCTTTATAATGTACAGATAAGACACTAAAGCATCAGTATTATGTCATTTTTAATAGTTTGAAATCATAAGTAGTAGTATGCTTCAGAGAAGTGGGAAAATTAAAGATCAGAATATGTAGGGACTTATTTAGTCAAACCAAAACGTGTCCTTTGCTTAACTAAGAACAAATACACAACAGAAGGTGGGGAACGTGTGAAGGGTGTAAATACTCTTGCTGGAAAGAACAAAAAAACTAAAATGAATCAACGATAAAGAAACACTATAATACTCAAATAATATGAACATCATTGCTGGGAAGTAATTGGTGGTAGTCAGAAGTGACATATGAAGCACAATCCCCTATGGTTTGGAAACAGTGATGCTAAGAGCAAAATAATCCCTAGAAACTTTTGAGATATGACACTGTGTATACACAGTGAAAGTAAACTTGAGCTAAAAACACCAACCAAAAGAGTAAGAGAGTAACTATTATTGGAAACATATAGTTACAATGTATAGAACATGATAGTAAAAACAAACAGTTCTTGTAAACATGTTAGATGGCATGGTACAGGCTAATAAAAGCATTAAGAATACATTGGTTGGATTCTGTGAAACTAGTTATAGTATAAGAATATAAGAAAGCATAACAGCCAGATCAGATTAAAGTAGAAAAAGCACTAATTACCTATTTAAAAATTGTCTGTTTAAATTATTATGATAATAAAAAAAATAATAATAATCATTAATTACTATGATATTAAAATTTATTATTATAATAAATTATAATTAAATCATTTATAAACGATTCTAATTAGGCCACAGAACGATGTAAGATACTCTAATTTTTAATTCTGTTAATTAAGCTGTCAAGTGACATCTCCTGCCATTGTGAGAAGCCTCGCAGGATAGGGACAGGGCTGGAGTGGCTGACACAGACTACTTCCTAACCTTCCAACAGGTAGTTTACACAATAGTGTCGCATACATAGTCCCTTAATATCTGGCTATATTTATGGCTGGTAATTCTTTTTGATAAAAATAATGTAAACTGTGCATGTTTGTCTAAAATGAACATGTGTAAATGATGAATCTGATAATAACATGCTACGGTAGCACCACACTTCCCGCTACTGGGCCCCGGAAGTGTTCAGCAGACACACAAATAACATAATATAATATCTAAGTACATCAAAATGCTTAAGACACCTTTCCTGTGTTACAACTTATTTCTCAAGTGTTTATATAATTAATATAATTCTGTAAAGGGAGGAGGTGCGAGTAAAAGAAATTGTTGAAAGCATCAATCTGTGAGCTGAGTCGGATGCGACCCGTCTATTTCAAAAACATTACGAGCCTCTAAATTTATCTAATTATGTGCCAGTCAGCAACGGTCAGTACTGAGTTAATTTCTTTTTGAAAAACTGAATATAGAAAATGTTAAATGCTAAATATGGGGGTGTCGCATAAATCGATGCTAGTTTACAAAATGGTGTACAGTGTATACGCTGTGATCTATTTATAAATTTCTAACACTGTTATCTATCGCAAAAGTTTATAAAATTGTTTCTGACACTTATGACGAGTAACTAGTTTGTCTCGCTTTTGCTTCGTGATTATGCAGCAACTAGCACCGTAAGTTATTAGGTAAAAATGTTACTTGGCAATCCAGATAAATCCTTTTTTTGCGACCTGCTGTATCTGGTCGCTACGGCCGTGAGTTCCTCCGTACCTGGTCTGAACCACTGCTATGTCTGTGCTGGAAGATCGTGTAAAACTGTACGAAGTTTGTGTTCTCGTGTCTTCTGTCCGGAACGTTGAACCAAGTTTTAAACTGAAAGTTTTCACATGTTTTAGTACACTTTATACCCACATCGTTCGACTAACACGCACGCATGCATTCATACATTGCGTGTTACAATTTACAATATTACAAAATAACATTACAAGGTTATGACTTTAAATTACATATATAACGAGTACTGACACTCAACCTTACATATCTTACGTCTTTTCATCAAGTTGACTCACAGAAATTTAAATTTAGGCGAGGCTGACCTTTACAGACAAGATACATCTTGGTTGGTTACGGATAACAATCTTTTTACATCTATTACAAGTTTTCTTTTTTGTTACAAACGTAATACACAAAATTATTAGCTACTAGCATTGATTTACGATAGCTCAAAAACAATCATAGTTACCTTGGTTATTGAGGCTCCCATACTTGACGAAAGTCCAGCGACGGGCCGCTCAGCTCACAGCGTTTGATGGGAGACTGACGAGATTTAACAAAACATGCGATAGGGTTGGTAAAGGGGAGGGCGTGACGTCAGGGCGTCGGGCAAGGTACAATTCGCGGATTGTTGCATTCGGCGGGAGACGAATGATTGCAACAGACAAGCGTCGGGTGCTGGAGCGACGGTTGTCCACGGTTTAATTCGTCAAAATTAATCGGTACGGTCAGTGTAACCAAACAGAGTCGAGTCAGGGGAAACCCGTAGCTTATGTACGTAAATGAGAAAATTCAGATACTAGCGCGGCACTAGCCGCCATCTGGAAACAACTCAAAGGGCTACCTTCCGTCACCTTAGAAGCGCTGCCTGCGTGCAGCAACGCTTCCTCCCTGAAAGTGAACGACGAGGGGGTGATCAGTCCCCGCGCCGCTCACCAGGCAAGGCGACCGAAAGCGAGGTTACAGTATAATATTTTGATGAGCATGGAACATGTGTGCCGTGTTTTGGGAAAAACGCGGCGGTGTTCCTTTATATAGCGGAATAATTAAAATTTACGTATTTACTACACGAGGGGTCACGTAAAACTTTACGTACGATTAGTGGACTTTGTCGCTATGAATTATCTCCCTGCCGGCCGACCCGTGCGCGCTCTAGGTTTGATGTTCTGTACCGTTTTTTTTTTCAGTAGCCGGTTCCGCCAGTTCAACTTTTGCTTTCAGCGTATTAACGCCTGGCGTCCGGCTGACAGAGTAGATGTAAAAGTTTTTCGTCTTCTAGCTGCTTCTATGGATAAGTAGAAGTCTACGTGACCTCCGGTAAGTGTGTTAACATATACAAATTAATTATTCATAAAAACAAATTGTATTTATTTGATATTAACTCAGATGCAGTGCGATAGGTTTTGCAGGGATTGATCACCACGTGGCTGGCACCAGGTTAAAATTTGTTTTATGTATGTTTTAATTTTAACGCTGGTTAACCGATATTAGCAGTAATAATATAATAATGTGTTATAATAATGTAGTAATAATCATACTCAATTCATTAAACCAGAATGGGGCGAAGTCAGTTATTTTTCTGAAATCAGTGTACCTCACGGACTTGTTAAAGTTTGCTAATTCCTGTAAGGGGGAGTTAAGTGCTTCATGAAAACTTGTGCATAACTATTAATTGAAATGATTATTATTATGGAATGACGGTATTTGCATATATTATATATTAGAATATTTAAAAGGGTTATTTTGAAGCGAGTTATTAGATTCAATGGTGTTCTATACTTAGTGAATTTTCGGAGTTTATAAACTGGGCAGGCCATGCAATGTCAGCTGGTAAATGTGGTAGTGTGGTTTATTAAACTTGCTTCAGAAGGAAGGCCGAACAACTGCCTCCGATGATGTAGATTCAAACATTTCCGTCAGCTGTCAGCCGGAATGGACAGACAAAATACACCCAACCGGACCCTCTACCTACACGCTGCTAACCAGGTGAAATTTAAGCTTATTAAACCAAAATGTTGTGGCCGATAAACTCTTTTGAGACACTTGTGCAGACGCTCCAGATTGGAGAATTATTTCCGGACAATGGGGATTATATATATTACTTTGTAATTTTTGTAAGGCTTACGCCTCATGAATATATCAATGTCTATCTCCTTCTGAGAATTGTAAACTCGGCCAGGGTCATCCATCACCCGGGTCGAGGGGGACTTTTCTGTAAAAAGGGTCGGCACTAAATTGTTTCTGTCTTAAGCATGCATGGACGGATGTATCTGTCCACGTTGGGAAATTTTACGGTTAATTAATTTTTCAGTTAATGGGGGCTCATGTATTTTATTATTAATTTAAAGATCTGGGAGGTGTTTTAACATGTGGGCGACACCTGTTGGGGCCGTTCACTGCAGGACTGTATCATGTCAGATTTTGCTGGATCTCGCCCGGACGCATGACCATGCCTGGAGTCAAGTTTTTTTATGAACACTGTAAGCATGTTTCAGTACCTTAATGACCTAGATTATGTTTTGCGAAATTCAATTCCAGTGTTCAGCTAATTTTGTAAACTTTAAATTTTGCCATAGCCAGTTAAATATTGTCACAGTTTATATTTTGCCATAGTTTAAATTTTGTAACTGTTAACCTTTTATTGCTCACAATACCAATTAATTTATGTTAAAGAATACAAGACTAATCAGTATCAGTTATGAGTATTCATGGGTGGTCACGTTCCACTATTTTTTTTTATAAATTCTGGCAAGAAAAGAAAAGAAATGACAAATGCAGTTAGGCAACCGGGCATCCATGTTAACCTAGTGATGGCACTCTTATCATTATCATTAACGAGATCCAAAATTGTTAATTAAACATCTGCGTGGTATTTGTGCGCAGGCCACTATGCTTACTTAGAACATTTAGATCTACTTATTATCTAATTAGAATTTTTGGGGCCTGTCTACTCTGCTCTTTTGGGATATTAATTGAGGTTTTGGGGGTTTAGTTATTTATTAATTGAAAATTAAGGTGGGCCGGATACTTGGTCAGAATAAGGGGGGTTGAGGGTGTATGATGACAAAATATACGCTGCTAACCAGGTGAACATGTGATGTGCTACTTATATGTAAATCTCTTTCTATGTCAATGATATGTGTGTGTTGTGTCTTATGTGATTGTTACATTATTATACTTGAGTATGCATATGTGTATATATATATATATATATTATAACTCTACTTATATGCGTTATTGTTGTGTCGTGTTGTGTATGAGTACCTACCTGCTGTCCGATCTTGCGGATTCTTCCGGCTAGGGCGTGTGGATTTTGGATTTGAAGTTCGCAAGCTAGTAATCTCAAATTTATTGCAACAACACACAAAATAGGTTACTTTAAAGGGGGAGAGTTTTGTGAGACTGGTAGGCTTTATCGTACAACAATAAAACACTGTTATATGGGGTAATAAAACGTTGTTTATTACTCCAACAACACACAAGAAATAAATGGTTATTATATTATCAATTTCTTACAGTCTAAACAATGAATCAATGTTCTTCGATTGGTTAATAATTGAAAAGAAACTAAACTCGTTCTTTGGCGAGTTAATTGCAATTTAAATTTTAATTAATTAATTGATTTGATTTGATTAAATTTCTTTTACTAAATTGAATTTAAATGTTCATGAACCAAAATATAAAACTCTGAAGTTAATTAGAATAATTTTCCAAAATAAATTAGACGTGACAGTCTGGTTCACGTTATTTCATTTCTAGTGATTCGACTTCTGTTATACTGCAGTATGAACTAAGATTAGATTGTTAGTTGAGATTTGTATAGCGCTTTTATACTACTTCTATTTCTTATCTATAGCATACTAATGACTTACACTGCAATACAGATTATCACAATGAATTTATTCTTATTTACTAGAGTCTTTTATTTTTGTATGGCACCTTAATTATTTGAATTTACAATGTTTTTAAATGAAAAATAGGGTGTAAATACTCTTGCTGGAAAGAACAAAAAAACTAAAATGAATCAACGATAAAGAAACACTATAATACTCAAATAATATGAACATCATTGCTGGGAAGTAATTGGTGGTAGTCAGAAGTGACATATGAAGCACAATCCCCTATGGTTTGGAAACAGTGATGCTAAGAGCAAAATAATCCCTAGAAACTTTTGAGATATGACACTGTGTATACACAGTGAAAGTAAACTTGAGCTAAAAACACCAACCAAAAGAGTAAGAGAGTAACTATTATTGGAAACATATAGTTACAATGTATAGAACATGATAGTAAAAACAAACAGTTCTTGTAAACATGTTAGATGGCATGGTACAGGCTAATAAAAGCATTAAGAATACATTGGTTGGATTCTGTGAAACTAGTTATAGTATAAGAATATAAGAAAGCATAACAGCCAGATCAGATTAAAGTAGAAAAAGCACTAATTACCTATTTAAAAATTGTCTGTTTAAATTATTATGATAATAAAAAAAATAATAATAATCATTAATTACTATGATATTAAAATTTATTATTATAATAAATTATAATTAAATCATTTATAAACGATTCTAATTAGGCCACAGAACGATGTAAGATACTCTAATTTTTAATTCTGTTAATTAAGCTGTCAAGTGACATCTCCTGCCATTGTGAGAAGCCTCGCAGGATAGGGACAGGGCTGGAGTGGCTGACACAGACTACTTCCTAACCTTCCAACAGGTAGTTTACACAATAGTGTCGCATACATAGTCCCTTAATATCTGGCTATATTTATGGCTGGTAATTCTTTTTGATAAAAATAATGTAAACTGTGCATGTTTGTCTAAAATGAACATGTGTAAATGATGAATCTGATAATAACATGCTACGGTAGCACCACACTTCCCGCTACTGGGCCCCGGAAGTGTTCAGCAGACACACAAATAACATAATATAATATCTAAGTACATCAAAATGCTTAAGACACCTTTCCTGTGTTACAACTTATTTCTCAAGTGTTTATATAATTAATATAATTCTGTAAAGGGAGGAGGTGCGAGTAAAAGAAATTGTTGAAAGCATCAATCTGTGAGCTGAGTCGGATGCGACCCGTCTATTTCAAAAACATTACGAGCCTCTAAATTTATCTAATTATGTGCCAGTCAGCAACGGTCAGTACTGAGTTAATTTCTTTTTGAAAAACTGAATATAGAAAATGTTAAATGCTAAATATGGGGGTGTCGCATAAATCGATGCTAGTTTACAAAATGGTGTACAGTGTATACGCTGTGATCTATTTATAAATTTCTAACACTGTTATCTATCGCAAAAGTTTATAAAATTGTTTCTGACACTTATGACGAGTAACTAGTTTGTCTCGCTTTTGCTTCGTGATTATGCAGCAACTAGCACCGTAAGTTATTAGGTAAAAATGTTACTTGGCAATCCAGATAAATCCTTTTTTTGCGACCTGCTGTATCTGGTCGCTACGGCCGTGAGTTCCTCCGTACCTGGTCTGAACCACTGCTATGTCTGTGCTGGAAGATCGTGTAAAACTGTACGAAGTTTGTGTTCTCGTGTCTTCTGTCCGGAACGTTGAACCAAGTTTTAAACTGAAAGTTTTCACATGTTTTAGTACACTTTATACCCACATCGTTCGACTAACACGCACGCATGCATTCATACATTGCGTGTTACAATTTACAATATTACAAAATAACATTACAAGGTTATGACTTTAAATTACATATATAACGAGTACTGACACTCAACCTTACATATCTTAGGTCTTTTCATCAAGTTGACTCACAGAAATTTAAATTTAGGCGAGGCTGACCTTTACAGACAAGATACATCTTGGTTGGTTACGGATAACAATCTTTTTACATCTATTACAAGTTTTCTTTTTTGTTACAAACGTAATACACAAAATTATTAGCTACTAGCATTGATTTACGATAGCTCAAAAACAATCATAGTTACCTTGGTTATTGAGGCTCCCATACTTGACGAAAGTCCAGCGACGGGCCGCTCAGCTCACAGCGTTTGATGGGAGACTGACGAGATTTAACAAAACATGCGATAGGGTTGGTAAAGGGGAGGGCGTGACGTCAGGGCGTCGGGCAAGGTACAATTCGCGGATTGTTGCATTCGGCGGGAGACGAATGATTGCAACAGACAAGCGTCGGGTGCTGGAGCGACGGTTGTCCACGGTTTAATTCGTCAAAATTAATCGGTACGGTCAGTGTAACCAAACAGAGTCGAGTCAGGGGAAACCCGTAGCTTATGTACGTAAATGAGAAAATTCAGATACTAGCGCGGCACTAGCCGCCATCTGGAAACAACTCAAAGGGCTACCTTCCGTCACCTTAGAAGCGCTGCCTGCGTGCAGCAACGCTTCCTCCCTGAAAGTGAACGACGAGGGGGTGATCAGTCCCCGCGCCGCTCACCAGGCAAGGCGACCGAAAGCGAGGTTACAGTATAATATTTTGATGAGCATGGAACATGTGTGCCGTGTTTTGGGAAAAACGCGGCGGTGTTCCTTTATATAGCGGAATAATTAAAATTTACGTATTTACTACACGAGGGGTCACGTAAAACTTTACGTACGATTAGTGGACTTTGTCGCTATGAATTATCTCCCTGCCGGCCGACCCGTGCGCGCTCTAGGTTTGATGTTCTGTACCGTTTTTTTTTTCAGTAGCCGGTTCCGCCAGTTCAACTTTTGCTTTCAGCGTATTAACGCCTGGCGTCCGGCTGACAGAGTAGATGTAAAAGTTTTTCGTCTTCTAGCTGCTTCTATGGATAAGTAGAAGTCTACGTGACCTCCGGTAAGTGTGTTAACATATACAAATTAATTATTCATAAAAACAAATTGTATTTATTTGATATTAACTCAGATGCAGTGCGATAGGTTTTGCAGGGATTGATCACCACGTGGCTGGCACCAGGTTAAAATTTGTTTTATGTATGTTTTAATTTTAACGCTGGTTAACCGATATTAGCAGTAATAATATAATAATGTGTTATAATAATGTAGTAATAATCATACTCAATTCATTAAACCAGAATGGGGCGAAGTCAGTTATTTTTCTGAAATCAGTGTACCTCACGGACTTGTTAAAGTTTGCTAATTCCTGTAAGGGGGAGTTAAGTGCTTCATGAAAACTTGTGCATAACTATTAATTGAAATGATTATTATTATGGAATGACGGTATTTGCATATATTATATATTAGAATATTTAAAAGGGTTATTTTGAAGCGAGTTATTAGATTCAATGGTGTTCTATACTTAGTGAATTTTCGGAGTTTATAAACTGGGCAGGCCATGCAATGTCAGCTGGTAAATGTGGTAGTGTGGTTTATTAAACTTGCTTCAGAAGGAAGGCCGAACAACTGCCTCCGATGATGTAGATTCAAACATTTCCGTCAGCTGTCAGCCGGAATGGACAGACAAAATACACCCAACCGGACCCTCTACCTACACGCTGCTAACCAGGTGAAATTTAAGCTTATTAAACCAAAATGTTGTGGCCGATAAACTCTTTTGAGACACTTGTGCAGACGCTCCAGATTGGAGAATTATTTCCGGACAATGGGGATTATATATATTACTTTGTAATTTTTGTAAGGCTTACGCCTCATGAATATATCAATGTCTATCTCCTTCTGAGAATTGTAAACTCGGCCAGGGTCATCCATCACCCGGGTCGAGGGGGACTTTTCTGTAAAAAGGGTCGGCACTAAATTGTTTCTGTCTTAAGCATGCATGGACGGATGTATCTGTCCACGTTGGGAAATTTTACGGTTAATTAATTTTTCAGTTAATGGGGGCTCATGTATTTTATTATTAATTTAAAGATCTGGGAGGTGTTTTAACATGTGGGCGACACCTGTTGGGGCCGTTCACTGCAGGACTGTATCATGTCAGATTTTGCTGGATCTCGCCCGGACGCATGACCATGCCTGGAGTCAAGTTTTTTTATGAACACTGTAAGCATGTTTCAGTACCTTAATGACCTAGATTATGTTTTGCGAAATTCAATTCCAGTGTTCAGCTAATTTTGTAAACTTTAAATTTTGCCATAGCCAGTTAAATATTGTCACAGTTTATATTTTGCCATAGTTTAAATTTTGTAACTGTTAACCTTTTATTGCTCACAATACCAATTAATTTATGTTAAAGAATACAAGACTAATCAGTATCAGTTATGAGTATTCATGGGTGGTCACGTTCCACTATTTTTTTTTATAAATTCTGGCAAGAAAAGAAAAGAAATGACAAATGCAGTTAGGCAACCGGGCATCCATGTTAACCTAGTGATGGCACTCTTATCATTATCATTAACGAGATCCAAAATTGTTAATTAAACATCTGCGTGGTATTTGTGCGCAGGCCACTATGCTTACTTAGAACATTTAGATCTACTTATTATCTAATTAGAATTTTTGGGGCCTGTCTACTCTGCTCTTTTGGGATATTAATTGAGGTTTTGGGGGTTTAGTTATTTATTAATTGAAAATTAAGGTGGGCCGGATACTTGGTCAGAATAAGGGGGGTTGAGGGTGTATGATGACAAAATATACGCTGCTAACCAGGTGAACATGTGATGTGCTACTTATATGTAAATCTCTTTCTATGTCAATGATATGTGTGTGTTGTGTCTTATGTGATTGTTACATTATTATACTTGAGTATGCATATGTGTATATATATATATATATATTATAACTCTACTTATATGCGTTATTGTTGTGTCGTGTTGTGTATGAGTACCTACCTGCTGTCCGATCTTGCGGATTCTTCCGGCTAGGGCGTGTGGATTTTGGATTTGAAGTTCGCAAGCTAGTAATCTCAAATTTATTGCAACAACACACAAAATAGGTTACTTTAAAGGGGGAGAGTTTTGTGAGACTGGTAGGCTTTATCGTACAACAATAAAACACTGTTATATGGGGTAATAAAACGTTGTTTATTACTCCAACAACACACAAGAAATAAATGGTTATTATATTATCAATTTCTTACAGTCTAAACAATGAATCAATGTTTTTCGATTGGTTAATAATTGAAAAGAAACTAAACTCGTTCTTTGGCGAGTTAATTGCAATTTAAATTTTAATTAATTAATTGATTTGATTTGATTAAATTTCTTTTACTAAATTGAATTTAAATGTTCATGAACCAAAATATAAAACTCTGAAGTTAATTAGAATAATTTTCCAAAATAAATTAGACGTGACAGTCTGGTTCACGTTATTTCATTTCTAGTGATTCGACTTCTCTTATACTGCAGTATGAACTAAGATTAGATTGTTAGTTGAGATTTGTATAGCGCTTTTATACTACTTCTATTTCTTATCTATAGCATACTAATGACTTACACTGCAATACAGATTATCACAATGAATTTATTCTTATTTACTAGAGTCTTTTATTTTTGTATGGCACCTTAATTATTTGAATTTACAATGTTTTTAAATGAAAAATAGAAAATTTAATGTTGAAAAATAAATAAGTGGATTTTGCTTTCCTGTTATTGAAGAGGATGTCGTTCCGATTTCCCCTCGTCGATTCGAGTCCTTCGCTAGAGAAAGTAATCTGCTTAGAGCTGCTGGATTCGGTCGTGGAGTTCAAAATTTCGGCAACACTCTGCTTCCTTGCAGTGTGTGAATATTTTAACGTCTGCGGCTCTCTGCTGGAACTGGCTCCTGTCCCTCGTCGATTCGCACGTCGCACGTCTGTGTGTGTGTGTGTGTGTGTGTGTGTGTGTGCTTCGTTCGAGTGGTAGCTCTGCTCGTCAGTTGTTCACCAATGATTTAGACGGCATCTCTGCTGTATTCTTGAAGTCTGGTCCTGAAGTCTGGTGGATCTCTTGCGTGCTTATGACTAACTGGTAGTACACAATAAGCTTGGTTGATGTACTGAAGAGTATCTCGCCTTTACGCCACAATTACGAGCTATACAGTTGATCTGTGTCTAGTGTGTTCGTAATTGTGTGTGTGTTGACCACGTAGAGTCTTCTGTTTGATCTTCACCACTATGGTTACTAGACGATCGAAGAATTACGTCTTTACTTCGTGAGTACTGGCAGAAGAGTGATGTTTCAGCCTGAAAACACCACGCTGGTTGGGGTTCGCGTCAAGTGATTTGATTGGCTGACACACTCTCCCTACTACATAAAATTTGAATTCCCTTGGTCCGTGAGAATGAAGTCAGGTTTCTCACAGACGGAGAATTGTTATTATTTTTAATATTACTATTATTATCGGCGGAACCAATTTGTCGGTCCGGATTTCCTGTGCTTATTTAATTTTGCAATAACTTGGTTGCAAACCAAGTTGTGTGAAATCTAAAATATACAATCTGTCAGAAATTATTATCTTCATAACATACTAAAATCTCATTAATGTAACTCTATTTTTACAGAAGTTACTCAATTATATTTAATTAACTCTTTCATTTGTTAATTATATTGTGTAAAATTTGCACACGTCATTATTAATATTTCGGTAAACATTTTGGCTATCTTGGATTTCGCCTTAATTCATTAGTTTCCGAGATATTAATAATTAACAGATTGGGTGTGGCCGCTCCTTGTACAGCGAGCTGATTACATAATGACCACGTGTGCGTCGCTTTACTAAGCATTATTTTCAACGCTCTACATTCAAATGGAGTTTTGACTGTTATAATTTATTTAAATATGCTTTCAGTATGTGGGCAACATATAACCCCAAATAATTAATATTTGGTGCTGTTATATATTCCCACACCCGTTTTAAAAAAAAAATGAATGTAATAATTACAGTTATTTTTTTTTTCTTAATCATTACACACATATTCTGTAATCACTATACTTATTACTTATACATTGTATTACTTATTCAAAAGAAAAACATACATGTGTGTTAATGTTATTCCATTATATACAACTTAACTCTAAATACATTTACTAATGATATT
Organism: Magicicada septendecula; assembly: GCA_034769895.1. Taxonomy (NCBI): domain Eukaryota; kingdom Metazoa; phylum Arthropoda; class Insecta; order Hemiptera; family Cicadidae; genus Magicicada; species Magicicada septendecula. The sequence goes on from CM068371.1 coordinate 302,951,312, forward strand.
ATATTTGCAATTTATTGTGTATTAATGTTTTTATAACGGTTAATAGCTAACTGCAGCGGTTAAAAGGTTTGTTTGTAAACAGTGGCACGCGTGCAAAGGAATTTGTGACTCTGTCTTGTTTACAACTGTTATCGCCTGCCGCGCGGCTAATTGCTTGACCTACTTTCAAACGTGAGGTCGGCAGTTACCGCGTGTGTCTTAACTATTTCCTGCTGTGCGTTTGTTTTGTTGTACACGCTCGTTATTTACCGCGTTATAAATGCATTATTATTAATACACAAGCTATCTACAATTATTATTAATATTATAAAACACAAGTTATTTATTTTAATTTTACTTATTATAATACAATTACATTATCTTTTAACTGTAATATTTTGTAACCATTTTTACGAACGGTTCGACAGTATTTCGTTAACCATCAGTCATTTTCGTCACCGGATTCGTCGTCCACGTCTTCCCACGCTGACTGTGTGAGAACGTCGTCGTCACTTTCCTGTTGCACCGGACGTACAATTGTCGGAGCACATTGTTGTATTGTGTTAACGGCCAACCACGGTTCCGTACCTTCCGGTTGAAATACTTTGTCAACTGGCGTACAAATTTCTGTAGAAAAATCACTTTTCTTAAATCTAACATTTTTCTTATTTTTACCTATTTTATTGTGATACATTTTAGCATGATTTATGGCGCTTCCACCCTGGAGGCGCCCGTTTCCAAGTTTTTTGGAAACTTACGATTCTTTTTCCTCTCATTGGGGTCTTTATTACTTGGAGTATCGCTGTCTTGCTCTATTGTATCAGTTCTAGCTATCTCAACCGTTTGCATAGTTCTAATCGGGGCCCCGTCGTTACCCTTATATTGGCCTTTCGGTCTACCAATATTTTGTTTGCCTTTGTATTCAAAGGTCTTATCTGGGGGTTTTGACGATGTCTGGGGTGGAGTAGAACTAGTACTCGGTCTCTGATCAGGTTGCTGATGGTACTGTACCCGTGTATTCTGCTCTTCGTTATTTCGGCGAAAATCAGGATTATAACGCCACCCACCAAAATCAAAAACCGTCTCACTTTGGGACACTAGAATGAGGAGTTCATCAACCGTGCGAATACCCTGCGTAAACACAGCTACTCTAATGTTATGATTAAAGTGATAGGCAAGTTTCGTGACTATGTCAATCTCCGAAAATGCTGGGGTTAAATGCTTGGCACGTTCGACCTGCTGGATTATATAATTTTCCGCGGTAATACCCATTTCCTATCAAATCTTCCATATTCCAGTTCATTGCGCAGAAGTCTTTGGGTATGCGAGTTCCAGTACCGGCTTTCAAATTTTTGTTTGAACTCCGCGTATGTGGACACTCTATCGCGTACAATGTTATACCACTTACGCGCCGAATCACGCATCACGTTAACTACCCACTGTATTTTGTCTTGATCTTCTAGTCGGGAACCTACTCTAGCCATTTCACTCTCTCACGCTAATAAAAATTCAATAGGGTTTTCGTTATTTTCCCCCGTAAAATACACGCGATTTTTCTCGTCAACAGGACCTTGTACCAAAATATTAGGAGCAGATCTCCTCCGTACCTCCTGTCGTACTTTCAAAATCTCGTCGTTTAACGTTTGTAAGACACTCTCTTTATTAGAGTCAATGTTAGATCGCGTCTCTACAATTGAAGCGTCTAATCTATCTACTCGTCGTTGCGTTTCGGTCACGTCGGCCTGTATCTTTACCTCGAGATTTTCGGCCTTTTTTGAGACGTCTTGCGTTTGCTTCTCGCAGCGGCTTATATGGTCCTTGAACCGGCCCTCCATACGTGTTACTTGTTCAATAAACGATTTTTGCATAGTGGTCTCAAAAACCTTAAACCGTTCATTGATTTTAGTATCAACCGTATTTACTTTTTCACCGATTTCAGCTACTTTCACAGTTAACTCGTTTATGCTTTAGTCTATTTTCGCGGTGGTTGCTTTATTACATTGTATAATTTCCGTATTTATGTCAGCGTTGCTAATTTCTAATGCTTCGGTTAGACTAACTTTTTGTGCTTCGATTTTAGACGTTAATTCTGCGATACTGAGCTCAGCTTTGGCTGCGCTCTGTTCAAACTTCGCGTCTATTTTAGCGGTTAATTCGGCATTTGTTTTCTCAAATTTCGCGTTCATATTTTCGTTCATTTGTTGTATTTGTTTAAGTATTTTATCCATATCCATTTTAAATACACAACAATTTCAAATATAAACAATTTAAAATACACAGAACAGTTTCAAATACACAAAATAATTTCACTGTTGTACGAACACCAGTCACAAAACTCTTTGGGGAATGTTCAGTTGGACGCCAGCTGTTTTAAGAAGTAAAACAGCAAAGTTAGTTTTACACGTGAAAATTAAATTTATATTTAATGAATTTAATTTTGTCGAGCCCCACGAGATTGGAGCGCCATATGCAACTCTACTTCAAATGTGGCGTTTCAATCTCGATGTGATTTAATTAATTTAATTCAATCGCGCCCCACGTTCCGGGCAACATTTATAACTCTACTTATATGCGTTATTGTTGTGTCGTGTTGTGTATGAGTACCTACCTGCTGTCCGATCTTGCGGATTCTTCCGGCTAGGGCGTGTGGATTTTGGATTTGAAGTTCGCAAGCTAGTAATCTCAAATTTATTGCAACAACACACAAAATAGGTTACTTTAAAGGGGGAGAGTTTTGTGAGACTGGTAGGCTTTATCGTACAACAATAAAACACTGTTATATGGGGTAATAAAACGTTGTTTATTACTCCAACAACACACAAGAAATAAATGGTTATTATATTATCAATTTCTTACAGTCTAAACAATGAATCAATGTTTTTCGATTGGTTAATAATTGAAAAGAAACTAAACTCGTTCTTTGGCGAGTTAATTGCAATTTAAATTTTAATTAATTAATTGATTTGATTTGATTAAATTTCTTTTACTAAATTGAATTTAAATGTTCATGAACCAAAATATAAAACTCTGAAGTTAATTAGAATAATTTTCCAAAATAAATTAGACGTGACAGTCTGGTTCACGTTATTTCATTTCTAGTGATTCGACTTCTGTTATACTGCAGTATGAACTAAGATTAGATTGTTAGTTGAGATTTGTATAGCGCTTTTATACTACTTCTATTTCTTATCTATAGCATACTAATGACTTACACTGCAATACAGATTATCACAATGAATTTATTCTTATTTACTAGAGTCTTTTATTTTTGTATGGCACCTGAATTATCTGAATTTACAATGTTTTTAAATGAAAAATAGAAAATTTAATGTTGAAAAATAAATAAGTGGATTTTGCTTTCCTGTTATTGAAGAGGATGTCGTTCCGATTTTCCCTCGTCGATTCGAGTCCTTCGCTAGAGAAAGTAATCTGCTTAGAGATGCTGGATTCGGTCGTGGAGTTCAAAATTTCGGCAACACTCTGCTTCCTTGCTGTGTGTGAATATTTTAACGTCTGCGGCTCTCTGCTGGAACTGGCTCCTGTCCCTCGTCGATTCGCACGTCGCACGTCAGCGTGTGTGTGTGTGTGTGTGTGTGTGTGTGTGTGTGTGTGTGTGTGTGTGTGTGTGTGTGTGTGTGCTTCGTTCGAGTGGTAGCTCTGCTCGTCAGTTGTTCACCAATGATTTAGATGGCATCTCTGCTGTATTCTTGAAGTCTGGTCCTGAAGTCTGGTGGATCTCTTGCGTGCTTATGACTAACTGGTAGTACACAATAAGCTTGGTTGATGTACTGAAGAGTATCTCGCCTTTACGCCACAATTACGAGCTATACAGTTGATCTGTGTCTAGTGTGTTCGTAATTGTGTGTGTGTTGACCACGTAGAGTCTTCTGTTTGATCTTCACCACTATGGTTACTAGACGATCGAAGAATTACGTCTTTACTTCGTGAGTACTGGCAGAAGAGTGATGTTTCAGCCTAAAAACACCACGCTGGTCGGGGTTCGCGTCAAGTGATTTGATTGGCTGACACACTCTCCCTACTACATAAAATTTGAATTCCCTTGGTCCGTGAGAATGAAGTCAGGTTCCCACAGACGGAGAATTGTTATTATTTTTAATATTACTATTATTATCGGCGGAACCAATTTGTCGGTCCGGATTTCCTGTGCTTATTTAATTTTGCAATAACTTGGTTGCAAACCAAGTTGTGTGAAATCTAAAATATACAATCTGTCAGAAATTATTATCTTCATAACATACTAAAATCTCATTAATGTAACTCTATTTTTACAGAAGTTATTCAATTATATTTAATTAACTCTTTCATTTGTTAATTATATTGTGTAAAATTTGCACACGTCATTATTAATATTTCGGTAAACATTTTGGCTATCTTGGATTTCGCCTTAATTCATTAGTTTCCGAGATATTAATAATTAACAGATTGGGTGTGGCCGCTCCTTGTACAGCGAGCTGATTATATAATGACCACGTGTGCGTCGCTTTACTAAGCATTATTTTCAACGCCTACATTCAAATGGAGTTTTGACTGTTATAATTTATTTAAATATGCTTTTAGTATGCGGGCAACATATAACCCCAAATAATTAATATTTGGTGCTGTTATAATATATATTTATATCATGTTAGGGTTTGTATAATTACTGGGAGGGTCGAGACTGTGCGCCATTTCACATTATTATTATTCTTTATGCGCCATTCAACTATTTATTATTTATTCAATATTTATTTAGGATAATAATTTATTATTTATTATTCAACTATTTGGCGATGCATAGGTTAAGGGAATTATAATAACGATTAAGGGGTTTTGGAAGTGAGCTATTTTTAATTGTGAAATACTTAATTATATTGCTTTAAGGACGCATATATTGTATAAAAGCCGAACACAATAAATACTGTTATTGTTATCTTAGATCAGAGTTTCATTTGCAAGTCCCATCATACTGGACCGAGCACAATTTTGGCTTCTCTAGGCTCTTGCCTAGTCCTAAATAACTTGTGGCCTCTCTTTAAAAAAAATAAATAAATATAAAAAAAAGGAGTTTGTTATCTATAGATAAAAAGCATAAAAGGAAAGAGGGGTTACACATGTTCACGCCCGAACATGAGGACTGCGACTCAGTATGTGAGGGTACAACAGACTTGAGTTACAACAAGAGCCGAGAAAGGAGATTGGTCAAGAGCATCGACAACCAACCGCGCGACTGAGAGCGAGAGCTCAAACTGGAGAGGTCACTCACCTTAAAAGCGCTTTACGACCACAGCAACTTCTCTCTACAGCACACGGACGACAAGTTGGAGAGCACATCTCTCCCTCGTCCGATCGTGCGAGGTGAGATAAAGGGGGTAGGACGCACCATTACCTCTACCCGGGTACATGGTTAAACTGCGACAAAGGGGGCACGCCAGACTACATACACTGCAAAAAGGGGGGGTACGCCAGAATGCATTCACTGGCAAAAGTGGGGGTACGCCAGACTACATTCACTATATATATATAAATAATAAGTAATATAGGCGACTCCAGAAGGCTATGGAGGGTTGTTAATAATAGACTTGGTAGAAACTTAAAGGAAGATGGTTATATAAATTACATCTATGACAAAAATAAGCACAAAATTTTTGAACCAAATAAAATATGTAATATATTGAAATCATATTTTTGTAATGTAGGTTTCGAACTCAGCAAAAAAATCCAACCGCCTGATACAGAAATAAAGTTACCACATGTTAATCCTAAAACTATGTTTATTTGCCCCAACAACTATTAAAGAAATTGAAAATATTATTAAAAATTTGAAACTTAAAAATGGTGGTGTTGATAATATTAATACAAAAACAATTGTAATACTTGCCAACTTTATTTCGGAACCCTTGGCTCATATAGTCAATTTATGTATTGAGAAAGCTATTTGGCCAGATGCTCTAAAAAGAGCTGTTATTAAACCAATTCACAAAGGTAAAGATAAGCATTCTATCTTGTAACTTTTACAATTTAATTAATATTTATATTTATAGTTTACTTACATTCAACTTCATACTTACCGTTTAGCAATGATCTGGCCGGATCTCGTAGTGGAGGTAAACCCATTTCGTTCGACGAACTATGACAGCACATAAAACGAACTAAGGTTTTGAAAGAATTTTAACTCGCAATTTTGTGGAAGAGAAATTAGATTTTTCTTTAATTCGTCTGAATTATAGACATCACAAATCTTCGTGCGACATGTTACGCAATTAATATACCTTACTGACTATAGCTTACCTTATTTTTTTCTAAGACACAAACATAAAATGCAAACACAAATATACACAGAAAGCCGCCCAGCTTTGCCACACTCACATTTATACCAAACTAAAAACCCCTTAACATTTTATACAAATCAGAAGCCCCCTAACACATCTTCCTATAATAAAACTCCCGCATCGACCACGCGGTCATCGCGTCCGTACCAAGTCCCCGTTCAGGCGTCCGAAAGATCTGCGAAACTATTAACTCTTTTAAGCTCACTACTGCTTTTACAAGAACTGCTTTACTTTCATTACTGAAAATTAACAAGATTATACGAGCGTATTGAGCTCGCGTGTCGGCGCCGACACCGTCAGAGACGAACTGGGGCATGTGCTTTCTTTGAGTCGCGGGAAATGAGCAGTCACGGCCATCCGGTTTTAGTCGCCGTTGGTGATTAATTGCGGTGGCATAACCATTTTATGCATGGATTATAACTGGTATGTGTGTGTGTCCAGAGGCCGATATTGGCATCTGCTCTGCTGATGTCGCTCACAGTAGGCGGAGTTTGACGCTGTTTTCCGGTAGCCGGTCACTTGGAACTACTAACTTTTCGTCCCAGCGCCATGTTTGTCTCAACTGCGGTGTCTCTCACGGCGTCAGTGCCGATCCCCGCCCGGCTGAGTTGCATACGGGCGTCAAAACACATGCACAGAGTTCTTAGAATTTTGGGGGAGGTAAATTCTTCTGCCGTGTTACACCACTGAAATTGCGCGTCGCTTTTGTTCCAAAAGCTGTTTCTCAACCTCGTGCTGTTGCTTGGACAATAACGTTGCACAATACAATTACAGTTTTTACAAATTTATTATACCAGTCCGCCCGAAAACGAAATAAGTAAAAATATAATAATGCCCCAAACGGTTAAAAATAAAAACACCCAAAAATGACCCGCTACAATACCCCCTCGATGAGAATTCTGCTGTCCACGACAGAAGAAATCTCATCGATAACCCCGAAGAGGACCGGTGAGGAACTGGGGCCAACAACCCCCTGGTTCTTAATCTGCATGGGTACACGACCCCCCTGGCTCAGCGACCATGGACTCATCTGAACGAGATCACTGGACTTCTCCGTAAGAGATCCCAACACCGGGAAATCGATCAGACTCGCACCACAGCGCGCCTCGCCTTCTAACATACTACCCCCAAAAATCCTCAATCCCTGGCTAAAATCATTCCAGCTCCTCCGCCGATATGGATCCCCTTTTTGCAAGCTGGGCTGCCTTTGGCAAATACTGGGCTCACACACTCTCACGTTACATATTACCATAATACATTAAAAGTGGAAAATTTGCTTTTTAAAATTTATCAAAAATTTAGAAAAATCAAAATTCAAAAAAAATAATTGTTTATCAAAAAATTCTCTTCCTCTTTTTCTAATTTTTTGTTTCAACTGACTTAACCTAGACATTTCTAATAATATAAACACATCCTTACTCTAACATGAGAACCACTTATATTCTACCAATACAATGCAATACAATAAAATAAACATGGTTAATGCACACATAATAAAAGAATAATTATCTAACATATTCATTCGCTGGCAGGCGAAAAATCTTTTTTTTTTTTTTTCAAAAAAATTTAAAATTTTCAAAATGTTAAAATTCAAAAAAATTGAAATTTATTCATTAAAAAAATTTTATTAAATTTATTTATTAAACAACATTTATTAAAATTATTCAAATATTGGTTTGAATTAGTTAAACAAACAAATTAAAATTGGATTCCTACTATACGAGCTTAGTAGGTGTATGACCTCATCAGCTGATCGTAAATAGGTCAAGTCCAAAACCCTTGACCTACATATGTTATATATGATTTCTGAAAACACTGAACATCTGTAATATCCTAACTGGAAATACAAAACGTAATAACATACAACATTTAAAATAAACAAAAATATTAATATAAATAGTAAACAGATTGACATTTATATTATTTAAAACAAACAATTCTTGATTTTACATTATTTTCAAATTTTATCACAATTCTGTCACTGGTTGAAAAAATTAAACAATTGTATATTCTTTATCATGAATCTCTCTTTCTTTTCAACAATTTAACTTTAATACATTGTGGGTGATGTAAATTATTTATTCTCATTTTTCTGTATCAGATCTGTATGCATATATAAACTTTCTCCCTCTGACTCTAATATTAATCGACTTCAATTACCATGACACCCAACTCTGTCAAAATATCTACTAATCAGGACACTCTAAACCCCAACTTACCATTTAACACAATTCGCCGCCTTCTCCCCATATAAAATACTCTCTAACCCTTTGTATAGGATACGTGTTTCCCCTACCCAAAAAACTCAATTCCCTTATCTGGCGGCCCGGATTTTACCTAAGGCGGCCCCTTCCCCACTAAAATCTATTCCTATCCCGTCCCAACCCTTGTTGCGGACTCCTACATGACACTACCCCCTAATACAAAATTGCCATCCCCAAAAATCTCAATCTCATTACATTACTACAATTACACAAAATAACCTCATTAACTATAAACATAAATATATATCATTCAAAACTCTACATAAAGTCTCCATTACCCCTGTGTCAATATCAATACTACTTACCAACTCTGTTACATTACATTAACTCAAAAACAACATTACATCATATTCATCTATACATTTTAAATTCAACTTTTCATTCAATTTGGACAGGTCTACATGTCCCATAAAACATTTATCACCCATGAATTATCTTTTATTAATTGGCATAAATTATTGTTATTTTATTTCTCATATTCTTTTTATCTTTACTTCAAAATATCTGTAGTACCCTAAACATTAATTACTTGTAACATTTACAAACCAATGTACCAGTGACATGGTATTGCTGATCAGCTGATATCCTAACATGATAAAAACACATCTCAAAATTGAACAAATTACATGGAATATACATATTTATTTTTATTCATTCTCCCTTCTCACCTCATTGTTTCCCATTTCTCTGATTCTGATGCTTATGTTAACCTGCCAGACGATTTACTTATTGGCTTAAACACATACGCACATAATAAAATTACATATTCTTATCTAATAGACAACAATAAAATAATACACTTAAAATTATAGCATGAACACCTTAATTTACGAGTCTGAGCATATAATTATGTGGACAGAGCACAAGCATTTTTTGATTGAATTAAACTTTGAATAAGCAAAACTTTTACGTCATAAAATTTTAAATTCGTGACTCCTTTACGTCACCTCCCAGCCACACACACTATTTCAGATTATGGAGGACTGTCTCGCCCTTTCGCTTCCACAGAGACTGTATATTTTGGAGCAGGGTTTACCTCTCCGTGTCTCTGCTTCCGCTGTTAAGTTTAAATTGGTGAACATCATCATGTTCTGGTTAATAATCATGCACCCTTAAAACGGATCTACCACCTGGCTTTGCTGTTCCTCCTCGAACAGAGTGGCAGCCGCTGTTCCCTAGTTCCGGAGATTTCCTCTAATTGTCCCCCCATTAAATTTCAAATATATACCAATTTCAAGTCAGCTATGGTCAAGGGACTTGGTATGACCATAGCTGGCCGCTAGCCAAAACCACGGTTAGTGCTGGTAAGGCAGTAACCGCCCGAAAAGTCGAGGAAATCTAACTCTAATTTCACTGCCTGTTAAACATCAATATTTTTATGTGCGACACATTATTTAATATTGTGCGTAAAATTTTTTATCTACACGGATAAGGTGTGCCGCACATTTATCGCCAGTTTGGCCTCCGATGGAGGTAACACTCACTGTTACCCCCAACCCATTTTGCTACTTGTGAGAGCACAGGCCACCCCCACAGTAGCCACTTAATAACTAATTACAATTGAAAACTAATTAAAATTTTTTGTATACATTATCATATAATATTTGCATCAACAACCATTTAACCCATTCATAACCTTTTACCAATTGACTTTCTTAAAATTTTCAAAATTTATTATTAATAATTATTAAATATCACGTTTCATTTATTATTAAAATTTTTAATTATCATATTTATTCAACACAATGATTGCATTAAAATTTCACTATTGCATTAACACCTCAATCACACCTGTAAACATTTTTTATTATACATGATTATAAAATTTTCATACTTACACTCCATTTAACACGATATATCCACAAAACATAATCACTACCATCTCTGAAACATTTTACACAAAATTAGTTTAAAGTAAATAATTAATCATTCATTGCCAACTTTCCATCTCGTAAACTAAATTAAATTCATAAAAAATTAATTAATTAACATTCAAATAATCAATCAAAATATTTAAGCATCTCAAATTGTTTTAATTAAATTAATTGCCAAAAAATATAAATTATATAGTTATCGAAACAATCATCATTAATCAATTACTGTTTTCAAAATTAATTCTGATATTTATTTACTTGCAAATATTTCAATATTATTATCACAACAATCATCTTACATACACACATATGAATTCACTACATTTTATTTACAAACTCTTATTTATTGTTCAGTTTTTCCGCACTTCATTTGTCCCATTCTGCCATGTCACAAAACCATAAAACAAAATATTTATACTGTCTTTTATTGTTTTAATAGTTTAACCTCCATCGTTCCAAATCAACCTTGGTTCTACATAACATCGTTCAATTTTATCAGCACACAAATGACTGTTTTGTGTGTTGTAACCAGAAAAACTAACTTCAATCAACTTATTCAAATATTTGTTAAACCAGTCTACGTTAGGTATTTTTATCAAGTCTCCATCAGTAAAATCATTAACTATTGGGTTAATTATTTTTATTACATCATTGTAATCATTATCATTCACATATACTTCTAAACTTTCCTTCCATTCATCATACTTTCTATTTAAGTTATATAATTCTGTTCCTTCATTAACACACAATTCTCTGTTTACATCTCTCTCTTCATAACCCCAAATCACACTCTCAAAAGTATTACAGACAGAGGGTATAAATTCAATTAAATCTTTCCTGACTTCTACAGGAAAAGCAAAAAACTTCAAAAAACAATTATTTGTAGCACATTCGTCTACACAATATATACGTGAAGGTCTTCCTTCACCCCCCATTCTACCTCGTAAATAATTTACCCCCTGTTTCATACCCATAATATAACTCTCTTTCCACTCTCTCTCTAACACGTTAACACACACTAACATCTTATAATCACATTCTACAACTTCATTAGTACTCTCAGATACCAATTTCTCGACTACATTATTATGCTCATTATTCTCAACATCATTATTATTTATTTATTCATTACCTAACACAACACTGTCATTACAACTTTCGTTTGTATTATTCTTACTTGATTCTACTTTATTCAGACTGTTTCTTGTCATTTCATTGGCATTTTCAAGACATACATTCTTGTCTTGTATACTATTTATTAAACCATCGAATTTTATATTTATATTTTGCTGAAACTGAATATTCTGTTCTTTCATTTCTTTAAAATTGATCTCGTTTTGAATACTTTGCTGTTCGCATTTTATTTTCTGTTCATTAAAGTCATTAGTTAATTGGTCTAATTTATTGTTAAAATCACTTTTCATATTATTCAAAATTATTTCATTGTTATCAAAGCGTTTATCATTATCATCAAAACGGCTATTTAACATGTCAAATTTATTGTCCATTTTTCGTAAGAAACTCATTATATCAGTTTCCTCTGATTGTTTACTTTTATTAATTGAAACGGGGGTCAACTGGATCCCCGAATCAGCATCTGTTTCATTTACTTGTGGTTGAGACGCAATCGGCGTGGAATGAGCTATTACATTACTGCCGACAGCTGTTTCTGTAACAGTACCCGTCTCCCCCCTCAACATACCACTTTCCTCCAGCAATTGCGACTCAAGGCCACTTTCACTCATAATTGAATTTATTATACTGCTCTTCTCTGTGTTTTCAGACATTTTTATTTCATCTATTTTGTCTTACGTAACAACTACCAATGATCAGTCTTTTTTCAAAACTGATATTACAACATCAATTTACTTTCACAACCGTATTCCGTTCAATGTACTGTCACATGTAGGCCGTTGTAATAACTTTTTTGTTATATTAAATCCTGGTCACTTGTACCAATTGTAACTTTTTTTCTTTTGGTAATATTGATATTTATAGTTTACTTACATTCAACTTCATACTTACCATTTAGCAATGATCTGGCCGGATCTCGTAGTGGAGGTAAACCCATTTCGTTCGACGAACTATGACAGCACATAAAACGAACTAAGGTTTTGAAAGAATTTTAACTCGCAATTTTGTGGAAGAGAAATTAGATTTTTCTTTAATTCGTCTGAATTATAGACATCACAAATCTTCGTGCGACATGTTACGCAATTAATATACCTTACTGACTATACCTTACCTTATTTTTTTCTAAGACACAAACATAAAATGCAAACACAAATATACACAGAAAGCCGCCCAGCTTTGCCACACTCACATTTATACCAAACTAAAAACCCCTTAACATTTTATACAAATCAGAAGCCCCCTAACACATCTTCCTATAATAAAACTCCCGCATCGACCACGCGGTCATCGCGTCCGTACCAAGTCCCCGTTCAGGCGTCCGAAAGATCTGCGAAACTATTAACTCTTTTAAGCTCACTACTGCTTTTACAAGAACTGCTTTACTTTCATTACTGAAAATTAACAAGATTATACGAGCGTATTGAGCTCGCGTGTCGGCGCCGACACCGTCAGAGACGAACTGGGGCATGTGCTTTCTTTGAGTCGCGGGAAATGAGCAGTCACGGCCATCCGGTTTTAGTCGCCGTTGGTGATTAATTGCGATGGCATAACCATTTTATGCATGGATTATAACTGGTATGTGTGTGTGTCCAGAGGCCGATATTGGCATCTGCTCTGCTGATGTCGCTCACAGTAGGCGGAGTTTGATGCTGTTTTCCGGTAGCCGGTCACTTGGAACTACTAACTTTTCGTCCCAGCGCCATGTTTGTCTCAACTGCGGTGTCTCTCACGGCGTCAGTGCCGATCCCCGCCCGGCTGAGTTGCATACGGGCGTCAAAACACATGCACAGAGTTCTTAGAATTTTGGGGGAGGTAAATTCTTCTGCCGTGTTACACCACTGAAATTGCGCGTCGCTTTTGTTCCAAAAGCTGTTTCTCAACCTCGTGCTGTTGCTTGGACAATAACGTTGCACAATACAATTACAGTTTTTACAAATTTATTATATCAGTCCGCCCGAAAACGAAATAAGTAAAAATATAATAATGCCCCAAACGGTTAAAAATAAAAACACCCAAAAATGACCCGCTACAACCTTAAATTACAGACCAATATCTTTGATATCTAACTTGGCAAAAATACTTGAAAAAATTATTCATCATAGAATTCTAATCTTCATTATAAAACATAAAATTATATCAAAGAAACAATATGGTTTTATGAAAAATTTAGGTACTAAAGATGCACTTAATTACATAACCAATTTGATTTATGAAAACCCTGACAAAAGTACACCTATTGCTATTACTTTTCTGGATCTAGCCAAAGCTTTTGATACTGTAAATCATAAAATTTTACTAGATAAGCTATATAACTATGGCATTAGAGGTAAAGCACATGAACTTATTTTGAGTTACTTACAAAATAGAAAACAATGTGTTAAGTGTAACGATTGCGTTAGTGATTATTGTGAAATAAATACAGGTGTTCCCCAAGGAACTGTACTGGGACCATTGTTGTTTGTTCTATATGTAAATGACTTACTGACCAGTATGCATGGTGATTTAATTGTATCTTTTGCTGATGATACAGCTGTTATATCGACTGATAAAACTTGGAAGTTAGTGTGGTTTCTAAATGGCTTGCATTGAACCAACTATCTCTAAACTTGGACAAGACAGTTTTTATGACTTTTGGAAACTACTGTGATAGTGTTCCTTATGATATTAGTATTTCTATGAATGGTAAATTATTGAAACGGGTTGAAAGTTGTAAATATTTGGGGATTGTATTTGATTATAGAATGATTTGGAATGAACATATTGAGTATATTTTAAATAAAACAAAATATTTGGTATTTATTTTTCATAAAATCTCCAAATATGTGCATACTGAGACTCTTAGAATGCTTTACTATGCATTCTTTCAGAGCATAATTAGCTATGGAATTATTGCCTGGGGAGGAGCGTATGCAGGCAATTTAAAATTGATACAAGAGTTGCAAAATAAAATTCTGAAAATTGTTAACAGGAATCATTTCATACCTCACAACAATCCACTAAATGTAGAACAATTATTTTCCTTTGAGGCATTAAAGCTTCATTACAATGATTTGAAAACTAAATTTATAAACTCTAATAGTATTACTAGAAATAGAAGTGTTCCTATTCCTTTGAGATCTAAGACAGTTGGTGGTAGAAGCAGTTTTGTCAGAGCCATAAGATTGTTTAACGGCCTTCCAAATGATCTCAAAATATTAAGTCAAATTAGCTCTAGGAAAACCAAATTAAAGAAATGGATTAAAGCCAATATTTAAAAATGTTAAGTTAACATATTTTGTCTATATCTTTGAAATTGTGTGTGATAAATAATACCATATATAAAATAATTGTAATGAATTACTATTATCATGGAAATTTGATTATATTAATATATTCATTGTATTAAGTTAGCGTTAGCTGACTATGTAGTTTTAAGTTTTTTTGCCAGCCCTGCAAACAGGTATCAAAGTATACCTCTGTAGGTTTACTTACTTTTATAAATGTATTGTTTGTAAGATGTAATGTAAATGTTCTGGTTAATAAATAAATATATATATATATATATATATATATATATATATATATATATATATATTGTACTTTAATATTTATACTAAATTTACCTCAAGATGTTTTTTCTATTTGGAACATGTATCGAGAGTTCCTGTTCTCTCATCTTCAGCCTTCGCCATCTTGTTTCTGGTGAAGTATTTGTGTGTTGGCTGCTGGATGTTATTAAGGTTTGTAACGTATTGCCGCGTTACAAATCCAGGGAACCCATCTTAACTGACCTCTGCCAATTACATGGGCTGCCTACGTTGTAACGAACTGTATTACAATCAAATTAATTGAACAAATTACTCACTATCAGTGTAAGGAAACAATGGAACGTATTTTACTGATTTATGCATTCATTTTCATGTGTAACAAGACGACTTCTCTTTATTTAACAACAGTTACTGACAGATCCCATAACATCATTATCTAAACTAAAATATTTAAATGCTTTTCATAAAACTTTGGGATCAAATAGATTATATATACTTATACCTCAGATCCGAGTTTACTTTCTGTATATTTATAGTAAAGACTTCTAATTATTTTCAGTTCATTTTAGAAGCTTCCAAGACTTGTTTAACCACTGGAAGAATGGTACTATTACTTGGAACGATAATAAGTTACATTAACATTTAAAGCGTTACAACGTATGATAATTGAATTTTTACAGTAAACTCTTAGATTTTCTCATTATAATGTTTACATAAAATTAATCGTCTTTGAAAAGTCTCTTTTAGAAGTGAGTAGTGTAACAAATATGATTAACTCTCGATAGCCAAGCTATCGAGTCACCTTTACAACTGAACGTAGAAACCTCGTCCTGGGGTGTCCGTCTTGGGAATCCTTGTAGTCGGCGTCATCATTTGGGTCCTGTCTTCGGCAAGAATAGGTCGGATGTTCACAGAGAAGATTGAAGCTTCCTTGGTGTAAGTATATGTAGATTCTCGGATGTCCTAAGCAACGTCTTATGCATGGTATACGTGTCTTTATGAAGTTTCTACAGATCACATCTTCAGGAGTGATGTTGTAAATGGAGTTACCTCTTGAAAGGAGTCGTCATCTTGTTTACCACTAGTTCTGTTTTTTTTTTGTTACATTTTATATCTTCTTCTTCTTACCACATATTTAAGTTATTGATACATGACACACGCTTTACACTTTTAGCAGTGGTAGTTAATATACTACATTTAACTAAAACAAACAAATTAAAGACATTCTGGTAGAGCTTTCGCTCGTACGTCTGTACTGGGTGAAGGCAACATAGCGAGAGAGTTTCTGCTCCCTTCAACTGGTACTTAACAAAGGAGAGGGGCAACTACTCCGCGACAATATAGTCCCTATTTTTATTTAAGTTAACATTTTTATTACCAAAAACTATACCTTAATTATACATATATAATTTAAGTGAGTTATTTTAACTACTATTTGTGTCTTCAGATTTCTAATTATAAACATTACGATTTTTATATCTTCCTAAATTACAGACGACTCGGTAAACACGTTGAGTCCGGAATTAACAGGTCACCGCATGATGACAAGCAAAGGGTTAATTATGATAATAATAACTTTTTACAATTCGCCCTTTTTATTAGTGTTTCTTTGGATCTCTTAATTACTTCTCATTCTCATACTGAGTAAATACAGGGGTTTTAGGTATTATAGTGAGATTTAAAATTACTTAATCGCTCGCAAACTTAATTTTTTTATTTTTACGATTACAGTTAGAATTTAAATCGTCACAGGTTGTTTGTGGGTCTTTGGTCTTTTAAAGTTGTATTATTGTGTGTGGATGTGGTATATGTTTTTGTATTTTGTGTATTTTCGATGTTGAGTGCTTTGAATATTGTGTCATGTTTTGTATTGATTTGTATTTGTTCTGGTATTAGTTTGTTTTGTGTTTTATGTTTGTATATCTGTAAATTTTCCCAAATGTTCATTATGGTGCCTTTGTGTGGTATATGTTTTATTAGTGATACATTGGTTATGTTTGGGAATTCGTGTCCTGTGTTTATTGCATGTGTGGCTAAATTGGATTTATATATTTCTGGTTTTTTGTATGCGTTTAGGTGTTCAAAATAACGTTTTTTCAGCTGTTTTTTTGTTTGTCCTATGTAACATTTATTGCAATCTTGGCATTCAATTTTGTATATACCATTAGTTGTTGTATTATCTTTGTTGTGTGAGCTATTTAGAATTTGTAATTTATTTTTATTAGTTTTGTGTGCTATTTTTATATCTGTGTTTTTAAATAGTTTTGTTAGTTTTGTCATTTTATTATTTATGTATGTGAATGTGGCCCATTTTTTGTTGTTGTTATTATTTATGTGTTGTTCATTTTGATTAATTCTTAATTGTTCAGTTTTTATTTTGTATTTGATTTTATTTTCTATTTTGATCATAGTATTTTTATTGTATCCATTTTCATAACCAATTTGGTATATTATATTTCTTTCTTTGTCAGTTTCTTGTTTGTTTAGGGGTATTTTGTACATTCTGTTAAATAACGAATAAAATGCTGCCATTTTATGTTGTGGTGGGTGGTCAGAATGGTTAGGTATAATGATGTTAGTGGAAGTTGGTTTTCTATATATTGCATATTGTATGTGTTTGTTGTATCTTGTGATGGTTATGTCTAAATAGTTGATTTTGTTATGTTTTTCTTTTTCTTCTGTGAATTGTATTTTGGGATGTATGTTATTGATTTGTTTCAATATGTTCTCTGCATTTGTGTTTTTGTTATTTGATACATATAGTCCATCATCTACATATCTTATCCATATGCCATTTGGGTCATGTGTTTTTATGATATTTTGTATTTTGGTGTCTATGTGTTGTAGGAATATTTCTGCTATTATGCTGGGTAATGGTGATCCCATTGCTAAACCTTCTTTCTGTTGATAAATTTTGCTATTAAATTCAAAGTAATTTTGTTTTAGTATTATCAATTTCAATTTCAAAAAAGCTCCTACATCCAAAATAGCAAAAATAATAGCACAAAAACTAAAAAGTAACCATATAACAAATAACCATCATAACATAAAAAATACATACGAATTAATAGACAAACTAAAAATAATAAATATAAATGAAAATACATTTTTCACATCATATGACATAACAAACATGTACACCAATATCCCAGTAGAAGAAACAATTGACATAATAATAAACAAACTTAAAGAACAAAATGAAAACAAACAATACAGTATATAACCGAAATAAAAAATAGTCTCCAACTAATACTTATAACACTTAATAATATAATACTTAATAACACAAATACTTCACCAGAAACAAAATGGCGAAGGCTGAAGATGAGAGAACAGGAACTCTCGAAACATGTTCCAAATAGAAAAAACATCTTGAGGTAAATTTAGTATAAATATTAAAGTATTATATACATCAAGAAACGGACTGTAGCAGAAAGTGATTGAAATATATATATTGGTATATAACTTTACAAACCTGAATTGACCCGACCGAGCACACATGTCCGGCCTGATCGTACAATTAAGAACACGTCCGGTACCTGCATAAAACTGCCCCCGCAGGTACCTGAATCAGTTAAAAGAAGAAAAAAACAATAATCCCTTAAGACTTCCAACCCCCTATTAAATGAACGTTTATTAGTGTGGAATAAAGAGAACCAAACCCAGATACATGAAAAGATTTCAGATTGGCCGCAACTTTTATGACATAAATTTTTACTATTAAATTATTATAAAAATACCTGAACGCCGGACACGGGCCCCTCGGCCAGGTCTACAATTACCTTGGGATGTAATTACATAATGAATTTATTCTAATAAAGTTCATCACCCTGCCCAATTATGTCTAGTTAGACACGAGCACCATAGCATAGAACTTGTTAACAGCAAAAAAAGTCCCACACAGGAGGTCAGCTGAAGTGGCCAAATGTATATAAAAAGATTAAATTTCACCTTCGTATTGTCCTAGAATGTCTCATGGGGCACTTTCGGCATGATGTGCAGACGCTCTTCCAGCCGCAACCCGCATCGAGTCTGGTTGTTGTTGCATTATGGCAGGTGAACAGCCATCTGCTGGAATGGGTTGTTCTCCGGCGGGGCGGAAACCCTTAAACATTTTTAAGGAAAATTACTATCGTCACTCATCATTCTCAACACCCACGTCCCACAGCCCAAAACTCACTCAGCACACCATGACCAGTTTTAACCCTTTGTTTTTCTTTTAAAATTTACTTTTGAAATACTAGAGTACACTCGCGCCCCCAAAGCTTCAATATTATATGAATATCTCCTCATAACTGACAATAACGTATTGCATTAAAGCTCAGAAAATGATGACATTACGCAAGCTGACAAACTCAAACAGGTATAAGTATTCAGCGGCACGTGCTACGATATAATAAGGTTCCCTCACTTTACAATTACAAATCATCTTTCTTTTACGTCCCAATTTTATAGTTACAATAGTTAATTATAACAGCAATTATCATGCTGTACTAGAGCAACAAAATAATCAAATATTCGATCATGAACATAGCCATTCATTCATCAACACGCGGCAACGTACAATTTTTCATCTGACTCACAACCCAGCTAATTTCAATTTTCGCTTTATCTTTTATAAAATACGTAACAATATACCTTAAATCGGACTTACCGGGGATCACAGTAGCCTCTACTCAATCATAGTAGATAGTACTTGTAGATTTAAGCAACTTAGGTCGGCTGGCAAGAACGTCTGTATCTGTACGTAACGGCTGTCTAGTCCAGAATGCAGCCTTGCATCAAGCTACATGTCGAAAAAACGTAACTGTGCTCTCCACCACCAGGTAGCGACAGTATCTAGAGCAATTCATAACGCGGAATTACCATATCGCCCGCATACGCGCAATTACATAAATAATTATTTCGGCAGTTAGACCCTTTTATTTTTATTCACGTTTATGGCACGCCGGGTTTTCACCAAAACACGGCACACCCCCACCCCAAAATGGCAACATGGTTGCCTCACTCATGAACTCAGAGGTACCCTGCAGTGCACCCCCATTTGTGCCATAAAATACGAGTAGCGATCGGAAATCTCACTAGTCATGGCTCCCAGGACAACAGAGAAACTCAACATTGCAGCGACCATCCCCATGCGAGCCCTCTCCGTCAAGCCAAACCCACGGGACCGCCCCAACACGTCACCCTCTCTGGTGACCATCATCTACCTCTACTGCGGCCACTCACATACCCATCCGAAGACCAAACAAGGCATCACCAACCTTGGTATGTGAGTGACTGTACTACACCTCTCGTCCACCTCTTGGACCGACCAGCCATATGCAGCGAAACAAGGCATCACCATCCTTGCCATATGACTGGCCCACATCCCTACACTAGGGCGGACGGCCCCGCTCACCCAGACAGAGAAGACCGCATAGAGGGCATGCGCACATCAATCCCAACTCTTACTTAACATTTTGATCACACTCCGTAACTAGCAAGGGGGGTTTACTTCTCTGCCTACAGTCGATACACCATATATACAACACAGTCTCAACCCCAAAAAAAAACACAGGGAAAACAACCGGGGAATGCGGCATGGCTCGGACCCGACAATAATCAACAATCAAAATCTACAACAATGAAAAGCGAAAACAACACCACCCTATCACACTCCATCCTAACTTCTCAAAACAGGGGAAACCGATGATCTCCAAGAGACCACAATCCAAGGGTGCACTCTCGGCAAGCTCTCTAACTCCTTATTGATTTTTTTTTTCTAAGGGGAGGGGTAGGGAAATCGGGAAGATGAAAAGGGCAGGGATCATTGAAAGGTCCATAGCAAGGATTAAGGGTAAGGACATGGCTCCCTCCGGAAATAAGGATGAATGGAGGAAACCAAGGCTCGCGTGGGCAGGGGCGCAACCCTGAAGTAGACAAACACCACTGGGACTGTGGGGAACATCTACCCGCTACCCGTTACCCGCTTCTTCTCACCTTTCTATGACGGACTTTAGGTACTCGTTCCTTTCGGACACCACTATCTGAGAAATTATCTCGTGTTGAGCTGTACTTATTTGTTTCTTCTGAATCAGGATCACTATCGAACTGTGAACCGCGTAAATAGACACATATGCGCATAAAACATAGCCGACCGATTACGAGTACGATGCCATGACTCGTATTGTAATAATCGCAAAAGCTCAAAGGGACTGTCGCAGTGTGCAGAAGTGTGTTCGCGAACGAGTGCTATATGGATTAACCTCACTCATCAACGCAGGGATACATCATGGGAGCGACACATCACGGCAGAACGAGTAAAGTACACAACTAATCTCTTCTTATAATTAGTAATTTATCAAATACCATTGACCTGACACTTAGAACCAAACCACCTGAGAAAATTATATAAATATGAGTCAGATAGATACGAATCCATAAGTAGGGAATATTACGATCTAGAATATTATACATGTCTTCTTGTTAATATATTTTGTAACTATGTATGTATTTTGATGTGTCTGTTGCAGGAACAGGATTTTAGCTATGTTTAAGATTTATATGTGTATTGTTAATAATGATTATTTCATGCATATAAATGTTTAATGTGTTTTAACATAAAATATTTAATACAAATTACTAGCACACCACATTGTTAGTTAGTAACGTCATTACGGACAAAGAAGCGTCTACATTTGATCGCTCACTTAATTATTTAAATTTGTTCATTTAATTATTTAAATGTGGCATAGAATTTTATTGTTTTGATGAAGATTTGCAAGTGCTCTTAAATTAATGTTATGACATGAATAAGAATGAAATATGATTTTAATAAACGTAAGTTAGAATGGATTCGTTAGTATTCTATTGATTTATGTAAAAACCTGACTCACAACTTAACCTTTCATTGAACAGTATCTATACTTTATAATTCAAGTTAACGATTATCAAATAAATTACTCAGAAAGATACACAGAGTAGAAGTTTGGAAGACAGTTAAGGTAAGAAGTAATTTCATATGTAACAAGTTTGAGTGTGAGTAATTAACTAACTCTAATTCAATTCATACAATTATTTATTATTTAAAGGAATGAATTTGTTAACGTTGTGTATGGCAGTTCAACACATGGCATTAACTATATCGTATATGATTACCCAAACTCAGAGTTAGATACACTTTGATCACGACTCTATTAAAGAGATAATTCAATTAGTTTACACAATGAAAGTACTACAATAAAAAAACAATGGATATATGAAAGCAATAAAATCAACACATCATTAACTCTAGGAGATTCAACATAGTTCGTACTGATATCACCTTTATAAACACAAATATATTTATAATTGGATTAATCAAGTTATCCAATAATTAACATAATCATTATCATTGTATATGGCATCCAACTACGGGGCTAGATACATGTAAATACGACAAAGTTCGTACCGGCAACACTTTCATAATTACAGATCAATTTTTATATAATTAATGAATTAATTAATTTATGCAAATAAATTTACATAAATATTAACATCGTATATGGCTTCCCAACGAGGGGCAGTGGAAAACCAATTCTAGTAGAACAAATATAATTAATTAATATATGCAAATAAATTTGCATACAGATTAATTATTATTATTGTAAGGCTTACACAGCCGGTGTCATTTAGATTAAAACTAACTCCCAGGCTGTTTGGTTGTGGTCCAAGGTTTCTGACAAAACCAGACGTTTTGGCAGCACCACTAACTGTCATCTTCAGTGGAAGAAATGAGTCAATGCTAACGTACTATAGTGGTACGTAGTCACACACTAACGCGAACAGTCAGTCCATTAGGACTACAGTACGATATGGTTAGGATTAAATGTCACGATATGGTAATATGTAGTCACAAAAATTTATAAGTAGAAGTAGTGTTCATGGGACATCTCCAGCCTTAACCACAGTACTGTGGTCCTAACATACTACATCCCACGTTAGTACTGACTCATTTCTTCCACTGAAGATGGCAGCCAGTGTACTACGGAAATGTCTGGTTTTGTTGGAAATCTTGGACTACGGCCAAACAGCCCAGGAGTTAGTTTTAATCTAAATTAAGACAGAATATTTTGAAGTCAGCACTTTTCCAAATTTTTCAACCCATGTACTGAATGCTGTGGAGTGAAAATTGATGGACATTGGCTAAGGATAGGGAAGGCTGGAGGAAAATCCTGAGGGAAGCTGAGGCCCACGGTGGGCTGCAGATCTATTGATGATGATGATGATCATGATGATGATGATACTAAATGTTGGTTTATTCAAAAACATCAAGACACAAAGAATGTATAAAATTATATGTGAAGAATCCTGAATTTCTCATTTGTCCTGTAGAAAACAGGGAGTCAAACATTCAAACTAGTATCACCCCGCCCCTTGAGCAGCTCCTACTAGTTACGCCTCTGGGTGGAAAGTTTTGGGGTCCAGAAGAAGTACAAATCTGGCTGAAAGACGTAGAAGATAACCTTTTATAAAAAATGATTCTAATCAGCTACTGAAGAGGGATGTTTGTGAAAACATAGTTGCAGATGAACTGTAATGGTCGCCAGGTCTCCAGCACCAAATCATAAATCACAGTTAATTTAAAAGTTTGTTTTTCTCAATATATTTTCTAATTTTCAATTTCCAAGTGAACACTAAATATTTGTATAATTCAAAATTTATTTTAGGATTTCCAATGAATATTATGGTAGGGAGAATAGTTTGTTCATATGGCTGGAGCAATATCACCAAAACTTTCTTCTAAGAGTCAGTAGACACAATGCATGTGGAACTTCTGTCATTAGTATTGTAGACACTCTTTTTGTTTAGAAGCTGAATTAATGACTTCAGTACAGATAAAAGTATTACAACTTACACACTTACAATTTATTTATAAATTTCAACTTACAAATTTTGGAGGTTAATTCCATATTTACAGCAAAGAAACAAAGACACTATTTTTAGTTATCTTATGTTTTTGAAACAATTAAAGGTTGTCTTAAACAATGATTGTACATCAGATTCAAATAGTTATAAACATATTAAAAGGGCTGGTTACTTACTCTCAAGTCGTGGTCATACAATGTATTTCAACTGTGACAGGCATTAGGTAAAGTTAAATCTTTAATATTGTAAAATATAATTATTTCACTAACGACTTGGAAACAAAGTTTTTTATGGGTAATCGGAACACTTTACATTTTTACCCATAAAAAACTTTGTGTTCAGAGTCGTTAGTGAAATAATTATATTTAGTTACATAACGGACACGTAATAGACAACGAAATCCAAGTATTTAATATTGTTTCTTCATGTCACCCTGTCAACCATATCCAAATTCATGGTATCATAATTGTCTTGTTAGACATAATGTCAACACATCCTGTCACAATCTAAGATTTGATATTTTGAAAAAGCTTTTTAATATGAACACTGCTGGTTATACATTTTTAATTTTAGAAGGAAAAGTGATCTGTTGTTTGTTAAAATGTTCCATACATTTAAAATGTTCTAGAATCTAATAATTGATGTCCTAAGTGCACTAAGATTTTGTAATGAGCATTAATACTTTCCTGGTTTTATAAAAATTCTCTAGGATCTTGGATTTTGGAACATTTATCTTCAGGTAAAAACGTTTTTAATTCTGTGTTAAAAAATAATATGGTACTATTTGCAAAGAGAATTTTCAGATAGGCTTGTTTTTTGTAAATCATATTTTTAAACTTAAACTTGCTTTCATAGTGATCAGACACAAATGGTTAGATTTGGTTATGTTAGCAGGCCTACTGGTCAGCTGCTAGACTAGTGGAATTTATAGAATTACAGAGACCTTTATAATGTACAGATAAGACACTAAAGCATCAGTATTATGTCATTTTTAATAGTTTGAAATCATAAGTAGTAGTATGCTTCAGAGAAGTGGGAAAATTAAAGATCAGAATATGTAGGGACTTATTTAGTCAAACCAAAACGTGTTCTTTGCTTACCTAAGAACAAATACACAACAGAAGTTGGGAACGTGTGAAGGGTGTAAATACTCTTGCTGGAAAGAACAATAAAACTAAAATGAATCAACGATAAAGAAACACTATAATACTCAAATAATATGAACATCATTGCTGGGAAGTAATTGGTGGTAGTCAGAAGTGACATATGAAGCACAATCCCCTATGGTTTGGAAACAGTGATGCTAAGAGCAAAATAATCCCTAGAAACTTTTGAGATATGACACTGTGTATACACAGTGAAAGTAAACTTGAGCTAAAAACACCAACCAAAAGAGTAAGAGAGTAACTATTATTGGAAACATACAGTTACAATGTATAGAACATGATAGTAAAAACAAACAGTTCTTGTAAACATGTTAGATGGCATGGTACAGGCTAATAAAAGCATTAAGAATACATTGGTTGGATTCTGTGAAACTAGTTATAGTATAAGAATATAAGAAAGCATAACAGCCAGATCAGATTAAAGTAGAAAAAGCACTAATTACCTATTTAAAAATTTTCTGTTTAAATTATTATGATAATAAAAAATAATAATAATAATCATTAATTACTATGATATTAAAATTTATTATTATAATAAATTATAATTAAATCATTTATAAATGATTCTAATTAGGCCACAGAACGATGTAAGATACTCTAACTTTTAATTCTGTTAATTAAGCTGTCAAGTGACATCTCCTGCCATTGTGAGAAGCCTCGCAGGATAGGGACAGGGCTGGAGTGGCTGACACAGACTACTTCCTAACCTTCCAACAGGTAGTTTACACAATAGTGTCGCATACATAGTCCCTTAATATCTGGCTATATTTATGGCTGGTAATTCTTTTTGATAAAAATAATGTAAACTGTGCATGTTTGTCTAAAATGAACATGTGTAAATGATGAATCTGATAATAACATGCTACGGTAGCACCACACTTCCCGCTACTGGGCCCCGGAAGTGTTCAGCAGACACACAAATAACATAATATAATATCTAAGTACATCAAAATGCTTAAGACACCTTTCCTGTGTTACAACTTATTTCTCAAGTGTTTATATAATTAATATAATTCTGTAAAGGGAGGAGGTGCCAGTAAAAGCAATTGTTGAAAGCATCAATCTGTGAGCTGAGTCGGATGCGACCCGTCTATTTCAAAAACATTACGAGCCTCTAAATTTATCTAATTATGTGCCAGTCAGCAACGGTCAGTACTGAGTTAATTTCTTTTTGAAAAACTGAATATAGAAAATGTTAAATGCTAAATATGGGGGTGTCGCATAAATCGATGCTAGTTTACAAAATGGTGTACAGCGTACACGCTGTGATCTATTTATAAATTTCTAACACTGTTATCTATCGCAAAAGTTTATAAAATTGTTTCTGACACTTATGACGAATAACTAGTTTGTCTCGCTTTTGCTTCGTGATTATGCAGCAACTAGCACCGTAAGTTATTAGGTAAAAATGTTACTTGGCAATCCAGATAAATCCTTTTTTTGCGACCTGCTGTATCTGGTCGCTACGGCCGTGAGTTCCTCCGTACCTGGTCTGAACCACTGCTATGTCTGTGCTGGAAGATCGTGTAAAACTGTACGAAGTTTGTGTTCTCGTGTCTTCTGTCCGGAACGTTGAACCAAGTTTTAAACTGAAAGTTTTCACATGTTTTAGTACACTTTATACCCACATCGTTCGACTAACACGCACGCATGCATTCATACATTGCGTGTTACAATTTACAATATTACAAAATAGCATTACAAGGTTATGACTTTAAATTACATATATAACGAGTACTGACACTCAACCTTACATATCTTAGGTCTTTCATCAAGTTGACTGACAGAAATTTAAATTTAGGCGAGGCTGACCTTTACAGACAAGATACATCTTGGTTGGTTACGGATAACAATCTTTTTACATCTATTACAAGTTTTCTCTTTTGTTACAAACGTAATACACAAAATTATTAGCTACTAGCATTGATTTACGATAGCTCAAAAACAATCATAGTTACCTTGGTTATTGAGGCTCCCATACTTGACGAAAGTCCGGCGACGAGCCGCTCAGCTCACAGCGTTTGATGAGAGACTGACGAGATTTAACAAAACATGCGATAGGGTTGGTAAAGGGGAGGGCATGACGTCAGGGTGTCGGGCAAGGTACAATTCGCGGATTGTTGCATTCAGCGGGAGACGAATGATTGCAACAGACTCCCCCCCCCCCACCGAAAGGCAAGCGTCGGGTGCAGGAGCGACGGTTCTCCACGGTTTAATTCGTCAAAATTAATCGGTACGGTCAGTGTAACCAAACAGAGTCGAGTCAGGGGAAACCCGTAGCTTATGTACGTAAATGAGAAAATTCAGATACTAGCGCGGCACTAGCCGCCATCTGGAAACAACTCAAAGGGCTACCTTCCGTCACCTTAGAAGCGCTGCCTGTGCGCAGCAACGCTTCCTCCCTGAAAGTGAACGACGAGGGGGTGATCAGTCCCCGCGCCGCTCACCAGGCAAGGCGACTGAAAGCGAGGTTACAGTATAATATTTTGATGAGCATGGAACATGTTCACGCCCGAACATGAGGACTGCGACTCAGTATGTGAGGGTACAACAGACTTGAGTTACAACAAGAGCCGAGAAAGGAGATTGGTCAAGAGCATCGACAACCAACCGCGCGACTGAGAGCGAGAGCTCAAACTGGAGGGGTCACTCACCTTAAAAGCGCTTTACGACCACAGCAACTTCTCTCTACAGCACACGGACAACAAGTTGGAGAGCACATCTCTCCCTCGTCCGATCGTGCGAGGTGAGATAAAGGGGGTAGGACGCACCATTACCTCTACCCGGGTACATGGTTAAACTGCGACAAGGGGGGCACGCCAGACTACATACACTGGAAAAAGGGGGGTATGCCAGAATGCATTCACTGGCAAAAGTGGGGGTACGCCAGACTACATTCACTGGCAAAGGGGGAGTACGACAGACTACATTCACTGGCAAAAAAGGGGAGGCACTCACCCTAAAAGCGCTTTATAACCACAGCAACTTCTCTCTACGGCACACGGACGACAAGTTGGAGAGCACACCTCTCCCTCGTCCGATCGTGCGAGGTGAGATAAAGGGGGTAGTCGCACCATTACCGCTACCTGGGTACATGGCTAAACTGCGACAGGGGGGGGCACACCAGACTACTTTCACTGGCAAAAGGGGGGTACGCCAGACTACATTCACTGGCAAAAGGGGGGTACACCAGACTACATACACTGGCAAAGGGGGGTCACTCTCTTTACGAGCCTTTTTTTTCTTTTACGAGTTTCTTTCCTGACCTCTCTCTCTCAGCGCGAAAGTTTTGCACTGACGCTTGTTATGAAGTCATCGATTCATTATAAAATAGTTTACCGTGAAAAGGAAATGCTAGTTGACACGACATGACAGTCGGGTTCTGTTTTTCTGAATGCCGCGTATATTAATTCGTAGTTAACGCAAACCAATTAACATGAAACAGGGGATAACGTGTGTGTGACTACTGTGCCGAGTTTTGGAAAAACTCGGCTGTTTTCTTGTTAACGATGTGACGGGCATTGCTGTGCACGTTAATTAATAAGCTTAACGGCGCCGCTCCGTTATCAATACGCTTGCTATGCCGATCCACGCGCGCTCTGGGGTCGAGCCGGCATAGCATTTTTTCCGGCTCATGTCGAAGCAGTTCACTTACAGCGCTCGACCGTGACAGTCCGTACTCCTCCCGGCTGCCGTGAGATTTGGATCTTGTAAATCATCTATCTACTATGCATAAATAATCGCTAAGTGACTCTCCGGTAAGTGTGTTTAAGGTATTCTACTTATTATTTGATAAAAAGAATTGTATTTTAACTTAAATCAATGCCGATGCAAGGCGATATATATACGTGAAGTTACCACGTGACAAGCACAGGTTAATTTCTGATTAATCATGTCTTGAACGTTAACACTGGCTGAGATAAAGTATTTACAGTTTTATATGTCTGTATATTTTTTCTAATTATATCAAGAGGGGCGTAAGGAAATGTATTTTGTTATTTTGTTGAAACAACGTGCTTTATGAACCTGTTCAAGTTTGCAACTCATTTCGAGATTGTAATAAGTGATTAATTAGTGGACGAACAGTCTATGAATAACTATTTATTTAATTCTAAATTCTACACTGAAGGTAATTTCAATGCATACTTAAATTTCAAATTTTTATTTAAAACGGAGCATGTTGTAGTGTGTGAGTTATGCTGGAGTAAAAGGGGTATTGTGAATTACTGAACACTTGAGTAATTACCCATATATATAATTGTCCAGGGTTCCTGATTTAAGGCAATCCAGATAAATCCTTTTTTTGCGACCTGCTGTATCTGGTCGCTACGGCCGTGAGTTCCTCCGTACCTGGTCTGAACCACTGCTATGTCTGTGCTGGAAGATCGTGTAAAACTGTACGAAGTTTGTGTTCTCGTGTCTTCTGTCCGGAACGTTGAACCAAGTTTTAAACTGAAAGTTTTCACATGTTTTAGTACACTTTATACCCACATCGTTCGACTAACACGCACGCATGCATTCATACATTGCGTGTTACAATTTACAATATTACAAAATAGCATTACAAGGTTATGACTTTAAATTACATATATAACGAGTACTGACACTCAACCTTACATATCTCAGGTCTTTTCATCAAGTTGACTGACAGAAATTTAAATTTAGGCGAGGCTGACCTTTACAGACAAGATACATCTTGGTTGGTTATGGATAACAATCTTTTTACATCTATTACAAGTTTTCTTTTTTGTTACAAACGTAATACACAAAATTATTAGCTACTAGCATTGATTTACGATAGCTCAAAAACAATCATAGTTACCTTGGTTATTGAGGCTCCCATACTTGACGAAAGTCCGGCGACGGGCCGCTCAGCTCACAGCGTTTGATGGGAGACTGACGAGATTTAACAAAACATGCGATAGGGTTGGTAAAGGGGAGGGCGTGACGTCAGGGCGTCGGGCAATGTACAATTCGCGGATTGTTGCATTCGGCGGGAGACGAATGATTGCAACAGACAAGCGTCAGGTGCAGGAGCGACGGTTGTCCACGGTTTAATTCGTCAAAATTAATCGGTACGGTCAGTGTAACCAAACAGAGTCGAGTCAGGGGAAACCCGTAGCTTATGTACGTAAATGAGAAAATTCAGATACTAGCGCGGCACTAGCCGCCATCTGGAAACAACTCAAAGGGCTACCTTCCGTCACCTTAGAAGCGCTGCCTGCGTGCAGCAACGCTTCCTCCCTGAAAGTGAACGACGAGGGGGTGATCAGTCCCCGCGCCGCTCACCAGGCAAGGCGACCGAAAGCGAGGTTACAGTATAATATTTTGATGAGCATGGAACATGTGTGCCGTGTTTTGGGAAAAATGCGGCGGTGTTCCTTTATATAGCGGAATAATTAAAATTTACGTATTTACTACACGAGGGGTCACGTAAAAATTTACGTACGATTAGTGGACTTTGTCGCTATGAATTATCTCCCTGCCGGCTGACCCGTGCGCGCTCTAGGTTCGATGTTCTGTACGGTTTTTTTTTCAGTAGCCGGTTCCGCCAGTTCAACTTTTGCTTTCAGCGTATTAACGCCTGGCGTCCGGCTGACAGAGTAGATGTAAAAGTTTTTCGTCTTCTAGCTGCTTCTATGGATAAGTAGAAGTCTACGTGACCTCCGGTAAGTGTGTTAACATATACAAATTAATTATTCATAAAAACAAATTGTATTTATTTGATATTAACTCAGATGCAGTGCGATAGGTTTTGCAGGGATTGATCACCACGTGGCCGGCACCAGGTTAAAATTTGTTTTATGTATGTTTTAATTTTAACGCTGGTTAACCGATATTAGCAGTAATAATATAATAATGTGTTATAATAATGTAGTAATAATCATACTCAATTCATTAAACCAGAATGGGGCGAAGTCAGTTATTTTTCTGAAATCAGTGTACCTCACGGACTTGTTAAAGTTTGCTAATTCCTGTAAGGGGGAGTTAAGTGCTTCATGAAAACGTGTGCATAACTATTAATTGAAATGATTATTATTATGGAATGACGGTATTTGCATATATTATATATTAGAATATTTAAAAGGGTTATTTTGAAGCGAGTTATTAGATTCAATGGTGTTCTATACTTAGTGAATTTTCGGAGTTTATAAACTGGGCAGGCCATGCAATGTCAGCTGGTAAATGTGGTAGTGTGGTTTATTAAACTTGTAAGTAATCACAGATATAATTGTGCAGGGTTTCCGAGGTAGACGGGAATCTGGCTCGCTCCAGAAGGAAGGCCGAACAACTGCCTCCGATGATGTAGATTCAAACATTTCCGTCAGCTGTCAGCCGGAATGGACGGACAAAATACACCCAACCGGACCCTCTACCTACACGCTGCTAACCAGGTGAAATTTAAGCTTATTAAACCAAAATGTTGTGGCCGATAAACTCTTTTGAGACACTTGTGCAGACGCTCCAGATTGGAGAATTATTTCCGGACAATGGGGATTATATATATTACTTTGTAATTTTTGTAAGGCTTATGCCTCATGAATATATCAATGTCTATCTCCTTCTGAGAATTGTAAACTCGGCCAGGGTCATCCATCACCCGGGTCGAGGGGGACTTTTCTGTAAAAAGGGTCGGCACTAAATTGTTTCTGTCTTAAGCATGCATGGACGGATGTATCTGTCCACGTTGGGAAATTTTACGGTTAATTAATTTTTCAGTTAATGGGGGCTCATGTATTCTATTATTAATTTAAAGATCTGGGAGGTGTTTTAACATGTGGGCAACACCTGTTGGGGCCGTTCACTGCAGGACTGTATCATGTCAGATTTTGCTGGATCTCGCCCGGACGCATGACCATGCCTGGAGTCAAGTTTTTTTATGAACACTGTAAGCATGTTTCAGTACCTTAATGACCTAGATTCTGTTTTGCGAAATTCAATTCCTGTGTTCAGCTAATTTTGTAAACTTTAAATTTTGCCATAGCCAGTTAAATATTGTCACAGTTTATATTTTGCCATAGTTTAAATTTTGTAACTGTTAACCTTTTATTGCTCACAATACCAATTAATTTATGTTAAAGAATACAAGACTAATCAGTATCAGTTATGAGTATTCATGGGTGGTCACGTTCCACTATTTTTTTTATAAATTCTGGCAAGAAAAGAAAAGAAATGACAAATGCAGTTAGGCAACCGGGCATCCATGTTAACCTAGTGATGGCACTCTTATCATTATCATTAACGAGATCCGAAATTGTTAATTAAACATCTGCGTGGTATTTGTGCGCAGGCCACTATGCTTACTTAGAACATTTAGATCTACTTATTATCTAATTAGAATTTTTGGGGCCTGTCTACTCTGCTCTTTTGGGACATTAATTGAGGTTTTGGGGGTTTAGTTATTTATTAATTGAAAATTAAGGTGGGCCGGATACTTGGTCAGAATAAGGGGGGTTGAGGGTGTATGATGACAAAATATACGCTGCTAACCAGGTGAACATGTGATGTGCTACTTATATGTAAATGTCTTTCTATGTCAATGATATGTGTGTGTTGTGTCTTATGTGATTGTTACATTATTATACTTGAGTATCCATATGTGTATATATATATATATATATATATATTTATATCATGTTAGGGTTTGTATAATTACTGGGAGGGTCGAGACTGTGCGCCATTTCACATTATTATTATTCTTTATGCGCCATTCAACTATTTATTATTCCATAATTGTTCAACTATTTATTATTTATTCAATATTTATTTAGGATAATAATTTATTATTTATTATTCAACTATTTGGCGATGCATAGGTTAAGGGAATTATAATAACGATTAAGGGGTTTTGGAAGTGAGCTATTTTTAATTGTGAAATACTTAATTATATTGCTTTAAGGACGCATATATTGTATAAAAGCCGAACACAATAAATACTGTTATTGTTATCTTAGATCAGAGTTTCATTTGCAAGTCCCATCATACTGGACCCAGCACAATTTTGGCTTCTCTAGGCTCTTGCCTAGTCCTAAATAACTTGTGGCCTCTCTTTAAAAAAAATAAATAAATATAAAAAAAAGGAGTTTGTTATCTATAGATAAAAAGCATAAAAGGAAAGAGGGGTTACACATGTTCACGCCCGAACATGAGGACTGCGACTCAGTATGTAAGGGTACAACAGACTTGAGTTACAACAAGAGCCGAGAAAGGAGATTGGTCAAGAGCATCGACAACCAACCGCGCGACTGAGAGCGAGAGCTCAAACTGGAGAGGTCACTCACCTTAAAAGCGCTTTACGACCACAGCAACTTCTCTCTACAGCACACGGACGACAAGTTGGAGAGCACATCTCTCCCTCGTCCGATCGTGCGAGGTGAGATAAAGGGGGTAGGACGCACCATTACCTCTACCCGGGTACATGGTTAAACTGCGACAAAGGGGGCACGCCAGACTACATACACTGCAAAAAGGGGGGGGTACGCCAGACTACATACACTGCAAAAAGGGGGGGGTACGCCAGAATGCATTCACTGGCAAAAGTGGGGGTACGCCAGACTACATTCACTATATATATATAAATAATAAGTAATATAGGCGACTCCAGAAGGCTATGGAGGGTTGTTAATAATAGACTTGGTAGAAACTTAAAGGAAGATGGTTATATAAATTACATCTATGACAAAAATAAGCACAAAATTTTTGAACCAAATAAAATATGTAATATATTGAAATCATATTTTTGTAATGTAGGTTTCGAACTCAGCAAAAAAATCCAACCGCCTGATACAGAAATAAAGTTACCACATGTTAATCCTAAAACTATGTTTATTTGCCCCAACAACTATTAAAGAAATTGAAAATATTATTAAAAATTTGAAACTTAAAAATGGTGGTGTTGATAATATTAATACAAAAACAATTGTAATACTTGCCAACTTTATTTCGGAACCCTTGGCTCATATAGTCAATTTATGTATTGAGAAAGCTATTTGGCCAGACGCTCTAAAAAGAGCTGTTATTAAACCAATTCACAAAGGTAAAGATAAGCATTCTACCTCAAATTACAGACCAATATCTTTGATATCTAACTTGGCAAAAATACTTGCAAAAATTATTCATCATAGAATTCTAAACTTCATTATAAAACATAAAATTATATCAAAGAAACAATATGGTTTTATGAAAAATTTAGGTACTAAAGATGCACTTAATTACATAACCAATTTGATTTATGAAAACCCTGACAAAAGTACACCTATTGCTATTACTTTTCTGGATCTAGCCAAAGCTTTTGATACTGTAAATCATAAAATTTTACTAGATAAGCTATATAACTATGGCATTAGAGGTAAAGCACATGAACTTATTTTGAGTTACTTACAAAATAGAAAACAATGTGTTAAGTGTAACGATTGCGTTAGTGATTATTGTGAAATAAATACAGGTGTTCCCCAAGGAACTGTACTGGGACCATTGTTGTTTGTTCTATATGTAAATGACTTACTGACCAGTATGCATGGTGATTTAATTGTATCTTTTGCTGATGATACAGCTGTTATATCGACTGATAAAACTTGGAAGTTAGTGTGGTTTCTAAATGGCTTGCATTGAACCAACTATCTCTAAACTTGGACAAGACAGTTTTTATGACTTTTGGAAACTACTGTGATAGTGTTCCTTATGATATTAGTATTTCTATGAATGGTAAATTATTGAAACGGGTTGAAAGTTGTAAATATTTGGG
Organism: Magicicada septendecula; assembly: GCA_034769895.1. Lineage (NCBI taxonomy): Eukaryota > Metazoa > Arthropoda > Insecta > Hemiptera > Cicadidae > Magicicada > Magicicada septendecula. Next base: position 302,986,219 of record CM068371.1, read on the forward strand.
GATTGTATTTGATTATAGAATGATTTGGAATGAACATTTTGAGTATATTTTAAATAAAACAAAATATTTGGTATTTATTTTTCATAAAATCTCCAAATATGTGCATACTGAGACTCTTAGAATGCTTTACTATGCATTCTTTCAGAGCATAATTAGCTATGGAATTATTGCCTGGGGAGGAGCGTATGCAGGCAATTTAAAATTGATACAAGAGTTGCAAAATAAAATTCTGAAAATTGTTAACAGGAATCATTTCATACCTCACAACAATCCACTAAATGTAGAACAATTATTTTCCTTTGAGGCATTAAAGCTTCATTACAATGATTTGAAAACTAAATTTATAAACTCTAATAGTATTACTAGAAATAGAAGTGTTCCTATTCCTTTGAGATCTAAGACAGTTGGTGGTAGAAGCAGTTTTGTCAGAGCCATAAGATTGTTTAACGGCCTTCCAAATGATCTCAAAATATTAAGTCAAATTAGCTCTAGGAAAACCAAATTAAAGAAATGGATTAAAGCCAATATTTAAAAATGTTAAGTTAACATATTTTGTCTATATCTTTGAAATTGTGTGTGATAAATAATACCATATATAAAATAATTGTAATGAATTACTATTATCATGGAAATTTGATTATATTAATATATTCATTGTATTAAGTTAGCGTTAGCTGACTATGTAGTTTTAAGTTTTTTTGCCAGCCCTGCAAACAGGTATCAAAGTATACCTCTGTAGGTTTACTTACTTTTATAAATGTATTCTTTGTAAGATGTAATGTAAATGTTCTGGTTAATAAATAAATAAATATATATATATATATATATATATTGTACTTTAATTTTATACTAAATTTACCTCAAGATGTTTTTTCTATTTGGAACATGTATCGAGAGTTCCTGTTCTCTCATCTTCAGCCTTCGCCATCTTGTTTCTGGTGAAGTATTTGTGTGTTGGCTGCTGGATGTTATTAAGGTTTGTAACGTATTGCTGCGTTACAAATCCAGGGAACCCATCTTAACTGACCTCTGCCAATTACATGGGCTGCCTACGTTGTAACGAACTGTATTACAATCAAATTAATTGAACAAATTACTCACTATCAGTGTAAGGAAACAAGGGAAGGTATTTTACTGATTTATGCACTCATTTTCATGTGTAACAAGACGACTTCTCTTTATTTAACAACAGTTACTGACAGATCCCATGACATCATTATCTAAACTAAAATATTTAAATGCTTTTCATAAAACTTTGGGATCAAATAGATTACATATACTTATACCTCGGATCCGAGTTTACTTTCTGTATATTTTTAGTAAAGACTTCTAATTATTTTCAGTTCATTTTAGAAGCTTGCAAGACTTGTTTAACCATTGGAAGAATGGTACTATTACTTGGAACGATAATAAGTTACATTAACATTTAAAGCGTTACAACGTATGATAATTGAATTTTTGCAGTAAACTCTTAGATTTTCTCATTATAATGTTTACATAAAATTAATCGTCTTTGAAAAGTCTCTTTTAGAAGTGAGTAGTGTAACAAATATGATTAACTCTCGATAGCCAAGCTATCGAGTCACCTTTACAACTGAACGTAGAAACCTCGTCCTGGGGTGTCCGTCTTGGGAATCCTTGTAGTCGGCGTCATCATTTGGGTCCTGTCTTCGGCAAGAATAGGTCGGATGTTCACAGAGAAGATTGAAGCTTCCTTGGTGTAAGTATATGTAGATTCTCGGATGTCCTAAGCAACGTCTTATGCATGGTATACGTGTCTTTATGAAGTTTCTACAGATCACATCTTCAGGAGTGATGTTGTAAATGGAGTTACCTCTTGAAAGGAGTCGTCATCTTGTCTACTACTAGTTCTGTTTTTTTTTGTTACATTTTATATCTTCTTCTTCTTACCACATATTTAAGTTATTGATACATGACACACGCTTTACACTTTTAGCAGTGGTAGTTAATATACATTTAACTAAAACAAACAAATTAAAAACATTCTGGTAGAGCTTTCGCTCGTACGTCTGTACTGCGTGAAGGCAACATAGCGAGAGAGTTTCTGCTCGCTTCAACTGGTACTTAACAAAGGAGAGGAGCAACTACTCTGCGACAAAATAGTCCCTACTTTTATTTAAGTTAACATTTTTATTACCAAAAACTATACCTTAATTATACATATATAATTTAAGTGAGTTATTTTAACTACTATTTGTGTCTTCAGATTTCTAATTATAAACATTACGATTTTTATATCTTCCTAAATTACAGACGACTCGGTAAACACGTTGAGTCCGGAATTAACAGGTCACCGCATGATGACAAGCAAAGGGTTAATTATGATAATAATAACTTTTTTACAATTCGCCCTTTTTATTAGTGTTTCTTTGGAGCTCTTAATTACTTCTCATTCTCATACTGAGTAAATACACGGGTTTTAGGTATTATAGTGAGATTTAAAATTACTTAATCGCTCGCAAACTTAATTTTTTTATTTTTACGATTACAGTTAGAATTTAAATCGTCACAGGTTGTTTGTTGGTCTTTGGTCTTTTAAAGTTGTATTATTGTGTGTGGTTGTGGTATATGTTTTTGTATTTTGTGTATTTTCGATGTTGAGTGCTTTGAATATTGTGTCATGTTTTGTATTGATTTGTATTTGTTCTGGTATTAGTTTGTTTTGTGTTTTATGTTTGTATATCTGTAAATTTTCCCAAATGTTCATTATGGTGCCTTTGTGTGGTATATGTTTTATTAGTGATACATTGGTTATGTTTGGGAATTCGTGTCCTGTGTTTATTGCATGTGTGGCTAAATTGGATTTATATATTTCTGGTTTTTTGTATGCGTTTAGGTGTTCAAAATAACGTTTTTTCAGCTGTTTTTTTGTTTGTCCTATGTAACATTTATTGCAATCTTGGCATTCAATTTTGTATATACCATTAGTTGTTGTATTATCTTTGTTGTGTGAGCTATTTAGAATTTGTAATTTATTTTTATTAGTTTTGTGTGCTATTTTTATATCTGTGTTTTTAAATAGTTTTGTTAGTTTTGTCATTTTATTATTTATGTATGTGAATGTGGCCCATTTTTTGTTGTTGTTATTATTTATGTGTTGTTCATTTTGATTAATTCTTAATTGTTCAGTTTTTATTTTGTATTTGATTTTATTTTCTATTTTGATCATAGTATTTTTATTGTATCCATTTTCATAACCAATTTGGTATATTATATTTCTTTCTTTGTCAGTTTCTTGTTTGTTTAGGGGTATTTTGTACATTCTGTTAAATAACGAATAAAATGCTGCCATTTTATGTTGTGGTGGGTGGTCAGAATGGTTAGGTATAATGATGTTAGTGGAAGTTGGTTTTCTATATATTGCATATTGTATGTGTTTGTTGTATCTTGTGATGGTTATGTCTAAATAGTTGATTTTGTTATGTTTTTCTTTTTCTTCTGTGAATTGTATTTTGGGATGTATGTTATTGATTTGTTTCAATATGTTCTCTGCATTTGTGTTTTTGTTATTTGATACATATAGTCCATCATCTACATATCTTATCCATATGCCATTTGGGTCATGTGTTTTTATGATATTTTGTATTTTGGTGTCTATGTGTTGTAGGAATATTTCTGCTATTATGCTTGATAATGGTGATCCCATTGCTAAACCTTCTTTCTGTTGATAAATTTTGCTATTAAATTCAAAGTAATTTTGTTTTAGTATTATCAATTTCAATTTCAAAAAAGCTCCTACATACAAAATAGCAAAAATAATAGCACAAAAACTAAAAAGTAACCATCTAACAAGTAACCATCATAACATAAAAAATACATACGAATTAATAGACAAACTAAAAATAATAAATATAAATGAAAATACATTTTTCACATCATATGACATAACAAACATGTACACCAATATCCCAGTAGAAGAAACAATTGACATAATAATAAACAAACTTAAAGAACAAAATGAAAACAAACAATACAGTATATAACCGAAATAAAAAATAGTCTCCAACTAATACTAAAACAAAATTACTTTGAATTTAATAGCAAAATTTATCAACAGAAAGAAGGTTTAGCAATGGGATCACCATTATCAAGCATAATAGCAGAAATATTCCTACAACACATAGACACCAAAATACAAAATATCATAAAAACACATGACCCAAATGGCATATGGATAAGATATGTAGATGATGGACTATATGTATCAAATAACAAAAACACAAATGCAGAGAACATATTGAAACAAATCAATAACATACATCCCAAAATACAATTCACAGAAGAAAAAGAAAAACATAACAAAATCAACTATTTAGACATAACCATCACAAGATACAACAAACACATACAATATGCAATATATAGAAAACCAACTTCCACTAACATCATTATACCTAACCATTCTGACCACCCACCACAACATAAAATGGCAGCATTTTATTCGTTATTTAACAGAATGTACAAAATACCCCTAAACAAACAAGAAACTGACAAAGAAAGAAATATAATATACCAAATTGGTTATGAAAATGGATACAATAAAAATACTATGATCAAAATAGAAAATAAAATAAAATACAAAATAAAAACTGAACAATTAAGAATTAATCAAAATGAACATCACATAAATAATAACAACAACAAAAAATGGGCCACATTCACATACATAAATAATAAAATGACAAAACTAACAAAACTATTTAAAAACACAGATATAAAAATAGCACACAAAACTAATAAAAATAAATTACAAATTCTAAATAGCTCACACAACAAAGATAATACAACAACTAATGGTATATACAAAGTTGAATGCCAAGATTGCAATAAATGTTACATAGGACAAACAAAAAAACAGCTGAAAAAACGTTATTTTGAACACCTAAACGCATACAAAAAACCAGAAATATATAAATCCAAATTAGCCACACATGCAATAAACACAGGACACGAATTCCCAAACATAACCAATGTATCACTAATAAAACATATACCACACAAAGGCACCATAATGAACATTTGGGAAAATTTACAGATATACAAACATAAAACACAAAACAAACTAATACCAGAACAAATACAAATCAATACAAAACATGACACAATATTCAAAGCACTCAACATCGAAAATACACAAAATACATAAACATATACCACAACCACACACAATAATACAACTTTAAAAGACCAAAGACCAACAAACAACCTTAATAACATCCAGCAGCCAACACACAAATACTTCACCAGAAACAAAATGGCGAAGGCTGAAGATGAGAGAACAGGAACTCTCGAAACATGTTCCAAATAGAAAAAACATCTTGAGGTAAATTTAGTATAAATATTAAAGTATTATATACATCAAGAAACGGACTGTAGCAGAAAGTGATTGAAATATATATATTGGTATATAACTTTACAAACCTGAATTGACCCGACCGAGCACACATGTCCGGCCTGATCGTACAATTAAGAACACGTCCGGTACCTGCATAAAACTGCCCCCGCAGGTACCTGAATCAGTTAAAAGAAGAAAAAAACAATAATCCCTTAAGACTTCCAACCCCCTATTAAATGAACGTTTATTAGTGTGGAATAAAGAGAACCAAACCCAGATACATGAAAAGATTTCAGATTGGCCGCAACTTTTATGACATAAATTTTTACTATTAAATTATTATAAAAATACCTGAACGCCGGACACGGGCCCCTCGGCCAGGTCTACAATTACCTTGGGATGTAATTACATAATGAATTTATTCTAATAAAGTTCATCACCCTGCCCAATTATGTCTAGTTAGACACGAGCACCATAGCATAGAACTTGTTAACAGCAAAAAAAGTCCCACACAGGAGGTCAGCTGAAGTGGCCAAATGTATATAAAAAGATTAAATTTCACCTTCGTATTGTCCTAGAATGTCTCATGGGGCACTTTCGGCATGATGTGCAGACGCTCTTCCAGCCGCAACCCGCATCGAGTCTGGTTGTTGTTGCATTATGGCAGGTGAACAGCCATCTGCTGGAATGGGTTGTTCTCCGGCGGGGCGGAAACCCTTAAACATTTTTAAGGAAAATTACTATCGTCACTCATCATTCTCAACAACCACGTCCCACAGCCCAAAACTCACTCAGCACACCATGACCAGTTTTAACCCCTTGTTTTTCTTTTAAAATTTACTTTTGAAATACTAGAGTACACTCGCGCCCCCAAAGCTTCAATATTATATGAATATCTCCTCATAACTGACAATAACGTATTGCATTAAAGCTCAGAAAATGATGACATTACGCAAGCTGACAAACTCAAACAGGTATAAGTATTCAGCGGCACGTGCTACGATATAATAAGGTTCCCTCACTTTACAATTACAAATCATCTTTCTTTTACGTCCCAATTTTATAGTTACAATAGTTAATTATAACAGCAATTATCATCCTGTACTAGAGCAACAAAATAATCAAATATTCGATCATGAACATAGCCATTCATTCATCAACACGCGGCAACGTACAATTTTTCATCTGACTCACAACCCAGCTAATTTCAATTTTCGCTTTATCTTTTATAAAATACGTAACAATATACCTTAAATCGGACTTACCGGGGATCACAGTAGCCTCTACTCAATCATAGTAGATAGTACTTGTAGATTTAAGCAACTTAGGTCGGCTGGCAAGAACGTCTGTATCTGTACGTAACGGCTGTCTAGTCCAGAATGCAGCCTTGCATCAAGCTACATGTCGAAAAAACGTAACTGTGCTCTCCACCACCAGGTAGCGACAGTATCTAGAGCAATTCATAACGCGGAATTACCATATCGCCCGCATACGCGCAATTACATAAATAATTATTTCGGCAGTTAGACCCTTTTATTTTTATTCACGTTTATGGCACGCCGGGTTTTCACCAAAACACGGCACACCCCCACCCCAAAACGGCAACATGGTTGCCTCACTCATGAACTCAGAGGTACCCTGCAGTGTACCCCCATTTGTGTCATAAAATACGAGTAGCGATCGGAAATCTCACTAGTCATGGCTCCCAGGAGAACAGAGAAACTCAACATTGCAGCGACCATCCCCATGTGAGCCCTCTCCGTCAAGCCAAACCCACCGGACCGCCCCAACACGTCACCCTCTCTGGTGACCATCATCTCCCTCTACTGCGGCCACTCACATACCCATCCGAAGACCAAACAAGGCATCACCAACCTTGGTATGTGAGTGACTGTACTACACCTCTCGTCCACCTCTTGGACCGACCAGCCATATGCAGCGAAACAAGGCATCACCATCCTTGCCATATGACTGGCCCACATCCCTACACTAGGGCGGACGGCCCCGCTCACCCAGACAGAGAAGACCGCATAGAGGGCACGCACACATCAATCCCAACTCTTACTTAACATTTTGATCACACTCCGTAACTAGCAAGGGGGGTTTACTTCTCTGCCAACAGTCGATACACCATATATACAACACAGTCTCAACCCCAAAAAAAAACACAGGGAAAACAACCGGGGAATGCGGCATGGCTCGGACCCTACAATAATCAACAATCAAAATCTACAACAATGAAAAGCGAAAACAACACCACCCTATCACACTCCATCCTAACTTCTCAAAACAGGGGAAACCGATGATCTCCAAGAGACCACAATCCAAGGGTGCACTCTTGGCAAGCTCTCTAACTCCTTATTGATTTTTTCTTTTCTAAGGGGAGGGGTAGGGAAATCGGGAAAATGAAAAGGGCAGGGATCATTGAAAGGTCCATAGCAAGGATTAAGGGTAAGGACATGGCTCCCTCCGGAAATAAGGATGAATGGAGGAAACCAAGGCTCGCGTGGGCAGGGGCGCAACCCTGAAGTAGACGAACACCTCTGGGACTGTGGGGAACATCTACCCGCTACCCGTTACCCGCTTCTTCTCACCTTTCTATGACGGACATTAGGTACTCGTTCCTTTCGGACACCACTCTCTGAGAAATTATCTCGTGTTGAGCTGTACTTATTTGTTTCTTCTGAATCAGGATCACTATCGAATTGTGAACCGCGTAAATAGACACATATGCGCATAAAACATAGCCGACCAATTACGAGTACGATGCCATGACTCGTATTATAATAATCGCAAAAGCTCAAAGGGACTGTCGCGGTGTGCAGAAGTGTGTTCGCGAACGAGTGCTATATGGATTAACCTCACTCATCAACGCAGGGATACATCATGGGAGCGACACATCACAGCAGAACGAGTAAAGTACAAAACTAATCTCTTCTTATAATTAGTAATTTATCAAATACCATTGACCTGACACTTAGAACCAAACCACCTGAGAAAATTATATAAATATTGTGATGGTACATCTCATCACATATGTATAAGATATATTATAACGATAAGCTATAAATAACAAGTACTAGCACTAGCCATGAAAAAAAAAAAACTTATTAAAAAGTATGTAACTAACATTAAAGTATCAATTCCAACATCCAACAAAAGTAACCAAAGAAGATTATATTAATATTATATAAGAAACAGTAGTTATAAAAGGAGATTCAGAAAAGAACAAACAAAGAAAAATTTCTAATAACATGACAAAACCCAATAGTTATGGTAGGTGAGGGGCACGAACATTAACACGAACAATATGAACTATATAAACAATAACACGAACTACAAATGGACTGATAATAAAAGAAAAATGAAACGGACGACTATGAATATCACAAGAAAAATCAACATTGAATAGAAGAAATGAGAAGAGGCAAAGAACCAGATTTAGAACTGAGAAACAGAAGTTTGTACCAAAAAACCATGACAAATTGACCCAATCTAATGTGTAAACTAATCCCATTCTTTTAATAAACAATACAATTGATAGGAGTACCCAACAAAAATAATATAAAATTAAGAATGCAATGCAGTAGAGTAAATAATAACAAAACATGTAATAATTTAAGAAACCAGTGTAAATCTACGAGTTCAAACAAGTGAAAATAGTGAGAGCCCAAAATAATTAAATGCTGATCAAAAGATCATAATATAAACCAGTGGGGAAGTGAAAGCCAGTGGGGGTTATCATTAAAGTGATAAAGGTCTTATGAACCACATATATGGAAATAAGAACCAAAATATAGTGACAAAGTGTTTTTTTTATTAAGTGTTTTGGTAAACTCCAATGTACTATGTTATGTATAATTATTTATTCATAAGGGTTGAACACTTATTCATTTTTAAATAATAAGATATAGTGACATATAAAAGAGTTAGGGTAATAAACACCCATGTTCAGTTATATTAGAAATAGTTAATATGGGAGCCTGTGTGCACCATTAATTTATATGTTATAAAAAGTTTTGTTAAAAAAAATGTTATTTATTTAGTGAACAGAATGTTCATAAACTGTTCAGAATGTTAATCAGGTAATTGGGAAAGATCTAATATTATAAAAAGGATATTGTGAAAAAATAACTAACTGTCAGACATGTAGGCCTAAGGAATTGAGCCAGACACAAGCAACATTGAAATAGTCAGATAAACACTACTAAATTAAATAAAACTAAAAACAAAAGCTTGGTTTTGATAAAATATAAAGATGTTAATGGAGGGAGATGTATAAACCATCCATTGCTATCATAATATAGATAATGAACATAATTATAAAGTGTTTAGTAAGCCACTAAGCTGACATGGCTTCAGTATTATTGTTATTGTCAGAAAAATAGGTGTAGATATTTTAATTAATGATATTGTATGTAAAGTAGGAATACTCAGAATTATATTTAGTAGTAAGAATTACAATATTAGAAGATATTAGATCTGTAAGACATACAACAAAAAATGTCAAACAAGATTAGGTCAATGCCTCAAAACACAAAAGTATAAACCTGCCAAAACAGTAGATAAGAGGCCAAAATGGGGCGAGATTAGTATCAAAACTATTTAATTTTAATGGACAATAAAATAGTACTAATTAAAAATAAATTTAAATCAAAATAAATAAAACGTAATCTGAGGTGACAAAATTAAAAACGCCAATTTTCAAAAACAACTTAGTCACGTGACGTGGGGTCAAGGCTCTAGACCAATCAAAAACACCAAAAGCTAGGTCACCAACGAGATTTAAATATTTTTGGAGAGACAGTTGAATTGTTAGATATAAAACTGAAAACTTCAACAGCATATTGCTGACAGTAAAAATTAATATTAAAAGAGTGAAAACTTACTCCAGGAGAGGCGATTCCGATAAAAGTAATACCGAAAAGATCTACAACACATGACACGACACCAGAACCAAGAAAAACCAACACACTAACGAGAATCTGAGAAAATAGATATCCATCTCAGAAGCGTCCATCCCGTATATGCACAGCAACGGTGAGAAATTTTGGTTAATTCCAGCAGAATACTACATAACATCACAACACAATTTCCACTAAAAACAGCTGTTTCCAGATAAAGGAGGCTATATACCAACTATTATTATAAACTGCTATAACTAAGACTTTATTTAAAACACTTTAATTGGAATTTAAAGAACGTATTTTTCTGAGGCGAGAACTCTATAGTACGCCATGTTGTTAGTGTAGGCACTGTTGCAAACTGTAAGCGAACAACTTTGAAAAACATTATTATATACATTTTGTTAGTCGATAAGAAGTAATTATATTTTGTAATGCATTGTATTTTTAAATAGAAGCATATTTCCTATCTTTCCTAGCAACTCCAAGTACCCATTACCTGAGAAACATAAAATATATATATTGTAACTTTTTTTGTTAGCACGAACTATTTGTTACGGCGGACGAACTCATCAAATTGTAAATCCTCGAATAATGAAACGGTAATTTGACCAATGTTTCAAAGAAATTACGAATAAAAGAGATAATTTGTCAATCGTACCAGTCCTAGTTTATTTCAATAAAGTAATTATAAAGACTATTAATTACAGGAACCAGAAGAGAAAATTTGAGGAGGGCGCAAGGACATCCAGACACGAAAGTAGATCCAGTGGGCTGCTTACACGATCTATTTGACCACTACTAAACAAATATTATTCACGCGCCGATTTCAAACGGACGGTGACACACTAAATTCTCGTTCCTATAAAATCGTTGCTAACCAACGAATACTGAACGACAACACAGTAAACGACAACAAAATAACTAATATAATTAATAGTCACAACATAAGGACATTTACGAGCCGACTGACAAGTCAAACCAAGTTTTGAAGGGTAACTTATTTCGTTATCCACAGTTCGTAAAATACACCCGTAACTATTCTGGATTGTTATAGATTGACGCATCCAACGTGGGCCTTTAAGACTCACAGACATAAAGTCACAACACAAATTAGTTTGTTACAGATTGACGCCTGCAACGTGGGACTTTACAAGTCAACTCCACATCCCAAAACTAATCTTATTGTTACAGATTGGCTTCCATCGCGGGGCTTGAGCAAGACGGACACAAATTATATTGTTACAGATTGGCGCACCAACGTTTCGGGCTGAAACAAGAAGGAAGAATAATAAATTTGTATTTTAATAACTGTATTACAGGTCACTCATTTTCAGCCGGCAGTTGTTAGAAGATAAGGAAAATGCACAGAAGAGCTACGTCGAAGAAACGCGCAGCGGAGGCCGAAGAAGAAATCAACGTGGAAGAGAAGGAGGTATCTTCAGTGGAAGAAATAGAAATGACGGGAAAAGTAGAAGCCAGTGGAGGACCAGATTGGAATAAATTCATGGAACAAATGATGAACAGTATGACGGAAAAATTTGACAAGATGGACGAAAAATTAGACAAAAATAAAGAAGAAATCAGCGAAGATTTAATGAAACGAATGGAGGAGAAATTAGACAAAAATAAAAAAGAAACCAGAGAAGATTTTAAACGCTTGGATGAAAATAATAAGCAATTGAAGGAGGAGTTGAAGCAAATCAATGAAGACACATTCAGACAAATCAATGAACGAATTGAACATACTAACAAGGAAGTGAGGGACACTATCAACAGGCAGAATGAAGAACTAGGACGAACAGTCAACAAGAAAATCGAGGAAGCCAGTAAAACCATTAATCAAAAATAGACAAAAACGACGATGAAAGAAGACAGGAGCTAGCTGAGACAAATAGAAGGCTGGAAGGAATCGATGCAGTTGTTACACTGAATAGGACCGAACTAGAGGTCAAGATAGACCAGGTAAGAGACGAAAACCGAACTCAAGCAGAACAACTACAAACAGACTTTGGAAGTCAGTACCGAAATATAAGCGCAGTCATCAACGAAGTCCAGGTACAGGGACATCGCAACCATGAAAGGATTGAAAACCTTCAACGATCAGTTGACAACCGACCAGCGACAACAGCATATACCCAACCCATGGAAAATCGGGAGACTATCAATTTTAAGTCTTTTAGAGGAAACCCGATGGAATTTTTGCAACGAGTCAGCGAGCAATTGACAAGAACCGGAGAGAACAGATGGCCAGTAATCCGGAGCTACCTGGACGAGCATTTTAAAGAAACAAATGATAACTGGTGGATAGCCACCAGGCACGACTTGCGAAACTATGAAGAGTTTAAAGAGGCATTTAAAAAGAGATACTGGTCAGATGCCACGCAAAACATGGTAAGGGAAAGTATCAGCTATGGAAGGTACGATCCTAACAGGGGTAACACACCAACCACATACTTCCTTGGAAAAGTGTGTGTGGGAAAACACCTTGAGCCGAATATCCCGGAAGAAATATTTGTTGCCAGATTGGCATACCATTACGACAGCGGGATATCTACAGCACGTTCGGGAGGACAAATAAAGACAATACAGGCAATGACAACATTATTAGAAGAGCGTGAACGCGAGGAGTACTTGAGAAGAAGCCGTCAGAGGAATGACCAATACAGGAGCAGGAACATTCCGGATTACGAGAACAGAAACAATAATAACAATGGTAATAATCGTAATAATAACGGAATGTACCACCAAACAAACTATAACAACAGGCCGAGTAATAATAACACCCATAATAATAACCATGGGGCATACCAACGGCCAAACTACAATAACGGCCCAAGGAACAATGGGAATAACTATGGCAACAGGCAAAACATCCCGAATAACCAGTATAACCGCCCATATAATACAAATCAACCGAACCAGTACAACAACAACCGGAATTTTAACCATAATAATAACAACCGCAACCCGAACGATCAAAATCAAAACTATCGAAGGGTCAATCATATATGGGCAGATAACAGTGGCAACGGTAGATCATACTATCGCGGGCGTCGAAGCTTTAGTCGGGATGACGACTGGAACCAAGGTAACCATGACAATAATCGAACTAACAGAGGCAGGAGTCGAAGTCAAGAGGACTACCGACGAGTGAATTATGAGGAGGATCACCAACGACCCCAACCCAGATCGACGAGCAACGAAAATGTTCAAGCGAACCAAAACGGCAGAGGAGATGAAGGATCCGAGCCGCCTTTAAACTCTACACGGCAGTGAAAACACCATCAGGACCCTCACTGAACCACACTATTGGGTTTAATAGCGTCAACAGTCACGTTAAAAATAATAAAAATCATATTACAATAATTCTTAATAACTACCTGAAAAATTTAAGAGAAGAATTGTTGGAAGAAGAAGAAGGGAATCTGAATAAAAATAATAATGAAATTAGATACATAACTGCAGGAATCAACAGTGTACAAACAACAATTATGATCGACACTGGAGCTAACGTGTCATTGATCGACGTAGTAGAATTAAATAAGATAATTGAAGAAGGGAAGAAAAACGTACTTACTCTACCGATCAACAACATTGTGTTAATTGGGGTGACGGGACGCCAGAATAGAACAGTCCGAAAACAAGTAAGTCTAGAACTGACCAGCAATAATGAAACAGTTACAATGAATTTCTTAGTGGCCAGTGGCTTGCCATTTAAAATGCTAATCGGGTGTGACATGTTGAAAAAGTATTCCGCTATCATTGACATGAATAAATCAAAATTATTTCTAAAAATGGAACTCAGAGAATGGACGGCTAATTTAGTGGACAGTGATAGAACAACATCAACCCGAATAACGTATCATATACAGGGAAGCGTAGAACAGCTAGGGCAGTTACAAGACAATGAAATCCTTTACGAGTTGGACAATGAACAATCATGGCGTGACAAGATAAACGAAATTCGTACTTTCAAATGTGATATATCTGATGTGCAAAAGGAAAAACTGATTAATGTGTACAACAGGTATCGCCACGTGTTTTCGGATACTCCTGGCAAGGTGAGAAACTACCAGTGCAAAATAGAGTTTCGTGAACCAGTGAACTTTAATAGAAAGTCATACCCGATCGCCTACTCACAAAAGGAAGCTGTGAGGGCGGAAATTAATCAGTTAATAAGCAAAGATATCATAGAACCAAGTTGCTCCCCTTATACAAGCCCTATCCTCGCCGTTCCGAAGAAAGGTGGCAAAGTAAGAATCTGTTTGGACGCGAGAGAAATCAACAAGGTAATAGTGAACGACCGAACATCCCCAGGGGAGATCGAGGAAATAATAAAAAAGTTCTATGGGATTAAGTATATCAGCACTTGGGACACTGTCTGCGGGTATTGGCAGATTGAACTCCACCCAGAGAGCCGCAAATACATGGCATTCATATTCGAAGGCCGTAATTATCAATTTAAACGATTACCGTTCGGACTGGTAAATTCAGTAGCCGTGTTTGTGAAAATAATGGACCAAATCCTTGGACAGGACACTCTGCCATAACCGTATATGTAGACGACATTTTAATCACTTCTACCGATTGGGATGACCATTGTCAACAAGTAGAGCAGATACTGGAAAGGCTGTCAGAAAACCACATTACACTGAAGTTGGGGAAGTCAAAATTGATAGCAAGGGAGGTACAGTTTCTAGGGTTTAACTTGTCAGAGAAAGGGATCACTCCATCCGAAGAGAAAGTCGAATCTATCCAGAAATTTCCAACACCAAGAAATCGAAAGCAACTTCAATCATTCCTCGGCTTGTGTAATTACTACCGAAAATTCCAAGGTAATTATTCGGAATTAACAGCAAAATTCGCAAGACAGTTATCGTCAAAAGACAAGTGGACGTGGGGAGAAGAGCAAGATACCACGCTTAAACTAATCAAAGATAAGTTTCTGGAATCAGTGATTTTACACCATCCAAATTTCAACAAACAGTTTTTTATGAACTGTGATGCCAGCGATGTCAGTTTGGGAACCGTTCTCTATCAGGAAGACGATGAAGGAAGCCACCAGGTGATCAGTTTTGCCAGTCGAGTTCTGAATAGCTGTGAAAAGAACTATAATGTCACAGAGAAAGAGCTTCTAAGCGTTGTATTCGGCTGTGGCAAATTCAGAACGTACATATTAGGATATAGGACTACCATCAGAACTGATCACAAATCAATATCATTCCTGAAAAATTGCAAGTTGAATCATGGAAGGTTAACCAGATGGAGCTTGATACTTCAGGAATACAACATAAATTGGGAATATATTCCTGGGAAGAAGAACGTTGCTGCAGACACGTTATCAAGAATTAATATCAGGGATCAAACGTTCGAGGGCGAAAAAGAAACTATAATTAAACTGTACAACATCATTAGCAGTAGATCAGACCTGGCTGACATCATAAAAGAACTAGAACAACAACAGAAGCAGGACACCAAATTGAGTAAAATCCTTGACAGGCTTGCCAAACAAGATGACCGCATAACACCATTTTACTGCACATACCAGCAAATCTTATTTATCAGGACCCAATACGAATTTAATAAATGGAAAATTGTGATACCATGTAATATGGAGAAAGATCTCATCATTGATTACCACATCAGGTATGGCCACATGGGAGCATTAAAAGTTGTAAAGGCGCTCCAGGAGCATATATATATATATCAAAGACGCCAATAGAAAAGTACGAAACCAAATTAAACACTGTCACATATGCCAACTCGTAAAGATAAATAATGACAAGAAAGAAGGTACCATGATGCCCATAACATCAGCAAGCAGATTAGAGAAGGTATTCGTGGATATTTGCGGCCCATTCCCGCGAAGTGGCGGGAGGTACCAATATAAATATTTTGTAATATTGTTTGACCATTATACTAGATACACAAAACTGTACCCAATCAACCGGGCAACAACGCAAAAGATTTTGAGCATTATTCTCCAGCACTATGTAAATGAGGTAGGAGCTCCTAAGTCCATTATTACCGACCATGGGACGCAGTTTAAGGGTAACCGATGGAAAGAGACACTACGGGAGGGTGGAATCAGAACATACAAGACATCTGTCTACCACCCGAGCAGTAACCCCGCCGAACGAGTTTTAAGGGAAGTAGGAAGAATCCTAAGAACGTATTGTTTCGACCAACAGAGAAAGTGGGCAGAGTATTTGCCAGCTGCTGAAGACTTCTTGAATTTATCATACCATCAATTTATTGAAACTACTCCGTATACTGCAATGTTTCAGAGACATAGCCCAGAGAGATCACAGAACTAATTCAGTTCCCTAACGAAAGTGAATACCAATTTGTCAATGTAAAATTCTATGAAAAAATATTAGAACGGACTGAGAAGACGAGAAGGAAATATCAGCAACTACAACCGAAGCCAGAACGTTACCTAGTAGGAGACAAAATACTGCTAAAGAACCGGGAATTGCCTAGCACAATGGAGGGCATTGCAAAGAAACTGTTGTTATTGTACACTGGACCATATACTGTAAACAGAGTTAACGGTAACAACACTTATGAGATTGTAGATCCCCATACTTTGAAGAAGAAAGGCACATATAATCAAGCATCTATGAAACGATACTACTAAATCAGTGATAACAAGATTATTACGTTAATATTAACTAGTACAGAATATGAAAAAAAAAAAACAAATAAAGGAAATAAAATAAAAATCTTATACATATAACTAAAAAGAAAAATATATACCACCCATCACTAAAATGAAAGAACCGAGAGCTAAAATAATATGAAAGAAGAAAGTGAATAGTAAACATGATTAATGTTCAAATAACTGAGATGAAACCAGCACAAGTAATCCCAGAATGATTTTTTAGTCATAATTAAGACTATTTTTTAGAGATTTTAATTTAAATGAGTTGACTGTAGATAATTTCCAGCAACCATGATCATGAGCAGACGATACGTTCCTCTGAACTCATAAGGTGAAGCTTTGGACAGCGGTGAATTAGAGCCAAAAAGTGCCTACCCGAACTGTACCAACTCACATAAGTAGGTAAATTTTATTATTCAAGGGATGAAACAAAGAAGGAAGAAAATTGTGTAAACAGAAGGACAAATATAATATATGTGAATCTATATAAGGAATAAGATACAAAGAGCTCGAATAAATAAACTGAAAAAAAGTAATGATTATTTTTCCAGTATCTGAAACACATCTTCCGAAATAATCAGTTTTAGTGACAGGGCAATATGTGATGGTACATCTCATCACATATGTATAAGATATATTATAACGATAGGATATAAATAACAAGTACTAGCACTAGCCATGAAAAAAAAAAACTTATTGAAAAGTATGTAACTAACATTAAAGTATCAATTCCAACATCCAACAAAAGTAACCAAAGAAGATTATATTAATATTATATAAGAAACAGTAGTTATAAAAGGAGATTCAGAAAAGAACAAACAAAGAAAAATTTCTAATAACATGACAAAACCCAATAGTTATGGTAGGTGAGGGGCATGAACATTAACACGAACAATATGAACTATATGAACAATAACACGAACTACAAATGGACTGATAATAAAAGAAAAATGAAACGGACGACTATGAATATCACAAGAAAAATCAACATTGAATAGAAGAAATGAGAAGAGGCAAAGAACCAGATTTAGAACTGAGAAACAGAAGTTTGTACCAAAAAACCATGACAAATTGACCCAATCTAATGAGTAAACTAATCCCATTCTTTTAATAAACAATACAATTGATAGGAGTACCCAATAAAGATAATATAAAATTAAGAATGCAATGCAGTAGAGTAAATAATAACAAAACATGTAATAATTTAAGAAACCAGTGTAAATCTATGAGTTCAAACAAGTGAAAATAGTGAGAGCCCAAAATAATTAAATGCTGATCAAAAGATCATAATATAAACCAGTGGGGAAGTGAAAGCCAGTGGGGGTTATCATTAAAGTGATAAAGGTCTTATGAACCACATATATGGAAATAAGAACCAAAATATAGTGACAAAGTGTTTTTTTATTAAGTGTTTTGGTAAACTCCAATGTACTATGTTATGTATAATTATTTATTCATAAGGGTTGAACACTTATTCATTTTTAAATAATAAGATATAGTGACATATAAAAGAGTTAGGGTAATAAACACCCATGTTCAGTTATATTAGAAATAGTTAATATGGGAGCCTGTGTGCACCATTAATTTATGTTATAAAAAGTTTTGTTAAAAAAAATGTTATTTATTTAGTGAACAGAATGTTCATAAACTGTTCAGAATGTTAATCAGGTAATTGGGAAAGATCTAATATTATAAAAAGGATATTGTGAAAAAATAACTAACTGTCAGACATGTAGGCCTAAGGAATTGAGCCAGACCCAAGCAACATTGAAATAGTCAGATAAACACTACTAAATTAAATAAAACTAAAAACAAAAGCTTGGTTTTGATAAAATATAAAGATGTTAATGGAGGGAGATGTATAAACCATCCATTTCTATCATAATATAGATAATGAACATAATTATAAAGTACGATTAACTTCTAAAACTTCCGGGCTGAAAGGCCGTGGTCGATTGCTTAAAATACTGCTAAACGTTTCGGCCGCACCACCGGTGGCCATCTTCAGTAGCAAAAAATTGTGTTCGATAGATGACACGCCGAACACGTCTCCCAATGAACTGGGAACAAGCAACAGTGAGTTACGGCTACGAAGCCTCTATTTATAGCTTTTTGGCCACTTCAGGTGTATCGCGCGGACCAATGAGAAGCCAGCTCGTCATACTCGATTCTGATTGGCCATGGAAAACAAACCATGCCAGACACTATTTAAGGAGATGCTTTCACCTCGGCGGTTCATAGCGACGGACGCATTCTTATGAATATGGATGGACTCCAGATGCAGGCGAGTGAAGTAACCCCGGACAGAAGACAACACGCGGGCTTCATCAAACATCACCCGGTGATCGTCGTGGGACCAAGCGTGTTCAGCAACTGCGGACTTTTCCGGCTGGCCCAGGCGGCAGTATCTCCGATGTTCAGAGAGGCGCGTCCGGACACTACGCTTCGTGGTGCCTATGTAGACCTGGCCACACGTACAAGGAATACTGTACACCCCGCACGACGAGAGTGGATCCCTGGCGTCTTTCACCGGTCGCAGGAACTGTTGGATCTTTTTGGTTGGCTTAAAGATCGTCCTGACGCCCCGCTTACTCAGCAACCTACCGATGCGATCAGTCACGCCACGGATGTAGGGCAAGACAAGGCAAGAATCTGTGGCGTGACTGACCGCATCGGTAGGTTGCTGAGTAAGCGGGGCGTCAGGACGATCTTTAAGCCAACCAAAAAGATCCAACAGTTCCTGCGACCAGTGAAAGACGCCAGGGATCCACTCTCGTCGTGCGGGGTGTACAGTATTCCTTGTACGTGTGGCCAGGTCTACATAGGCACCACGAAGCGTAGTGTCCGGACGCGCCTCTCTGAACATCGGAGATACTGCCGCCTGGGCCAGCCAGAAAAGTCCGCAGTTGCTGAACACGCTTGGTCCCACGACGATCACCGGGTGATGTTTGATGAAGCCCGCGTGTTGTCTTCTGTCCGGGGTTACTTCACTCGCCTGCATCTGGAGTCCATCCATATTCATAAGAATGCGTCCGTCGCTATGAACCGCCGAGGTGAAAGCATCTCCTTAAATAGTGTCTGGCATGGTTTGTTTTCCATGGCCAATCAGAATCGAGTATGACGAGCTGGCTTCTCATTGGTCCGCGCGATACACCTGAAGCGGCCAAAAAAAGCTATAAATAGAGGCTTCGTAGCCGTAACTCACTGTTGTTTGTTCCCAGTTCATTGGGAGACGTGTTCGGCGTGTCATCTATCGAACACAATTTTTTGCTACTGAAGATGGCCACCGGTGGTGCGGCCGAAACGTTTAGCAGTATTTTAAGCAATCAACCACGGCCTTTCAGCCCGGAAGTTTTAGAAGTTAATCGTATTGACACCGGCCGTGAAAGCCTACGTATGAAGATAATTATAAAGTGTTTAGTAAGCCACTAAGCTGACATGGCTTCAGTATTATTGTTATTGTCAGAAAAATAGGTGTAGATATTTTAATTAATGATATTGTATGTAAAGTAGGAATACTCAGAATTATATTTAGTAGTAAGAATTACAATATTAGAAGATATTAGATCTGCAAGACATACAACAAAAAATGTCAAACAAGATTAGGTCAATGCCTCAAAACACAAAAGTATAAACCTGCCAAAACAGTAGATAAGAGGCCAAAATGGGGCGAGATTAGTATCAAAACTATTTAATTTTAATGGACAATAAAATAGTACTAATTAAAAATAAATTTAAATCAAAATAAATAAAACGTAATCTGAGGTGACAAAATTAAAAACGCCAATTTTCAAAAACAACTTAGTCACGTGACGTGGGGTCAAGGCTCTAGACCAATCAAAAACACCAAAAGCTAGGTCACCAACGAGATTTAAATATTTTTGGAGAGACAGTTGAATTGTTAGATATAAAACTGAAAACTTCAACAGCATATTGCTGACAGTAAAAATTAATATTAAAAGAGTGAAAACTTACTCCAGGAGAGGCGATTCCGATAAAAGTAATACCGAAAAGATCTACAACACATGACACGACACCAGAACCAAGAAAAACCAACACACTAACGAGAATCTGAGAAAATAGATATCCATCTCAGAAGCGTCCATCCCGTATATGCACAGCAACGGTGAGAAATTTTGGTTAATTCCAGCAGAATACTACATAACATCACAACACAATTTCCACTAAAAACAGCTGTTTCCAGATAAAGGAGGCTATATACCAACTATTATTATAAACTGCTATAACTAAGACTTTATTTAAAACACTTTAATTGGAATTTAAAGAACGTATTTTTCTGAGGCGAGAACTCTATAGTACGCCATGTTGTTAGTGTAGGCACTGTTGCAAACTGTAAGTGAACAACTTTGAAAAACATTATTATATACTGCGACAACACAAATTACTAAACTGTTGGCGCATAGGATATGATAGTATGTGTATTTCAAATTACAAGTCTATATTGGAGGGTTTAAGATTATTTATTGTACAAACACAAGTTATAGTTTATATGGTATATTTGAAATGTACAGAATGTAATGTTTGATATAGAGTCTTCCTTTTAAAATGTTAAATAATGTTCATACGCAAGACGTGATACGTTACATAAGAAGACTCCCACGATGATGTTGTTGAAGAGAAGGGCCGGTCTTTGCGGTATAGATGGTTCGTCAGGTGTGGCTTACAAATGACAGACGTTTCACCAGAAACGTTTACAGCTGGGCTGGCGTCCTGTAACAGCTGGGCTGGTCCTATAACAGCTGGGCTGGTGTCCTATAACAGCTGGGCTGATGTCCTATATCAGCTGGGCTGATGTCCTGTAACAGCTGGGCTGATGTCCTGCAACAGCTGGGTTGATGTCCTGCAATACCCACGATGAATCCGACACTTCGCACACACAACGGTACTACGGATTTTATTACTCGCAAAACTTATATAGAGTTTAAGACCAAGTAATATCTCAGGTGACAGTGAGTTTAATCAATAACGGTATATTGAACTTATACCTCTCCGGCTTCTTCAAGTGTTCTCGCGAATACCAAGGTCTACCGCGATCAGCAGACCACCCTATGAGGAAATCTTGCACTAGCACGGAAACGTCTTGATGGAACTATTGCGTAACAAATAATGATACTGTCACTGCGGAAAATCTCACACAGTGATACAGTTACACTCACTTCTTACACACGTAATACCACAATATTAATATCGTGTGTAAAGATATAAAATCAATTGTTATGCGTCACACGCGTTACTATCCCCGAAAAGTCTTAACAAATCCTTGCAAGCGGTAGAGTCTTGTACAAGGATTGTATGTACCGTTCGCGGTAGCAGCAGTGAAGAACTGCTTGTAATTTTTCGCACAATGCGTTAAAACACTGATGTGTGCAAATGTACTACACACACAGTTCTGAGTCTTCCCGTTTCACTAACGACGAATAGTTTTTACAACACCTTGCAAGCGGTAGAATTCTTGTACAAGGAGTGCACGTTCCATTCGCGGTAGATGGCGTAGAAGAACTGTCGTAATTATACGCGTAATGCGTTTAAACACTCCTGCGTGCAGATGTACTACATACACAGTTCTGAGCCTTCCCGTTTCACTATCGACGAATAGTCTTTACAACACCTTGCAAGCGGTAGAATTCTTGTACAAGGAGTGCACGTTCCGTTCGCGGTAGATGGCGTAGAAGAACTGCCTGTGTAACGACAGGCTTAAGAAAATTTCCAACCACCAGTCCGCATTCTATTGGTGGATGGAAGTCACATGGTTAGCATAAATGACCATGCACTTTTCATGCAGTAAAGTCCATTTACTTTGTAACAGCATGCATAGCGGTAATCAGACTACTCGTATCTCATGCATGACTGCCTACATACTAATAATATACATGAACGTAAACAATAGTCCGACAGGTATAGGGATTGTAGCGATACACATGTCTCAGTTCAGCTAATGTCCAAACAACGATAATACTTCACGCACCGCCCGGGAAACGATTCCCAATCGCGCACGCGCGCACATTTCCACTAACACAGTACATGAATAACCATAAATAATAATGCACAGTTTTTTTAAACTAAACCCTTAACCTTACTAAATACAATTGATAACAACCAAACTTAACCATCTACCAATATAATATGAATGTCCATTGTCTGTGTAATATATGAACTTGCCCCGCCTATCATGATCCTGTGATTCGTTGCAATACATTTTGTTAGTCGATAAGAAGTAATTATATTTTGTAATGCATTGTATTTTTAAATAGAAGCATATTTCCTATCTTTCCTAGCAACTCCAAGTACCCATTACCTGAGAAACATAAAATATATATATTGTAACTTTTTTTGTTAGCACGAACTATTTGTTACGGCGGATGAACTCATCTAATTGTAAATCCTCGAATAATGAAACGGTAATTTGACCAATGTTTCAAAGAAATTACGAATAAAAGAGATAATTTGTCAATCGTACCAGTCCTAGTTTATTTCAATAAAGTAATTATAAAGACTATTAATTACAGGAACCAGAAGAGAAAATTTGAGGAGGGCGCAAGGACATCCAGACACGAAAGTAGATCCAGTGGGCTGCTTACACGATCTATTTGACCACTACTAAACAAATATTATTCACGCGCCGATTTCAGACGCACTGGTGACACACTAAATTCTCGTTCCTATAAAATCGTTGCTAACCAACGAATACTGAACGACAACACAGTAAACGACAACAAAATAACTAATATAATTAATAGTCACAACATAAGGACATTTACGAGCCGATTGACAAGTACAACCAAGTTTTGAAGGGTAACTTATTTCGTTATCCACAGTTCGTAAAATACACCAGTAACTATTCTGGATTGTTATAGATTGACGCATCCAACGTGGGCCTTTAAGACTCACAGACATAAAGTCACAACACAAATTAGTTTGTTACAGATTGACGCCTGCAACGTGGGACTTTACAAGTCAACTCCACACCCCAAAACTAATCTTATTGTTATAGATTGGCTTCCATCGCGGGGCTTGAGCAAGACGGACACAAATTATATTGTTACAATATGAGTCAGATAGATACGAATCCATAAGTAGGGAATATTACGATCTAGAATATTATACATGTCTTCTTGTTAATATATTTTGTAACTATGTATGTATTTTGATGTGTCTGTTGCAGGAACAGGATTTTAGCTATGTTTAAGATTTATATGTGTATTGTTAATAATGATTATTTCATGCATATAAATGTTTAATGTGTTTTAACATAAAATATTTAATACAAATTACTAGCACACCACATTGTTAGTTAGTAACGTCATTACGGACAAAGAAGCGTCTACATTTGATCGCTCACTTAATTATTTAAATTTGTTCATTTAATTATTTAAATGTGGCATAGAATTTTATTGTTTTGATGAAGATTTGCAAGTGCTCTTAAATTAATGTTATGACATGAATAAGAATGAAATATGATTTTAATAAACGTAAGTTAGAATGGATTCGTTAGTATTCCATTGATTTATGTAAAAACCTGACTCACAACTTAACCTTTCATTGAACAGTATCTATACTTTATAATTCAAGTTAACGATTATCAAATAAATTACTCAGAAAGATACACAGAGTAGAAGTTTGGAAGACAGTTAAGGTAAGAAGTAATTTCATATGTAACAAGTTTGAGTGTGAGTAATTAACTAACTCTAATTCAATTCATACAATTATTTATTATTTAAAGGAATGAATTTGTTAACGTTGTGTATGGCAGTTCAACACATGGCATTAACTATATCGTATATGATTACCCAAACTCAGAGTTAGATACACTTTGATCACGACTCTATTAAAGAGATAATTCAATTAGTTTACACAATGAAAGTACTACAATAAAATAACAATGGATATATGAAAGCAATAAAATCAACACATCATTAACTCTAGGAGATTCAACATAGTTCGTACTGATATCACCTTTATAAACACAAATAAATTTATAATTGGATTAATCAAGTTACGCAATAATTAACATAATCATTATCACTGTATATGGCATCCAACTACGGGGCTAGATACATGTAAATACGACAAAGTTCGTACCGGCAACACTTTCATAATTACAGATCAATTTTTATATAATTAATTAATTAATTAATTTATGCAAATAAATTTACATAAATATTAACATCGTATATGGCTTCCCAACGAGGGGCAGTGGAAAACCAATTCTAGTAGAACAAATATAATTAATTAATATATGCAAATAAATTTGCATACAGATTAATTATTATTATTGTAAGGCTTACACAGCCGGTGTCATTTAGATTAAAACTAACTCCCAGGCTGTTTGGTTGTGGTCCAAGGTTTCTGACAAAACCAGACGTTTTGGCAGCACCACTAACTGTCATCTTCAGTGGAAGAAATGAGTTAATGCTAACGTACTATAGTGGTACGTAGTCACACACTAACACGAACAGTCAGTCCATTAGGACTACAGTACGATATGGTTAGGATTAAATGTCACGATATGGTAATATGTAGTCACAAAAATTTATAAGTAGAAGTAGTGTTCATGGGACATCTCCAGCCTTAACCACAGTACTGTGGTCCTAACGTACTACATCCCACGTTAGTACTGACTCATTTCTTCCACTGAAGATGGCAGCCAGTGTACTACGGAAATGTCTGGTTTTGTTGGAAATCTTGGACTACGGCCAAACAGCCCAGGAGTTAGTTTTAATCTAAATTAAGACAGAATATTTTGAAGTCAGCACTTTTCCAAATTTTTCAACCCATGTACTGAATGTTGTGGAGTGAAAATTGATGGACATTGGCTAAGGATAGGGAAGGCTGGAGGAAAATCCTGAGGGAAGCTGAGGCCCACGGTGGGCTGTAGAGCTATTCATATGACGACGACGACGACGACGACGACGACGACGACGACGACGACGGTGACGGTGACGGTGACGGTGACGGTGGTGATGGTGATGATGATGATGATGATGGTGATGATGATGATGATGATGATGATGATGATGATGATGATGATGATGATGATGATGATGATGATGATGATGATGATGATACTAAATGTTGGTTTATTCAAAAACATCAAGACACAAAGAATGTATAAAATTATATGTGAAGAATCCTGAATTTCTCATTTGTCCTGTAGAAAACAGGGAGTCAAACATTCAAACTAGTATCACTCCGCCCCTTGAGCAGCTCCTACTAGTTACGCCTCTGGGTGGAAAGTTTTGGGGTCCAGAAGAAGTACAAATCTGGCTGAAAGACGTAGAAGATAACCTTATATAAAAAATAATTCTAATCAGCTACTGAAGAGGGATGTTTGTGAAAACATAGTTGCAGATGAACTGTAATGGTCGCCAGGTCTCCAGCACCAAATCATAAATCACAGTTAATTTAAAAGTTTGTTTTTCTCAATATATTTTCTAATTTTCAAGTTCTAAGTGAACACTAAATATTTGTATAATTCAAAATTTATTTTAGGATTTCCAATGAATATTATGGTAGGGAGAATAGTTTGTTCATATGGCTGGAGCAATATCACCAAAACTTTCTTCTAACTAAGAGTCAGTAGACACAATGCATGTGGAACTTCTGTCATTAGTATTGTAGACACTCTTTTTGTTTAGAAGCTGAATTAATGACTTCAGTACAGATAAAAGTATTACAACTTACACACTTACAATTTATTTATAAATTTCAACTTACAAATTTTGGAGGTTAATTCCATATTTACAGCAAAGAAACAAAGACACTATTTTTAGTTATCTTATGTTTTTGAAACAATTAAAGGTTGTCTTAAACAATGATTGTACATCAGATTCAAATAGTTATAAACATATTAAAAGGGCTGGTTACTTACTCTCAAGTCGTGGTCATACAATGTATTTCAACTGTGACAGGCATTAGGTAAAGTTAAATCTTTAATATTGTAAAATATAATTATTTCACTAACGACTCGGAAACAAAGTTTTTTATGGGTAATCGGAACACTTTACATTTTTACCCATAAAAAACTTTGTGTTCAGAGTCGTTAGTGAAATAATTATATTTAGTTACATAACGGACACGCAATGGACAACGAAATCCAAGTATTTAATATTGTTTCTTCATGTCACCCTGTCAACCATATCCAAATTCATGGTATCATAATTGTCTTGTTAGACATAATGTCAACACATCCTGTCACAATCTAAGATTTGATATTTTGAAAAAGCTTTTTAATATGAACACTGCTGGTTATACATTTTTAATTTTAGAAGGAAAAGTGATCTGTTGTTTGTTAAAATGTTCCATACATTTAAAATGTTCTAGAATCTAATAATTGATGTCCTAAGTGCACTAAGATTTTGTAATGAGCATTAATACTTTCCTGGTTTTATAAAAATTCTCTAGGATCTTGGATTTTGGAACATTTATCTTCAGGTAAAAACGTTTTTAATTCTGTGTTAAAAAATAATATGGTACTATTTTCAAAGAGAATTTTCAGATAGGCTTGTTTTTTGTAAATCATATTTTTGAACTTAAACTTGCTTTCATAGTGATCAGACACAAATGGTTAGATTTGGTTATGTTAGCAGGCCTACTGGTCAGCTGCTAGACTAGTGGAATTTACAGAATTACAGAGACCTTTATAATGTACAGATAAGACACTAAAGCATCAGTATTATGTCATTTTTAATAGTTTGAAATCATAAGTAGTAGTATGCTTCAGAGAAGTGGGAAAATTAAAGATCAGAATATGTAGGGACTTATTTAGTCAAACCAAAACGTGTTCTTTGCTTACCTAAGAACAAATACACAACAGAAGGTGGGGAACGTGTGAAGGGTGTAAATACTCTTGCTGGAAAGAACAATAAAACTAAAATGAATCAACGATAAAGAAGCACTATAATACTCAAATAATATGAACATCATTGCTGGGAAGTAATTGGTGGTAGTCAGAAGTGACATATGAAGCACAATCCCCTATGGTTTGGAAACAGTGATGCTAAGAGCAAAATAATCCCTAGAAACTTTTGAGATATGACACTGTGTATACACAGTGAAAGTAAACTTGAGCTAAAAACACCAACCAAAAGAGTAAGAGAGTAACTATTATTGGAAACATACAGTTACAATGTATAGAACATGATAGTAAAAACAAACAGTTCTTGTAAACATGTTAGATGGCATGGTACAGGCTAATAAAAGCATTAAGAATACATTGGTTGGATTCTGTGAAACTAGTTATAGTATAAGAATATAAGAAAGCATAACAGCCAGATCAGATTAAAGTAGAAAAAGCACATAATTACCTATTTAAAAATTTTCTGTTTAAATTATTATGATAATAAAAAATAATAATAATAATCATTAATTACTATGATATTAAAATTTATTATTATAATAAATTATAATTAAAACATTTATAAATGATTCTAATTAGGCCACAGAACGATGTAAGATACTCTAACTTTTAATTCTGTTAATTAAGCTGTCAAGTGATATCTCCTGCCATTGTGAGAAGCCTCGCAGGATAGGGACAGGGCTGGAGTGGCTGACACAGACTACTTCCTAACCTTCCAACAGGTAGTTTACACAATAGTGTCGCATACATAGTCCCTTAATATCTGGCTATATTTATGGCTGGTAATTCTTTTTGATAAAAATAATGTAAACTGTGCATGTTTGTCTAAAATGAACATGTGTAAATGATGAATCTGATAATAACATGCTACGGTAGCACCACACTTCCCGCTACTGGGCCCCGGAAGTGTTCAGCAGACACACAAATAACATAATATAATATCTAAGTACATCAAAATGCTTACGACACCTTTCCTGTGTTACAACTTATTTCTCAAGTGTTTATATAATTAATATAATTCTGTAAAGGGAGGAGGTGCGAGTAAAAGAAATTGTTGAAAGCATCAATCTGTGAGCTGAGTCGGATGCGACCCGTCTATTTCAAAAACATTACGAGCCTCTAAATTTATCTAATTATGTGCCAGTCAGCAACGGTCAGTACTGAGTTAATTTCTTTTTGAAAACTGAATATAGAAAATGTTAAATGCTAAATATGGGGGTGTCGCATAAATCGATGCTAGTTTACAAAATGGTGTACAGCGTACACGCTGTGATCTATTTATAAATTTCTAACACTGTTATCTATCGCAAAAGTTTATAAAATTGTTTCTGACACTTATGACGAGTAACTAGTTTGTCTCGATTTTGCTTCGTGATTATGCAGCAACTAGCACCGTAAGTTATTAGGTAAAAATGTTACTTGGCAATCCAGATAAATCCTTTTTTTGCGACCTGCTGTATCTGGTCGCTACGGCCGTGAGTTCCTCCGTACCTGGTCTGAACCACTGCTATGTCTGTGCTGGAAGATCGTGTAAAACTGTACGAAGTTTGTGTTCTCGTGTCTTCTGTCCGGAACGTTGAACCAAGTTTTAAACTGAAAGTTTTCACATGTTTTAGTACACTTTATACCCACATCGTTCGACTAACACGCACGCATGCATTCATACATTGCGTGTTACAATTTACAATATTACAAAATAGCATTACAAGGTTATGACTTTAAATTACATATATAACGAGTACTGACACTCAACCTTACATATCTTAGGTCTTTTCATCAAGTTGACTGACTGAAATTTAAATTTAGGCGAGGCTGACCTTTACAGACAAGATACATCTTGGTTGGTTACGGATAACAATCTTTTTACATCTATTACAAGTTTTCTCTTTTGTTACAAACGTAATACACAAAATTATTAGCTACTAGCATTGATTTACGATAGCTCAAAAACAATCATAGTTACCTTGGTTATTGAGGCTCCCATACTTGACGAAAGTCCGGCGACGGGCCGCTCAGCTCACAGCGTTTGATGGGAGACTGACGAGATTTAACAAAACATGCGATAGGGTTGGTAAAGGGGAGGGCGTGACGTCAGGGTGTCGGGCAAGGTACAATTCACGGATTGTTGCATTCAGCGGGAGACGAATGATTGCAACAGACTCCCCCCCCACCGAAAAGCAAGCGTCGGGTGCAGGAGCGACGGTTGTCCACGGTTTAATTCGTCAAAATTAATCGGTACGGTCAGTGTAACCAAACAGAGTCGAGTCAGGGGAAACCCGTAGCTTATGTACGTAAATGAGAAAATTCAGATACTAGCGCGGCTCTAGCCGCCATCTGGAAACAACTCAAAGGGCTACCTTCCGTCACCTTAGAAGCGCTGCCTGTGCGCAGCAACGCTTCCTCCCTGAAAGTGAACGACGAGGGGGTGATCAGTCCCCGCGCCGCTCACCAGGCAAGGCGACCGAAAGCGAGGTTACAGTATAATATTTTGATGAGCATGGAACATGTTCACGCCCGAACATGAGGACTGCGACTCAGTATGTGAGGGTACAACAGACTTGAGTTACAACAAGAGCCGAGAAAGGAGATTGGTCAAGAGCATCGACAACCAACCGCGCGACTGAGAGCGAGAGCTCAAACTGGAGGGGTCACTCACCTTAAAAGCGCTTTACGACCACAGCAACTTCTCTCTACAGCATACGGACGACAAGTTGGAGAGCACATCTCTCCCTCGTCCGATCGTGCGAGGTGAGATAAAGGGGGTTGGACGCACCATTACCTCTACCCGGGTACATGGTTAAACTGCGACAAGGGGGCCATGCCAGACTACATACACTGGAAAAAGGGGGGTATGCCAGAATGCATTCACTGGCAAAAGTGGGGGTACGCCAGACTACATTCACTGGCAAAGGGGGGGGGTACAACAGACTACATTCACTGGCAAAAAAGGGGAGGCACTCACCCTAAAAGCGCTTTATAACCACAGCAACTTCTCTCTACGGCACACGGACGACAAGTTGGAGAGCACACCTCTCCCTCGTCCGATCGTGCGAGGTGAGATAAAGGGGGTAGTCGCACCATGACCGCTACCTGGGTACATGGCTAAACTGCGACAGGGGGGCACACCAGACTACTTTCACTGGCAAAAGGGGGGTACACCAGACTACATTCACTGGCAAAAGGGGGGTTCAATTATAAATTTGGTTATACATTTTATAAGACCGTGCAGTCATGTTGACCTTGCGATGGCACATTACTATTTGGGGGAACATTCCTAAATTTTGTATACTTGTAATAATTTCATTTGTCTTAACTCTGTTACAATCTGATAATATAAATATAAATATAAATATATATATAGGCTGTCCGCCAGGTGAACCTGTGTGTGTGGTATATGTATGTATATATATATATATATATATATATGTGTGTGTGTGTGTGTGTGTGTTCTATGTGTATTCATGTAAGTATATTGATTGATGTTGTATTTATGTGTATTTATGAGAAATTATTTAACTATGAACTATGATGTTACCTGTGTATATTTTCAGAATGTTATAATGTCAGGGAGTGGAGTAAAGTTTTTTAATGAAATTTTTTAATTCTACCAAGGTTATATTGAATGTCAGGACTTGAAATTGCTAATAAAATTTGTTATTGTTGTTTAACCATCGAGTTTAATTGCAAGTCCCGTCCCACTGGACCCAGCGCATTTTTGGCTTCTCTAGGCCCTCGGCCTAGTTTTAAATAACTAGTGGCCCCTCTTTCAAAAAAAAAAAAAAAAAAATTTTTTTTTTATAAAGCAAAAAAAATTGAAAGAGGGGTTACACTACTGACAACGAACATTTTCCATTAGTAAAAGGCTGCTATTTTATGAAAAATTTTAATTTTGATTTTTCTTGTAACGCCTTCCACGAAACAAAATCGGATTTACTGAGGTGCGCACGTTTCTAAATAAAATTTACCGCATTAATAGAGTACGTCACTTTTATACAAACAACAGATGCACTAAACATATTTTGAATAACAGCTGATTGGGAGGCGATTAGCGAACTGGACAATCAGACATACAGCACGGTGAGCAAGGTACGGGGTTATTAAGCCGAGCATGTGGAGAAAACCAAAACATTCAAAGCGCAACGATAAGGAGCAGCTGTTTGGTGGAATGTAGATAAGACGAGCACAGGTTAGCCTTATCTACCAGACAAAGTTCACCTAGCGGTTTCTACTCCCGAGCGAATAATTTGAACGATCTAATTTCACGACAACTTACAGCAAAGACCTACTCGTGACAAAATTGTTAACTACGCATATAACATTTAAAATACATAATCCTATACAATACAAAATTCTATACAAAACTTCATGCGACCAATACCGTGCAATACAAACAATACAAAATTTCAACACACACAACATCAACAAAATTACTCTTGATAACTATGGCTTATAACCCATTAAATTGAATTAAATGCCTCGTAACCCATGGACCAAGGAAAACCCAAAAAAAACCACGCTCCGGCTACCACTTCTGCTGCTGCGGTAGCACCACACTTCCCGCTACTGGGCCCCGGAAGTGTTCAGCAGACACACAAATAACATAATATAATATCTCAGTACATCAAAATGCTTAAGACACTTTTCCTGTGTTACAACTTATTTCTCAAGTGTTTCTATAACTAATATAATTCTGTAAAGGGAGGAGGTGCGAGTAAAAGAAATTGTTGAAAGCATCAATCTGTGAGCTGAGTCGGATGCGACCCGTTTATTTCAAAAACATTACGAGCCTCTAAATTTATCTAATTATGTGCCAGTCAGCAACGGTCAGTACTGAGTTAATTTCTTTTTGAAAACTGAATATAGAAAATGTTAAATGCTAAATATGGGGGTGTCGCATAAATCGATGCTAGTTTACAAAATGGTGTACAGCGTACACGCTGTGATCTATTTATAAATTTCTAACACTGTTATCTATCGCAAAAGTTTATAAAATTGTTTCTGACACTTATGACGAGTAACTAGTTTTTCTCGCTTTTGTTTCGTGATTATGCAGCAACTAGCACCGTAAGTTATTAGGTAAAAATGTTACTTGTCAATCCAGATAAATCCTTTTTTTGCGACCTGCTGTATCTGGTCGCTACGGCCGTGAGTTCCTCCGTACCTGGTCTGAACCACTGCTATGTCTGTGCTGGAAGATCGTGTAAAACTGTACGAAGTTTGTGTTCTCGTGTCTTCTGTCCGGAACGTTGAACCAAGTTTTAAACTGAAAGTTTTCACATGTTTTAGTACACTTTATACCCACATCGTTCGACTAACACGCACGCATGCATTCATACATTGCGTGTTACAATTTACAATATTACAAAATAGCATTACAAGGTTATGACTTTAAATTACATATATAACGAGTACTGACACTCAACCTTACATATCTTAGGTCTTTTCATCAAGTTGACTGACTGAAATTTAAATTTAGGCGAGGCTGACCTTTACAGACAAGATACATCTTGGTTGGTTACGGATAACAATCTTTTTACATCTATTACAAGTTTTCTTTTTTGTTAAAAACGTAATACACAAAATTATTAGCTACTAGCATTGATTTACGATAGCTCAAAAAAAATCATAGTTACCTTGGTTATTGAGGCTCCCATACTTGACGAAAGTCCGGCGACGGGCCACTCAGCTCACAGCGTTTGATGGGAGACTGACGAGATTTAACAAAACATGCGATAGGGTTGGTAAAGGGGAGGGCGTCACGTCAGGGCATCAGGCAAGGTACAATTCGTGGATTGTTGCATTCGGCGGGAGACGAATGATTGCAACAACATACAGTACACAGTCCTCTACCTACCCACTACCACCAATACTTATCACTTTCCCTTACTCTTCTCCAGTATAGAACAATCTTGATCGTTAACTACCTGGATGGAAAAATCCTGGTTACAGCATTGGTTATACTGGTTGAAGCCTAGCTTCCGGTGAATACCTGAAAAACAACTGACATGATAGTTATTTTGATTTTAATATTTTACGAGACAGTCTTGAAATTAGGAAAAGGTTTCTTAAAGCATATGAAAGGAATGTGTAACCCCTCTTTCCTTTTATGTCTTTTTTATGAGTATAAAAACAACTTATTCTATTTTAATATTTTTTTTTGAAAGAGAAGCCACAAGTTAATTAGGACTAGGCCGGAGCCTAGAGAAGCAAAAATTATGCCGGGTCCAGTATGACGGGACTTGCAATGAAACTCAGCCGTAATAGAACGATAACAATTTATTTTATTTCATGCCCTGCTTTAACATTATTAAACTAGAACAACATGTGTGCCTAATCACAAGTATGAATAAATGTAAAGCATAACAAGTGTGTATAAATATAAAACATAACAAGTGTGTATAAATCTTAAGCATAACAAATGTGTATAAATATTAAGCACAACAAGTGTATAGAAACTCCATGAACACATGTATTTATAATTATAAAATTCTCCCCCATCTCGTGGCTAGCTAGACACGAACAAACACAACAACACACAGAAACATAAACCACATAGACTCACAATTACATTATTTTTCACACGGATGCCCCTGGAATGCACCAGACTACCAGGCAGTGCCACTACAATACTCGGAACCCAGCAGTGATAAAATATTCGCCCATCCACAAACCGTTTTTGCAGAATTACATAAGGTCCAAAACCCCCAGAAAAGGATGAGAAAATTATAACTCATAAATAAAACCGGACCGCCCATTTGTCTAGCATTCCACTGATCAATGACCCCTCATGAGCGTATGAACTTTAAGTTCCTTTCACAGTATTAAATAAAAATTGACAGAACTACATCACCGGATTTCAAACAGTGATTATAGAATTCTAAACGTTTACTTTAATTCACAAATTCAGAAGGATTGAAATATCAATATGTACTTTAACCATCAGAAATTAATCACTCGAGGCTTTACAATCTCAGATAAATTTAGACCAAATGTTTTACCAAAAATAATGAGTACATGTTTTATAGTTAAAGAAAATTAAACAGCAGATACTACCAGTGAAAGTCAATCAACATGTGTTTTGCCAGTTAAGAAAAACAATCAGTATAGCCCTTGTGCAAGGAGCGAAATCAACTAATATATTTCCAGAAAAATAGCAAATTATTTCTATTAACCCCGAATGGCTATATACATATAATTAAAATAAAAAGACAATAAGGTGGTGGTGCTCTAGCATCTGTGGCAGCGCGCCAGCATGTAGTTGACAAAATTTGACCGGCCTCCAACCTGTCTGAGGTTGCACCAGCATGAGCCAGAGAAAAACTAAGTCCCCTTTTTTTTTTTAAACCCCAGAAAACGTCCCAAAAAAAAACCCAGGAAAACACCCAGCCCTTAAATGTGAAACCCATGGTGAAGTTAAAATATATTCATCTCTGTTCCAGCCGGAACAGAGATGCTAACCTGTTCAATACATTTTGTAAAACGAAAATGAAAATGATGAGCAAACCGTGCAATGTGCAAGTGTGAAAATATCTCTGGCACGCTCCCCCAGTGCAGCACACACTTACAGGCAGTGCACTTAGCGTTATGTAATTCAGTTAATAAAAGTGTACTTGGATTTAACTAGCAAAGTTCTGAGTCGTGAACAGCGGCTTCCCATTCTAGCCGAGAGTCTGCACACGTGGGCACATGGATGCATAGATTTTTAATATGAACAGGCGCACTGCCGGCCCGGCCCCCAAAGAAAAATAATAGAGTACATATCACCTTATCACAGCTGACACGTGTTACATTGTGAACGAGTTACCATCTCCCTCTTCAGACTTCAGACAGGATCTTGTTCATGGTCCGCAGCTTAGGCAGGAATCCGGCTTAGTTCGAGAACCCTGTTCATTCAAATAAATTAGAGAACTGTTCACTTAAAAATGTACACCCGAGTTCAGGTAATTAACCTCATAACGGGCCTCCAACCAACTTTCAATAAAAGCACAATTTTCATTAATAAAGTTTTTGCAACCAGCTCAAAGGGTAGAAAATCAGCCATGGAATAAGTAACTTTGAGTAAACAGACATTATTAAACGTGGCGTAATATAAAATCATCAGCAGCAGATCTACATGCTTCGACAGAAATTTGCAGGTTAACCGCCACGCGGTGAGCGATAATCATTATTTGACCAAAAAATTTAACTGCAAGGCACTCACAGCATTAAGAATGTTTTAACATTAAAAATTTCATCTGAGGAAGTTCACACAAAGAAACTCTCTACTGTACAGTTAATTAAATAACCTCCCGACAGTCTACTGCATGAATTGACACAGTTCACGACCTGACTAAGCATTAACTTTTAGTCATTAATTTTTAATGTTGTACACTTTTACCATGACAATGACATTTGAAAAACTTCTCACACTATTACAGTAATAATAAAAGGAGAATGGGCTATATACTGAGCATTAAGTAAATCAGTGAATAATGCGTTTCTCTTAATATAAAACCTGTCGGGCCGCACACACATAATTACGTATTTTATACGGTTGCATACTGTTATTAATTATTCCCAGATATATATATAATTACTTATAGACACAAAATAATGAAATTCTTACCGGGAGTCGTTTAAGCCTTAGCCAGCCATAAGGAGACAGAAAACTGCGTCGTAATATTCGAAGAGAGAGACGGTTAATTCTCTGAGCCAGGCGGAGTGTAGTCCGTCGCTGCACCCGACCAGGCAAGTCGACCCCAACCATAAGCTGCACGCGCAACCGTCCCTTTATCTCGTCGTACAAGGTTCGGCTTAGCATACTCGCGTTCGCGTTATATTACAATAAAAAAAAACTTTAACTAAAATCTTCGATAGCCGGCTTTACACCGGCACAAATGTAGCCTTATAAGATTATGAAATGTATACTCTGAGGACTGAGGAAGAGAGAACGCTATAGTCATTTGAGGTATGGTGTTACAGGCGCATGGTGAAAGTTGAATGAACCAACAAGGTTACAACGGCGGATGTTCTCAGATGAGGGAAGCCTG
Source organism: Magicicada septendecula (assembly GCA_034769895.1). Taxonomy (NCBI): domain Eukaryota; kingdom Metazoa; phylum Arthropoda; class Insecta; order Hemiptera; family Cicadidae; genus Magicicada; species Magicicada septendecula. The sequence goes on from CM068371.1 coordinate 303,023,051, forward strand.
TGGAAATTCATTGTAAATTGAAGAGTGCAAGGTAACGGGCATTTAATGAGACATGAGAAAATCTTAAAAACAATAATAGAGGGACATGTGAACGGAAAAAGATTTAAGGGAAGACTGCGACTATGATATATGGACCAGATTATGAAATATGTGAGATGCAAGATCTATGCATAAATGAAAAGGAAGGTGGAAAACATGAAGAGTGGAGGACTGCTGCCAACTGAATTGCTTCCAACCAATCTCCGGATTGATCACCAAAGAAGAAGAACAATACTTTAGAATACATTCAGGCAGAAACATATATTAATATAATAGTATGGCAGTTACTATAACAGCTGGTCATTAGCATCATACGAGGAGGTAGGTGGGTTTCCCTATCTTGAGTACCGTAGGTTTTATTTTTGTTCATCTAATACTTCTTTAAGCTAACTTGGTCCAGTATTAATACTGGCGTAAAGTGTAATACCGTACATTGCAGCAAAGACAGCTTCCACAGAGAGTAATGCTAACTCAAGCATTCATAAGTCATAGCGGCATATGCTCCATGTGTGTGTGTGTGTGTGTGTGTGTGTGTGTGTGTATGTGTGTGTGTGTGTGTGTGTGTGTGTGTGTGTGTGTGTGTGTGTGTGTGTGTGTGTGTGTGTGTGTGTGTGTGTGTGTGTGTGTGTGTGTGTGTGTGTGTGTGTGTGTGTGTGTGTGTGTGTGTGTGTGTGTGTGTGTGTGTGTGTGTGTGTGTGTGTGTGTGTGTGTGTGTGTGTGTGTGTGTGTGTGTGTGTGTGTGTGTGTGTGTGTGTGTGTGTGTGTGTGCAATAGTCCTATATTTTTTATATGACAATTTAGGAAAAATTATATTAAATAATTATACAGTAACACATATTTTAATAAAGTAGTAGTATTATGACTGGAATAAAGAATATATTGTGGTGCCTATTTTTATTACTGAAGTAACATGTGCATTAAGATGATTGCACACAGTCCATTACTGAAAGTACTGGAAACAGCAAGAGTAACAGAGCAGGGAAGTGACATTGTCGCTCAGTCCTTTCCTGTGTATAATTGTTTTGTTAAAAATTATTTATAAAATTTTGAATGTACCAAAAATCCTGAAGGTGAAAGTCTTAAATGCCATTCAAAGATTGCAAAGTTACAAAACTCTCTCTGCAACAAATACCTTGAATTTCAATTAAAAGTTAGCTTGAAGAATGGAAACAAAACATGACACTAATGTTAAAGATAATGTTACTCTTCATGTTGCTTTAGGGAAAGAAGCTACAGCAAATTGAAAGTGACAGAAATTATTCAAGACGCACCATAGGATGAGAGAAACTTTCAAGTTTGACTGTTATCTTAGTTGAACACAAAAGGTAATTTTCTTTTTCTTATGATGGCATTATCAAAATCTTTGCTCCATTAAAAGCTCATAAACTGGAGATAACTTGATTGATTCTTACGCTAGAATAACTAAATACATAGTTTTTTTTTTAATTTCTGATAATAAGCATATTCTATAGACAAGATCAAGACAAACCTGCTACTACATTGTGAGATGTAGTGTGCTCTCTCTCTCTCTCTCTCTCTCTCTCTCTCTCTCTCTCTCTCTCTCTCTCTCTCTCTCTCTCTCTCCTCCGTCATGTCTTTGTAATAACAAGTAATGCATAAGTTCATCCCAGGTAGCTTCTTTTTTTAACCTTATTTCAGAATGCTATGTGTGAATATAAAGAAAAGAAGCTCTCAAAAACTCTGTGTGTGTGTGTGTGTGTGTGTGTGTGTGTGTGTGTGTGTGTGTGTGTGTGTGTGTGTGTGTGTGTGTGTGTGTGTGTGTGTGTGTGTGTGTGTGTGTGTGCGCGCGCGCATAAAAAACTATGATTTTTTTAAAATTACACTGTTTAACATAATAACACAAATTTTCTTGTCACTTTTGTTATTATTGTGTTATTTAATCAACCAACAATTTATAAGGAATGAATGTTATAATTATCAATTATTAGAAATTACTGAATTAATTTACTAAATTAATAATTAATAGTTTTAATGAATTAACTAACTAAATAAGTAAATTGATTAATTGTTAATTATTTATAAGAAATAATTGTAATTTTTATAGAAAGTTAAATAATTTAAATTAAATATTTTCTTACATTTACATTAATTGCGTTATCTCCCTTTCACACCTTCTAGTCTGTGTTGTATTTTTTAAATAATATAAACGCAGAAGGGTAGATGTACCGGTTACAGACTTTTTAAAGTGGAGTTACTATTTTAAAGAGGATGTAAGGGGTTAGAAAAGAAAAACAAAGTGGTCGGAAGTCACTGGTATAGGTAATTATAAAATAATACATAAATAAGTAGTAAACCCAGAGGCGTAGCCAGGATTTTCTCTAGGGGGGGGGCTAAGTAGGGGCGGCCGTACACGACAAGATGAATAATCGTGCAGTGGGGGGGGGGGCACCCCAAAGGAATTCGTTCTGGCGGACTCTCAGTGACAGACCCATTTGTTATCTATGTACAGAAGATTCTATTATTATTAAATTATATTTATATACATAACAAATAGTGGAGGAAGGATAACCACTTAAAAACTTTTCTCTTGGCTAGTGTGCAAGGTAAGGCTCCAGATGCTCCCTGGATTAGAGACAAATGCAACTAGTTTGGGTCTTGGTGGAGGTCCGTATTGGTCTCTCCACCATATCGGCAATTAACACACCTCTGAGACACTCCAGCCATAGGAGAATCAAGTGTGGGAGGTAGTAAATGGACTGGTGAAACTTTTTCTGTCCACTGGTCAGTTTTTTATGTAACCTTTCTGTGAGCTGCATTTATTTATGTGGGAGACTGTTATGCAAAAGGGGATCATTGCGGGGTTAGTCTACTGATGCTGTATTGGGTTTTCAGTTTCTAACGATTAACCTAGAACTGACTGATGCCGAAACCTTTCATAAAGACCATCTGAGAATTTTTAAGTGACATTAAATAAAGTATACATAAACAGATTAATTAGATTTATAAGATGTATTTTAATATTTTGAACTTACAGAATATTGCAACATTCATAATGCTAATCGTCAAGGCTGTGTTTTCATTTCTTCTATAACTTCTTCTTCTTGTACTTTTATTTCCCAATGAATGTTTAGCTAGCTAAACCATTCAGTCGATCTTCTGCTACCGTATTTCTCAAATAATTTTTAAGCCTTTTTAAAGTTGAAAACAATCTCTCAGGAGTGACTGTAGCTACTGGCAAAGTAACAAATATTTTTAATAAATTAAAAATATTTGGAAACAGATTCTTATTACAATCAAGAATAGATTGCATAGCATTTGAAGGTTTATTTGATGAATCACAATATTTTGCAAACCACAATAAATACTCACTAAGGGCAACTTCATCGTTTGGAATGTTCATATCGTTTTTATAAAAACTTATCAAGGATTTAAAACTTTCGCTGTTTTCTGTTGTAGGAAATTGGCCAATTGGAATCAAACATTGAAATGATTCTAATATTTTACGATGATTTAAAAATCTGGATTTTAATTGAAAAATTACATGATCCAAAAAAGGAATAAAAATTGTAGTTCTGTAAAACATTTCCGGAGAGTTTGAATCTATATTGCTTCTATATGTTTGTTTTCCTGCTATTCTTGGTGTGGTGATATGGTTATTAAATAAATTACTAATAAGCTTTTCTGCTTTATCGTAAATAATTTTAAATTCGTCTTCAGAGTTTAAGCGAATGTTTCCAAAAATTGATTCAACTTTTGCAACGTGTTCAATTACAGCACATAAATCAATATTCTCACTTTGCATGGATTTACATAATGGTAATGTGAAGCTAAATATTTTTTCTATTACAAATAATGAAATTAAGAAAGTTGATTTCTGAATTCCAGTGTGTAATAAATCTGCCAATGAGGATGTTGATTTATCCTTCCAGGAACTTATTTCTTCCAATGCATACAGCACAGGCTCCAACAATTCCACCATAATGATAACAGAATCATGTCTTTCAACCCAGCGCGTAGGGCACATTTGTTTCAATTTTTGTCGGTTTGATTCTGGTGCGTATTCCTCAATTTATAAATTTATAATTTATAAATGATTCTAATTAGGCCACAGAACGATGTAAGATACTCTAACTTTTAATTCTGTTAATTAAGCTGTCAAGTGACATCTCCTGCCATTGTGAGAAGCCTCGCAGGATAGGGACAGGGCTGGAGTGGCTGACACAGACTACTTCCTAACCTTCCAACAGGTAGTTTACACAATAGTGTCGCATACATAGTCCCTTAATATCTGGCTATATTTATGGCTGGTAATTCTTTTTGATAAAAATAATGTAAACTGTGCATGTTTGTCTAAAATGAACATGTGTAAATGATGAATCTGATAATAACATGCTACGGTAGCACCACACTTCCCGCTACTGGGCCCCGGAAGTGTTCAGCAGACACACAAATAACATAATATAATATCTCAGTACATCAAAATGCTTAAGACACCTTTCCTGTGTTACAACTTATTTCTCAAGTGTTTATATAATTAATATAATTCTGTAAAGGGAGGAGGTGCGAGTAAAAGAAATTGTTGAAAGCATCAATCTGTGAGCTGAGTCGGATGCGACCCGTCTATTTCAAAAACATTACGAGCCTCTAAATTTATCTAATTATGTGCCAGTCAGCAACGGTCAGTACTGAGTTAATTTCTTTTTGAAAAACTGAATATAGAAAATGTTAAATGCTAAATATGGGGGTGTCGCATAAATCGATGCTAGTTTACAAAATGGTGTACAGCGTACACGCTGTGATCTATTTATAAATTTCTAACACTGTTATCTATCGCAAAAGTTTATAAAATTGTTTCTGACACTTATGACGAGTAACTAGTTTGTCTCGATTTTGCTTCGTGATTATGCAGCAACTAGCACCGTAAGTTATTAGGTAAAAATGTTACTTGGCAATCCAGATAAATCCTTTTTTTGCGACCTGCTGTATCTGGTCGCTACGGCCGTGAGTTCCTCCGTACCTGGTCTGAACCACTGCTATGTCTGTGCTGGAAGATCGTGTAAAACTGTACGAAGTTTGTGTTCTCGTGTCTTCTGTCCGGAACGTTGAACCAAGTTTTAAACTGAAAGTTTTCACATGTTTTAGTACACTTTATACCCACATCGTTCGACTAACACGCACGCATGCATTCATACATTGCGTGTTACAATTTACAATATTACAAAATAGCATTACAAGGTTATGACTTTAAATTACATATATAACGAGTACTGACACTCAACCTTACATATCTTAGGTCTTTTCATCAAGTTGACTGACTGAAATTTAAATTTAGGCGAGGCTGACCTTTACAGACAAGATACATCTTGGTTGGTTACGGATAACAATCTTTTTACATCTATTACAAGTTTTCTCTTTTGTTACAAACGTAATACACAAAATTATTAGCTACTAGCATTGATTTACGATAGCTCAAAAACAATCATAGTTACCTTGGTTATTGAGGCTCCCATACTTGACGAAAGTCCGGCGACGGGCCGCTCAGCTCACAGCGTTTGATGGGAGACTGACGAGATTTAACAAAACATGCGATAGGGTTGGTAAAGGGGAGGGCGTGACGTCAGGGTGTCGGGCAAGGTACAATTCACGGATTGTTGCATTCAGCGGGAGACGAATGATTGCAACAGACTCCCCCCCCACCGAAAAGCAAGCGTCGGGTGCAGGAGCGACGGTTGTCCACGGTTTAATTCGTCAAAATTAATCGGTACGGTCAGTGTAACCAAACAGAGTCGAGTCAGGGGAAACCCGTAGCTTATGTACGTAAATGAGAAAATTCAGGTACTAGCGCGGCTCTAGCCGCCATCTGGAAACAACTCAAAGGGCTACCTTCCGTCACCTTAGAAGCACTGCCTGTGCGCAGCAACGCTTCCTCCCTGAAAGTGAACAACGAGGGGGTGATCAGTCCCCGCGCCGCTCACCAGGCAAGGCGACCGAAAGCGAGGTTACAGTATAATATTTTGATGAGCATGGAACATGTTCACGCCCGAACATGAGGACTGCGACTCAGTATGTGAGGGTACAACAGACTTGAGTTACAACAAGAGCCGAGAAAGGAGATTGGTCAAGAGCATCGACAACCAACCGCGCGACTGAGAGCGAGAGCTCAAACTGGAGGGGTCACTCACCTTAAAAGCGCTTTACGACCACAGCAACTTCTCTCTACAGCACATGGACGACAAGTTGGAGAGCACATCTCTCCCTCGTCCGATCGTGCGAGGTGAGATAAAGGGGGTTGGACGCACCATTACCTCTACCCGGGTACATGGTTAAACTGCGACAAGGGGGGCATGCCAGACTACATACACTGGAAAAAGGGGGGGTATGCCAGAATGCATTCACTGGCAAAAGTGGGGGTACGCCAGACTACATTCACTGGCAAAGGGGGGGGGGGTACGACAGACTACATTCACTGGCAAAAAAGGGGAGGCACTCACCCTAAAAGCGCTTTATAACCACAGCAACTTCTCTCTACGGCACACGGACGACAAGTTGGAGAGCACACCTTTCCCTCGTCCGATCGTGCGAGGTGAGATAAAGGGGGTAGTCGCACCATGACCGCTACCTGGGTACATGGCTAAACTGCGACAGGGGGGGCACACCAGACTACTTTCACTGGCAAAAGGGGGGTACACCAGACTACATTCACTGGCAAAAGGGGGGTACACCAGACTACATACACTGGCAAAGGGGGGTCACTCTCTTTACGAGCCTTTTTTTCTTTTACGAGTTTCTTTCCTGACCTCTCTCTCTCAGCGCGAAAGTTTTGCACTGACGCTTGTTACGAAGTCATCGATTCATTATAAAATAGTTTACCGTGAAAAGGAAATGCTAGTTGACACGACATGACAGTCGGGTTCTGTTTTTCTGAATGCCGCGTATATTAATTCGTAGTTAACGCAAACCAATTAACATGAAACAGGGGATAACGTGTGTGTGACTACTGTGCCGAGTTTTGGAAAAACTCGGCTGTTTTCTTGTTAACGATGTGACGGGCATTGCCGTGCACGTTAATTAATAAGCTTAACGGCGCCGCTCCATTATCAATACGCTTGCTATGCCGATCCACGCGCGCTCTGGGGTCAAGCCGGCATAGCATTTTTTCCGGCTCATGTCGAAGCAGTTCACTTACAGCGCTCGACCGTGACAGTCCGTACTCCTCCCGGCTGCCGTGAGATTTGGATCTTGTAAATCATCTATCTACTATGCATAAATAATCGCTAAGTGACTCTCCGGTAATGTGTTTAAGGTATTCTACTTATTATTTGATAAAAAGAATTGTATTTTAACTTAAATCAACGCCGATGCAAGGCGATATATATACGTGAAGTTACCACGTGGCAAGCACAGGTTAATTTCTGATTATTCATGTCTTGAACGTTAACACTGGCTGAGATAAAGTATTTACAGTTTTATATGTCTGTATATTTTTTCTAATTATATCAAGAGGGGCGTAAGAAAATGTATTTTGTTATTTTGTTGAAACAACGTGCTTTATGAACCTGTTCAAGTTTGCAACTCATTTCGAGATTGTAATAAGTGATTAATTAGTGGACGAACAGTCTATGAATAACTATTTATTTAATTCTAAATTCTACACTGAAGGTAATTTCAATGCATACTTAAATTTCAAATTTTTATTTAAAACGGAGCATGTTGTAGTGTGTGAGTTATGCTGGAGTAAAAGGGGTATTGTGAATTACTGAACACTTGAGTAATTACCCATATATATATAATTGTCCAGGGTTCCTGATTTAAGTCGATCTCCTGTTTCGCTCCAGCTGGTGGCCGATTACCTGCCACCCATGTCATTAAACTAGTGATTCTCCGTCTGAGCCGCCGGGAGGAGCACATGGACAACACGCTACAATTACCTCAGGTTTTGTGACGGACTATAACCAGGTGACATTTATACCTTTCAGAAATATTTTTGGGCCACTACAATGTAGAACTTGTGATATCATTCCTGGAACAGCTCCAGTTAAAGGTTGTTTGTGCACAAGTCCAGCGGGACATTTAGTGGTTATAAAATTTTGTCAGATTCATTTTTCAAACGCTTACGCCCCCAGAGTAAGTGTAAACCCAGACGGGGTCATGCGTCTCCCGAATTTGTTGTTAAATTTTTCTCTTATTGCAATAGTGTGCGGAACTGAATGTTACTGATTTTTATGGGTGTTAATTATGCTTGCATGGGTGCCAGCGTACCTTGTTGGGGATTTTCTTGGTTATATTTATAGATCTATATGGGTTTTGTTTTTTTAAATTATTTAAAGGTTTGGGGGTGCTTTGACCTGCCACCATCACCTGTTGGTGCCTTCATCCACAGGTTTCTGACTTGTTAAATTCTGTTGCATCTCGTTCGGGCGCATGGCCGTGCCTGCGGTCAACCCAATTCTCTATGAATGCCTCAAATATGTTTATTAGGTTTTACATTATAAAATTTTATTTATTAAAATTTTTATTATACATTTTATAAAATTTATGTTAGCTGTTTAATAATTCAGTAATAAGTACATTTTCATCATTTCTTTTACTGCCATAGCCAGTGCATTAATTGTTGAGTTGTTAATATGAGCACACTACCGGTTCTTACTTTTCAATTATAAATTTTATTATACATTTTATAAAATTTATGTTAGCTGTTTAATAATTCAGTAATAAGTAAATTTTCATCATTTCTTTTACTGCCATAGCCAGTGCATTAATTGTTGAGTTGCTAATATGAGCACACTACCGGTTCTTACTTTTCAATTATAAATTTGGTTATACATTTTATAAGACCGTGCAGTCATGTTGACCTTGCGATGGCACATTACTATTTGGGGGAACATTCCTAAATTTTGTATACTTGTAATAATTTCATTTGTCTTAACTCTGTTACAATCTGATAATATAAATATAAATATAAATATATATATAGGCTGTCCGCCAGGTGAACATGTGTGTGTGGTATATGTATGTATGTATGTATATATATATGTGTGTGTGTGTGTGTGTGTGTGTGTGTGTGTGTGTGTGTGTGTGTGTGTGTGTGTGTGTGTGTGTGTGTGTGTGTGTGTGTGTGTGTGTGTGTGTGTGTGTGTGTGTGTGTGTGTGTGTGTGTGTGTGTGTGTGTGTGTGTGTGTGTGTGTGTGTGTGTGTGTGTGTGTGTGTGTGTGTGTGTGTGTGTGTGTGTGTGTGTGTTCTATGTGTATTCATGTAAGTATATTGATTGATGTTGTATTTATGTGTATTTATGAGAAATTATTTAACTATGAACTATGATGTTACCTGTGTATATTTTCAGAATGTTATAATGTCAGGGAGTGGAGTAAAGTTTTTTAATGAAATTTTTTAATTCTACCAAGGTTATATTGAATGTCAGGACTTGAAATTGCTAATAAAATTTGTTATTGTTGTTTAACCATCGAGTTTAATTGCAAGTCCCGTCCCACTGGACCCAGTGCATTTTTGGCTTCTCTAGGCCCTCGGCCTAGTTTTAAATAACTAGTGGCCCCTCTTTCAAAAAAAAAAAAAAAATTTTTTTTTATAAAGCAAAAAAAATTGAAAGAGGGGTTACACTACTGACAACGAACATTTTCCATTAGTAAAAGGCTGCTATTTTATGAAAAATTTTAATTTTGATTTTTCTTGTAACGCCTTCCACGAAACAAAATCGGATTTACTGAGGTGCGCACGTTTCTAAATAAAATTTACCGCATTAATAGAGTACGTCACTTTTATACAAACAACAGATGCACTAAACATATTTTGAATAACAGCTGATTGGGAGGCGATTAGCGAACTGGACAATCAGACATACAGCACGGTGAGCAAGGTACGGGGTTATTAAGCCGAGCATGTGGAGAAAACCAAAACATTCAAAGCGCAACGATAAGGAGCAGCTGTTTGGTGGAATGTAGATAAGACGAGCACAGGTTAGCCTTATCTACCAGACAAAGTTCACCTAGCGGTTTCTACTCCCGAGCGAATAATTTGAACGATCTAATTTCACGACAACTTACAGCAAAGACCTACTCGTGACAAAATTGTTAACTACACATATAACATTTAAAATACATAATCCTATACAATACAAAATTCTATACAAAACTTCATGCGACCAATACCGTGCAATACAAACAATACAAAATTTCAACACACACAACATCAACAAAATTACTCTTGATAACTATGGCTTATAACCCATTAAATTGAATTAAATGCCTCGTAACCCATGGACCAAGGAAAACCCAAAAAAAACCACGCTCCGGCTACCACTTCTGCTGCTGCGGTAGCACCACACTTCCCGCTACTGGGCCCCGGAAGTGTTCAGCAGACACACAAATAACATAATATAATATCTCAGTACATCAAAATGCTTAAGACACTTTTCCTGTGTTACAACTTATTTCTCAAGTGTTTCTATAACTAATATAATTCTGTAAAGGGAGGAGGTGCGAGTAAAAGAAATTGTTGAAAGCATCAATCTGTGAGCTGAGTCGGATGCGACCCGTTTATTTCAAAAACATTACGAGCCTCTAAATTTATCTAATTATGTGCCAGTCAGCAACGGTCAGTACTGAGTTAATTTCTTTTTGAAAACTGAATATAGAAAATGTTAAATGCTAAATATGGGGGTGTCGCATAAATCGATGCTAGTTTACAAAATGGTGTACAGCGTACACGCTGTGATCTATTTATAAATTTCTAACACTGTTATCTATCGCAAAAGTTTATAAAATTGTTTCTGACACTTATGACGAGTAACTAGTTTTTCTCGCTTTTGTTTCGTGATTATGCAGCAACTAGCACCGTAAGTTATTAGGTAAAAATGTTACTTGGCAATCCAGATAAATCCTTTTTTTGCGACCTGCTGTATCTGGTCGCTACGGCCGTGAGTTCCTCCGTACCTGGTCTGAACCACTGCTATGTCTGTGCTGGAAGATCGTGTAAAACTGTACGAAGTTTGTGTTCTCGTGTCTTCTGTCCGGAACGTTGAACCAAGTTTTAAACTGAAAGTTGTCACATGTTTTAGTACACTTTATACCCACATCGTTCGACTAACACGCACGCATGCATTCATACATTGCGTGTTACAATTTACAATATTACAAAATAGCATTACAAGGTTATGACTTTAAATTACATATATAACGAGTACTGACACTCAACCTTACATATCTTAGGTCTTTTCATCAAGTTGACTGACTGAAATTTAAATTTAGGCGAGGCTGACCTTTACAGACAAGATACATCTTGGTTGGTTACGGATAACAATCTTTTTACATCTATTACAAGTTTTCTTTTTTGTTAAAAACGTAATACACAAAATTATTAGCTACTAGCATTGATTTACGATAGCTCAAAAAAAATCATAGTTACCTTGGTTATTGAGGCTCCCATACTTGACGAAAGTCCGGCGACGGGCCACTCAGCTCACAGCGTTTGATGGGAGACTGACGAGATTTAACAAAACATGCGATAGGGTTGGTAAAGGGGAGGGCGTCACGTCAGGGCATCAGGCAAGGTACAATTCGTGGATTGTTGCATTCGGCGGGAGACGAATGATTGCAACAACATACAGTACACAGTCCTCTACCTACCCACTACCACCAATACTTATCACTTTCCCTTACTCTTCTCCAGTATAGAACAATCTTGATCGTTAACTACCTGGATGGAAAAATCCTGGTTACAGCATTGGTTATACTGGTTGAAGCCTAGCTTCCGGTGAATACCTGAAAAACAACTGACATGATAGTTATTTTGATTTTAATATTTTACGAGACAGTCTTGAAATTAGGAAAAGGTTTCTTAAAGCATATGAAAGGAATGTGTAACCCCTCTTTCCTTTTATGTCTTTTTTATGAGTATAAAAACAACTTATTCTATTTTAATATTTTTTTTTGAAAGAGAAGCCACAAGTTAATTAGGACTAGGCCGGAGCCTAGAGAAGCAAAAATTATGCCGGGTCCAGTATAACGGGACTTGCAATGAAACTCAGCCATAATAGAACGATAACAATTTATTTTATTTCATGCCCTGCTTTAACATTATTAAACTAGAACAACATGTGTGCCTAATCACAAGTATGAATAAATGTAAAGCATAACAAGTGTGTATAAATATAAAACATAACAAGTGTGTATAAATCTTAAGCATAACAAATGTGTATAAATATTAAGCACAACAAGTGTATAGAAACTCCATGAACACATGTATTTATAATTATAAAATTCTCCCCCATCTCGTGGCTAGCTAGACACGAACAAACACAACAACACACAGAAACATAAAGCACATAGACTCACAATTACATTATTTTTCACACGGATGCCCCTGGAATGCACCAGACTACCAGGCAGTGCCACTACAATACTCGGAACCCAGCAGTGATAAAATATTCGCCCATCCACAAACCGTTTTTGCAGAATTACATAAGGTCCAAAACCCCCAGAAAAGGATGAGAAAATTATAACTCATAAATAAAACCGGACCGCCCATTTGTCTAGCATTCCACTGATCAATGACCCCTCATGAGCGTATGAACTTTAAGTTCCTTTCACAGTATTAAATAAAAATTGACAGAACTACATCACCGGATTTCAAACAGTGATTATAGAATTCTAAACGTTTACTTTAATTCACAAATTCAGAAGGATTGAAATATCAATATGTACTTTAACCATCAGAAATTAATCACTCGAGGCTTTACAATCTCAGATAAATTTAGACCAAATGTTTTACCAAAAATAATGAGTACATGTTTTATAGTTAAAGAAAATTAAACAGCAGATACTACCAGTGAAAGTCAATCAACATGTGTTTTGCCAGTTAAGAAAAACAATCAGTATAGCCCTTGTGCAAGGAGCGAAATCAACTAATATATTTCCAGAAAAATAGCAAATTATTTCTATTAACCCCGAATGGCTATATACATATAATTAAAATAAAAAGACAATAAGGTGGTGGTGCTCTAGCATCTGTGGCAGCGCGCCAGCATGTAGTTGACAAAATTTGACCGGCCTCCAACCTGTCTGAGGTTGCACCAGCATGAGCCAGAGAAAAACTAAGTCCCCTTTTTTTTTTAAACCCCAGAAAACGTCCCAAAAAAAAACCCAGGAAAACACCCAGCCCTTAAATGTGAAACCCATGGTGAAGTTAAAATATATTCATCTCTGTTCCAGCCGGAACAGAGATGCTAACCTGTTCAATACATTTTGTAAAACGAAAATGAAAATGATGAGCAAACTGTGCAATGTGCAAGTGTGAAAATATCTCTGGCACGCTCCCCCAGTGCAGCACACACTTACAGGCAGTGCACTTAGCGTTATGTAATTCAGTTAATAAAAGTGTACTTGGATTTAACTAGCAAAGTTCTGAGTCGTGAACAGCGGCTTCCCATTCTAGCCGAGAGTCTGCACACGTGGGCACATGGATGCATAGATTTTTAATATGAACAGGCGCACTGCCGGCCCGGCCCCCAAAGAAAAATAATAGAGTACATATCACCTTATCACAGCTGACACGTGTTACATTGTGAACGAGTTACCATCTCCCTCTTCAGACTTCAGACAGGATCTTGTTCATGGTCCGCAGCTTAGGCAGGAATCCGGCTTAGTTCGAGAACCCTGTTCATTCAAATAAATTAGAGAACTGTTCACTTAAAAATGTACACCCGAGTTCAGGTAATTAACCTCATAACGGGCCTCCAACCAACTTTCAATAAAAGCACAATTTTCATTAATAAAGTTTTTGCAACCAGCTCAAAGGGTAGAAAATCAGCCATGGAATAAGTAACTTTGAGTAAACAGACATTATTAAACGTGGCGTAATATAAAATCATCAGCAGCAGATCTACATGCTTCGACAGAAATTTGCAGGTTAACCGCCACGCGGTGAGCGATAATCATTATTTGACCAAAAAATTTAACTGCAAGGCACTCACAGCATTAAGAATGTTTTAACATTAAAAATTTCATCTGAGGAAGTTCACACAAAGAAACTCTCTACTGTACAGTTAATTAAATAACCTCCCGACAGTCTACTGCATGAATTGACACAGTTCACGACCTGACTAAGCATTAACTTTTAGTCATTAATTTTTAATGTTGTACACTTTTACCATGACAATGACATTTGAAAAACTTCTCACACTATTACAGTAATAATAAAAGGAGAATGGGCTATATACTGAGCATTAAGTAAATCAGTGAATAATGCGTTTCTCTTAATATAAAACCTGTCGGGCCGCACACACATAATTACGTATTTTATACGGTTGCATACTGTTATTAATTATTCCCAGATATATATATAATTACTTATAGACACAAAATAATGAAATTCTTACCGGGAGTCGTTTAAGCCTTAGCCAGCCATAAGGAGACAGAAAACTGCGTCGTAATATTCGAAGAGAGAGACGGTTAATTCTCTGAGCCAGGCGGAGTGTAGTCCGTCGCTGCACCCGACCAGGCAAGTCGACCCCAACCATAAGCTGCGCGCGCAACCGTCCCTTTATCTCGTCGTACAAGGTTCGGCTTAGCATACTCGCGTTCGCGTTATATTACAATAAAAAAAAAACTTTAACTAAAATCTTCGATAGCCGGCTTTACACCGGCACAAATGTAGCCTTATAAGATTATGAAATGTATACTCTGAGGACTGAGGAAGAGAGAACGCTATAGTCATTTGAGGTATGGTGTTACAGGCGCATGGTGAAAGTTGAATGAACCAACAAGGTTACAACGGCGGATGTTCTCAGATGAGGGAAGCCTGTGGAAATTCATTGTAAATTGAAGAGTGCAAGGTAACGGGCATTTAATGAGACATGAGAAAATCTTAAAAACAATAATAGAGGGACATGTGAACGGAAAAAGATTTAAGGGAAGACTGCGACTATGATATATGGACCAGATTATGAAATATGTGAGATGCAAGATCTATGCATAAATGAAAAGGAAGGTGGAAAACATGAAGAGTGGAGGACTGCTGCCAACTGAATTGCTTCCAACCAATCTCCGAATTGATCACCAAAGAAGAAGAACAATACTTTAGAATACATTCAGGCAGAAACATATATTAATATAATAGTATGGCAGTTACTATAACAGCTGGTCATTAGCATCATACGAGGAGGTAGGTGGGTTTCCCTATCTTGAGTACCGTAGGTTTTATTTTTGTTCATCTAATACTTCTTTAAGCTAACTTGGTCCAGTATTAATACTGGCGTAAAGTGTAATACCGTACATTGCAGCAAAGACAGCTTCCACAGAGAGTAATGCTAACTCAAGCATTCATAAGCCATAGCGGCATATGCTCCATGTGTGTGTGTGTGTGTGTGTGTGTGTGTGTGTGTGTGTGTGTGTGTGTGTGTGTGTGTGTGTGTGTGTGTGTGTGTGTGTGTGTGTGTGTGTGTGTGTGTGTGTGTGTGTGTGTGTGTGTGTGTGTGTGTGTGTGTGTGTGTGTGTGTGTGTGTGTGTGTGTGTGTGTGTGTGTGTGTGTGTGTGTGTGTGTGTGTGTGTGTGTGTGTGTGTGTGTGTGTGTGTGTGTGTGTGTGTGTGTGTGTGTGTGTGCAATAGTCCTATATTTTTTATATGACAATTTAGGAAAAATTATATTAAATAATTATACAGTAACACATATTTTAATAAAGTAGTAGTATTATGACTGGAATAAAGAATATATTGTGGTGCCTATTTTTATTACTGAAGTAACATGTGCATTAAGATGATTGCACACAGTCCATTACTGAAAGTACTGGAAACAGCAAGAGTAACAGAGCAGGGAAGTGACATTGTCGCTCAGTCCTTTCCTGTGTATAATTGTTTTGTTAAAAATTATTTATAAAATTTTGAATGTACCAAAAATCCTGAAGGTGAAAGTCTTAAATGCCATTCAAAGATTGCAAAGTTACAAAACTCTCTCTGCAACAAATACCTTGAATTTCAATTAAAAGTTAGCTTGAAGAATGGAAACAAAACATGACACTAATGTTAAAGATAATGTTACTCTTCATGTTGCTTTAGGGAAAGAAGCTACAGCAAATTGAAAGTGACAGAAATTATTCAAGACGCACCATAGGATGAGAGAAACTTTCAAGTTTGACTGTTATCTTAGTTGAACACAAAAGGTAATTTTCTTTTTCTTATGATGGCATTATCAAAATCTTTGCTCCATTAAAAGCTCATAAACTGGAGATAACTTGATTGATTCTTACGCTAGAATAACTAAATACATAGTTTTTTTTTAATTTCTGATAATAAGCATATTCTATAGACAAGATCAAGACAAACCTGCTACTACATTGTGAGATGTAGTGTGCTCTCTCTCTCTCTCTCTCTCTCTCTCTCTCTCTCTCTCTCTCTCTCTCTCTCTCTCTCTCCTCCCGTCATGTCTTTGTAATAACAAGTAATGCATAAGTTCATCCCAGGTAGCTTCTTTTTTTAACCTTATTTCAGAATGCTATGTGTGAATATAAAGAAAAGAAGCTCTCAAAAACTCTGTGTGTGTGTGTGTGTGTGTGTGTGTGTGTGTGTGTGTGTGTGTGTGTGTGTGTGTGTGTGTGTGTGTGTGTGTGTGTGTGCGCGCGCGCGCATAAAAAACTATGATTTTTTAAAATTACACTGTTTAACATAATAACACAAATTTTCTTGTCACTTTTGTTATTATTGTGTTATTTAATCAACCAACAATTTATAAGGAATGAATGTTATAATTATCAATTATTAGAAATTACTGAATTAATTTACTAAATTAATAATTAATAGTTTTAATGAATTAACTAACTAAATAAGTAAATTGATTAATTGTTAATTATTTATAAGAAATAATTGTAATTTTTATAGAAAGTTAAATAATTTAAATTAAATATTTTCTTACATTTACATAAATTGCGTTATCTCCCTTTCACACCTTCTAGTCTGTGTTGTATTTTTTAAATAATATAAACGCAGAAGGGTAGATGTACCGGTTACAGACTTTTTAAAGTGGAGTTACTATTTTAAAGAGGATGTAAGGGGTTAGAAAAGAAAAACAAAGTGGTCGGAAGTCACTGGTATAGGTAATTATAAAATAATACATAAATAAGTAGTAAACCCAGAGGCGTAGCCAGGATTTTCTCTAGGGGGGGGGCTAAGTAGGGGCGGCCGTACACGACAAGATGAATAATCGTGCAGTGGGGGGGGGGCACCCCAAAGGAATTCGTTCTGGCGGACTCTCAGTGACAGACCCATTTGTTATCTATGTACAGAAGATTCTATTATTATTAAATTATATTTATATACATAACAAATAGTGGAGGAAGGATAACCACTTAAAAACTTTTCTCTTGGCTAGTGTGCAAGGTAAGGCTCCAGATGCTCCCTGGATTAGAGACAAATGCAACTAGTTTGGGTCTTGGTGGAGGTCCGTATTGGTCTCTCCACCATATCGGCAATTAACACACCTCTGAGACACTCCAGCCATAGGAGAATCAAGTGTGGGAGGTAGTAAATGGACTGGTGAAACTTTTTCTGTCCACTGGTCAGTTTTTTATGTAACCTTTCTGTGAGCTGCATTTATTTATGTGGGAGACTGTTATGCAAAAGGGGATCATTGCGGGGTTAGTCTACTGATGCTGTATTGGGTTTTCAGTTTCTAACGATTAACCTAGAACTGACTGATGCCGAAACCTTTCATAAAGACCATCTGAGAATTTTTAAGTGACATTAAATAAAGTATACATAAACAGATTAATTAGATTTATAAGATGTATTTTAATATTTTGAACTTACAGAATATTGCAACATTCATAATGCTAATCGTCAAGGCTGTGTTTTCATTTCTTCTATAACTTCTTCTTCTTGTACTTTTATTTCCCAATGAATGTTTAGCTAGCTAAACCATTCAGTCGATCTTCTGCTACCGTATTTCTCAAATAATTTTTAAGCCTTTTTAAAGTTGAAAACAATCTCTCAGGAGTGACTGTAGCTACTGGCAAAGTAACAAATATTTTTAATAAATTAAAAATATTTGGAAACAGATTCTTATTACAATCAAGAATAGATTGCATAGCATTTGAAGGTTTATTTGATGAATCACAATATTTTGCAAACCACAATAAATACTCACTAAGGGCAACTTCATCGTTTGGAATGTTCATATCGTTTTTATAAAAACTTATCAAGGATTTAAAACTTTCGCTGTTTTCTGTTGTAGGAAATTGGCCAATTGGAATCAAACATTGAAATGATTCTAATATTTTACGATGATTTAAAAATCTGGATTTTAATTGAAAAATTACATGATCCAAAAAAGGAATAAAAATTGTAGTTCTGTAAAACATTTCCGGAGAGTTTGAATCTATATTGCTTCTATATGTTTGTTTTCCTGCTATTCTTGGTGTGGTGATATGGTTATTAAATAAATTACTAATAAGCTTTTCTGCTTTATCGTAAATAATTTTAAATTCGTCTTCAGAGTTTAAGCGAATGTTTCCAAAAATTGATTCAACTTTTGCAACGTGTTCAATTACAGCACATAAATCAATATTCTCACTTTGCATGGATTTACATAATGGTAATGTGAAGCTAAATATTTTTTCTATTACAAATAATGAAATTAAGAAAGTTGATTTCTGAATTCCAGTGTGTAATAAATCTGCCAATGAGGATGTTGATTTATCCTTCCAGGAACTTATTTCTTCCAATGCATACAGCACAGGCTCCAACAATTCCACCATAATGATAACAGAATCATGTCTTTCAACCCAGCGCGTAGGGCACATTTGTTTCAATTTTTGTCGGTTTGATTCTGGTGCGTATTCCTCAATTTATAAATTTATAATTTATAAATGATTCTAATTAGGCCACAGAACGATGTAAGATACTCTAACTTTTAATTCTGTTAATTAAGCTGTCAAGTGACATCTCCTGCCATTGTGAGAAGCCTCGCAGGATAGGGACAGGGCTGGAGTGGCTGACACAGACTACTTCCTAACCTTCCAACAGGTAGTTTACACAATAGTGTCGCATACATAGTCCCTTAATATCTGGCTATATTTATGGCTGGTAATTCTTTTTGATAAAAATAATGTAAACTGTGCATGTTTGTCTAAAATGAACATGTGTAAATGATGAATCTGATAATAACATGCTACGGTAGCACCACACTTCCCGCTACTGGGCCCCAGAAGTGTTCAGCAGACACACAAATAACATAATATAATATCTAAGTACATCAAAATGCTTAAGACACCTTTCCTGTGTTACAACTTATTTCTCAAGTGTTTATATAATTAATATAATTCTGTAAAGGGAGGAGGTGCGAGTAAAAGAAATTGTTGAAAGCATCAATCTGTGAGCTGAGTCGGATGCGACCCGTCTATTTCAAAAACATTACGAGCCTCTAAATTTATCTAATTATGTGCCAGTCAGCAACGGTCAGTACTGAGTTAATTTCTTTTTGAAAAACTGAATATAGAAAATGTTAAATGCTAAATATGGGGGTGTCGCATAAATCGATGCTAGTTTACAAAATGGTGTACAGCGTACACGCTGTGATCTATTTATAAATTTCTAACACTGTTATCTATCGCAAAAGTTTATAAAATTGTTTCTGACACTTATGACGAGTAACTAGTTTGTCTCGATTTTGCTTCGTGATTATGCAGCAACTAGCACCGTAAGTTATTAGGTAAAAATGTTACTTGGCAATCCAGATAAATCCTTTTTTTGCGACCTGCTGTATCTGGTCGCTACGGCCGTGAGTTCCTCCGTACCTGGTCTGAACCACTCCTATGTCTGTGCTGGAAGATCGTGTAAAACTGTACGAAGTTTGTGTTCTCGTGTCTTCTGTCCGGAACGTTGAACCAAGTTTTAAACTGAAAGTTTTCACATGTTTTAGTACACTTTATACCCACATCGTTCGACTAACACGCACGCATGCATTCATACATTGCGTGTTACAATTTACAATATTACAAAATAGCATTACAAGGTTATGACTTTAAATTACATATATAACGAGTACTGACACTCAACCTTACATATCTTAGGTCTTTTCATCAAGTTGACTGACTGAAATTTAAATTTAGGCGAGGCTGACCTTTACAGACAAGATACATCTTGGTTGGTTACGGATAACAATCTTTTTACATCTATTACAAGTTTTCTCTTTTGTTACAAACGTAATACACAAAATTATTAGCTACTAGCATTGATTTACGATAGCTCAAAAACAATCATAGTTACCTTGGTTATTGAGGCTCCCATACTTGACGATAGTCCGGCGACGGGCCGCTCAGCTCACAGCGTTTGATGGGAGACTGACGAGATTTAACAAAACATGCGATAGGGTTGGTAAAGGGGAGGGCGTGACGTCAGGGTGTCGGGCAAGGTACAATTCACGGATTGTTGCATTCAGCGGGAGACGAATGATTGCAACAGACTCCCCCCCCACCGAAAAGCAAGCGTCGGGTGCAGGAGCGACGGTTGTCCACGGTTTAATTCGTCAAAATTAATCGGTACGGTCAGTGTAACCAAACAGAGTCGAGTCAGGGGAAACCTGTAGCTTATGTACGTAAATGAGAAAATTCAGGTACTAGCGCGGCTCTAGCCGCCATCTGGAAACAACTCAAAGGGCTACCTTCCGTCACCTTAGAAGCGCTGCCTGTGCGCAGCAACGCTTCCTCCCTGAAAGTGAACGACGAGGGGGTGATCAGTCCCCGCGCCGCTCACCAGGCAAGGCGACCGAAAGCGAGGTTACAGTATAATATTTTGATGAGCATGGAACATGTTCACGCCCGAACATGAGGACTGCGGCTCAGTATGTGAGGGTACAACAGACTTGAGTTACAACAAGAGCCGAGAAAGGAGATTGGTCAAGAGCATCGACAACCAACCGCGCGACTGAGAGCGAGAGCTCAAACTGGAGGGGTCACTCACCTTAAAAGCGCTTTACGACCACAGCAACTTCTCTCTACAGCACACGGACGACAAGTTGGAGAGCACATCTCTCCCTCGTCCGATCGTGCGAGGTGAGATAAAGGGGGTTGGACGCACCATTACCTCTACCCGGGTACATGGTTAAACTGCGACAAGGGGGGCATGCCAGACTACATACACTGGAAAAAGGGGGGGTATGCCAGAATGCATTCACTGGCAAAAGTGGGGGTACGCCAGACTACATTCACTGGCAAAGGGGGGGGGGTACGACAGACTACATTCACTGGCAAAAAATGGGAGGCACTCACCCTAAAAGCGCTTTGTAACCACAGCAACTTCTCTCTACGGCACACGGACGACAAGTTGGAGAGCACACCTCTCCCTCGTCCGATCGTGCGAGGTGAGATAAAGGGGGTAGTCGCACCATGACCGCTACCTGGGTACATGGCTAAACTGCGACAGGGGGGGCACACCAGACTACTTTCACTGGCAAAAGGGGGGTACACCAGACTACATTCACTGGCAAAAGGGGGGTACACCAGACTACATACACTGGCAAAGGGGGGTCACTCTCTTTACGAGCCTTTTTTTCTTTTACGAGTTTCTTTCCTGACCTCTCTCTCTCAGCGCGAAAGTTTTGCACTGACGCTTGTTACGAAGTCATCGATTCATTATAAAATAGTTTACCGTGAAAAGGAAATGCTAGTTGACACGACATGACAGTCGGGTTCTGTTTTTCTGAATGCCGCGTATATTAATTCGTAGTTAACGCAAACCAATTAACATGAAACAGGGGATAACGTGTGTGTGACTACTGTGCCGAGTTTTGGAAAAACTCGGCTGTTTTCTTGTTAACGATGTGACGGGCATTGCCGTGCACGTTAATTAATAAGCTTAACGGCGCCGCTCCATTATCAATACGCTTGCTATGCCGATCCACGCGCGCTCTGGGGTCAAGCCGGCATAGCATTTTTTCCGGCTCATGTCGAAGCAGTTCACTTACAGCGCTCGACCGTGACAGTCCGTACTCCTCCCGGCTGCCGTGAGATTTGGATCTTGTAAATCATCTATCTACTATGCATAAATAATCGCTAAGTGACTCTCCGGTAATGTGTTTAAGGTATTCTACTTATTATTTGATAAAAAGAATTGTATTTTAACTTAAATCAACGCCGATGCAAGGCGATATATATACGTGAAGTTACCACGTGGCAAGCACAGGTTAATTTCTGATTATTCATGTCTTGAACGTTAACACTGGCTGAGATAAAGTATTTACAGTTTTATATGTCTGTATATTTTTTCTAATTATATCAAGAGGGGCGTAAGAAAATGTATTTTGTTATTTTGTTGAAACAACGTGCTTTATGAACCTGTTCAAGTTTGCAACTCATTTCGAGATTGTAATAAGTGATTAATTAGTGGACGAACAGTCTATGAATAACTATTTATTTAATTCTAAATTCTACACTGAAGGTAATTTCAATGCATACTTAAATTTCAAATTTTTATTTAAAACGGAGCATGTTGTAGTGTGTGAGTTATGCTGGAGTAAAAGGGGTATTGTGAATTACTGAACACTTGAGTAATTACCCATATATATAATTGTCCAGGGTTCCTGATTTAAGTCGATCTCCTGTTTCGCTCCAGCTGGTGGCCGATTACCTGCCACCCATGTCATTAAACTAGTGATTCTCCGTCTGAGCCGCCGGGAGGAGCACATGGACAACACGCTACAATTACCTCAGGTTTTGTGACGGACTATAACCAGGTGACATTTATACCTTTCAGAAATATTTTTGGGCCACTACAATGTAGAACTTGTGATATCATTCCTGGAACAGCTCCAGTTAAAGGTTGTTTGTGCACAAGTCCAGCGGGACATTTAGTGGTTATAAAATTTTGTCAGATTCATTTTTCAAACGCTTACGCCCCCAGAGTAAGTGTAAACCCAGATGGGGTCATGCGTCTCCCGAATTTGTTGTTAAATTTTTCTCTTATTGCAATAGTGTGCGGAACTGAATGTTACTGATTTTTATGGGTGTTAATTATGCTTGCATGGGTGCCAGCGTACCTTGTTGGGGATTTTCTTGGTTATATTTATAGATCTATATGGGTTTTGTTTTTTTAAATTATTTAAAGGTTTGGGGGTGCTTTGACCTGCCACCATCACCTGTTGGTGCCTTCATCCACAGGTTTCTGACTTGTTAAATTCTGTTGCATCTCGTTCGGGCGCATGGCCGTGCCTGCGGTCAACCCAATTCTCTATGAATGCCTCAAATATGTTTATTAGGTTTTACATTATAAAATTTTATTTATTAAAATTTTTATTATACATTTTATAAAATTTATGTTAGCTGTTTAATAATTCAGTAATAAGTACATTTTCATCATTTCTTTTACTGCCATAGCCACTGCATTAATTGTTGAGTTGTTAATATGAGCACACTACCGGTTCTTACTTTTCAATTATAAATTTTATTATACATTTTATAAAATTTATGTTAGCTGTTTAATAATTCAGTAATAAGTAAATTTTCATCATTTCTTTTACTGCCATAGCCAGTGCATTAATTGTTGAGTTGCTAATATGAGCACACTACCGGTTCTTACTTTTCAATTATAAATTTGGTTATACATTTTATAAGACCGTGCAGTCATGTTGACCTTGCGATGGCACATTACTATTTGGGGGAACATTCCTAAATTTTGTATACTTGTAATAATTTCATTTGTCTTAACTCTGTTACAATCTGATAATATAAATATAAATATAAATATATATATAGGCTGTCCGCCAGGTGAACATGTGTGTGTGGTATATGTATGTATATATATATGTGTGTGTGTGTGTGTGTGTGTGTGTGTGTGTGTTCTATGTGTATTCATGTAAGTATATTGATTGATGTTGTATTTATGTGTATTTATGAGAAATTATTTAACTATGAACTATGATGTTACCTGTGTATATTTTCAGAATGTTATAATGTCAGGGAGTGGAGTAAAGTTTTTTAATGAAATTTTTTAATTCTACCAAGGTTATATTGAATGTCAGGACTTGAAATTGCTAATAAAATTTGTTATTGTTGTTTAACCATCGAGTTTAATTGCAAGTCCCGTCCCACTGGACCCAGTGCATTTTTGGCTTCTCTAGGCCCTCGGCCTAGTTTTAAATAACTAGTGGCCCCTCTTTCAAAAAAAAAAAAAAAAATTTTTTTTTATAAAGCAAAAAAAATTGAAAGAGGGGTTACACTACTGACAACGAACATTTTCCATTAGTAAAAGGCTGCTATTTTATGAAAAATTTTAATTTTGATTTTTCTTGTAACGCCTTCCACGAAACAAAATCGGATTTACTGAGATGCGCACGTTTCTAAATAAAATTTACCGCATTAATAGAGTACGTCACTTTTATACAAACAACAGATGCACTAAACATATTTTGAATAACAGCTGATTGGGAGGCGATTAGCGAACTGGACAATCAGACATACAGCACGGTGAGCAAGGTACGGGGTTATTAAGCCGAGCATGTGGAGAAAACCAAAACATTCAAAGCGCAACGATAAGGAGCAGCTGTTTGGTGGAATGTAGATAAGACGAGCACAGGTTAGCCTTATCTACCAGACAAAGTTCACCTAGCGGTTTCTACTCCCGAGCGAATAATTTGAACGATCTAATTTCACGACAACTTACTGCAAAGACCTACTCGTGACAAAATTGTTAACTACGCATATAACATTTAAAATACATAATCCTATACAATACAAAATTCTATACAAAACTTCATGCGACCAATACCGTGCAATACAAACAATACAAAATTTCAACACACACAACATCAACAAAATTACTCTTGATAACTATGGCTTATAACCCATTAAATTGAATTAAATGCCTCGTAACCCATGGACCAAGGAAAACCCAAAAAAAACCACGCTCCGGCTACCACTTCTGCTGCTGCGGTAGCACCACACTTCCCGCTACTGGGCCCCGGAAGTGTTCAGCAGACACACAAATAACATAATATAATATCTCAGTACATCAAAATGCTTAAGACACTTTTCCTGTGTTACAACTTATTTCTCAAGTGTTTCTATAACTAATATAATTCTGTAAAGGGAGGAGGTGCGAGTAAAAGAAATTGTTGAAAGCATCAATCTGTGAGCTGAGTCGGATGCGACCCGTTTATTTCAAAAACATTACGAGCCTCTAAATTTATCTAATTATGTGCCAGTCAGCAACGGTCAGTACTGAGTTAATTTCTTTTTGAAAACTGAATATAGAAAATGTTAAATGCTAAATATGGGGGTGTCGCATAAATCGATGCTAGTTTACAAAATGGTGTACAGCGTACACGCTGTGATCTATTTATAAATTTCTAACACTGTTATCTATCGCAAAAGTTTATAAAATTGTTTCTGACACTTATGACGAGTAACTAGTTTTTCTCGCTTTTGTTTCGTGATTATGCAGCAACTAGCACCGTAAGTTATTAGGTAAAAATGTTACTTGGCAATCCAGATAAATCCTTTTTTTGCGACCTGCTGTATCTGGTCGCTACGGCCGTGAGTTCCTCCGTACCTGGTCTGAACCACTGCTATGTCTGTGCTGGAAGATCGTGTAAAACTGTACGAAGTTTGTGTTCTCGTGTCTTCTGTCCGGAACGTTGAACCAAGTTTTAAACTGAAAGTTTTCACATGTTTTAGTACACTTTATACCCACATCGTTCGACTAACACGCACGCATGCATTCATACATTGCGTGTTACAATTTACAATATTACAAAATAGCATTACAAGGTTATGACTTTAAATTACATATATAACGAGTACTGACACTCAACCTTACATATCTTAGGTCTTTTCATCAAGTTGACTGACTGAAATTTAAATTTAGGCGAGGCTGACCTTTACAGACAAGATACATCTTGGTTGGTTACGGATAACAATCTTTTTACATCTATTACAAGTTTTCTTTTTTGTTAAAAACGTAATACACAAAATTATTAGCTACTAGCATTGATTTACGATAGCTCAAAAAAAATCATAGTTACCTTGGTTATTGAGGCTCCCATACTTGACGAAAGTCCGGCGACGGGCCACTCAGCTCACAGCGTTTGATGGGAGACTGACGAGATTTAACAAAACATGCGATAGGGTTGGTAAAGGGGAGGGCGTCACGTCAGGGCATCAGGCAAGGTACAATTCGTGGATTGTTGCATTCGGCGGGAGACGAATGATTGCAACAACATACAGTACACAGTCCTCTACCTACCCACTACCACCAATACTTATCACTTTCCCTTACTCTTCTCCAGTATAGAACAATCTTGATCGTTAACTACCTGGATGGAAAAATCCTGGTTACAGCATTGGTTATACTGGTTGAAGCCTAGCTTCCGGTGAATACCTGAAAAACAACTGACATGATAGTTATTTTGATTTTAATATTTTACGAGACAGTCTTGAAATTAGGAAAAGGTTTCTTAAAGCATATGAAAGGAATGTGTAACCCCTCTTTCCTTTTATGTCTTTTTTATGAGTATAAAAACAACTTATTCTATTTTAATATTTTTTTTTGAAAGAGAAGCCACAAGTTAATTAGGACTAGGCCGGAGCCTAGAGAAGCAAAAATTATGCCGAGTCCAGTATGACGGGACTTGCAATGAAACTCAGCCGTAATAGAACGATAACAATTTATTTTATTTCATGCCCTGCTTTAACATTATTAAACTAGAACAACATGTGTGCCTAATCACAAGTATGAATAAATGTAAAGCATAACAAGTGTGTATAAATATAAAACATAACAAGTGTGTATAAATCTTAAGCATAACAAATGTGTATAAATATTAAGCACAACAAGTGTATAGAAACTCCATGAACACATGTATTTATAATTATAAAATTCTCCCCCATCTCGTGGCTAGCTAGACACGAACAAACACAACAACACACAGAAACATAAAGCACATAGACTCACAATTACATTATTTTTCACACGGATGCCCCTGGAATGCACCAGACTACCAGGCAGTGCCATTACAATACTCGGAACCCAGCAGTGATAAAATATTCGCCCATCCACAAACCGTTTTTGCAGAATTACATAAGGTCCAAAACCCCCAGAAAAGGATGAGAAAATTATAACTCATAAATAAAACCGGACCGCCCATTTGTCTAGCATTCCACTGATCAATGACCCCTCATGAGCGTATGAACTTTAAGTTCCTTTCACAGTATTAAATAAAAATTGACAGAACTACATCACCGGATTTCAAACAGTGATTATAGAATTCTAAACGTTTACTTTAATTCACAAATTCAGAAGGATTGAAATATCAATATGTACTTTAACCATCAGAAATTAATCACTCGAGGCTTTACAATCTCAGATAAATTTAGACCAAATGTTTTACCAAAAATAATGAGTACATGTTTTATAGTTAAAGAAAATTAAACAGCAGATACTACCAGTGAAAGTCAATCAACATGTGTTTTGCCAGTTAAGAAAAACAATCAGTATAGCCCTTGTGCAAGGAGCGAAATCAACTAATATATTTCCAGAAAAATAGCAAATTATTTCTATTAACCCCGAATGGCTATATACATATAATTAAAATAAAAAGACAATAAGGTGGTGGTGCTCTAGCATCTGTGGCAGCGCGCCAGCATGTAGTTGACAAAATTTGACCGGCCTCCAACCTGTCTGAGGTTGCACCAGCATGAGCCAGAGAAAAACTAAGTCCCCTTTTTTTTTTTAAACCCCAGAAAACGTCCCAAAAAAAAACCCAGGAAAACACCCAGCCCTTAAATGTGAAACCCATGGTGAAGTTAAAATATATTCATCTCTGTTCCAGCCGGAACAGAGATGCTAACCTGTTCAATACATTTTGTAAAACGAAAATGAAAATGATGAGCAAACTGTGCAATGTGCAAGTGTGAAAATATCTCTGGCACGCTCCCCCAGTGCAGCACACACTTACAGGCAGTGCACTTAGCGTTATGTAATTCAGTTAATAAAAGTGTACTTGGATTTAACTAGCAAAGTTCTGAGTCGTGAACAGCGGCTTCCCATTCTAGCCGAGAGTCTGCACACGTGGGCACATGGATGCAGAGATTTTTAATATGAACAGGCACACTGCCGGCCCGGCCCCCAAAGAAAAATAATAGAGTACATATCACCTTATCACAGCTGACACGTGTTACATTGTGAACGAGTTACCATCTCCCTCTTCAGACTTCAGACAGGATCTTGTTCATGGTCCGCAGCTTAGGCAGGAATCCGGCTTAGTTCGAGAACCCTGTTCATTCAAATAAATTAGAGAACTGTTCACTTAAAAATGTACACCCGAGTTCAGGTAATTAACCTCATAACGGGCCTCCAACCAACTTTCAATAAAAGCACAATTTTCATTAATAAAGTTTTTGCAACCAGCTCAAAGGGTAGAAAATCAGCCATGGAATAAGTAACTTTGAGTAAACAGACATTATTAAACGTGGCGTAATATAAAATCATCAGCAGCAGATCTACATGCTTCGACAGAAATTTGCAGGTTAACCGCCACGCGGTGAGCGATAATCATTATTTGACCAAAAAATTTAACTGCAAGGCACTCACAGCATTAAGAATGTTTTAACATTAAAAATTTCATCTGAGGAAGTTCACACAAAGAAACTCTCTACTGTACAGTTAATTAAATAACCTCCCGACAGTCTACTGCATGAATTGACACAGTTCACGACCTGACTAAGCATTAACTTTTAGTCATTAATTTTTAATGTTGTACACTTTTACCATGACAATGACATTTGAAAAACTTCTCACACTATTACAGTAATAATAAAAGGAGAATGGGCTATATACTGAGCATTAAGTAAATCAGTGAATAATGCGTTTCTCTTAATATAAAACCTGTCGGGCCGCACACACATAATTACGTATTTTATACGGTTGCATACTGTTATTAATTATTCCCAGATATATATATAATTACTTATAGACACAAAATAATGAAATTCTTACCGGGAGTCGTTTAAGCCTTAGCCAGCCATAAGGAGACAGAAAACTGCGTCGTAATATTCGAAGAGAGAGACGGTTAATTCTCTGAGCCAGGCGGAGTGTAGTCTGTCGCTGCACCCGACCAGGCAAGTCGACCCCAACCATAAGCTGCGCGCGCAACCGTCCCTTTATCTCGTCGTACAAGGTTCGGCTTAGCATACTCGCGTTCGCGTTATATTACAATAAAAAAAAACTTTAACTAAAATCTTCGATAGCCGGCTTTACACCGGCACAAATGTAGCCTTATAAGATTATGAAATGTATACTCTGAGGACTGAGGAAGAGAGAACGCTATAGTCATTTGAGGTATGGTGTTACAGGCGCATGGTGAAAGTTGAATGAACCAACAAGGTTACAACGGCGGATGTTCTCAGATGAGGGAAGCCTGTGGAAATTCATTGTAAATTGAAGAGTGCAAGGTAACGGGCATTTAATGAGACATGAGAAAATCTTAAAAACAATAATAGAGGGACATGTGAACGGAAAAAGATTTAAGGGAAGACTGCGACTATGATATATGGACCAGATTATGAAATATGTGAGATGCAAGATCTATGCATAAATGAAAAGGAAGGTGGAAAACATGAAGAGTGGAGGACTGCTGCCAACTGAATTGCTTCCAACCAATCTCCGGATTGATCACCAAAGAAGAAGAACAATACTTTAGAATACATTCAGGCAGAAACATATATTAATATAATAGTATGGCAGTTACTATAACAGCTGGTCATTAGCATCATACGAGGAGGTAGGTGGGTTTCCCTATCTTGAGTACCGTAGGTTTTATTTTTGTTCATCTAATACTTCTTTAAGCTAACTTGGTCCAGTATTAATACTGGCGTAAAGTGTAATACCGTACATTGCAGCAAAGACAGCTTCCACAGAGAGTAATGCTAACTCAAGCATTCATAAGCCATAGCGGCATATGCTCCGTGTGTGTGTGTGTGTGTGTGTGTGTGTGTGTGTGTGTGTGTGTGTGTGTGTGTGTGTGTGTGTGTGTGTGTGTGTGTGTGTGTGTGTGTGTGTGTGTGTGTGTGTGTGTGTGTGTGTGTGTGTGTGTGTGTGTGTGTGTGTGTGTGTGTGTGTGTGTGTGTGTGTGTGTGTGTGTGTGTGTGTGTGTGCGCGCGCGCAATAGTCCTATATTTTTTATATGACAATTTAGGAAAAATTATATTAAATAATTATACAGTAACACATATTTTAATAAAGTAGTAGTATTATGACTGGAATAAAGAATATATTGTGGTGCCTATTTTTATTACTGAAGTAACATGTGCATTAAGATGATTGCACACAGTCCATTACTGAAAGTACTGAAAACAGCAAGAGTAACAGAGCAGGGAAGTGACATTGTCGCTCAGTCCTTTCCTGTGTATAATTGTTTTGTTAAAAATTATTTATAAAATTTTGAATGTACCAAAAATCCTGAAGGTGAAAGTCTTAAATGCCATTCAAAGATTGCAAAGTTACAAAACTCTCTCTGCAACAAATACCTTGAATTTCAATTAAAAGTTAGCTTGAAGAAGGGAAACAAAACATGACACTAATGTTAAAGATAATGTTACTCTTCATGTTGCTTTAGGGAAAGAAGCTACAGCAAATTGAAAGTGACAGAAATTATTCAAGACGCACCATAGGATGAGAGAAACTTTCAAGTTTGACTGTTATCTTAGCTGAACACAAAAGGTAATTTTCTTTTTCTTATGATGGCATTATCAAAATCTTTGCTCCATTAAAAGCTCATAAACTGGAGATAACTTGATTGATTCTTACGCTAGAATAACTAAATACATAGTTTTTTTTTAATTTCTGATAATAAGCATATTCTATAGACAAGATCAAGACAAACCTGCTACTACATTGTGAGATGTAGTGTGCTCTCTCTCTCTCTCTCTCTCTCTCTCTCTCTCTCTCTCTCTCTCTCCTCCCGTCATGTCTTTGTAATAACAAGTAATGCATAAGTTCATCCCAGGTAGCTTCTTTTTTTAACCTTATTTCAGAATGCTATGTGTGAATATAAAGAAAAGAAGCTCTCAAAAACTGTGTGTGTGTGTGTGTGTGTGTGTGTGTGTGTGTGCGCGCGCACGCATAAAAAACTATGATTTTTTAAAATTACACTGTTTAACATAATAACACAAATTTTCTTGTCACTTTTGTTATTATTGTGTTATTTAATCAACCAACAATTTATAAGGAATGAATGTTATAATTATCAATTATTAGAAATTACTGAATTAATTTACTAAATTAATAATTAATAGTTTTAATGAATTAACTAACTAAATAAGTAAATTTATTAATTGTTAATTATTTATAAGAAATAATTGTAATTTTTATAGAAAGTTAAATAATTTAAATTAAATATTTTCTTACATTTACATTAATTGCGTTATCTCCCTTTCACACCTTCTAGTCTGTGTTGTATTTTTTAAATAATATAAACGCAGAAGGGTAGATGTACCGGTTACAGAGTTTTTAAAGTGGAGTTACTATTTTAAAGAGGATGTAAGGGGTTAGAAAAGAAAAACAAAGTGGTCGGAAGTCACTGGTATAGGTAATTATAAAATAATACATAAATAAGTAGTAAACCCAGAGGCGTAGCCAGGATTTTCTCTAGGGGGGGGGCTAAGTAGGGGCGGCCGTACACGACAAGATGAATAATCGTGCAGTGGGGGGGGGGGCACCCCAAAGGAATTCGTTCTGGCGGACTCTCAGTGACAGACCCATTTGTTATCTATGTACAGAAGATTCTATTATTATTAAATTATATTTATATACATAACAAATAGTGGAGGAAGGATAACCACTTAAAAACTTTTCTCTTGGCTAGTGTGCAAGGTAAGGCTCCAGATGCTCCCTGGATTAGAGACAAATGCAACTAGTTTGGGTCTTGGTGGAGGTCCGTATTGGTCTCTCCACCATATCGGCAATTAACACACCTCTGAGACACTCCAGCCATAGGAGAATCAAGTGTGGGAGGTAGTAAATGGACTGGTGAAACTTTTTCTGTCCACTGGTCAGTTTTTTATGTAACCTTTCTGTGAGCTGCATTTATTTATGTGGGAGACTGTTATGCAAAAGGGGATCATTGCGGGGTTAGTCTACTGATGCTGTATTGGGTTTTCAGTTTCTAACGATTAACCTAGAACTGACTGATGCCGAAACCTTTCATAAAGACCATCTGAGAATTTTTAAGTGACATTAAATAAAGTATACATAAACAGATTAATTAGATTTATAAGATGTATTTTAATATTTTGAACTTACAGAATATTGCAACATTCATAATGCTAATCGTCAAGGCTGTGTTTTCATTTCTTCTATAACTTCTTCTTCTTGTACTTTTATTTCCCAATGAATGTTTAGCTAGCTAAACCATTCAGTCGATCTTCTGCTACCGTATTTCTCAAATAATTTTTAAGCCTTTTTAAAGTTGAAAACAATCTCTAAGGAGTGACTGTAGCTACTGGCAAAGTAACAAATATTTTTAATAAATTAAAAATATTTGGAAACAGATTCTTATTACAATCAAGAATAGATTGCATAGCATTTGAAGGTTTATTTGATGAATCACAATATTTTGCAAACCACAATAAATACTCACTAAGGGCAACTTCATCGTTTGGAATGTTCATATCGTTTTTATAAAAACTTATCAAGGATTTAAAACTTTCGCTGTTTTCTGTTGTAGGAAATTGGCCAATTGGAATCAAACATTGAAATGATTCTAATATTTTACGATGATTTAAAAATCTGGATTTTAATTGAAAAATTACATGATCCAAAAAAGGAATAAAAATTGTAGTTCTGTAAAACATTTCCGGAGAGTTTGAATCTATATTGCTTCTATATGTTTGTTTTCCTGCTATTCTTGGTGTGGTGATATGGTTATTAAATAAATTACTAATAAGCTTTTCTGCTTTATCGTAAATAATTTTAAATTCGTCTTCAGAGTTTAAGCGAATGTTTCCAAAAATTGATTCAACTTTTGCAACGTGTTCAATTACAGCACATAAATCAATATTCTCACTTTGCATGGATTTACATAATGGTAATGTGAAGCTAAATATTTTTTCTATTACAAATAATGAAATTAAGAAAGTTGATTTCTGAATTCCAGTGTGTAATAAATCTGCCAATGAGGATGTTGATTTATCCTTCCAGGAACTTATTTCTTCCAATGCATACAGCACAGGCTCCAACAATTCCACCATAATGATAACAGAATCATGTCTTTCAACCCAGCGCGTAGGGCACATTTGTTTCAATTTTTGTCGGTTTGATTCTGGTGCGTATTCCTCAATTTTATTAGAGAGTACGGAATTCCTTTTTGGTGATTCAAAAAATGAATAAATCTTTTCTACTATTCCAAGACAATTGTTTATTTCCCGAATTTTTGAAGCATGGGATAGAACTAAATTTAATGAGTGACCAACACAGTGAACAAAAACTGCTGTCGGATATTTTTGACTGACGTATTTTTGAACACCCTAATGTTCGCCAGTATTCACTGGAGCACCATCATAGCCTTGACCTCTAAGATATTTTAAATCAATCCCAAATTTTTCTAATGAAGATAACAGCGTTGCTGCTAAATCTTTTCCAGTTGTAGAAGTAAGAGGGACAAACTGAAGAAAGTGCGTCACAAATTTTTTTTGTATTTTCATTAAAATATCTTACACATATGGAATACTGTTCAATACAACTAATATCTGCGGTTTCATCCGCTAAAACTGTAAAACACTGCGCTTCATTTATCTGAGATACAAGCTTTTTTATTATTATTTTGTTACAACAATTTATGATTTGGTTTTGTATGTCTGGGCTTATATATATATTGCGTTCTTATTGCAAGTTAATAAGTGATTTTTTAATATTTCGTCTCCAGCTTGAATTCGCAAACGAAGCAATGCTCTAAAATTTCCTTCTCCCTTAATTCCATCTTCATTAATGTCAAAAATTCCAGAATCACGGTGTCCACGTAACGGCCAACCATTTCTTCCGCATGCAATAACAGTTTGTATTATAGGTACGAGTTTCTTTCTATTTGCTTCAATATGTTTTAAATTTTCACGGTCTATTTGAAAATTTACAGGTAATTGCTTTCCCCGATGTTCCCTTTTCAAGTATTCCATGCAACTCATTGCTTCAATGTGATACTTGCACTGATTATGGTAACTGAATTCAGTTGTAGCATGCTTCCAGTCTTTGTAAGGTTTTTTTACCAAAGTTCCCGTTTGTTGGGAATGTCTGTAACCGACTTCTTCCTTTGCAAAGAAAACACAAAATTTGCAATAAGCTCCATCATCAATAGTGGAATACGTTAACCATGCATAATTTTTTATCCAGTTTTTTTGAAAACGACGCTTTTGATTATTATAAGTAGTAGATGGAAACTTATAAGTGTCATTTGGTATCCATAATTTATCAATTAAATCAAGTTTTTCATTATTATTTAACTTATTATTAACATAATTTGAAATATCATATAAACTTGTGTCACTTGGATTTTGAATTTCACTCCCTGATGAACCATTTTCAACAGTTGTTTCATTGACAACATTTTCATTATTAGTGATTGATGAATGACCTTCTGAAGAATTATTTTCATTGGTTGGAGAAATTTTGTTCTTTTTTTGGAAGTAGTCAAAAAGCGTATTTGTGTCTTTTCTTTTCATCATGATGACTATGGGCAAACTGAAAAATAATTACGAAAGAATTAAAGAAATACTTTTTATTTAACCTTCTAATTTAAGAGAGAATGTAAAATTTATTTAGCTACTTTTAAATTGCAGTTTAGATTAGCAATGAAAACAAATTCATTTTTTAAATTATTGAAAACCGGCATGGCAACTAATATTAATGCTTTTCTTCTCTCCGCTAAGGAGTAAGAAATTTCACAAACAATTAAATTTTAGTGTAAATAGCCATTGATAATCACTGTGCTACAATCAATTTTTTCTGTAGTTAAAATATGTGTACTTTGTGTATTTTTGTATCCTGAATTCAAATTTAAGGCCAAAAATAGCATATCAAGGATAGTTTTATAGATACAGAAACATTCAGTCTTAGTTTCTCTTTAGGTCCCTAGCATACAGGTAAATGGTAATGTATAACTAGTAAAGTTGGCTACATTGATTTGGTAACCATTGTTGGACTGTAAACTGTAAGCTATATTCCTTTGAAGTTCAATAAATTCTTAAAATACACAAAAGTGTTGAGTGCTTGTATTGTTTTCTCATTTTAATTGTATTCTAGAATTGATAACAAAATTGCTGTAAAACATTTCCTTCATTCTCTTCTTATGTTCATATGCTAGTAAAAGGTTAAAATCACTGTTACAATTGTCATGATACTATTAAAATTAAATAGTAAACACTTATTATAATCATTCTAGCCTCTAATAATATAAAAAAAGTAAGTAAAATTTTAAATTAAAAAATCATGAACTATCCCTGACAGAAAAAAATCAAAGCATAGATCTGAATTCAGCTTAAAAATGCCTGCAAGTCACCAAATTTTTATCCAGTAAAAATGAATTTTTGTTTTTTTGTAACGCAGTGATTTGCCCTCTAGGCTATTATTTGGTTCTAAGAACAAAGAAACGTAACTGGAAACGCGCCGCTCGTTTGTATTTTTGTTTACACGGCGCGTATTATTGAAAGCGTTTGAGACAAAAGGGCATTTTATCTTTTAGGTTTATCGAATGGCGAATGGGTATACGTCGTGTAAACGTCTCACATTGACGAGCCAAGCCTACACGTGCGTGGCGCGGTTTGCGATAATTGTGTTAAAACGCGTTGTCTATTCTGTTATATACATAATTATTAAATTTAACTTACACTTACCTAATAAAATTACTTTTAACACTTCTCCACGTGCTCACTTAGTAGACCTAATAAAATTACTTTTTAACACTTTTCCACGTGCTCACTTTGCTCACTCACTACGTATGGCAGCCTGCAATGGTTCCGGCGAGTGGAGTGGGGAGCACAGAGTACGAAACAACTGTGTGGTGTACAGCACAGTGAGCACAGAGTTATTTCGTACTCTGTGATGGGAGCGCAGATAGCCCACTTGATGCGCGATGCCCACTTCTCACTTGAACACGCACATTTTGCTTTCCGCACTGTATCAGACACGTGCAGTAACTTTGTATTATACTGTACAGTCCACTATATTTCGTACTATACTATATATTTTTTATTATTACAATTATTCCAAGGGGGGCTGCAGCCCAATAGCCCCCCTCTTGGCTACGCCGCTGAGTAAACCTAATACTGAAATGAAGATAAACTAGCAGCTTTTATTAGTTCGGGCACGTTTATTTGCAGACACCTACATATCAGAAACTTTTCATAAAAACTGGCACAGATGAAAGGAGAAACCAAACAAAGTAGCCTACATGTGTAAAAATTACATGTGTGATAACCTGCAGAATTTTTACAGAATAACATAATACTTAAATGAGTGATGTTTTTATTAATCAGTAGTAAAATAATTCATTATACAGTATGCTTTTATTCACACAAGAGCATTGAGTAAAAGTTAACAGTCACACCACAATTGCTAAACGATTTAGCGTTACACGTTGTAGGTCAGCGATCGTGTTACAAGTTCTTCACCTTATAACATATGGCAACGCTGGAAGCGTATCCTGCAAAGAACATTGCGTATACACCCTAACGTTGTACTACAGTAAAACCTCTCTTTAGCGGCCACCCTTGGATCATCGTAAAATGTGGCCGCTTAGAAAGGTGGCCGTTTAATAAAGGGGTTGGCAGGGATAATAACAATACAGCATATTAAGTACAGATTATCTACTATATCATTTTGTTACGTACTTGCATTTGTATGTTGCAGTTGTACTTCCTATTTACAGTATGCAGTTTTCTTTGTAATTGCGTAATTTTCGACCAAACAAAGTTTACTACAGTGTTCAGTAACGCAAATATCTTTGATCCGCCTAAGAGATCGTAACACTTCTTTTAAATTTTCAGTTTTGTTAGTTTTATTAGCAGCCATCTTAACACCAACTTTGTCACTACTTTTAAACATTTAGAGGTTCATTAATTCCTTCTTCCTCACTCTGTACACGTTATCGTCTCGCGTTTCTCACAAAAGCAGAAAAATTTCTGTATTGTAAAAGTCTATATCCCGAATAGTGGAGATTTTAATTGACCATTTCAGAATGTTTTGAATGTAAATACAGAAGTTTCTCTGACTTACCTTTGTAACTTTACGGAAATCGATCCTCCCAATTGCCTTCGAGATCGTCACAGCATTATAGATTCTCCATTTCCACGTTTACATCATATGGCAGTCCAGCAACTGTAGTACAGTAAAGTTCACTAGACATGAATCAACCGTTTTCGTGCTAATAGCCTGTTACGAATTGCGCATGCGTCAGCAGAGAAACCAAACTCAGTTGCCTCCGAGACGCTGTGGAGATTATTATGTACGTACTTTTCAAAAAACATCAGTACTCATCAAAATGTAGCGTTTAGTTTCATTTCAAAATGTAGCTATTTTTTTTCCGGTTTGTCAAGTGAAATGGATCAGTCTGGTTCACCACGTGGACAGACAGTGATAAAAGTGGCCTAAAAACTCCAATAAATAAAGGACAATGGGTGGTTGTAGTTCATGCTGGTGGCGAAGGTGGGTTTGTATCCAATGCTCTCTTAATGTTTAAATCGGGTTTCAAAAAGGCGATTATCACGACGACATAAACTACGAAAATTATGAAAAGTGGGTGAGTGAAATGCTTATACCGGACTTGAATAAGAACAGTGTAGTAGTAATAGACAATGCCCCCTACCACAATGTACAATTAAATCCACCTCCAACATCATTAACAAAAAAGGGAGACATGATTAACTGGTTACAGAACCATAACATTCCTTGTAGTCCATCTATGTTAAAACCTGAGCTCTATGCACTAATTAAGCAACATAAACCAACATTCAAAACTTTTAAAATAGATGCTATTTTGGCAAAACATGGACATTCCGTTTTACGACTTCCACTCTACCATCCGGATCTTAATCCTATTGAACTGATTTGGACAACCGTGAAGGAGTGTGTTAAAAGAAAGAACGTGCATTTTTCTGTAGACAGTGTCATAAACTTAGCGAAAACAGAATTTGATTGTATTTCTCCCGCAAGACTGGAGATCAAGATGTAACCACGTCATGAAAATTGAAAACGACTACGTGAGATCGGACCAAATAATGGATACTGTGACAGATAGTTTAGAAATTAATATTGGACGGGATAGCAGCAGTGAAGACGATTTGAGTGAGATAGTGATAGTAACAGTGACGGAAATATTAGTGGGGTGGAAGAACTGACCTAAATAATTGTAATTGCACGTAAGTAAATGAGCTCTATGTTACTTAAATAGTTTTAGTCTAATTGTTGCATTAATATTGTCTCTTCTGTTATTTATGGATAGTTTACATCTGCTTGTTTAAAAAAACACACACGCAGTCATTTCGCATCTGTTGTTGATGTTACTTACTCGAACAAATTAAGATGTCAGAGCAATGTGGATCATATATTACTACGTTTTTTCGTGAATCGTAACGTGTACACATTCCAAAATGTACAACTATTGTTGATGTCTAGGCTCGACTTTGGAGAAACATTGCGACAGACACAACACGCCAAGTCACTGTTTACAAAATAATGGCAGTATTAAACATTTTATAACTGTGTGAAAGCTTTATTACATTGTCTCTTTCTGTTGTGGCTGACGCTTGTTACGTCTTAAAAAATGTCCACGTTTACTGTCTGGTCGTGTCGTAATCGAAATCAAAACTTACCTACAACCAAATTTTTAGTATTTAGTAAAAAAGTAGTGAATTAAATATAAACGTACTAAACTAAAAACCTTAAAAACAATTAAAAGAATAACAAAACAATTCAATTTGAAAATTGTAAGAATAATTGGTTAGTAAAAAGTTAGGTAAGTTAGTAAACAGTAAGTTACATGTGTGTGTGTGTGTGTGTGTGTGTGTGTGTGTGTGTGTGTGTGTGTGTGTGTGTGTGTGTGTGTGTGTGTGTGTGTGTGTGTGTGTGTGTGTGTGTGTGTGTGTGTGTGTGTGTGTGTGTGTGTAAAATTTAGTTGGGTAAATTTGGTAATATAGTTAAAAATGTAGCTAATGAAATGTAGAAAACAATAAACCCATAAAAACGTTACAAATTAAAAATAAACAATTGAAAGCATTATAAGAATGCATAGACAATACAAAATTAAGTAAATAAAGTTATAAAACTAATAAAAAGTAAATTACTGTGAATCGACAAGGAAGTATAACTGCTTTATTTCAGCTGTCATTATAAGCGATATCAGTTTTTAAATTTTAGTACTTTTACAGGGAAAAACGTAAATTTTACTTTTCTTTCATCTTTAATTAAAGATGCGTAACTTCGGCACAATAGGTATAAAAAGTTAATCCGTCTCAAAATAGATTACTCATCTCACACATGCGTCTCATTCACAATTGAGAGAGTAGGCCGATATTTTCAACTGCGTTAGTAGACATTTTTCTCTCTCGTAGCTTCCACCGCTCCTGACTTCTCCCCACTACAACCTGCGCGTTGCTTCATGTCTATTTAATATTACTGTAAGTGTCTGAAGTACTGTACTTGCAAAATTTCATGTCGCGTCTGCAGATCAGCGTCGCTAACTTGAATGCCACATTTTTTAAACACTTCTTAATGGTGGTAACAACAACCTCGTTCCAGGCTTTCTTGAACCAATATACCCCATCGAGGACAGTGCCTTTCTTCCCAGGTCAAATTCTGAAATGCTATCATCCATATAG
Source organism: Magicicada septendecula (assembly GCA_034769895.1). Lineage (NCBI taxonomy): Eukaryota > Metazoa > Arthropoda > Insecta > Hemiptera > Cicadidae > Magicicada > Magicicada septendecula. The sequence goes on from CM068371.1 coordinate 303,062,904, forward strand.
GACACAATAGACCGAAAACTGCTTTTTCGATAAAAAAGTTTACATGTCTGAATTATTCCTTGGTCCAGTGGCTGAAGATGAGATGTGTTTGGTGGAATAAATAACATTCTGACATCGGACAACGATGAAACTGTATGACATGTCGCATTATCCAATAATAAAATTACGCGGCGATTTTTGTTTTGCATTTTTTTTAGTAAATTCTTGTAACTAGTCTTCAAAAATTCTGAATGTCATCCACGCGTTTTTGTTAGCGTGCTAACTAATGCCCACTAATGCTGTCTCCAAATTCTTGAAGCACCTCGGTTTTAATAACTTTCCGATAACTAACGGCTGCTCTTTTTCACCAGGAGCTCTACAATATAACATAATCGTTAGTCTTTCTTTAGCCATTTTTCCACTTCACACGCTATATTTTCTAGTGTTAATAATTGATTTGGTACACCTCTAAAATATAATCTAGCCTCATCAACGTTGTAAATGTCACTTAATTCGTATTCTGCCCGAATACTTGGTAACCTGTCTTTCCAGTCATTGACTTCGTTAACAGGTACATCCGTCCCTTCACCCGAAATTGTTTTGAACGATACGTTGTGCCGCTTTCTAAAACACTCCAACGTTGCTAGCTACGAAATTTTCGACTTTAATTTGTGAGGAAATTTTGAGTGCTTTTTCCTGCAACATACTTCCACTAACCGGGAGTTTTTTTGAGCGAACACTTTTAAACCACTCGTAAAGAATTTCATTTACTTGTGTACGCTTGGATTCTAGCTTTCTTTTTATTCCCCGATTCATATTGGATTCCCGCTCTTTTAAAATATGGTCTTTATTTTTTATTATGTTGTTAATCTGCGTTCTTCCGCATTTAAAAACGTCGGCAAGTTTCCTTGCTGAAACACTTTTATCACTATAAAAAATAACATTTCACTTAGCCTCTAAATTCAAACATACTCTTCCTCTCTTACTCATTTTTGACACACTGTTACACTATTAAACTCCCTTTATCGTTTAACTACTGCTAAATTACACTACAAATTACGAGAACCTCTTAAGCACACGCGGATCGTTTACGCCAATTCAACGTTATAAATGTTTCAATAATTCGGAACGTTCACGTATAACTGATCGCTGACTACTGTTTCAACGTTGTGGAAACTTCAGTAGTGTAATGTGTACAAATAACATTTTGTAAATTTAAAAATTAAGCAGATAAATATGGCTAGGTTTTTCAGTTTGTTAGGTATAAACATTACTTGAGTAAACACCGACTCGGCGCTAGTTTCGGAAACCAGAATGAACATTTTCATTCCGGCAAACTGTGTGACTGTGTGTATGCGCGTGTACCGGTGCCTGACGCGTAGAACGTGCTCTCGTCCTAAACACTGGTGACTGTGTCTTGCCCAAATACCTCTATGGTCGTGCCGGCCTGGACTGTACGTGTAGCCTATTCTTAGAAATCTGTGTTGTCAAACTACAATGTTTTGTCTACTGTACTGCGACCGCTGGAAAAAGGTGGCCGTTACGTCAGGTTTGACTGTAGTAGGCTACCTCGAAAAGTTTGAGTCAAAACTTCACAAGTGACAAACATCTATGGAAACATTAACTAAATTGTGTATAACCAAACCTTATGAACCTTTCATACATTTTAAACTGCATAATTGAATTTAATTAAATAAAATGCGATAGTTTTAAACTCATAAGAATTAATAATACAGAACTGCAGAACTCCTTATTCGATAAGAATCAGTGTAGTCTGGAACTGAGAATTCAAACAGCGGAATACTAAATGTACAGTAGAAGATTGAACGTTGTAGTTACCTGTTTGGAAATGAGTTAATAGTCGTGTATGTAGAAGGACCAAATTGTCTCAGGCAAAACTCGAGACACTTTTTACATAAAACATTTTTATTAAAACTATTGTCCACATTATTTTATTAAAATTATTAGTCTTTTACACTTAACCCTTGTTTTCGGTAATACACGCAAAATGTCTCATGATTACTGCAGTTGGTTACCTATAAGGTGCTCAACTGAACTGAGGTACTGAGTTGAAAATAAAGAACTGAGTGAACTTATTGCAATATGAAAAATGAAATATGAGATTAAAGAAAGACGAAAAATGCACAGAGTAAGCATAAAAATTCCAGCTCTGTGCTCCGTAATCCTGTAATCACAAAGGACCGGAAGAAACAGCGTGCTCCCGTTGAATAATGCAAGTCGGCCGTACAATGGATGTTGGCGGTATCTGCTAAAGTCAAAAACTGTTTTCTTTATGCTATGCCAGACAGAACCACTGAAACCCTGCTTGAGGCAAATTAGAGCCCGCACAACTATAATTTCTGGTTTAATTGAGTACCGGTATCCATTTTACAGAAGATTAAATTTCGTCATTTGAAGGTCAGTCACAGTCACAACAGTGGTGCACATACGCCGTCGAGTCGTACAGGCTGCTTGAATGTGTACAACTTTAATGTGTAGAGATAATGAATCAAGGTTTGAGTAGTCTGTAGGCTACATGGTTAGGTTTTTACATGTCAATTTTGTGCTGTGTATTGTCAACAGGTGTCATTTCAACTGGAGGTACGTCACTTTGAATAGTTTTATTGTCTTTCTTCTGCCAAGTTCTTGTGCTTGAAAATAATGAACTAAGCGTACTAACTGTAGACAGTTTAATGAAAGATGGACAAACTGCAAAAATTAAGTGTAAAAGACAATTATTCTTCCATTGCTATTATTATTTTATTGTTACTGAGTTTATATCGCAAACATCGTAGACATCTATATTTACACTGTGCTTGGAATACCGCGTTTTTTTTAAAAGAAAATTCAATCAACCATATGTTTTTAAATTCTAACCATAAACATCCCATTGCCGTTAACGTTTAAACATACTGATTGAGTTTACTACCATTACACAGAATTTTATTCAAATTTGGAAGCTTTTGACGATGAACACTTTAACTATAAGTAGTTTTCAGATGTACCAGCATTTTTTTAGAATTTGTTTATGTTCAGAAACATAGTTACAAAATTCCATTTGAAAATTGTAGAGAATTTAAAGAATCTTAGCCAGTGTTTCAACTTGTAGCATGTTTTTGTCGTCAGACCACTGAATTTTCATATGCAAGTGTATTTCGTGTTGGCTATGTGAGACGGTATAGCCAGTGAACAGTTCTACACGCTTTTAGAAGTTTAGAGTGCACTGTTTTTCACCACTATAATTGAAAACGAAGTCTACCCACTTTTCGCGACTAATTTTTCTTTCAGTTCTTCTTTTTCATTCCTTACCATTCAAAAAAAAATTCATACTTTATAATATTTAAAATCCAGGACAAATTATCGTGCCGGTAGTGCATATCCGGGACACTGGGAGAAGCGTTTACAATACAACACGACGTTTGGTCGCTCCAGTTTATAATAAATTTGACACCAAACGACAGTTAGTCAAGAGAAAACAAACAAGCTAAGTAAAGCTTGATATTTCAATAACATCGCTCTGTAAGATTTGGTAGAAGTGGAACCAATACGTTAATAATAATTGTACAAAATACTGACGATGCAAATGTAAATTTGTGCTTCAAAACTACACCGATCGTGATTTTGTAAGTATGTTTACAAAATATAAACTGATAATGTAAAATAAACTAAAACTTACTGATGTCAAGAGAGGTTTCTTGATACGATTGATTATTATCCTTCTCTGTTAAATAAGAAGTTGCTCATTGTGTTATCATTTCTCCGTAAAGTGCGTTCGAATATTTCACTAAAATGTTTTCGCAATGTTTTATTGATAGAAATAAGTTAAAGTGAAAGGAATAACAACAAAATTTAATTTAAAAAATGTTTAACTCCAGTGATTTTACAATTAGGGCTACATTTTAAGTTAAATCATAACCTCGTAAAAATTCTTGGATTTCGTTGTCCATGACGTGTCCGTTACTTAACTAAATATCACTATAATATTGACGACTCGGAACACAAAGTTTTTTATAAGTAAAAACGTAAAGTTTTACCTTACAGCCTAAACCGGCTTTCACCTATAGAAGGCTTCATCAGAGGCTGTCGCTAGTAGCGCTGCTCGTCTTGTTGTTGGCGACGAGAAAGTGTTTCGAAAGATTGAAGCTGTGTGTGTGTGGTGAGATGTGTTCGAATAATGCGTGCGATTTGAATTGTGTCTGTTCGTTTAGGATGTCGTTTTTATTTGTTTTTGTGTGTTTGTATATTTCTAATTGTTCTAGAGTGTCTAGTTTTCGGCCTTTTGTGTGTACGTGTAGTATGTTCATGTTATTGTCGATGTTTTTATATGTGTGGTTTGCTTCAATGAGGTGGTTTGCGAAGGTAGATTCTGTAGTGGTGTGGAGTGCTTTTGTGTGTTCAATGTATCTCTGTTTGAAGCTACGTCCTGTCTGGCCTATGTAGAATTTACTGCAATTTGAACAATTTAGTTTATATACACCGGGTAGATCGAATTTGTTTTGTGCTTTGGGCATGCGTTTTGATAGTGTGTGTTCTGTTTTGTTAGTAGTTTTGTAAGCGATTCTGTAACCTGCTTTTTTGAATTTGTGGGCAATTTTTTCTGTTTGTTTGTTGATGTATGTTAGTGTTATGAATTTGTTGTTTTCTGTCTTTGTCTGTTGTTTGTTTTGTGTTTTGTGTAGGAGTTTACTGACTATTGTTCTGTCATAACCGTTAGATTCTGCTAGATATTTTATCGTGTTTAGTTCGTTTTTGTAGTCTATTTCATCTAAGGGGATGTTGTTAAGTCTATGTATCATGGTTCTAAAAGCAGCTAGTTTGTGTTGTATTGGGTGATTGGAGGTGTTGTGTATTAGTGTGTCAGTTGTAGTTGGTTTTCTGTATATACTGAATTTGTGCCTGTGTTCTAGTTTTGTGATGGAGAGGTCTAAGAAGTTTATGGTATTGTTGTGTTCGTATTCGGCAGTGAAGGTTATGTTTTTATGTATTTTGTTTATGTGCGTTAGTAACTGTTCACATTGTCTTTTGTTTCCCCTGTACAGTATTAGAATGTCATCAACGTATCTGTGCCAGTATAGTATTTTATGTGAGTGTCTGTCATTGTTTGTGAGTATTTTTGTTTTTTCTAAGTGTTGGAGGAAGACTTCTGCTAGAATGCTGGATATGGGGGAGCCCATGGGTAGGCCGTCGTTCTGTGTGTAGTATTTATTGTTATAAGTAAAGTAGTTTTGTTTTGTGATAATGTTCAGAGTTTCTGTTATTTCATTGATAAGTTCGTCTGGTGTGTTGTTCTGTTTGAGTTTGTTTTGTAGGATGGTGATTGTTTCAGAGATGGGGATGTTTGTGTACAGGTTTTTAATGTCAAAGGAGGCTAATGTGGCGTTATGGGGGATGTGTATGTCTTTTATTTTTGTTACTAGGTCAGTGTTGTTTTTTACTGCAATGTTGTTGTCTATTTGTGTGTGTTGTCTAATAATTTTGTCTAGATATTTTGCCAGTTTGTGTGCAGGGGCATTACGGTAGTTGATAATGGGGCGGATCGGAATGTCTTCTTTATGGATTTTGGGAAGCGCTTGGAGCGTAGGTGCTGATGGTCGGATTTGTTTCATGTAGGGCTTTTGTTTATGTGTCATAATGTGTTTGGCTTTGTTGACTATTTGTTTTACTGAGTTTTGGTATCTGTCGGTGGGGTCGTGTTTTAGTTCTGTGATGTTGTTCTGTTCTATGAAGTCTTGTACTTTTTTGTGTAGGTTGTCTGTGGGGATAATTACAGTCGTGTTGCCTTTGTCAGCTTTTACGAATGTGATGTTGTGTTTGTGTGCCTTTTCCCTCAGTTTGATGGCTGTGTGTATTTCTGAGTTGTGGTTGTTGTTGTCTGGTGTCTTATGTACTCCTATTGTGTTGTTTATATTATGTCTTAATGTGTCTTGATGTTCTGGTGCTGTGTTTTGTATATTTGTTTCTGTGTCAATTATGAGCTTTGTTAGTGTTTGGTTGTTATGTTTGTAATGTATGTTATGTTTTAGGCCTTTATCAAGGAGTGTTTGTTCGTTTTTTGTGAGTGTGACGTTCGTGAGGTTTACTGTACGTGGGTAGAATTTGTGCGAGGGAATTATATCTGTTTTGATTGGTGTCAGGTTTTTTATTTTTCTGTCGTGTTTTGTCTGTATGATATGTATTTGTTTTTTTTGTCCATTCATTTGTGTGATGTATTAGTTCAGTCATGTAATTGTGTCCGTATGTGTTGGCGATATGTAGGTGTAGTGTTAATGCTTTGCGGTTAAGAACGTCTTTTTTCTTATATAGTTGTTTAATTGATTCTTTTATGTATGTTCTTTGTGCAATGTTTTGTGTTATTCGGGCGGCCTGGTTGTTATGTTTAATTTTGATTTGGGCATATTTAGGTGTTAGTGAATTGTTTATGCATGTTTTGTTGAAATTTATGTGAGCTACAATCTTTCTAACCTTCAAAGTTGTGAACTTGTACGCTTGGACGTTGGCTCGTCTTGCTGAGTTAAATTCTTGGATTTCGTTGTCCATGACGTGTCCGTTACTTAACTAAATATCACTATAATATTGACGACTCGGAACACAAAGTTTTTTATAAGTAAAAACGTAAAGTTTTACCTTACAGCCTAAGGTAAAACTAGCAGGTTACAGAATCGCTTACAAAACTACTAACAAAACAGAACACACACTATCAAAACGCATGCCCAAAGCACAAAACAAATTCGATCTACCCGGTGTATATAAACTAAATTGTTCAAATTGCAGTAAATTCTACATAGGCCAGACAGGACGTAGCTTCAAACAGAGATACATTGAACACACAAAAGCACTCCACACCACTACAGAATCTACCTTCGCAAACCACCTCATTGAAGCAAACCACACATATAAAAACATCGACAATAACATGAACATACTACACGTACACACAAAAGGCCGAAAACTAGACACTCTAGAACAATTAGAAATATACAAACACACAAAAACAAATAAAAACGACATCCTAAACGAACAGACACAATTCAAATCGCACGCATTATTCGAACACATCTCACCACACACACACAGCTTCAATCTTTCGAAACACTTTCTCGTCGCCAACAACAAGACGAGCAGCGCTACTAGCGACAGCCTCTGATGAAGCCTTCTATAGGTGAAAGCCGGTTTAGGCTGTAAGGTAAAACTTTACGTTTTTACTTATAAAAAACTTTGTGTTCCGAGTCGTCAATATTATAGTGATATTTAGCTCGTAAAAATGTTTATTGAATAAATAAATTTTATTTATTAGCAGCTTAAACAATGTTTTGTTTTATTTGTAGTTTTATAAATTCATGTTATTTGCGTACGCATTGTTTTATAATCTACTTCAACACTTGAAAAAATAATACTCCCATCACCGAGGATTCGAACCCCTACCCAAACTATACATCATCAGAAGTTCACGAGGTTCACGCTACCTCTCTTTGTCAGACCAGGGCTTCACCGTTACATATGTATAATTTTATTTACAGTTAACTGTGATGGTTTCCTTGCCGCTGGAACGAGGTTTTCACTGAGGACTCTAACGTCTGGAGCTATAGCTTATAGCAAAACAAATTCGATCTACCTGGTGTATACAAGCTAAATTGCTCAAATTGCAATAAATTCTACATAGGCCAGACAGGACGTAGCTTCAAACAGAGATACATTGAACACACAAAAGCACTCCACACCACTACAGAATCTACCTTTGCAAACCACCTCATTGAAGCAAACCACACATATAAAAACATCGACAATAACATGAACATTCTACACGTACACACAAAAGGCCGAAAACTAGACACTCTAGAACAATTAGAAATATACAAACACACGAAAACAAATAAAAACGACATCCTAAACGAACAGACACAATTCAAATCGCACGTATTATTCGAACACATCTCACCACACACACACAGCTTCAATCTTTCGAATAACTATCCCGTCGCCAACAACAAGACGGACAACGCTACCTATGGCAGCCTCTTATGAAGCCTTCTAAAGGTGAAACCCGGTTTAGGCTGTAAGGTAAAACTTTACGTTTTTACTTATAAAAAACTTAGTGTTCCGAGTCGTCAAAACTATAGTGATTTTTTAAGAATAATATACAATTTTAAGACAAGAAAGAATTCGTAAATAATAAAAAAAAACCATACCCGTAACGTAGAAAAACAACAGTTGTTCATGTTTATGCTGCAAGATCCATTATGTCTTAATGTTGGCCATCAGCGTATTAATCTTAAACAATGTAACGTAATGGATAGTCACCTGCGAACTATATGAGTTAGTAAAAACACTCTGGTCTACAAATAAGCGAAACTACAGCGCCGTACCTAGAGGTTGGCAAGGTAACCCCCCGCCTGGAGCAGAAAATGGGGCATTCTTTTTTTTTTTAAACAATTTTTAAAAAATCTTTGGAGTGTAGAATGAAATAGGTTTATACAAGGTGCGCGCGGCGGTCAAGGGATTTTTGAAGGGACACTTTACAATCTCAAATAGGTGCACGCGAAACAACATTTTATTAACTTAATATATTTTCTTATTTCAGTTCCGTCTTGTGACTTCTTCTAATAGCTTTGTCACGCGTTCCGGAACGTTGGTTCCATCTACAGGTAGGCTATATACGAGATCGTCAAACATTAAAATTTGGGTTGTCGGGCCGTGTGTATCCGCCTACCTGTTCGTACCCTTCACTTCAAGAAAAGTTATTTTTATGGCCACTAAAAAGGTGCATCAATTGTTAAGAGGGTTTTACAGTAGAGTTACTGCGGCGGCCCCATCTGGTGGATTAAGTGGCATTTCCGTTGCATGTAACTTTACGTAGTTGGTGCAAAAAACATTTATTTTATTAACATTATGTAATATATTAATGGTAATATTACCGTTATATAATAATAATATTAATAATAATAAAAACTATTACTAATGATGATTAATATTTATTCATAGGACTAAATTAACACTAAAATAATCATTTAATTTTTTTGATAAAATAAATTTAATTTTATTCATATAACATTGTTACACAGACTACGACATCCTTCAGAGGAACTCACCGACATTCTTCCTACTCGTCGCCTCATATCTTTGAATACGTCATCTATTGCAGGCGCGGATCCAGGGGGGGAGCGAAGCCCCCCCCCCAACGCCTCAATTTTAATATTATAATCAAATACATTTTTATACTTTTCTGCGTAAAATGTCACGAAAAAGTTGTAACTTTTTAATAAGTCTTGTAAGGCATATTGAAAATTAAAATATACGTTCAAAAATTATTTCTTTATATGATAAAATGGATTTTGACGTCTTTTCATTGTTTTCAAAATCTCCGGTACACCCGAAAAAGATAGAATTTCTGTTCACTAACTATTGTACTATATTTAAGGAGTAAATTACAGTGATAGCATAACTAGCATAAAGTAATTTGAAATTCAATTTTTATGTACAACACAGTAATTTATAATTACATGGATTACTGCAAATCGATATCATAATTTTTTCTATTATTATATCCTCGTACCGTTCAGGTAGTTCTGTTTGAATTCGCGCGTTTGGATGTCGAAATTATAACATATGCGTATGCGCTTTGCTATCCAACGGCGTCAGCTTCAGTCATACAGTTCACATTTTACATTTGTTAAATTTAGACTGCGATACTGAGTATATGTTAGAAAAAACAATCATAACATCAAATCTTCATTATCACATTTGGATGTAAAATGTCTCAATAGTCTATGTCTTCTTTTTAATGTAGAATACGTCTCACCTTTCAGGCCAGCAATAGGCACCCCCAACCAGAAAATGGAGCGTTACGTTTTCACGTCACGTTTGAAATTGAAATATTATCTAAACGACAAAAGATTCACGCTTATATGAGGTACCATTCGACAGATAAAGAAACAAAGATAATAAATAGCACAATATAAGCGGGCTATTGCATCATCCAGCGCGGGGTGAGCGGGGGAGAAATAGAAATATTTTGCGCCGCTCGGCGCGCACTAAAATTAGTATTTCTCCGGTTTCCGATGCGATAGAACGTTGAGTGAGGTGTCGTTAAAACTGTCTCATCGAGTACTATCTACATAGTGTACCGTAATAGCGGTGATATTACTAAGAGGTCTGAATAGTCGTAATTCAATTTGTAAAACTCGTGTGTTCGGACAAAATGTCGCGGTATATGGATGCTAAACGTGCTCAAAAGTATCGTAAACGCATATAGGAGAGTAGAGAAAATCATGGGGAATTCAAAAAACCCAAAATGACCAATGCCGAACGTCAGAGGATTTTTATTCATAACACATTAGCAACCCTAAAGCACAAAGACGTATTCTACGTTCTGAATATTTGCGGCCGTGGCTCCGACACAGCCCCCGCCGACATTTTTTTTTTAGACGAGGTATTTAGTTTTCTTCAAATCAGATACAGAGACATTTATTTTTTGGAAAAAGACGTTTATTCTTTTCCTTACTCACTCAAGTGAAATAACAAAATTGGAACATATGAAAAACGATAAGTAAATTTCAACCAATTAAATTATTATGAATGGGTAGTTTTCTCGCACGAGAAAAAGGGATTCTTTTGTAAATACTGCCCATTTTTTGTCAGTTCCGGTGAGGGTGGGCGCCATGGAAGTACTCGATTCCAGAAATTAGTTACAGAACCAATAACCAACTTTGCTATGGTATTGGACAAAGATGGAGACTTTGAAAATCACGCACAAAACAAATATCACCAGGAAGCTGTGATAAAAGGAAAATATTTCTTACAAATTTACAAAAATCCTGAGCTATCCGCTACTAATAAATTACATACTGGACGTCAAAAAATCGGGAAAGAAAATCGTTCTCGATTAGTGCCTATAAATAAAAAGCATTATTTTCCTGGGTCGCCAGAACATTCAATTTTGAGGACATCGAGACGATGGCAAACTGACAACTGGTGAATCTGATTCGGTCATAAATACTGGCAATTTCCGAGCTTTATTGAAGTTTCGGATTGATAGCGGCAATTAGTTTTGAAAACATATCTTGAAGAGTCAACATCTCGTGCAACATGTATAAACAAGACAACTCAAAACGACTTGATCGATTGCTGTGGACGAGGCATATTATCTAAGAGAATCCAAGTTGGTCAAATTTTTAGTGTAATGTTTGATGAAACGACAGATCTTTCAAACAAATCGCAATTATCACTAATCATTAGGTATACTGACGATAAAAATTTACGTATCATTCATTCAATTTATTGATGCTGGCGCCGAAATGAATGAGGATAATGAAAATAATGGTGAACCGAAGTTGACTGGAGTAGCTATTGGAAACATTGTTATAAACGCTCTAAAAAAAATGTAATTTAAATCTAAGGAACTGCGTTCCCATAACAACTGACGGTTGTAGTACTATGGTATCTGAAGTACGCGGAGCCGTTAAAACAGTTATGGAAGAAGCCCCTAATGCTGTTTTTCCCCTCCTTTGTTACAAGCATTGCCTCAATTTAAGTATTTATCGAACATCCCAAGTACAGGCTATTAAAAATGCTGTTTCGACAATGCAAGAGACAATATATTTTTTAAAAGGTTCGTCCAAGAGAGAAGATGTTCTAAAACGAACATTAGGGCATACATTTTCTGGGCTTCCCGAGACCCGCTGGAAGGCATGATGGAGTACTCCAGTTTCGATCCGCTCTTCTAAAAATTATATCAGTTTTAGACTCAATAACTGAATGGAAAGATTCTGCAACAGCTGTTAAGGCTTAAGAATAGTATAATGTGATGGCCAAACACTTGTTGCAATTGTATGTCTCTCGGATTTACTTACTTGCACATTGCAATTGAGGCAATTTTTTCAAGAAACTCAAGTCGACTCAAAAGTTGGTCAGGATTACTTAAGCGATACTCTAAAAATTTTACAAAGACGCTGTAACAACTGCGAAGCTGTTTTTAAAACTATATATGAGGAAGTATATGTGGTATTGCTGAAGAATTGGATGTGGAAATAAGGATACCCAGAAATGCTTCCAGACAACTCTTCGAGAAAATCATCCTACAAACGATATACGTAGTTACATACCGGTACTATAAGCAGACGATTATATATATATATATATATATATATATATATATAATACTATAATACTTATAACTATTATAATATATATATACATCAAGAAACGGACTGTAGCAGAAAGTGAATGAAATATATATATATATACAGGCACTCGATAATTTGATTCTGGATTTAAAAGATCGTTTTCTTAAAGAAACATTACATTTCTATAATACGCATATTTTCTTCTCCACGACCAAACCAGATAATTTCGATGAAATTATACATAACTTGGTAACAAAGTATTAGTCATTCTTCAACGAAACTGTAGATGTGTTGAAAAGAAAACTAAAAGCTGAATTGTAGTTCTGGGAGTTGCATATGGATAGAGAAGAAAACGTTGGTCCACACAGTCCATTAGATGTCTTATCAAAATGTAATAAACAGATGTACCCTTGTATACATTTTGCTATTAAGCTTTTGGTAACGTTACCAGTATCGATAGCCATGGGCGGGATTCGGGGGTGGCAAGAGGAGGTACTTCCCCCCCCCAATACTATCAAATAAATTACAAATCAGTGAACCGTAGCTTTGTACAGTATTTGACACTGCATTGGAAGGCTTTTCAAATCTAGTTTTCTTGCGTAGTTTAACTTATTCAAGCTATGCTATATATAATGTAAAGTTAGCCACTTGGTAAACTAAAGAACTTCCCCAGGAATTATCACATCCAATGCCGGATTAACCATCTTGGGGGCCCTTAGGCAGCAGAATAACTGAGGCTCCCTCCAGATTATTTAATTTTTTCATATTTGTGTGTGTGCATGTGTTTACACACGGTTATGCGTGTGTATATTTTTGTCTATGTGTGTCTTTTGAAGGGCTAGCAAAAAAATATAAACTACCTCCGAGTGGACAGATAGACGAGCAGAAAGGCGGGCTAGAGAGCCTATCTTTCTGTCTGTTCGGAGGTTAGCATTCTCGCTAACTCGCCTTTCCGCACGTTCGGAGGTTAGAATTCTCGCTCACCCCCCCCCTTTCCACCTTTCTGAGGTTAACATTCTCGCTAACCCACTTTCCACTCGTTCAGAGGTTAGAATTCGCTAGCCTATCTTTCTACCCGTTACAGATTAGAATTGTCTCCAGCGTGTCTTTCTGGGGTAATGCCAACGCCTCCACCCGAACACCGCCATTGATAATTCCTGCCTTTCTAGTCATTTCCTCAATAAAGGCAGAACGCCTTCACCTCGATTCGCTTAAAAAAAAAAAGAAAAAAGGTTGCCGTCGTCGATTTTTGCCTCCCCAATCCCATAGGTGAAATCCCGCCTATAGCAACAGCAGAACGTGTCTTTTCGTGCTTAAGATTGTTGAAATTGTGGCTACGATCTTCTATGGGCCAAGAAAGGCCCAATGGGCTTGCTTTAATGCATGTTCATTACAATGAAAGTATAGACATAGTAAAAGTAATTGATATGTATGCCAATTTAAGAAACTATCATTTCGAGTTTACATTGTAATTATAATATATTGTTATTATCAAAATTTTTGTAACGCAAATATATTTTACTATTAAAAATAATAATATCATTTTATTATTATTATTTTAATTACTATTGTAATCTGCAGAAGTCACTCTTCCTTTTTTTTACCCCTCCACTCCCCCGAATTGACCACTAGCTCTAGTTCGCCCCCCCCCCCAAATAATTCCTGGATCCGCGCCTGTATTGACATGACAGATGTTCATATCACTGCAGCATACAGAAATCAGCGAATGTTAACTCGCAAATGAGTATAACGTTTACTATGTAGAGAATTGTAGCCTCTCCACACGTTGGTAATTATAGTAGTTCCAGGGTAAACGTTTTTCTCAATTACATCGAATAAAATTTTAGAGGATGTGACGTTGAGTCTGACCATTTCCTGCCCATATCAATAATTAGTATTCCCAGGTACGTGGAGAAAGGCTCGACCTACAGAGCGCCAGTGCAATTGACACTTTGTTATTTGTGGACGATCAGGCTATTCTGTCGGACTCGGAAAACAGGTTGTAGATGGGTATAAATTTGTTAAATCTCATCCGCAAATACTCTGGATTAGAAATATCCACACTTAAGACCAAAGTAATAGCTTTTCGTGGAACTGATCTCCTACGAGCGAAAATGGTTATAGAAGGTTCTGTCCTCTAGACTCTTTGGCTGTTTGAGACCGGAACAAACCATCCTTGGTTTAATCCTAGCAATGATGATGATGATAATGATGACATTGAACAAAGCGTTAGTATCCCGTTTATTTACAACTTTCAGGAAGCATTTTTTACTCCTGTCTACCCCTCCGATTACCATCGAATCGTTATCAGTCTATTCCCGTTAGGCTATACAGTACTTTCTCTTGCCGAACGCATTCTCGTCTTTTACCACTGACACCAACACCACCAATTTTTGTACTGTCCTCCGACAGCAATACAGTTAATATTTTCCGAAACTCGGCAATTAATTTTCTTGTCGTTTTCGTATTTAATTTTTTTTTTGTAGTAATTACAGAAATCGGTTATTTAAAAATATACGCAAATTAAACGCACAACAACAAATTGTCTCGCAGATTCTTTTTTAATCTACATTAGTTTGTCCCGCATGTATATCAGATTTTTATTAAATCCTTTGTTCAGATACATTTTACCCCATACTTCAAACATTCACTCCTGTTGCATGTAATGTTACAGTGTGTGATAAATTTCCTTATTCCGTTGTCCCTCACGTAATTTCTCAAAGAATCAACACTTTATAAATACATCACAGAAAATAATATAAACTCTTGAAACTTTGGATGTGATTACTAACTTTAAATACAAAAAATAGCTGCTCGCCATTCTTATAGTATCGCACGTGTTGCACTTATGAGCAAAAATAGTAATGCTGATTGTAGGAGTGTGGATGAAGGGGGGAGAAATGCATCTTACTCCACCAAGGTGGTCCGTCTTCAATTTATGTAAACATAAATCAAGGATAACAGTCACATTTCCTTAATGTTCGTGAAAGTAAAATGTACAAGTAGGTAGGTGGGCAGCCATCGTCCCATCCAGTACCGAAACCTTATATTTTATGTCTATAGTTATGTATAAAATAGTGAATTCTCTTGTATTAACAAAATCAAGTTACTCTTATCAGAAATATGAAAGAATTATTTTTAGTTCTAAATTAGGCTTATGAATAAATAGCATCATTAATAATAATTTTATATAGAGGGAGAAAAATGCTTTATGCACCGTCAGAGGAGCCATGAGCTTCCTCTGGTGTGTGGGACTCTCACCCACTAAAAAACCCACCTCTAATTCAGAATTCAGGCATTCATATTCATCCTGGAACCACTTAGCGCATTACTTCAGGATGGAGCCTATTGCGCCCTTATCAGGTTCCTTCTAGATGTTATTCACCTTCTACTGCCCGTTGGGTGCAAGTTGGGCCTGTCTTTTTTTTCTAGTAGGACCCACCTGAACAAATGCACTGATGCGGTCCCATTCCGCCTTACCACGAAGGATAAGTGCAGCTATGCTCTCGGGCGTGAACTCCCCGAGCTCCATTTCCAGTGCCATCCTCTGTCTTTCGAATCTGCAGCACTTGAAAAACGTGTGGGATGCATCTTCATGGGGAGAGTCTCCGTATTGCCATGCTGGGCTTTGCACCTTTCTTATTCTATGGAGGTAGGCATTAAAATTGCCGTGGCCACTGAGCAGATGGGTCAGATGGTAGTTGACCTCACCGTGTTGGCGGTCGATCCATACCTTCAAGCTTGGTATGAGCCTTGCGGTCCATCTTCCTTTCTCCTCTCTATCCCAACGTTCTTGCCAATGCCGGAGACAGAGTTCCCTGGCTTCATGGTTTGCGGTGTATCTTCCAATTTCCTCTTTTCTTTTGAAAAAATGCTTCCGCTCTAGGGCCAACAGGTCTATGGGAATCACTCCGGCTATCACCAGGACTACTGGCTCTGGCACTGTCCGATAAAAGGATGCTACTCTGAGGGCTCCTCTTTTCTGCACCGATGCCATACGTTTTCTGTACTACTACTACTACTACTACTAATAATAATAATAATTATTATTATTATTATTATATAACTGTAATATTATCATTAATATAGTACATAATGTTAATAAAATAAATGTTTTTGAACCAACTAAAATTACATGCAACGGAAAATGCACCTTTTTAGTTGCCATAAAAATAACCTTTCTTGAAGTGAAGGGTACGAACAGGTAGGCGAACACACACGGCCCCGTTCAGTACCGACAACCTCGGATGCTTATTGGCATCTAAAAATTTCTGTCGTATTCGTTTAATTTCTGTTGAGTTACATTTACGAAAAAAGTAGCCTTTTTACTAATATACATAAACATTAACGTTTGAGATTACAGTATGTAGGCCTAAACAACCGTTTGTCACAGAGAGTAACAGTGCTTGTCTCAAAAAATGTCCACCCTTTAATTAATATGCTGGTATTATAAATTCTAAGTGATTTGTCACGGAGCGAGCGGCCCGTGGCAGTCGCCAGGTCGAAAATAATTTTAATCAGATTATAGATATGTTACAAAAAACATTAAAAAACACTTCGTTGTACTAGATTCATAAATGTCTCAACCTATTTCGCCCTGAGCGCGGTTTATGGAATAAATATGAAATAAATTGCTTTTTGTGTGACATTTGGAATCAAAACGTATTATTCGTACTGTTGAATCGTTACATCATAATGTACCAGTCCCTCTTCGCCTGTTTATGGTCATTGAATATCTCTTATTTTGGTCCGGAAAAAAATTCAAAATTGTTAGTGGGTGAAATGTTATTCAGGTTTGGACAACACTGCTTTGATCTAATTCTTGATTGTGTCTAATTGATTAAGGACGCGTTTAATTATACTGTCATGAATTACTGAGTACACCGCATGGGATAAAAGCAATACCCATAAAAGTCGGGTGACCGGAAGTTGCTAAACATGCCGCATTCTGTAGGTATCGTTTCCACGACGCTGACTGGATCCAGTATCCACACGTAAACTCCGTGTTTCCCGTAGTGTTTCTAATCTAAACCATATAAAATTGTGTTACGTAGGGTGAAATCGATTAATAAAGTACGATCGTTAAACCTAGTTTTATAGTTTGGTAGACCAAAACCTAGCAGAAGCCTTTACCAGCCACATAATAATAATTTTCACAAATTTGATTTTTAATATCTGATCCCTCGTTTACAATAAGACTTGCTTAGCAGATAATCGCAATATGATTAGACAAACGGCGGCTTTGCACCTCTAGACTAGACATAAAAACGCTCCTATTACTATACTTTGGTTGTTTTCAAATTTTACACTCCCAGTAGTCATTTAAAGCCTGTGTAATGCAAAAGTACGATTCAAAGTTAATTCAAAATGTCAACAGACGGGTAAAGTCAATAACACCTCTGCTTAAAGAACTCACAGTTTTGCCGCCACCTTGACTGTGCGTATTTGAATTGATAACATCTGTAAAATTTAATTTTCATTTATATTGACTATGTAATTCCCATAATATCTACTACACTAGGCATAAAGATATTCAAAATTTTTCAAACATTATATAAAAAAGCTGTTAAGTGTATAAGTACAACAGTTTACAAACTTATTACCTGCCGAGTTAAGGGCGGTCTAAAGACCTGTAGATTATTTAATAATAAGTTAAGTTTTATTTACAAGAAGAATGTTTTTATTCTGCAAAGGACTTTCTTGACCGATCAGGACAAAACGTAATCTTGGAAAAACCGATTTTTGTTAAAATACTAAGGGTTAATGAATATAATCTATTGAACAGCCCGACAGCAAACTTACTAACCGAAGTCACATAGTTTAATTATTATTATTGTTGGTAGTGGTTGTGTTTTTTATTAAGACATTAGTCAATTCGAGTTTTACGAACATTGTAGAAATTTGTATATATATATATATATATATATATACAAATTAAAAGAATTTCATGTGATTTTATTAACAGTCGATAACGTTTGTCATTAATATGTATGGCAGTCAAATCAAACGGCAGTATACTCTTTGTCTACAAGCGGCATGTTACACAATGAAACCATTCATTAAGTTAGAACATTTTACTTCCATGTTCCATAAGGAAATGGAAGTATGGTGATGGCAAAAAAAATCGTGTTCGAGATTATTGCAGATTCTGATTGTACGACACTCA
This sequence comes from Magicicada septendecula, assembly GCA_034769895.1. NCBI lineage: Eukaryota > Metazoa > Arthropoda > Insecta > Hemiptera > Cicadidae > Magicicada > Magicicada septendecula. The sequence continues at coordinate 303,081,168 of CM068371.1, forward strand.
AAACATGAAAAAGAGTCATTTTACTTCCATATTCCTTAAGGAATGGAAGTATGGTGATGGCAAAAAAAATCGTGTTCGAGATTATTGCAGATTCCGATTCTACTACACTCAAAACATGAAAAAAAGTCGTTTTCCGAAAAGTGTCTGTGTGTCTGTCTGTGTGTCTGTCTGTGTGTCTGTCTGTCTGTGTGTCTGTCTGTCTGTCTGTAGATTTTTTTTCTATGGCAAACGATAACTGCCGCAAATTCAAACAGAATCAAATAATTTTTTGCATACAGCCCGGTTTTGCAGAGTTCTCGCGACCTATTGTTTTTGGTGAAGATCGGTTGAGGGAAAGGGGTAGTTTACCTGCAACGGTTTTTTTTTAGCAAGGGTAATTTTGTTTGTTTGGCAAACGATAACAGCCGCAAATTCAAACAGAATCAAATAATGTTTCGCATACAGCCCTGAATTGTAGAGTTCTCAAGACCTATTGTTTTTGGTGAAGATCGGTTAAGGGAAAGGGGTAGTTTACCTGTAACGTTTTATGTTTTAACAAGGGTATTTCCTATGGCAAACGATAACAGCCGCAAATTCAAACAGAATGAAAAGATTATTTGCATACAGCCCTAAATTGTAGAGTTCTCAATACCTTTTGTTTTTGGTGAAGATCGGTTAAGGGAAAGGGGTAGTTTACCTACAACGTTTTTTTAGCAAGGGTATTTTCTATGGCAAACGATAACAGCCGCAAATTCAAACAGAATCAAATAATTTTCTGCATACAGCCCTGATTTGTAGAGTACTCAAGACCTATTGTTTTTGGTGAAGATCGGTTGAGGGGAAGGGGTAGTTTACCAGCAACGTTTTTTATCATGCGTATTTTCTATGGCAAACGACAACTGCCGCAAATTCAAACAGAATCAAATAATTTTTTGCATACAGCCCTGATTTGTAGAGTACTCGCGACCTATTGTTTTTGGTGAAGATCGGTTGAGGGGAAGGGGTAGTTTACCTGCAACGCTTTTTTTTATCAAGGGAAATTTTTTTTTTTTGGCAAACGATAACAGCCGCAAATTCAAACAGAATCAAATAATGTTTCGCATACAGCCCTGAATTGTAGATTTCTCAAGACCTATTGTTTTTGGTGAAGATCGGTTGAGGGAAAGGGGTAGTTTACCTGCAACGTTTTTTTAACAAGGGTATTTTCTATGGCAAACGATAACAGCCGCAAATTCAAACAGAATCAAATAATGTTTTGCATACAGTCCTGATTTGTAGAGTACTCAAGACCTATTGTTTTTGGTGAAGATCGGTTAAGGGGAAGAGGTAGTTTACCTGCAACGTTTTTTTATCAAGCGTATTTTCTATGGCAAACGATAACAGCCGCAAATTCAAACAGAATCAAATAATTTTTTGCATACGTCCCTGAATTGTAGAGGTCTCAATGACTTTCGATTTTGGTGAAGATCGGTTAAGGGGAAGGGGTAGTTTACCTGCAACCTTATACGTTTTAACAAGAGTAAAGTACTTGAAAATTTATTTAAACTTTTTGAAACAATGGTAATTGTTAAAAATAAAATAATTTTGTTGCCAGGCAATAAAATTATAATTTTTTCATTTTAATGTAATATAATATTTTTCATTTAATACAGCAATAAAAAGGCAGGTAAGGCACAGCCTGGCTGTTTGGCTGAAAATGATTTTAAATATAAATCTTAGAATATGGAAGTCATGTATGGTTCTCCATACCGATATTTTTGAAAAGTGTCTGTGTCTATCTGTAGATTTTTTTTCTATAGCAAACGATAACAGCCGCAAATTCAAAAAGAATCAACTACTCTTTTGCATACAATCCTGATTTGTAGAGTACTCAAGACCTATTGTTTTTGGTGAAGATCGGTTAAGGGAAAGGGGTAGTTTACCTGCAACATTTTTTTACTACTGTCACCAGTTCATTTCCGCGAAATTGTCAAATAGTCCCTCTCAACATCACAACAGAAAATTTGAAATAGTTTTAAACAACAAAATACAGAGTAAAAAGAAAGTAGGAATTTCTTCTTACATTAAGGGTGACCCATAATCTGTTATTGTGATAACACTTGAATATACAGATTTCCGCTTACTATGCAGGCTACACATTGTGTACGGCAATGAAAAATTTTGGCATACGCTTTCCTGCATTAAAAGGGAACCTACGATGAGAGAGAGAATATTGTTAGAAACTACGGGTAAATTATACAGACTAATTGAACGAGAGAAGCGAGTAGTCGATGTTACAGACCGTTTGGAATTTGCCTGTCTGTCTATCTATCTATCTGTTGCTCTGTCTATTTGGGATATATCTCATGATAACTTTTCAATGTATTAACCGATTTTCGTAAAACTTGGCATACGTATCCACATATTTAACCTAGAGAACCCTATTTCTAAATGTGGGGGGGAGCAAATTTTGAAAAATTGGAAAGTGCCAACGTGCGGGTATCAAATTAAACAGAACTTTAACAAAAATCTGAATATAGTATTCAGTTTTGGACATTTCAAAATGTTGGGGCACCAGGGTCCAACAAGTAAGCCAACATTTTCAAAACATCAAAGTGGGATATCAGATTAAAGATAATTTTAACCTCTGCCTGAATGTAGTGTTCCGGACTGAAAATTTGATAAAGTTTTGGGACAGCCAAAAATCTATTCAAACTTTGAAACAAATTGTATAACTTCCTGCCAAACGTCAGAATAAAGGAAATTATGGTCCAAATGCGAGTTATTTGTGTATTGAATTAAATTAGATTTGCAGTTAGCGAAGTGATACGTTAGCAATGCGCGCTTTATTTACTGTCTGATTCAGCATCATTCAGGATCTCTTCGACTGTCATTTGCCTTAGAAGTGTGGCCGAGCTGTCTTTTTAAACTGCCACAATCAAATCAAAAGAACGAATAAACTCTTTAGATTGTCCCCAATCCTCTTTATGAGGGTGCATTTAGGCCTACCTTCTCCAAATGGGAAGAGGTATATAAACCAAAAATAAACATATAAACATACATAAAGTTAAAAATTAGGATAAAATTATTTGTTATGCAATATAAATCAAGAATGAGCTAACATCAGAGACGTCATATCACAAGCAGCATTTGAAGCATTGGGGACGAGACGTAAAAGGTATGGAAACCGAGGCCTACAGGTATGGGATGACGATATTAGACAAATAATAGATGCTAAAAAGCAAGCATATCTGAAACATCTGGCCTTAAACACTGCTGAAACAAGGTGTGAATATAAGCGCTGCTGTGCTATTGCCAGAAGAGAAGTCAGGAGAATCAAGCAGAGTTCTTGGAATAAATGTGTAAGTAATCGCCAGGATAATAATACATTTATGCACCTCTTGAGAGGGCTTGTAGACCGTGCGACAGAATACTGATTGCCAAAATAGTAACTTGGTGAACACGTAGCCTAATCTGTTAGGCGTCGTTATACACGCTTTTAGGCATGTTTGTCATTTATTGGCCTGTAGTCAGGCGTAATGTTAGAAACATTATATGATAGTATTGAGGTGAAGAGAAGCAATAAGAAAAGTGGAGTTTGTAAACAAGTGTAGACAAATAGAAACAGTCGAGATTACACATGCTAGCAGTAACAAGAACGTAAAGAGAAGACTAAGGAAGAACGCGATTAGTAACGAAATATGTTTTTGAAAGTACTGAAGTTTCGGAACACTGATGCCGTCTCCGAGCCCAATGACGGGCTTGTAAGTTTAGATACAACTGGACTTTGCTACGTCAACTGTCTGACTTGGAATAAACGTGTTCTTTATCTAACAATTCTGTCTCTCAGCATCGGGGATAGAATAAACATTAGGAACGAAAAAATAATGGTTGAGGGAGAGAGAGAGAGAGAGAGAGAGAGAGAGAGAGAGAGAGAGAGAGAGAGAGAGAGAGAGAGAGAGACCGACCTAATGAATGCAGACGCTTGGCAGAAACAAAATCAGTGTACTCTATACTGGCGGATTCGGAGTATGACATTACTTTGGCGGTAGTGTGACATTCGGTGAAGCGTCGTTTAATTACATGAGATACCAGTTTTCTTTTTTTTCTTTTGAGGCGTATCCTATTGGACAAGTCTCGGGCTGTTTTGGAGACTGGCCTCCATCAGCGTGCTTTGAAATTTGATTTTTGGGAGACGAACGCCAGAGCAGGCCAGCCGTTGCGGAGGTGGAGACACCAAGTTGAAGATAATGGAGTTCATGTGTAGTTGTTTAGTTAAATAAAAATATTAACTTAAATTCAGTGCCATTGATGGCCCAATTTGGGACCCAATGATTTATTTTCTTTGTATTATTGTATAGAGATGATTGATTCCCGCAAGTAATGTTGACGGCTAGAACGCGGGTTTGACAGTTTGTTGACAAGATAACATTGTCATAAAATATAAACACAAGCAAAAGAATAACAAACTCTCCGTCCACTATATTCTCATTCTTCCGAATGCAAGTGCGTACGGATTCGGCTGCCAGTCTGTCTTGTGTCACTTCACCGTGTTGTTTTGTCTCTATTTCTGTTTATCTGATAAGCTTATCACATGTACAAGGCAACAAACGAGTTCTCGTTATTTGACGAATAATTGTCACAGGTTTTAAGATTATCTCTTTCGTTTTCAGTTACTGTATTTTGTATTTGTTATTCATTATAATTTGTTTCTAAGTTAGTTCAGTTTAATTGTGTCTTTTATTGGAATAATGAAGAGAGGTAGTGGTGGCAAAGAGGATCTCAAGAAACAGGGTTCAGTTAAATCTTGGCTGAAGACATCGCCATGTAATACTAAGAAGAGGAAGCTTCCGGCTTTGAATAAAAACGAAGAAAATAAAAATGGTATGTGGAAGAAAAATTATTAATACACTCTTTTATATACAGAAAAGCTTTATAATGTAACGCTTCCAAGGTTATTTGAAACCCACCCGTTTCGATATTTTGAAATCTGGGAGTTACTTGTTTTGAATCGTAAAGTTCTGATAGATCATAGGAGCTTATTGTTTCTAATTTCGAAACGTTTTGGTAAATATTTAAAAGCGATTTGTTCCTAATGAATATCGAGCTCATACTTCTCGCTTTAAAAATCTATATTTTATACAATGAGTAAAATTTTGCGACCAGTAAAAAATGCTGTCTAATCATTAATTAGGTTTATATGTCTTGGGCCTCGTAAGCCTCTATACGTGTCTGTGTAATAAAAGGAAGTAAATTTATGAGGAGCTAGGACCACAAACAGACCAAACAGTAACCAAATCTATAGTAGCCCAGACGTTTTTATGCTGACACGAATGTACAAGAGCTCTTCGATAATCGACCACAGACTGGCTGATACACACGAAAAGTTTCCAATTGCAAAACGACACATACACAGTTGCGACCATTATCCTCTTACATTTTCACACTCCAATTCGCGAAAGCCTGTAATTACCTCTCACACCAATTGTGAGGTGTACTGAGCTATTTAATGAGTTTTCGTCTCCTGCCGGGTACGTTCGGTACTGTGCTCAGAATCGATCGACGACCTCAGACGAAGAGGCTCCCGACCAATTAAAAGGCGAAAGCAAGATCGTCAGTGCGGAACTCGTGCCCCCAACAACCCAGTGTGGACGGCGGTTAACCTGACCAATTACAGTCGAGTCACGTTAGTATGGGGTGCTGTGTTTTTGATGAGTTTTCATGAGACTGTCGACCCCCCCCCCCCATTTGCCGAGAACTTGCCGACATGGGCCTAACAATTGCAGAGGGCAGTCTCAATGTACTTAAGAGGCTTCCTCTTCAGGCGAGTTCACACTTGAGAACTTATGGGCAACCTTTTGCATGGATTGTTCGCAACCGACGGGAGGCCTGTACACCATGAGAGCTAATCTGGGCAGGGATGCTGTCTTGTTAACAGGGTGAAAGTGTGGTTGATAACCTAGGGCCTCATTGACGGCGTCAAATATTGGCTGGGTACCTTGGCGGTAGATTTTCCGACGAGGGAAAAGCTGGTGCCAAAATATGATAACTGCTTGAATTTAAACATGTGTTGTGACGATGTTATAATATGAACAAAAGTAATATAGACATCCAATTAGATTTTTGCATTTTCATGCAAGCCAGTCGGAGATTGATTTTCAAATAGTGCTCGTAATATTCATTCCTAACTAAATTTATTTTCTTGATTCCACAAGTACAATATCTTTTATTTCTAGATGCTGGTCCATCACGAAAAATTTCCCTTTCCTACCAATTAATCTAGAGTTTAAAAATTTCCTGAAAGCTTATCATAACCAGTGACTACAGTGGCTGTAGCATGTGAGCCAATTACACTTGAAACTGAATCAGCATGTCTTCCATACCAGCCTAAAATTTTACCTGATGATTTTCCAATTCAGCATCTCTCAGGACGAGTTCAACAAAATATACATGTATACATGTATCTGGGATTGATGGGGTAAGCTGTTTTTACTGTACAAAATGTGTTCAGTCATGGCCAGGTAAAACACTAGCAACTAAAGCAGACTTGGCTCGTAGTGGGAAAGGAATCAAACACATATTTAATTGGTGTTCTGCCCTACGGCAGGTCTTCAAATGGTAAAAGCTCTCCAAGGTTCTATCGCACGCCATTCTTTTCGGTTCTTCGTAACACCCTCTGATTTTAATGCTATCTATTAACTTCATTCTTCTACGCCCTCTTCTTTTTTCCTTTTCCTATTTTCTATTATCTTCAGGATTCTTCTCTCTTCCCCTATTCTTCTTAAAACTTCATCATTCCTTACTTCATGAACATTGAATAAAGGAAACTGAAAGGTTTAAAAGCTATGAAAAAGTGCTGCTCATGCCCAAGTTGTATTTAGCCATGCTCAACAGAAAGCCCCTAATGAAAGACAGTTGGAAAAAAAATTAAAACTGAGGAGAGAAAGGCAGCTTTAAAGTTGTTAATGGCAGTGGCGGCTGGTGGTTCCATATTTTGGTGGTTGCAGTAGTTGTTGAGTTGGTGGGGAAAGGATGGTCGATCACGGCCGGTAGCAGGCCACACCCTAAATCCAGAACATCAGTAGTCCCTACGGCAGGAGCTCTTTTGAAGCTCGGGACGTAGTACACGAGCGGGCGACGGGCAAGCCCTTCGTCCCGCACAGCCCCTGACTCTGCTGCTGGATGGTCGAGGGGGTAAAAGGGCACATTAAATAGGGCGTAGACCAACATATCTGCATCATACATAGTGCTGTCGTACGGAAAAAAAATAGAAAGTTACTGTTTTCCCGCAAAAGGGAGCTGCTAATGATAATGGAATGATTCTATCAGTATGTCTACCTATGCCAGATTCCATGGTCCCACGTACTCATGAATGATTGCTACAAGCATCACTAACTTTGCAGTAATCAAATACTAAATATGCAGAGAAAACAAAAAGATAAACAGAATAATGCTTTTTATACGTATAAAATAATACACTGATTTGAAAGCGATCCTTGTGTTTACGAGAAATAAAAAATAAGAACAGCAGATTTATAATACAGGCTAGTTATTTTTAAAAGATTCGTTTGAGTTATAAGAACAGATTTTCCCTGTATATACACTGCAGGGCACATAAATTCAACTACATAAAATATTACTTGAAAACTCTACTCTAAAAGAGAAGTGAGTGGAATACTGCCTGCTTTCGTTTACGAACAACAAGAAAAAATAAATCAGTATAAAATATTAAAAATTTCACAAATCTTTCAATTTTTATTTTTGATTGACACGTAATTATCACAATCACAGTTATACAAAATTATAACTATAATTTTATAACCTCAAAAACAACGAGTACACGTTTACTTTGAACCAACGTAAACACTAAACCTGATACAATTTACAAATCAAGAAGGCTGTGCACACTTCATGACAAAATTAAAGATGCACTACAGCGCTGTTAGTGGAACGTTGCAGAAACTTTGCAACTGCCTAGCTAAGATTGCAAGAAAAGATTCCAAGCATTTGAGACCTGGTGCTGCAGAAGAATATTCAATATAATATGGAGGGAAAAGGTAACTAATGAGGAAGTCTTTAGAAGAGCTCAGAAGAAGAAGACCTTTCTACGAAATTTAAAAGCCAGAAGAGCTAAGTTTATAGGCCATATACTACGACACAATGGGTTGGTTAAAAGTATAATAGAAGGAACAATTGAAGGGAAGAATCACAGAGGAGGACTCCGTTTAGACTAGATGAAACAGCTTCTGGTCGATATGAACTGCACATCATATTGTGAGTTGAAAAGAAAAGCAGAGAACGTGAAGAATGGCGAGCTGCTGCCAACCATCTTATGGGCTCCTAACCTAGAAACAGATATAATTTACAATGTTTGGACAGTATTTCTAACTGTAGCCTACTGATATATTTTATATGACACTACTGGTCCAAACATTGTACGTTATAGGCCTATACAAGAAATATATTCTCCTATGCAAATAACAAACATTATTCATTATTAACAATTTTAGATATTGATCAGTGACAATTTATCCCCACGTTTTCATCCTTCGGCTATATTTATTTGGCCGAGTATTATAATTTCCATTTGTAATTTATAATAATTATCATTACTACAATGTTCTAATCTATATTATAATTTAGCACTATAACGTTACGTTTGAAATCGTAACGTTTTGTGAGAAAACAAATTTTTAAATTAAAAAGTCTACTTTTCTCGCCATAAATATATTCTTTAGTTTTTTTTTTAACTAGAACCAACCAATAACAGTTGAAACATGTTAAACAAGTCACGTGACTTCCGACGCTTCCACCTTCCCTGTTGTGAAAACAATCGCGATAGCGCAAGGCGGAGAGACAACGCGGCCATCTTGTGCGCTGTTGCCAAACGTAACACGCCCGCCAGCAGTTGAATATTGCCATGTGCTAATTGAACTTCCGAACATGAACAAAGAAAAAACGAATATATATCGTTACTGTAACATTTATAATCAGTCTCTATACTGCTGCAAGATAAAAAAACGTTATCTTCCGTTTTGTACTTGAAACATGTCGTTCAGTGGTAATTTTTTGCTATCGAACATGATAGAATTGCATACTGTACACCAGTGGCATAACTAAGGGGGAGGCCTATTTTTAAGCCAGTTGCGTGTGTAATAAGTAATAAGGCTTATAAATAATTGTACAAATAAAGGAATTACAATGTTTGTAAACAAACAAAGTTATGAGTTTTCTTAATAATGACAATCACTCAACATTTGGTAAATAATGTAGTAGGCTATTTGTAGCATTAAAAACCAATTACTCACGCACCAGAAGACGGAGACAGAGCCTATTGATAATAATATACCTTAATTTTTTCGCCCAGACATGTTTCCCCTAACTGTAAGTTGTTTAAAACATTCTTGAGGCAACATTCTTAAATTAAAGTCCAAAGGGCGTAAGAAGAGAATCCCCATAAATAGGATCAATCCATCACTACATAGGCTACTTATTGGGAGACAGCTGGACAATCCAAGAATTAGTGGATGACGAATGTATTGAAGAGGAGTGTCGTCACCCTCACTGGCAAGATGTCTGCCATGATTCGGAAATCATTAAATCTGTTAAAAAACCCATTGTTAAAAATCTGTATGTCGCAATGGGAGTACAACTCCTGCAAAGGGTTTGAGAAAGTACAGATGCACTAGACATAGTCATACAACTGAGTTTTCTTTTTTACCGTATTGCAATCTTGCCCGTCTTTACTTGGCAGTTATTGGCCAAGATACTGCCAGTTATTGATAACAGAGACTGACATTAGTTTGACCGAGAAAATATTTGCAGTATTTGTCATTGCTGAATCAAAGGCTGATTGGAATTTAAAGCACAGCAAGAGAGTACTATGCTCAGTTCTGCGAAAAAGCAACATTTATCTGTTCTTCTGAAGCCGGAACAGATAAATGTGGAAAAATCTGACGAAGAAGAATCGTGCCGTATTACTGACGACAGTAATGAAAGTGATCGCTAAGAATATGAAATTTAGCGTCATTATTTTGAATAACAGTTAATCAAGATAGAATATTTTGAAATTTTCAAAGCACTTTTCCATAATTTTTTCAACTCTTATACTTCACGCTGGTTTACTCAAGAACGCTGCATTGCATTGAATCCATTGTCGAAGCGGGGTGCTGCAACCATGGCTGGACTGCAGCAGAATCTGGGTCGAGCCCAATGGCTGCCAGAATAAATGAATTCATTTATTTATATTTAATTCATATATTTATACATTTGTAAATATACAATTATTTACAAATAGTTATTTACAAAGAATAAATATAATTGTGAAATAGTAATAAATAAATAAAGTTGTGAAAAAGTAAAAGAGGGAAACTAAAAATAAATAAAATATGAAAAAGCATTCTTTGCGGTTTCTAAACACTGCAAAATCTGTAATTCGTTACAGATACTGGATTCTAGTACTAGTTTCCTATAAAATGTCTACTTACCTTTAATGAATCATGTTTCAATTACGTTTAACATGTTTTTATATCCGGTAAGTGTCCGGATAAAATTATCTATTTTCACCTGTGTCCGGGACCGGGATTAGCACTGGTCCGGTATTTTGTCAATATATGCCTATGTGTTTACACTAACAGCTGACGTGACTCAACAATAATAGATTTTTCTCAAAAATTAATAATTTTAGACTGCCTGACCGAGAAAGATTATCTGGAATTACTAACAGAGAACTTTTGAATATAAAATTTAATTTCAGACTGAAGTGTGTTGACTCTTTAATTAGGAATTAAGAATTATTATAATACTTTCATTATGAAATTTAATAAACGTGAAATACGTATACTACGCTATCCACAAGCAATTACTGTGGATTTTGTCAATTGATATTAAAATAAAGAAAATTTAAATTTTGAAAAATTCGAATAGACCCTAAGTAGCGGAAATTAGGATGTCGTAATTTTTGAAATAGTGTCCTCTATTTAAAAATGTCCTCAGTTTTGATTAAAAAAAAATATTGGAACCGTAGTTTAAGTATTATTACAAAATGTAAAATGGACTACTGCTTCAACAGGTGGGCAACAATATGTACTTTGTCAGTACATAAAAACTGACACCGTTAGTAATCCGTGGCTTATCAGATACAACGTGTAATATTAATTTCCTACATAACAGTGAGTCAGAATACAAAGCCTGTAGAGTAGACAAAGACATTCCATACGAACACGAGCCGTCAGGGTTTGGTAATTGCTTTCTCTTATCACTGACACTGTTCAGGATGTCTTAGGCATGTGACGCGTGCCGAGTGTCATACACCAGTAGCGATTACTGAAAATATCACGAACACACTCCCCACATTTTGTTCCAACATTCGGCCTGATTATGGATGGGTGAGGGCACTATTTTCTTTTGGGGGGAGGGGGGAGCTTGAGTAGGTGAGCATCCTACTGGGCGTAGTGTAATATCTCATTTCGAATGGAGGGTAACCCAGACTTTTTTCAGAAATCGGGTTGAACTAAAGCCTAGAAAATGAGTTAAACAACAAAAAATATCGGCAATTCTAGGGAAAATTTAATTATTTTTATTAACATCAGCCCTCAGAAATCTTCGGGGGCTCAGCCTATCATTATCCCCGGAGATCCGGCTGCTAGCCTGACATTATTATGTAACTAATCCCCTTTCGCCTCTGCATCTTATGGACGGAAAAAAGTTGTGTGGAAGGGAATGAGAGAGAGGAAAGTGAACCAGACGGCAGGCAGAGAGAGAGAGCGAGAGAATATTGTGCAACGTTAAAAAAAAAAAAAAAAAAAAAAAAAAAAAACGGAGGGCAGGAATTCATTAGGCAGGGTATTAACGGGGGTGCGACGAACGGTACCGAACCCCCCCCCCCAAGGGGGTTGCAAAAGTTGATGAATTTTGTTAATCTCTTAATTTTTAGGCTGTTTTATTTTATTTTTCCACCTGTGTACGTTAATATAGGAGCTTCTTTTTAAATATACAAACAGGTTTATTACACAGCATTAGGGTATATGTTTGAAATATGAAGTACAGGAAACCAATTCAGGCAATAAGTATCTTTTAACAATGTTTCAATAACGCGTACAGTTATTACAATAACGCGTATAATAATATTGTTATTACAGTTTACTTTAAAGTGACTGATTTCAAGATGTTACCACGCACCTTAACACCTTATCTTGTCCAAACACACACACACACACACACACACACACACACACACACACACACGTCGTAGCTTGCATTCGCTCCAGACAATGATAGAGAATCTAATCTCACGAAACATCCCGAGCTGTCAAACAGATTACACATTGCTAGTTTCCACATGATTTGTGACCACAAAGGAAGCTGGTGTCACACAGCAGTGAGCTTTAAAGTTGGTTACCAACATCAAAGTAGGAAATCGATCCTCTGATCAATAAGATTTCGTCATTTTCCCATCGTTGACTCTGTATAGTAGAACTTGATTGATTCGAATTTATTGGCGCTTAAAAATAAGGTAAGTGTGATTGGCGAATAAGGTAAGTGTGATTTTGTATGTGACTTGGGTACGTACGTGTAGAAAGACGGAAACACTACTGTAGACACTTTTCGGAAACGACTTATTTGAGACACATTACCCATCTGTTTAGAGAGAAACAAACTAGGTGTGTATGCGCGCGCGCGCGTATACAAATCAAACCAATTATTTATTTTACTTTAGAAGTAATATACATGGATAGTAATTGCAATAATATTATAAATCACGCTTTCAGTTCGCCTTACCCGACAGTGTTTCTCTTACTGTTATCCAAACGAACTTTTTTTTTTAAAGACTCCAGATTCTTAACTAGCAGCAAGTCTCCAAATTCCGAATAATAATCTTCATGAACGTTGGTCATTGAACCTTTCTCGTATCATGATCAGCGTTTTCTTTATGTCGACTCATCGATCACTGCAGGGTGGGACTGCAGCACAATCCAAATGAATGTTCCATTCTCGTCTGGAATCCATAAGAACGCAAAATTTTGAGTCGATTAAACAGTGGGAAGTAAGTGGAAAAACTGATTACAAAATTTGACCCGGACAACAGATAGCGCAAGAACGTGGAATAAATAAAAGTAATATATTTGTTACAACACAGGAGTCACTGACCTCAGATTTCCGCATTAAAAGGTTTGAAAGAGTGATAGATCAGTAACTCATGTCTTGTTAACGTTTCTCTACGAACCATTAAATAACGAGTTAAGAACGCGACTGACAGGGTGTGTTATGCGGAATACAGAATAGTACGGAGCCGAAACGCGGACACTGAGAAGAGAGGATGTGAAAAGACTGGAGATGTGGAATGGGAGGAGGGAATAAAGCAAGGGATCAAGTGTGAGAGGAAGGGGCAGGTGATCAAGAGTGTAAGAAGAAGGGAGGTGAATTGGCTGACGGACTGTAGGAAGTAAGACTACCTGTTGAAGGCGACGCTTGAGGATACGTAGAGTGGGTTGAGATAGGGAAGTGCAGGATGGTGGATTCGATTACGACTGAAGCATGGTATGAAGGGATTGAAAGGCATGCAGACCCCCCAGATAAAGGCAGAACACAGTTACCTTTAGTATTCACAGAGGTGTCTCAACTATTTATAAGAGCCGGCTGGATGTGTACTATTCTTGCTCTCTTCAACGCATTTGACGAAATTGACTGTCATCTTTGATTACAGATGGGTATACATTTGTTAAATCGAATCAGCAAAGACTCTGGATTCCAAATAGCCACACTTAAGACGAAGATGATGGCTTTTCGTGGAACTGATCCCGTACGGGCAAAAATTGTTATAGATGGTACCACCCTCGAACAACTTTGCAATTTTGAATACCTGGGCTACAGTGTGTCTTATAATGCGACCAACGACGTGGTGAATAAGTTGCATAAATTCAACCTTGTGTGCGGGACCATTAGGCACACCCTTAAGTCAGCAAGTAAAGGAACACGCCTAAAATTCTACAAGGTGATGGCTCTTCCTACACTTCTTTATGGGTCTCAGAATTGGACTTTAACGAAAGGCCAGGCCAGTCGCATCCAAGCGACAGAAATGAGATTTCTCAGGCACGTGGCAGGGTATACTCACCATGATCATAGAAGAAACACAGATATACGGCAGGAACTGAATATTATAAGTATACTCGACAGGATCGCCCAGTATCGGCTGAATTGGTGGGAACATCTTTGGCGAATGGATGAGTGCCGCATCCCCAAACGACTATAGAACTATAAGCCGAGGGGACGGAGAGGTGTGGGGCGTCCAAGGAAGCGCTGGAGTCCAGCTGTAATCTTTGCCTATTTGAGACCGGAACGAACCATCCTTGGTTTAATCCGTGAAGATGATGTTGAGCTGTGATTACACAAACTTTCGGTTTAGGATTACTGTTGTCGTCGTACTGTGACTTACTGCTCCGTCAACGTAGTATGTTGATCAACTTTGTCGGCTTCCAACAACAATTCGATTCAAAGTCCCGACCCAATGTAGTGTATCACGTTTTCGTAACGCGGTTTTTCATCGTGAAGCTATGCATTAACACAGTTTCTCATTCACGTGTATACAGTATATACACAAACATTAACAAGAGCGCTTAAATGTGGGTGGTATTTAGAGATACAATAAATTATATAAACATTTTCGAAATGAAATATTTCCATAGAAACTACTTCTTTCTTCAGTCTTAACCACAGTACTGTGGTCACTAACGTAGGCCTATACCACCTCACGTTAGCCCACTCGATTTTCACTGATGGTGGCAGTCGATGCCACTGCCGAAACGTCTCGATTTGCAGAAAACATTGGACCACGGCCAAACAGCCCGGGAAGGAATTTTAACAGCAAACTACTTCTCGTTACCAATAACGTAGTACACATAAAAAATTATCCCCTCCCCCTTCAACTACCCTTTTCATTTATAGATATTTCATCTACCTATCTACAGTGGTTTATTATGACTTTTCCAAGATACTTTATTTATCAAAATTAAGTACTTTACTATTGTTAAAAATAAAACGTCAGGTAAACTACCCCTTCCCCTTAACCGATCTTCACAAAAATCAATAGGCCTTGAGTACTCTACAACTCAGGCACATATGCACAAAATTATTTGATTCTGTTTGAATTTGCGGCAGTTATCGTTCGCCATAGAAAATATCGGTATGGAGAACCGTACGTGACTTCCATATTCTAAGACTTATATTTTAAATCATTTTCGAAATGAAATACAGTATTTCCATAGAAACTACTTCTTTCTTCACCCTTAACCACAGTACTGTGGTGACTAACGTGTACCACCTCACGTTAGCGCACCCGATTTTCACTGATGATGGCAGTCGATGGCACTGCCGAAACGTCTGGTTTTGCAGAAAACATAAGACCACGGCCAAACAGCACGGGAAGGAATTTTAACAACAAACTACTTGTTTGTTCCTGATAACGTAATACGTGTATAAAATATCGGTATACATGACTTCCATGCTCTAAGATTTATATTTAAAATCATTTTCGAAATGAAATATTTCCATAGAAACTACTTCTTTCTACTTACTGCTTCAGCCTTAACCACAGTACTGTGGTCACTAACGTATACCACCTCACACACTCGATTTTCACTGATGATGGAAGTCGATGGCACTGCCGAAACGTCTGGTTTTGCAGAAAACATTGGACTACGGCCAAACAGCCCGGGAAGGAATTTTAACAACTACTTCTTTGTTGCCGATAACGTACGGTAGTCCACATAAAAAATTATCCCCTCCCCATTCAACTATAATTTTCATTTACAGAAAATTACCCCCACCCCGTTCAACTAGCCTCTTCATTTATAGATATTTTATCAACGTTTCTACAGTGGATTATTATGATCTTCTTATCACGATACTTTATTAATCAAAATTAAGTACCGGTACTTTACTCTTGTTAAAATATAAAACGTTGCAGGTAAACTACCCTTTCCCCGTAACCGATCGTCACCAAAATCAATAGGCCTTGAGTCCTCTACAACTGAGGCACATATGTAAAATATTATTTGATTCTGTTTTAATGTGCGGCAATTATCGTCCGTCATAATAAATAACTCTTCTTAAAACATAAAAAGTTCTAGGTAAACTACCCCTTTCTCTTAACCGATCTTCACCTAAATCAATAGGCCTTGAGTCCTCTACAATTTAGAGATGTATGCAAAACATTATTTGATTATGTTTGAATTTACGGTCGTTCGTTATAGAAAAAATTACCCTTGTTAAAACATAAAACGTAGCTGGTAAACTACCCCTTTCCCTAAACCGATCTTCACCAAAAACCAAAGGCGTTGAGAACTCTACAATTCAGGGCAGTATGCAAACAATTATTTGATTCTGTTTGAATTTGCTGCTGTTATCGTTTGCCATAGAAAACATTCTACACACACACACACACACACACACACACACACACACACACACACACACACACACACACACACACACACACACACACACACACACTTTTCCAAAAATGACTTTATGTTTTGAGGGTAGTACAATCAGAATCAGCCGTTATCTCGAACACGATTTTTTTCCCCATGACCATACTTCCATTTCCTTATGGAACATGGAAGTAAAAATTATCCCCTCCCCCATCAACTATATTTTCATTTATAGTGATCTTCTTATCAGGATACTTTATTTATCAAAATTAAGTAAGTACTTTACTCTTGTTAAAACATAAAACGTTGCTGGTAAACTACCCTTTCCCCATAACCGATCTTCACCAAAATCAATAGACCTTGAGTCCTCTACAACTCAGGCACATATGCAAAAAATATTTGTTTCTGTTTGAATGTGCGGCAGTTATCGTTCGTCATAGAAAAAATTACCCTTGTTAAAACATAAAACGTTGCAGGTAAACTACCCCTTTCCCTTAACTGATCTTCACCAAAACAATAAGCCTTGAGTACTCTACAATTCAGGACTGTATGCAAACAATTATTTGATTCTGTTTGAATTTGCGGCTGTTATCGTTTGCCATAGAAACAATTCTACACACACACACACAGACACTTTTCGAAAAATCACTTCTTTTCATGTTTTGAGGGTAGTACAATCAAAATCAGCCGTTATCTCGAACACGATTTTTTTCGCCATGACCATATACTTCCAATTACTTATGGAACTAAAAATTATCCCCTCCCCCTTCAACTAACCTTTTCATTTATAGAAAATTACCCCCTCACCCTTCAAATATCCTTTTCATTTATAGATATTTCATCTACATTTCTACACTGGATTATTATGATCTTATTATCAGGATACTTTATTTATCAAAATTAAGTGCTTTACTCTTGTTAAAACATAAAACCTTTCTGCTAAACTACCCTTTCCCCGTAACCGATCTTCACCAAAATCAATAGGCCTTGAGTCCTCTACAACGTAGGCACATATGTAAATAAAAATTATTTGATTCTGTTTGAATGTGCGGCAGTTATCGTTCGTCATAGAAAAAATTACCCTTGTTAAAACATAGAACGTTGCAGGTAAACAACCTCTTTCCCTTAACCGATCTTCACCAAAATCAATAAGCGTCGAGTCCTCTACAATTCAGGAATATAGGTCTATGCAAAAAACTATTTTATTCTGTTTGAATTTACGGTTATTATCGTTTGCAATAAAAAATTCTACACACAGACACTTTTCGAAAAATGACTTTTCTTCATGTTTTGAGGGTAGTACAATCTGAATCAGTCGTTATCTGGAACACGACTTTTTTCACCATCACCATACTTCCATTTCCTTATGGAACATGGAAGAAAAAACAACTTTTTTAATGTCACCCGTATCATTGACTGATCCTGTATTTTCAGAATTATTTTTTACAAATATTTAAAGAATTACGTCATAGTGGATATCGTAGTATGTTATATTTCCTAAAAATCCAAATTACAGCACTTAATTCTCACTATTTGTATAATAGTAAAGAAGTTAGAAAAGAATAAATTACAAATTTTTCATTGTTGTAATTGTTAATAACAATAAGATGTTCGTTTCTATCCAATTGATAGAAATTAAATGAAATTATTTAGTTTCATTCATACCAGCAATGATAACAGTTGTGTCCTGTCGATGTCTCTCGAGATAAATTCAGCTTGTGGCTCCTTTACCCACTGTGAAATACTCCAGGTAATGGAATTTTTGCTAGTCTGTCACGATTAGGATACCGGCATCACACACCGTAGCGTGCTCAGAGCGCCAACGATGAAATCGTGCTCTGAGCGCCGATACTGATAAACCCGTGTTCTGTGCGCCGACCTTATCTATGCATCATTAGACACCTGTCTGCATATCTGTATATCCGCTGTTCGGCAACTTCGTAGTCAACACTAGCGGTCCAATGAAAATTTGTACGAGTCATTACTAACACCATTATCACAGCAGTAGTAAGGTCCCAGAACAAAATACATTTATTATTAAGTTAGTTAATTCCAATATTAGACAATTCATATTATCAGAAAAATTACGAAAACCCAACTATTCTACCATTTTATTAGTAACATAACTGTAGAGCAGACAATCAAAAAATAAATACTAAACGTTTTGGACTACTGCGTTAGTTTTTTAGTTAAATTTGCAACCATAATACCTAAATGACAAATATTTTAGTCATACTACAGTGTCACAACGGTTGACAAACTACAACTAAGGAAAGGTGCAAGTAACAAGCTCATTTACGAATCATATGGTCAGCAAATTTAAGGTACGCGGCTATCTAAGCCGTATAGTATAGACGACCATACTAGCAAGTTTTGCTCTCTTATCAACCCGGTTCCATTGTACATCTCGTGTTTACGCATATATACAGCTCATGTCTCCGTCTCATAATCGTATTCTCCTTTATTATTTAAAGTTGTGTTTAATCAAATTCTTTTATTTCTTCTCAAATGTTTTTGTCCCAACCAAATGAGAAATTCTGAGATAATAAAGAGGATTATTCGCCAAAGATGCATGTGCAGAGGCACTATTACAGGCATAATAAAAAATTTCAAAGTGAAATTTGCAGACTTCTGAAAAAAGTAAAGGAATAAGATAATAATATTTATCCGTTCCCTTTAAACAGAAGTAGACCTGAAGTATTCATCTACTTTTAAGACTTCCGCGGAAATAAGTTATTCTATTTGTCTTTGACTGGCACACACACACACACACACACTCATGTGTATACGAGTATAGAGTCGGTTCTAGTAATGTGTAGATGCGTGAAGCAGATGTATTCGTATAGGCCAACCTGGCTGCTAAAACGTAAAGAACTCTACATGAATATTATCTGTACCTACGATATGTGGAGTATGCGTAATATGCGTAATTGTGATTTGAGTGTGTTGGAGGGGGGGATCTTTATGTGTTTTTGATAGGGGGAGAGGGAGAGAGGGAGAGTGTGAATGTCGACGTCTGCATAATTTAACAATAGACTATATTACTCTGTATAGACGATGTACTTGGTAAATATTATTTTACAACAATATAAATAATAAGTAATAACCATTGTCACATGATTGATTTGTTTACCATAATTTTGTGTTTGTAATATCAGTAGTTCTGTTATTTTGTACATAATTCTCTAATTTATGGATAAGTGTGTTCAGTGCTAGTAGTAATAATATACATTATTGAACATCTTATAATCTGCATTCAGCTATAACATATTTTTAGACATGTATTGCTATTTGCACCAATTCCAATAAATATTCAATGATTACTGGATCTATAATTATTTACAAACGTAATTAATGGATTATTATATTATCAATAATTAAAATTGTAATACTATATTAATTAGGTTTTGGAATATTGTAATTATGTCTATCTATTTAAGTAAAATAATGTGTAAGAAGTGTTATTATTTTGCCGATGTAAAACAAAACTGTCTTAGCCCCCCCCCCCCACACACACACAGGTATAAACTCTCTGCGTAAGCGTAAAAATGAAAGACGCGGATTGACAACTGCAACGAGTTTAAAACTAATCGAATATGTGTCATTATTAATTACTCATGCCTACTTTGAAACTATCTGATACTAGACAATATTATGACTGTCTACAACTGTAAGGTGCCTACAATACACTCTATTTATAAACACAAACCAGAAGACATTTGTACAGCGTCCTTTTGACCTGTAAAGGTAATTAAAAGAACATATGTTTAGAAGGCAGTAGGGTGTTCTCGTTAGTAGTTATGTTATGTGTCTGATTTTTCTCTATTGTCCGTACACAGGTTCTGATGATGACAATAAATATTGTCGAAACGTCGATACAAACAATGTAAAATTTGTGTAATATTTATTGACCGATCCTCACCTTCCATCGTTAAAATTTATTGACCGACGGTCACCACTAAAATTAAGAGTTTTATTATTATTTTTATTTAGTATTTTTAATATTATTTAATAATTATAAATCACACTTAACTACAGAGATGTG
The DNA here is from genome assembly GCA_034769895.1 of Magicicada septendecula. Taxonomy (NCBI): domain Eukaryota; kingdom Metazoa; phylum Arthropoda; class Insecta; order Hemiptera; family Cicadidae; genus Magicicada; species Magicicada septendecula. Next base: position 303,101,601 of record CM068371.1, read on the forward strand.
TGTGTGTGTGTGTGTGTGTGTGTGTGTGTGTGTGTGTGTGTGTGTGTGTGTGTGTGTGTGTGTGTGTGTGTGTGTGTGTGTGTGTGTGTGTGTGTGTGTGTGTGTGTGTGTGTGTGTGTGTGTGTGTGTGTGTGTACCTGTCAATGAGAAATAAAATAACTTACATCCGCCGAAGTTGAGTATTTCAGGTCTACTGCTGTTTAACGGTAAAGGGTGAATATTGCCTTACACATTTTTCAGAAGGTGTAAGTGTGCCTTACACACTTTTATTTTGAAAATTTTTATTATATATTGGTGCCTTTGGACATCGATCATTAGAAATCCTACTTATTATTTCAGGATTTCTCATTTGGTTGGGACGAACAAATCTGAGGAGACAATAAAAGAAAGTGATTAAATACAACTGTAATTAAGAAATTGAAAATACAATTATGAGACAGAGAGCTCAGCTTTATATATGCGTAAACACAGGATGTGCAATGTAAGCGGATTGATAAGGAAGGCAAAACTCACTTGTATGGTTATCTACCCGCATACCTTAAATCCGCTGACCATACGATTCGTAGATGAGCTTGTTATTCGCACCTTTCCTTAGTTGTGGTTTGAAAATCGTTGCCAATAATACACAGTAGTATTAAAGTCGTGAATTTTGATCTAGATGGAGTCTACTTTTTCACGAGGAATATCAGTACCGGGTTCAAATAAGTATATTACATTCTGAGCGTGTCAGGGTACATGAAAACAACAAACTAATTTTAGAAGCACCAAGGGCCGAAAATAGAATTCGGAGTTTAAAAAATTATGAAAGTTTATTTGGGGTTAAAGTTATGAGGAATTTTAGTTAAAATACAAAATCTGTATCTGTAGTCTGTATTTTCAATGTGTAGTAATTTGACCAGAATTAGCATGTCTCAACACTCGTTTTGAATTGCTTTCAAAACGATTTGTGAACTAAGTCTCTAAAACCTCATACGAGTATTTTGTTATCAGTTACAAGTATCTGTGAATAACGTTAAAGGTAGACAGACCTACATAGGTATAGAAACATACATAAACTGAAAATATAGGACTAAATTATTTATCATTTAAATAAATGAGGTATCATTTATCATTTATTTATCATGAGGTATTGTGGTTAAAAATTTAACTAAAAATCTAATACAGAAGTTCGGAAATTTTATTACTTATCTTATAATTGTCTGCTTTAAATTGTTATGTTGCTAATAAAATAGTAGCGTAGTTGCGTTTTCATAATTTTTCTGATAATATAAGAAACTTTCTAATATTGAAATTTAACTAACTTAATAATAAACGTATTTCGTTCAGAACAGTTAGATAGTTCTGCAGCTCCGGGAGTTTACTAGTGGTATAATAATTCGTTTTACCAATGAATTGTAGATAGGACCGCTAATGTAGACTACGGAGTTGAAGAAGAACGGACAGATGTGCAACCACGTGTTACCGCGTCTAATTATGGACAGATAAGCTCGGCGCACAGAACACGGGTTTATCAGTATCGGCGCTCAGAGCACGGTTTTAGCGTTGGCGCTCAGAGCATGGGCGCTCTGAGCACGTAGCCTCACACACACACACACACACACACACACACGTTTGGCGGTCACATGTCGTGCGTGTTGGGAGCATCGGTGTATAATAACATCGATGGTTGGGAGTCAGTGCAAGCGCGCGCCTTGCATTGTCTTCAACACGCATTCTATTAAGCGCGCACATGTATTGTCCGCGCGTACAGACTCACCCCACCACTGTGCCGACACATCTACACGCATGCTTCGTTGTTTTAATCGTGGCAATCATAGTAGTAAAATTTTGCAACTGGAGTATGTTCGCAATGGGTAAATTCAGCCATCGCCATTCAGGGTCGAATTTAATGTATAGACAACTTAACAAAACACGTTACATGTTCTGCACTACGATTCGACAAAATAAATATATACATTTCTGGCGGATGAACACGTAGGGCCTACACCATGTTGGACTTGCAATATAGGCTATATATTAACAGAAACTACAAATTTTAAGTTTTCTTGTTACTTCATTTAATGCATTTCTGTAATTAATAGTTTCCCTATTCTTTAATAAATTTGTAAACAATTCGTTAATATATTTTGTTTAATTTTCTGTTGCGGGTGTTGCTCCTATCGTAGAAGGTGGTGTCGTACAATGTAGGTCGTACTTTGTAAAAGGCTTATTTTTTTAGCGCTTGAAAGTTAACTTTATGTTAAAGTTATATTACATTGTTTTAGTTTTCTTCTTCTTCTTCTTCTTCTTCTTCTTCTTCTTCTTCTTCTTCTTCTTCTTCTCCTCCTCCTCCTCCTCCTCCTCCTCCTCCTCCTCCTCCTCCTCCTCCTCCTTCTTCTTCTTCTTCTTCTTCTTCTTCTTCTTCTTCTTCTCAACGCAAAGGTTAGTGGGCTTGCAATTTCTTCCTTTACGTAGACAGCCTCTGATCACCACATACCTTCTTCCTTTTCTTACCCGAACCCTGTGTAGTCCTACCTGGGCCTGGATCTTCCCCTCCCACTACCCTTTCCATCGGGGCGGCGAACCAGTTTGAATGGCATAGCAGTTGGCTATCCAACTTTTCCTTTCTACAGTTGATCCAATCAACATTTTTTCTAGTTTTATACGCACATGAATGCATAGACGTCTCCTTTCTGTACTTACTTTAACACTGTCTTCCCACTTCAACCTGGGTCTGCCTCTTCTCCTTTTACCTTCTGGTTTTGCTTCCCACGCTCTTCTAGGGTATCTTAGATTTTCTATTCTACAGACGAGGCTAAACCGTCTCAACTATGAGCTTTCATATCAACCGTATCATATCAATTATAGGGATCATCTCGAAGTTTCTGCGTATAGTGAGGCTTCGTATTGTACCTGTCACTATTGGAACAAAACATTTAATTTTATTCGCATACTTATACCGACCGTCACTTGGTGCAACCTTATTAACAATTTTTTCCACATTTATTCTAAAGAAACCTTATGGAAATGAGTTCTTCAAACGTGCTGTCCACCTCGACTGAATTTTCACTAACCAACTTCAAATCTTATCAGAAGGCGTACGTCAAACAACTACTATCGTTAAAACGTATCATACAACATTTCGACTACTAAACAATCTTAAGCCTACTGGAGATTCGTTCACTAACAAGCGTGGACCGAAAAAAAAGAAAAAACCACCATCTTCTGCAAAGTTAAATACAACTACAGAAAAAGTATATAAAAAGAACCGTTACTTGCCCTGTAAGTCCCCTGGACAGAACCGGGAAGCACCACCACTCTGACGCAAGTTTATACAACGAGCAACCTCGTCAATGGTGGTGCTTCTCGGTTCTGTCCAGCGAGCTTAGAGGGTAAGTACCGGTATCTAGGTAGGACTTATGTGTGGTAAATTCTAACGATGGTACTTGTCGCACCTAACCCTGCTGATAATGTTCACGTACCACCGAAAGTTAGGTTCGAAGATTGAACTCCAAATCTTTAAGTTACCAATTTGAGAGTTATGCTCTAGCTATTCTACGCCCATTCTTTCTAATTCTAATGCCTGTCAACCTCCAGTAATATTGGAAATATATTAGGTCGTTCCCTGTCTTACCCCCTTCTGTATTTGATAATATGTACATTTTGATTTTACAATTTTACGTGTTGCTATTTTATTGTCTATGAAATACAATAAACTTATTTATGTAATGAAAGGCAATTTAGCATACATGTTTTCAGTGGTATCCAATTGACTCGCCTAGTCCTATGGCTGGTTGCTCCCCATACTGTCTGGTGTGATTTCAGACGTTTTTGCGACTTGGGGAGACAAAACTTCGTTAATAATTTGGACATAGTGCTCTGACGTGACAGTAATGAAATTCCCATTCTCATCCTCAAAGAAGTGATGACTGATTTTTCCATAGGAAGCTATTGTACATCATACAGTAAATTTAGCACGGTGCAGTGGTTCTCGAAGCATTTGTCAACGGTCATTTGGCTCTCAATACCGAAAGGTTTGTTTACTTACATATCCGCTCAGATGGAAATGGTTTCATTACTCATTAGCGTATTGTGAATAACGTCTTCGTTGTTATTTATGACATACGAGAACTGGCGGCAAAAACTCACACGGTTTACTTTATCACTGTAACTTAAGGTTTACAATATTTGAATTTTTTACGGCTGCATGTTTAAATTATTATTATGAATTTTTCGAACACTGGTATTCGACGAGCCACGTGAAACTGTATGGTGTCAGGCAGAACGTTTAGCATAGGATAGCGTAGGATAGCAGCTCTTGTGCGTCCAATGTTTTCGGGGGTACATACAGTTTTATGTTACCTGGAGGTTCTTTTTTACTTTCATGATCCGTAAGGAAATGGAAGAAAGGTGGTCGCGAAAAAATCGTGTTCCAGATAAGGGATGATTCTGATTGTACTACCCTCAAAACATGAAGAAAAGTTATTTTCTGAGAAGTGTCTGTGAGTCTGTGTCTGTCTATCTATGTGTGTGTGCGTAATGTAGAATTTTTTCTATGGCGAACGATAACTGTCGCAAATTCAAATAAAATCAAATAATTTTTTGCATATGTGTCCGAGTTTAGAGAACTCAAGTTATATTGATTTTGGTAAAGATCGGTTAAGGGAGCGGGGTAGTTTACCTGCAACATTTTACGTTTTAACAAGAGTAAAGTATTTAATTTTAATAAATAAAGTATCCTGAAAAGAACGTCATAACAATCCACTGTAGAAATGTAGTTGAAATATCTACAAATAAAAAGGGTAGTTGAAGGGGGAGCGGGAATTTTTTGAAAACTACCTTTTTTGTGTCGAATAACTACTTCATTTTGAAGGATACGATACTTTAGTAATTACATGTAATGAAACTATTACTCACAAAAGTGTAAATATAAAAAACGGGGTAAATCTGTTAAGGGGGAGGGGTAGTTTACCTGCATTGTTTTGTGTTTTAACAAGAGTAAAGTACTTTATTTTGATAAACAAGTGTACCGCAAATAAAGTCATATTAATCCACTGTAAAATGGTAAGTGAGAAAGCTGTCTATAAATGGAGAGTGTAGTTAAAGGGGGAGGGGTTGTTTTTTATTTTTAAATTGCTGTGCTGATATCAAGTAAAGTATGAATACTTAATTTTGAAGGATAAGATAGCTTAGAAATTACATATGATAAAACTATTATTCTATGAAAGTGTTAATATCATTAACAGTGGGGATCCGTTAAAGAGGAAGGATGATCATATGCGTAGTTCAGTTTCTTTATAGGAATAAAGTACCTAATTTTTATAGATAAAGTTACTCGAAAGTAACGTTATATTAAACGACTACCCCATAATAACAACAACATCTATGGTAGTTTGAGGGTGGGGGATATTATTTTAGAAATTATCGAAGCGAATTAAAGTAAATGATTTTCAATATAAATCTTAGAACATGGAAGTCATGTATGGTCCTCCATACCGATATATTAACTGGTAGCCGTATAAATATAACTGTACTAACCATACATCTGTATATCTGCAGACAGTAGAGGAGGCACGAAGAGGAAGAAGTAATTTGTACGGATCACTATTTTACTAGAAAGTTGAGAAGCACTGAGCTACACTATATCGCTATTTATATATTTATATTAAAAGCTTCAGGACCACTTGGTTGGAAACTACTAGTTTATCTTATAACCCCCCTTATCGCGTATTTTTCGATAACCCGTTTTTTATATTCTTTTATTTTATCTTTGGACTATTAATTTTACCATATAATAAATTTGTGTTATATAATGAATTCATCTTGCTCTAAATATATTTTTTCATTTATATAGAAAGTATAAAAATATTAAATATTTTCTATCATACTGTTGACTAATAAAAACTGAAACCATTTTGAACTCCCTTCACACAATTCATGTTTGTTCTGCGGAGGGGATGTTGTAACGACCATCCCCATTTTGAAAGCTGGACCAGTAAGATGTGAGATGTGGGGTAAGAACAAACGAGCCAGTTCCCTGCTGGCTTGCTTACCATAGTTTTGTTGTGTAAAATACCTGTCGGTAAACAGGTTAATTGGGCCCGCAGGTGGGGAGGTCCGCAGTGATGTTTCAGTGCGGGAAATTTCCCACACCTCAGGACGAAGGTTAAAGAGATGTTAATTGTGTCCGTATCTGCGATTTTTCTGTTATTAAGAAGTGTAATTAGGCCTGTGTAAATCAGCGGTAATTTTGTAAAACACCAGACTCTAAACATTGGAAATGTGCACTTCAGTTTACAATAAATAAGTGACATTGCAGAGTTAGGTTGGCTATATTGTCACTGCGGGCAGCCAAAAAAGTAATGGTGACGTGCACTAACTTCTGACACGGAAAATCGAGAACTTTACTCATAATAATGAGTAAATAATTTAAATACAGTAATACGTATGAAATAATTTATAGCCTATAACATGGAGAGGAAAACTATTGTAATGTTAACAGTACATTATGGTATAAACCCGTTAGCAAAGAGAAGAAGCGGATATACCATACTATTGTCAAGAGTACAGTAATCTATAGCTCAGAAGTATGACCAATCAAAGATAAAGAGAAAAAATGTTGAAGGCGACGGAAATGGACTTTTAGAGTAGCCCTGCAGATAACGAAGTGTGAAAAGCGTGGAAAGAATAACAAATGATAGAAAAGAGAAATTACGGAGGTAACACGCACAATGGTAGATGATACACAATTCATACGGTTCGGACGTGTTCGCAAGACTAATGAAACAGATTTTGCAGCGAAAGCCGGGAGGCAGTAGGCGCGGCAGAGCGGCGTAAATGAAGAGACAGTGTGGATTAGAAGAGGACAATAGAGGTTAATGAAGATTGCATATCGGGAGACGTGGAACGTTATAATCCAATGTAAAGAGTGAGATAATCATAATTTTCATACAAAGGTTTTAAAAATATATAAACACTTGGTACGTTTCACAGTTTTTATTTAACTCTGACAGTTGTTTCAGTTTATTAAGCTATGGTCAGAGTTAAATAAAAACTGTGAAACGTACCAAGGATTTATATATTTTTAAAACCTTTGTATTAATATGTTTCACCAAGTGCCGAACGAGTCATCAATTAATATCGTGAATAATTTTCATTATTACTATATATATCTTTATTAAATTTTGAATATATGTTTTATTTTTATCAATGATAATAGATTTTAAGTGGTTGAACGGCGAGGAGGCTGCAATTACAGTTACACGCTAAATTTGAATTTTCTTCATTGAATCCAATCTATAGCCTATAGGAAGGATTGCCGTCCGCTAAAATGATCACTAAGTGCTAAGGGGTTCACAAATCCTGGACTTGAAATATGTAAAATCCTCGCTTAAAATTTAAAACAACAGCAAAAAATCCTACACATCTGATGGATCATTTGTATGTTATTATATTGTTGAAAAGAGCCTCCAGGTGGTCTAGTGGCTAACGCGGGCGATTGATGCGCTCGTGGTCCCGGGTTCAATTCCCGGCGGAGGCTCCATACGGCGTGCACTCAGCGTCGTGAGGCAAACTGAGCAGGCGCTGAGATAACAGCGCCGCCTCCTGGCCGTGAATACCGCAACTAGCGGCTGGTGGCGCGGTAGTACTAGCCATACACCGTCACACTAACACAAAAGATGCGCACTACGCCTTGGTCCTTAACGGACTGTGGAGCGGAGGTTTTTTTTTTTATATTGTTGGAAAAATTACTTTTTGGAAAAAAAATTATAAATAATTAACATGATAAAGTTTAATCCTTAATTTAGCAGTGACCACACAAATTTTTACATTATTTGTATCGACGTTTCGACAGTATTTATTCTCATCATCAGTACAATTGTTGTTGATTTGTTACGTCGACACAAATAAATAAAATTTGTGTTATATTTTGTGACCGATCCTCATTAAACATTAAATCGAAAAAAATATAAAGTTTACGTACCTTTTATAAATAACGAAAGGATATACGTATTCAATACGCCAATGCTTATTGTTATCATATGGTATCATTTTCTTAACCGTAAACAATATTTTATGTGAGCAGGAAATAGTATAAATAAAAAATTTAAACTTTAATCGGAGAAATAAATGAACACAACAATTCTGTATCTTGTTTTCTTAAAGCGATAGTCTATAAATGATTTGTGTGCCCACAGTTAAGAAGATTTTCTTAATCTTTCGTCTTCCAATTGGATTTTTCTTTTTTAAATAAGGAATGCGTTGTTTGTAATCCATATATGCGTTTTGGCATTTTCTAATTACTGAAGTAGGCCTCAATAGTGAAACAAATACAATAAAATAATTAAAATAAAATAAACTGATGCTACTTTTATTAAGGCCTAAACGCAAAAATCACATTCAAAAAAAAAAACTTGTCAACTGATTATGTGTAATCAACACCAGACCTGTCTAATAATGTTTCTTAAAATCAGCGTTACCGACCGCTTCCTAAGAACTGATAAAATCCCAGACTTGGATAGAATTTCCCAAGACGTTCTACTCCCACGCACAAGACATGTCCTGGAAAACCTGGACATATACAAACGCATTCCCAAGTAGCCACGCACCCGACATCACCTCTCTTATAAAAATTAACGATAACTTTAAAAAGAGATATCGACAAGAAAATTACCTTATCTTTCTGCAAGATGATACGCAAAAATGTTTACTTGGCCTTTAAAATTTATTAAAAAATTACCTTGACACAACCAAAATAAGAGTAGGTTTATTTCTGTTCACCAGCTTTCGTCCACTCATTGCTGTTTGGGAATGCCGAGTGCTGCGTATGTGAAATTATTAACTGTTAATAGTTGCCTACGATACGTAACGGGTCAGTTACGTTTCTCTCCGACTTATAAAGAACGAAATGTTTCTTTTTTAGGGGCTGGTGGAAAAAATTGTATAATTAAAATAGGAAAAACGCTCTACACCAATGATGTGTCTTGTGACAGTGCCTCCAAAGTGTGACCCAAGCTCCGTTTTGCAAAGTTATATCTTCTGTTTATACAAAAGGTTTATTTAAGAAATGAAGTTATTCCACATACGAAACAGCGTCCTGACAACGAAAATCTGCGTCACATAAAGGAGGCATTTGTCTGGTATAATAGTAATGTAAATGTGAGGCTGTGCGACTTGAAAGCGCTAATCGGGATAATTTTTATATAGTGGTGTGCAACTGTGATCATTCTGATAGTAATGTAAATGTAAAAACTATTGTCTCGTTAAAAAACAGTTGATTTGTGTGTGTGTGTGTGTGTGTGTGTGTGTGTGTGTGTGTGTGTGTGTGTGTGTGTGTGTCCATTACAGTTTTGTAAAATTCAATTTTGTCACTTCTTTTGTAAATGTAATAAGAATTCAAGTAAAAATACACATAGCATGTTTATTCCATCAGGGATCCCCACTAGTGAATGTGGATGTTTCAAACCCGATATGCCATAGCTGGATTCTCACTTTGCTTCAACTTGTCTTGGGTGAGATGCCTTTTTTCATCTTTCCTGTCTAGTCTCTCTTGACTGACTAATGTTCTTCTCTGACCCCGATACTATTACAGTATTCGAAGGTTAGAGTGTCTTTCATTTTTCATTTTTATTTCTTAATTTTCGTAGTTTCTAATGTGGCTACAGATAAATCTGTAGTAATCCCCTGACGAGAACAACACAGACGTCTCAGTTAGTCGCGACTTCAGACTGTAGTGGATCGTGAAGCAAGGGGACCAATTGTCCCGAGGTAACGGAGCCGCGGGCTAATCACCTGCATGGTTATAAGATGGTTCAGAGAAGACCCAACGCTGAGAGGATCAGAAGGGCCAGATAAATAAGAATAGTAACAATTTTTATATTTCCGCTGTCCAATTAACTTATGTTTTGTAAACAGGCAACTTGAACAATGTAAATTTCTTACAATTTATTTTTTAAATCGAATATTATTTTTTAAATTAAATAATTTATTATGTATACAAATTTATTATAAAATGTATGAAACTCTAGCCTATCGACAACTTATTTTACTAAAACACATTTAATTGCACCTTCTTTTTTTAAGGTGTAGACGATGTCATGCACAATTGACAGATGAACCTTCCAGAATGTTTTATGATTGGTAACGCTGCAGTTGACACATTGTTATTTGCTGATGACCAGAGTATCCTGTCGAACTCGGAATGCGGCTTTCAGATTGACTGTAGGCCTATAATCAGTGAGTCGAATCTGTAAGGATTTCCGAATTACAAATTTCCATATTGAAGACGAAGGTGATGGAGTTGACTCCATACGAATAAAAATTTTTGTAGATGGTAGGTCTACTGTTCTGGAGGCAGGTCAGTAATTATGAATATCTGGGCTGTAATGTGTCTTACATTACAAACAATGATGTGTTGAAGAAGCTCCTATTACTTTGGTTGTTTTCAAATTCTGAATTTGCAGTAGTCAGTTAAAGCCTGTATAATGCAAAAGTACGATTCAAAGTTAATTCAGAATATGAACAGACGGGCAAACTGAAGAACTCTCAATTTTGCCATCACCTTCACTGTGCGTATTTGAGTAGATTAACTTCTGTAAAACTTAATGTTCAGATTTGTTGCATTGAACAATGTTCAGCGTCATCAAGCTATTCAACGAGGGACAATATTTGCTAGAAAATCTCATTTCAATGGAACAATACAGCAACTGAGAAACACGCTGTCGAGTAATCCTCAAATAATAAGAAGTTTATATTATTGGTGTGGAAAAATAAGAGGATCAAAATCTTACTGGTTTCAACTAAGGGGTGAACTTGAATCAATGATTGGGCAGTGTGATAATCTTCCTACGAGATTTTTTCTTGAAGTGCAGCTGATCTGGCACGACTCATGGGCTGGGTTGTAATGATGAACTCCTGAATCAGTATAATCCTGTCATCGCACAAACATGGAGAGCAAATACTGGTTTTAGTATAATCACCCCCTTATACCAGATGATTGAATATGTATCCAAATATGCGTCAAAGTCAGAACCTGCTTCGAAATATTTGACGGAAATGTTTCAAGAAATCGTTGAATCGAGAGCCCCGGATGAAGAATCTCGTCAAGCATATACAAGTTTGATGATAAGAGTGATCGGAGAAAGAGACATCGGGGCTTGCGAAATATCTCATTTACTCCATGGAATTCCATTGTATCAATGTACCAGAACTTTTAGAATGCTTGTCATAACAATAGAAGACTATGTTGCAATTAATGGAAACAATAGTGAAAATGACAGTAATTCATTCATTCAGTTTTATAGTAGTAGACCACTAGACATGGCAGAAATAACATTATCCGATTTTGCTAAAAACGTTTCTAAGGGAAGAAATAATTCAATTAGCACAAACAGAAAAGAAAGAATTGTACAAGTTTTCGCGAAAGTAAACAACAATAACAATGCAGTCAATACTGAATTATATTGTAAACAAAAGTTGATTTTACATAAGCATTGGCGTAATGAAGAAGACTTGAAAAGTACAGATGAAACATGGTTCATGGCTTATACTCGACAAAATTTTGGACAGCTTCACGAACAATTACACATATCTTTAATTAAAAAAGAAGCTGAGATTTATCAGGATAATAATAACTAGTTTGATATTTTTGACGATAGAGACTGGATGGCTCTAGTGCCTAATGCACTACCAACTCATGTTGATCTAGGTAATCGTGATATCGATTTACTTCATAATTTGGAAGCAGCCTATTACAAATATTCATATATAAAGAATAAAACTTCTTTCATCGAAAGGATTCGAGAAACATTTGGGAATCAGTATGATTCTCATGAATCATACAATGTTATTTTCAACGACCAACAAAATAAGATATTATCTTTCTTAGAATATCAGCTAAATGACTATGATGATTGCAATCAAAGACTTGCAGTTATTCAGGGAAAAGCTGGAACTGGTAAAAGCTGTGTAATTAATGAAATAGGAGAATTTATTCATATTTTGGCTGCGATGCAACTCTTTTAATGGCTCCTACTGGTGTGGCAGCTAACAATATTGCTGGTCAAACTATTCATTCAGCTCTAAGAATAAATGCTTCAAAGAGAAGGGGAGGAACTTTCAAAGATTTAGAAGGTGAATTCAAAATTGCTTTTGCAGAAGAATTAAAAGATGTGAGGTTCGTTATTATTGATGAAGCCAGTATGTTGGGTTTGAATTTGTTTTTCAAAGTGGATATGCGACTCAAACAAAAGCAAAGCAGCGTCCTTCAGCTGTTGCTTTTGGTGGCCTTTGCGTGTATTTAGTCGGTGATTGGTCCCAACTTCCACCGGTTTGTGACAGGAGTCTTTACAATATTGGTAATAATGTTCAGACCATTCAATCGAATCTTTTATATAAACAGTTCAAAAAAGTTTTCTTTTTAACGGAGATTATGAGACAGCAAGGTGATGATCAAAAAATTTTCAGAGAGACTTTAAATAGAGTCGCAAATGGAACAATCACTGAACAAGATTATCAGCTCTTATCTAAAAGATTTTATGTAAACAATATCGGGGGCAATTTCAAAGATAGTGTGTGTATAATGTCGAATAATGCTGAAATCGAACGCTTTAATTATTAAAAACTAGAAAGCAATAAACAACCCGTGGCTCTAATCAATGCAATCCATAATTGCCCAGAAGCCTCTCTAAGAAAATCTGACGATGCTCAAGTATTATTTGCCCAATTACGTTTATGTAAAGGTGCTCGAGTTATCCTTAGAAGAAATCTTTCGGTCACAAAAGAACTAGCCGACAGTAATTGATATTATTTATGACCCGGCAGTTGAATGCGAAAATTATAACAAACACATGCCAATATGTATACTCGTATCTTTCGAAATTATACAGGACCAGTTCTGTACGAGAATTCAATACCCATTGTACCAGTAGTGGCATCTTTCACGAAAAATGAAATTGTTTGTACTCGCAAACAATTTCCGTTAATGTTAGCATATGCTGTTAGTATACATAGATCGCAAGGGATAACATTAGATAAGGCAAATTGTTAATTTAGGAGACAATGAATTTCAGGTTGAATTAACGTATGTTGCTCTTTCAAGAGTGAAAACATTAGAAGGATTATTATTAAAACCGGCGTTTAATTTTGATAGACTACTAAAAATTAATAGAAGTCCATCAATGGTTGATCGTAGAGATGAGTTGCAACAATTAATGTATATTGTACTATAATGTAGTGTATTCAATAAAAGTGTGTATCATAAAAGTGTATATATTTTGTTGATTGTAAGAATATTGATAAATAAATTATTACGAATATCAAATGCTGGCGTTTGTTACGGGGGATTTAGTCTCGCTTTACATCGTTTCAATTAACGTACGGTATCGAATTTTGAGATCGTCACGTTAGCGTTAAGTGAGGCTCACTGCATCGGGAATTATTTCTGCCTGTTATGCTTGTTTCTGAGACCCACCCACGGTAGTGTTTATTGTATTGTTGTGTACACATTCTCTCTCGCGTTATTTTTGTTATTTTGTGCAAGCTGCATTCCCACTTTATACAAAATATTTGCGAGGGTAGCAGCGCAAAGGTGCCGACAAGTGTTAGTTGCAAAGCCAAAACACATGGTGCGTGCGACAAACGGCAATAAACATGTCACGCGTGGCCTTCAAACCCCCTTCCGCCTGCAACTGTGTTTTGTGTCCCTTTACGCTTTATATACACACCCATTAGGTTCATTTTCACACATGGTTTTTTCCACGGTTTTGGCGCGTACGCTCCAAGCATGCACGCCAAAACTGTCAGGTGGAGCACGGCTCTATGTACGTGCCAGGCGGGCAGGTCTGAACCTGCATCGCATTTAAACGGAGACTCCAACTCGTAGCTCGTAGCTAATGATGGGACGGGGCTCAAGGCCCCTGCATGGTAGCAGTGCCCGGAGTGACTCCAACACTCCAACTCGAACACCTCGGTTTCCTTTAAGCTGTGCCACAGTGACGTCTGTGTACCAGTTTAAAAATTTATTATTTTAAAACTACCGTAATTTGAAAAATAAAAATCGAGTGGACCAAGGACAACTTGGAAAAGTTTATTGAATTATACAGAAGTTACCCCTGCCTTTGGAAAGTAAAATCCGAGGAGTATAAAAATAGAAATTTAAAAAATCGGGCTTATGTGAACTAGCTGAGTTATGCAAAAGTGCCGTCTCTCCAAATGCAAATAAAGATTTTGTTATAAAACAAAATACAAGAAATACGCGGGTCCTTCCGTAAAGAACTTTAAAAAATTAAAAAAACAATCAAGACTGGTAGTGGTGAAGAAGACGTTTATAAACCTTGGTTTTTTCTTCTTCCTTGTTGAAAAGTATGTACAGCGCAGCACACGCAATTGCACGAGTTCTAAATTTTTTTCTTGAAGACACGGTGTTTGAAAATGTAATTCAGTAATTTGTAACAGTAAAGTAATGTAACAGTAGTGTAAAATGTAACAATAATTGCTCGAAAAATTTCTACACGAACATAACACATCTGACAAAAGACCAACCGCAAATATTTTTAAGAAGTATTATGCTACCAGCGTCATTAAAACGCGTCATTAAAACTTTCCAACCCGGTGGAAGTTCCACACGCCGTTTAAAAAGATAAATATTGGACCGTACACACCAAATACGTAGACCTGGCGCGCACGCCGGGAATGCTGACGTCTTTTGTATCACGCGCCTGGAACGTAAGCTTGGCGCGAGCTCCAGCGCGGCATTCCCGGCGTGCGCGCCAGGTCTGCGGGCTTGGCGTGTATGTGTAAATGGGGCTATGTCCGTTGCAGCAAAGAGTCTTCACAGTTGACAAAAAATTAAAAAAAAAATTTACATGCAATGCACAGAGAAGAGCATTGAAAATGCTTCAATAAAACCAATCAATGAATTCGTTCTTCATTCACCAATGTACAGATTATAAGTTAAATGTAGTCGCATTCATAAACGAAGTTTTATATGTGTATTACGTTACTGACAACAAAGAAGTACTAAGGTAACGAGATATGAGAATAGCCCGCTTTTTGCGGGTGAAAGAGGGGAGTGACGTCACACGTAATGTGCACTGTCTGTTCCGAGAATATTGGCTGTAGAATTTTTGACTGTGGTCTGCATTAAGTTTTTTACTATCTTTGTATCTTATGTACTTTGCCCAGATAACTATATTGAAATGGTTATGTCACGGTTATATTATATTCTTACTTTATAACATAAAGTACCACAAAGATTATAAGCTATTAATGAAATGGTTATATTGAATTGTGTATGTTAACAAAAGAAACATTAAACGATGTAGTCGTTTACTGATGAAACGGCTCAAAATTTGTTACTGTCTTAAAAAGTAAAACAATACGAACAGAAATTTCTACTAACCTGTTACGAAGAAACGCCATTAAAAAAGAAAGAATATGCGTGTTATTACACGAAATAAAATAGTTCCAGTAGGCCTAGGTGTAAGGGAATAATTGTATAGTTTTTACTTAGAGCTTAAGAAAAAAACACTTTCACTCAATTGTCTTTAAAAGAACTCACGATTTTAC
Source organism: Magicicada septendecula (assembly GCA_034769895.1). Lineage (NCBI taxonomy): Eukaryota > Metazoa > Arthropoda > Insecta > Hemiptera > Cicadidae > Magicicada > Magicicada septendecula. The sequence goes on from CM068371.1 coordinate 303,117,147, forward strand.
TCCAGTGGCCGCGCTAAATCACTATCACTGACAGATTCATCACTTCCATCACTGCTCAGATCGGTGTCATCTTCATCACAACCCCCAACACTTACAATGATACGATCAATTGCGTCTTCCAGTATTCCATCCTTTTGCCAATATTCACTTTCTATGTTAATTACATGCCTACTGTAACTAGACCAGTCTTCTGGTGTTATAGCAGCTAATCCTTCAGAAAGTATTTGTTGTAGTCTCGTTAAAGAAAAGTCCCCAGCTGTATTAAGTCTCTCGCAATAACCCAAAAAATAAAAAAAAAAAAATATGAAATATTAATCATATTACAAAATTAAAAAGCCTAATTGAACGAGCGAAGCGACTCAGTTTAAACTCAGCCGTTTAGTATCTATCTGTCTACCTTGGGGTATGTCTCACAACTTTTGGTTGCATTAACCGATTTTCGTAAAACGCGGAATGCGTATCCATACATATAAGCTAGAGAACCGTATTGTTTTTAGATTGATTCCCCCAAAAGTAGGATGCAGGGGAAAAATGTGGTTGTCAAAATTTTTGAAAAAATTGCAGCATTCCCACATGGGGTATCAAATTAAACAGAATTGTAACCACAGTCTGAATGTAATATTCGTTTTTGGGTATTTCGAAGTTTTGGGATCTCTATACTATGGCACTACAACCCTTGGTGGCCCTGGCCTCCTTCAATTTTCCCCCCATTCTCTTCTGTCGGTAGCCATCCTCCTCCAGGAATGCACTTTCAGTATTTATTTCGCATCCACCGGGTCCTCCCATCTTCTCCTCAGTCTTCCCACTGGTCTTTTTCCATGGATCCTGGTATTTTAAAGTTTTCGTGGTATTCTGTCTTCCTCCTTCCTACATGACCACCCATACCTTAGACGCTGTAGTTTTATGTATTGTGTTAGCGGTGGTTCTTTGTACACTTGATACAATTCAACTATCTTGTTCCGGATTTCTGCTTCTTCTGTGCCGTTTTTTTAAAGGCACAAGTATGGCCTTTAAAGGCCGTTTTCTATGGTTCCCAATTATCTAAAGTTGTCCACCTTGTCGATATTGTCGATTCTTCCGTAGTTTCTTTGTCTTCTAGTCTGCACTAATATTTTTGTTTTATCTGTCTTGATTTTAAGGCCTAGGCTATATTGCTAGCACTTTCTTTGAGCTCAAAGTATGTTTCCTCTGCTGCATTTTTTGTCCGACACATAATGTTAATGTCGTCCGCGTAGGCTGCTAATTGGACCGATTTGTTTGTCAGTACGTTATTTCTTCCTACTGACAGTTTTCTGATTACATGTTCTAGAGCTAGATTAAACAAGGTCGGGGCCTGCCCGTCTCCTTGTCTTAACCCTCGATTGACTAGAAATCCTTCTGTCATGTGTCCTTGTATTCGTACCTGAGCTTCTGTATTTGCCATTGTCAAGTTTATCATCCTTACCAGTTTCACTGGTATGTCGAATTCGTACAAAATATTAGATAGTTTATCCCTATCTATCGAATCGTAGGCTTGTCTAAAATCAACAAAAATATTATAGACGCTATATCTTGTTCCCACACTTTATTCAGAACTTGTCTGACTGTATATATTTGGTCTATGGTGGAGCTTCCATTTCTGAAGCCGGACTGATATTCGCCGATAATGTCTTCAGCATATGGCTGTAATCTTTGATTGATTATGTATGTGAAAATTTTATATCCGGAGCATAGCAGAGAGATTCCTCTGTTGTTCTGGCAGGATAACTTGTCCCCTTTTTAATGTATAGGAGATATAACGGTTTTCCTCCATTCGTCAGGGATTTGTTCTGTACTCCATATAGTGAGTATTAAGGCGTGCAATTGTTCCACGATTTTTTTCCCGCCCCACTTAAATAGTTCAGAGAGAATTTCATTAATTCCTGGAGCTTTGTTATTTTTCTGCTTTTTAATTGCCTCTTGTATTTCCTGTATTGATGGTGGTGGTTCGTCATCGCGTTCTTTTTCTCTTCTGGGCTCTTGTTTATTTCTGTCTTTTGTTTCGTCCGTTAGAAGCCTTTGGAAGTATGTTTTCCACGTTGTCTTAATTTCTTGTATGTCACTGATTATTTCTCCATTTTCTCCTGTATTGATGGTGGTGGTTCGTCATCGCGTTCTTTTTCTCTTCTGGGCTCTTGTTTATTTCTGTCGTTTGTTTCGTCCGTTAGAAGCCTTTGGAAGTATGTTTTCCACCTTGTCTTAATTTCTTGTATGTCACTGATTATTTCTCCATTTTGATTTTTGCATAGATTTGTATTTGGTTTATATCCTTGTTTTAAATTTTTAATAAACTTATATGCATCTCGTGAGTTATTTTCTATAAAGTCTTTATTTCGAAATTTTGTGATACCGAGGTCCATAAGGTGTACTAAGATTGTGAAAAAAATGCAAAAATCCAAATGGGATATCAAATTAACACTCTCTGACTGTAGTGTTTGAGTTTGAAAATTTAGGAGTTTTAGGACACCAAAAAAACGTATTAAAATTCTGAAAATATTGTACAATTTCCTACCGAACATTAGAATAAAGGAAACGATGTTAACCGAATTCTGAGTTTACCGTTTCCTTTGAATGGAAAAAATTTGGCATACTAAAAATGGAAGTCAACGTTTTTCAAAAATTGTAAAACCTTAGCGAGTTCTGCGGCTCAGTTAGCTTACTAGTTATTAACTATGAGACTATTCATGTCCGGCTATTCCTTATTTGAGGCAATTTAGTAGTCTATATATGTCCCCTGGACATGTTACTAGCATATCGCAGGGTAATACCTATGGTGGGGCTGCCAGCTTCAAGCTTAACGTCCAGCCCGATTTTCTGTCTGGGTGTTCTCCCATAAACGTGGTTCTCTTACCAGACTAAAGAGACCAGTTTTCCCTGTTGAGATATCCATAAGGATCTTTAATGTGGTGGTTTCTCCTTCCCTCCCACATCCTACGTCGTTGACCAATGGAAGGTCATCCGTCTTTAGGGGCAATTTCTCACCCCAAGGGCAAGAGGGTGCCCTGACCTCTACTTGACAATGACAAGTAGAGGAGGGACAGCTTATACCGGCTGTCACTCGGTCTCCAGAGCCGCGTTAGCCACCTGTAAGTGTTGCCCATCCCCCACCACTTGGAGGTGCGGTTGGATATTTCCTTCCATCAAGGAATGAGACCATAAGGCATTACTCATCCTCTCCAGTACTTTGGGGGAGTATATTATGAGTATACTCGACAGGATCGCCCAGTATCGACTGAATTGGTGGAAACATCTTTGCCGAATGGATGACTGCCGCATCCCCAAACAACTCTGGAACTATAAGCCGAGGGGACGGAGAGGTGTCGGACGTCCGAGGAAGCGCTGGACTGATATTTGCCTATTTGAGAGATCGGATCAAACCATCCTTGGTTTAATCCGTGAAGATGTTGATGATTATTCATGTATTGAATTAAATTATATATTGAAGGTAGCGAAGTGATACGGTATGTTATCAATGCGCGGTTTATTTACTGTCTCATTCAGCTTCATTCTGTGGATCTCTTCAACTGTCATTCGCCTACAAATGTGGTCGAGCTGTCTTTTTAAACTACGGCAGTCAAATCGGAGGTTGTCACGTTTCATTATCTACATGCACCGCTAACGTTCCAACACACTGAAAAAACTCTCAAGTCACGTGGAGAAGAATTGACTAATGACAATCTACTACAACTCTCGCAGAGTCTTAACAATGAAGTAGAATTCGATGAAGATGAACCGAAACGACGTCGAGAGGTTTGCTGCCGTGATAAAGACACCGGAGCGTCATCGCTTCTCGAAAGTTCGACGCAACTTGGTGGATACGTTAAGGTGCTTCTAGGAAATCTAGGAAGGAAAGCAAAACAGTCATTTCTCCAAACAGACAAACGAGCGAAAATGTAACCCGTCCAACTACATACAAAAAGAACAGGAAAAACTGTTCAGTTTGCACTATGAATATAAAACTAAAGATGAATACGCCTCCGTCAGAATTAATTTAGAATTATAATTGTGCTGTCCTGTCTGATATCTTAATTGAACAAGGGAAGCGACTTCCCCGTTTTAACTCAACCGTTTGACATTTATCTGGCTTCCGTTACTGTTATGCTATTTTTACGTGCTGAAACCAAACCAATGTTATCAAAATATACTTTGGGAGATCAACAGTTTTTCGGTCAAAAAATAAATTTGTTGATTATCCCAAAAAATTCTCCATTTAATTCTGATTAAGAAAACATATACTTTTATGAGGTTATCTACATTAAAATAACCACAAAAAATAAAATAAAACTTATTACACATTGTTTTCCGGCTCCCATTGTTTAGCTTTACGCGCGTTTTCCGTAACCATGGATTTCAATGGTTAGGTAAACAAAAACAATAAGTGCTATTGAGTTCAAACTTTTTGTGGTTGAACAGTTCAGTGTAACAGTCTAAATGTACTAGAATTAACCTGTTTCTTTAAAAAATTAATTTTCTAAAAAATGTTGAAATAAAGTACGTAGTTATTTCAGAAAATGTATGAAAAGTAATTATTTTTTTATATTGGTATTTTTTTCTTAAATTGCTACAAACTTGTACATTGTGTTTCAAATATATCTGTTAAGGTATGGTAGAAATTTCAAATACATAGCTTTGATAGATCATTAATTAATGGTTCCTAACTAAACCCCTTTTCAGAATAGAGTTGTTTTTCTTTCTTTTTGTTATCTATGGAGACGCTTGTTTTGCTGCAACGTTCAATTGGAAAATCCGAATTAAGTTGTAAAATTAAAACTACCGCGCGTCTTAGAACTTAACTTATATACGTTTCTTCGGGGGGGGGGGGATTTCGTCTCGCTTTACATTGTTTCAATCAGCGTTAAGTGAGGGTCACTACACAGCGAATTATTTCTGCCTGCTACCCATGTCTATGAGACCCACCCGCGGTAGTGTGTATTGTATTTTTGCTGTACACATTCTCCCTGGTTATTTTTGTTACTTTGTACAAGCTCCATTCGCACTTTACACAAAATATTTGCGAGGGAAGCACCACAAAGGAGCCGACATGTGGCAGTTGTAAAGCCAAAACATATGCGTGCGACAAACGGCAATAAACATGTCACCCCCTGCCGACTGCCACTACGCCTTTTGTGTCCCTTATACTTTACACCCCTATTGTGTCCGTTGCAGAAAAACAACCGTCTCCACAGCTGACAAAAAACAACTCTATTCTCAAGAGAAGAAAAGTAGCCTCAATTCGCTAAGGATGTTTCTTTAGAAGCATATTTTGACTGCATTAGTTTTGATTCTGCAAATAAAACTATTGTACGGGTATAAGAAAAGTAGCCTCAATTCGCTACGGGTGTTTCTTTAGAAGCATATTTTGACTGCATTGGTTTGGATTCTGCAAATAAAACTATTGTACGCGTATACCTATAAATTGATGTTTACAGTGACTGTATAAACTTCACTGTAATCTTTCTTGTTTTTGATTATTTATGATTAATGAACAAATAACAAGAATAATAATAATTCATGAATATAATTTTTAGTTATCACAATCACACTTTCTCAAACAATTCTTATTTTATTATAATTATTAATAATTAGGAGCAGATCATGTTTAGATTGTGCGTATATTTACAATAGCCCAGCTAATTGAAAAGCGTAGAGTGTACCAGCTCCCCACATACATAGCTTTCATCGACTTCGAGAAGGCGTTTGACAGAGTGAATCGGAGCAGACTATGGGCAGTAATGGCAAGGAAAGGGATCCCACAACATCAAATTAGAGCAATACAGAGGCTGTATATGGAGAATAAAATCTTAATAGAAGCAGGGAGACCGACAACAGCTCCTAGAGTTGGCCTGATCAATTGTGGAGTACGACAACGGTGTCCGTTATCATCTTCTCTTTTTAATTTATATATTGATGACGTCACACAAAACTGGCAGATGTGTCTTCCAGAACATTTTATGATTTATGATTGGTCACTCTACGATTGATACTTTGTTGTTTGCAGACGATCAGGCTATTCTGTCGGACTCTGAGAACAGTTGGGTATACATTTGTTAAATCGAATCTACAAAGACTCTGGATTGCAAATATCCACACTTAAAACCAAGGTGATGGCTTTTCGTGGAACTGATCCCGTACGGGGAAAAATTGTTATAGATGGTACTGTCCTGGAACAAGTTAGCAATTTTGAATACCCTACCTGGGCTACAGTGTGTCTTACCTAATGCAAGCAACGACGTTAGGCGAACCCTTATGTCAGCAAGTAAAGGAGCACGCCGAAAATTCTACAAGGCGATGATTCTTCCCACACTTCTTTATGGGTCTGAGAATTGGACTTTAACGAAAGCCCAGGCCAGTCGCATCCAAGAGGCTGAAATGAGATTTATCAGGCACGTAACAGGGTATACTCTCCATGATCATAGAAGAAACCCAAATATACGGCAGGAACTTAATATTATCAGTATACTTGACAGGATCGCCCAGTATCGGTTCAATTGGTGGGAACATATTTGCCCAATGGATGACTGCTGCATTCTCAAACAATTATGGAACTATAAACTGATGGAACGGAGAGGAAGCGCTGGAGTGACTAGCTCTAATCTTCGCTTATTTGAGACCGGAACAAACCATCTTTGGTTTAATCCTTGAAGATGATGATTATTAATAATAAAATTATATTTGTTACACACACACACACACACACACACACACACACACACACACACACACACACACACACACACAAGAATATATTGTTTGTATACAATTTTCAATGTTTGGACAGTCTTTCTAACTTTGTTGATATCATTTTTCATAAGACAGTTAAAAATACTGTCCAAATACTGTAAGTTATATACAAAAAATATATTCTTGTCTACAATTACTGTAGTATTTTATTGTTAATTATATTATATTCATATTGTAATTTATTATAAAAACGTTATCCAACTCAGCGACAATTTATCTCCACGTTTTTATCGATTTAGAGCCCTGCTTCGGCTACATTTAATTGACCTAGTATTAAATTTGCTGTTTCTAATTCATAACAATTATTTATTGTTAATTCAATGTCGTAATATAGGCCTATATTATAATTTAGTAAGACGTTTGGATTCTTAATATTTTGTGAGGAAACAAGTTTTTAAATTAAAAAAGTCTTGAAGTCATAAATAAAATCATCAGTTTTATTTTTTTAACAGAACCAACCAATCGCTGTCGAAACATGCGATGGTCACGTGACTAGCCGCTTCCCGTCGTGGTTGTCAAAACAATTGTGATAGCGCAAGGCGGAGAGACAACGCGGCCATCTTGTGCACTGTTGCCAAACCTTAACACGGTCGTCAGTCTGCCTGTACCCGCCTGCTCAACGCATATTATTTCTGACCATCTATTTGTAGTTGAATCTTCCTATCTGTTAAATTGAACTTGTAGGAGAATCCCAAACGTGGACAATTAAAAAAATAAAATAACGGGGCATGACTTATGTTTATTATAACATTCACAATCAGCCTCTCTACTGTTGCAAACGTTTTCTCCCGTTTTGTTTTTGAAACACGTCATTCAGTTGTATTTATTGTTTGTTATCTGACATTACACAGAACTACCTGACATTTGTTAGTACTACAATTGCACACTGTACAGCAGTAGCGAACTTACGGGAAGGATCAGGGGATCAATTCTCCACTTCGGAGTTATTAAAAATTCTGTAATCACTTAACGTGGACCCATTTCTGAGCCAGTTGAATCTTCCTATCTGTTAAATTGAACTTGTAGGAGAATCCCAAACGTGGACAATTAAAAAAATAAAATAACGGGGCATGACTTATGTTTATTATAACATTCACAATCAGCCTCTCTACTGTTGCAAACGTTTTCTCCCGTTTTGTTTTTGAAACACGTCATTCAGTTGTATTTATTGTTTGTTATCTGACATTACACAGAACTACCTGACATTTGTTAGTACTACAATTGCACACTGTACAGCAGTAGCGAACTTACGGGAAGGATCAGGGGATCAATTCTCCACTTCGGAGTTATTAAAAATTCTGTAATCACTTAACGTGGACCCATTTCTGAGCCAGTTGCGTGTGAAATAAATAATACAACTTGTAAATAATTGTAGAAATAAAAGGAATTACAATATTTGAAAATGAATAAAATAAAGTTAGGAGTTTCCGTAATAATGACAATCGCTCAACATTTGGTAAATAAAGTACTTATTTATAGCACTAAAAACACTCGCGCCAGAAAACGGAGACGGAACCTATTTACCTTTATCTTTTTCGTCCTCACTTCCCCTAACCATAAGTTGCTTAAAACATTCTCAAGACGTCATTAAGTTAAAGTGCGAAGTGGCAAGAACAGAATGCCCATGAATAGGATCAACCCATACATCAATATACACTTTTTGGCACACAGTTGGACATCACAAGAGTTCTTGCACACACAAAAAACAACCACTGAGGACTCGGAGGAGCCTCTTGTGCACCAAGGAAAAGCATTAGTAAGCTGCAAAAAAACAACTCGGGGGCTGACAAGGTATTCCAGCTAGGAGTTCCGTCACTTTACGATCAGCGACTGAACATGGTGACAGAAATACGAAAATACAGTAACGTGATATCAACCCTTTGTAATCACTAGGAACTGCAAAATCCGTCCAACAGCCATGAAATATTCATCAAATATTCTCCAACGAAATTCACTAGTTACGTGAATCATTTATGATCAGCTGTTTTGGAAAGGATGCTAATTTTTGTATGCGATGGAGTCGAAGCCTTCTTGAATTTACCACGACGGTACACTTAAAATTTTATCAAAACAGTTCAGTTACATGTATACAATCGGTGTGGATATTGGGAATATGTTAGTGAAACGAACATTTATTCAACAGATATCGTTCTCATGAAAACTGAATAGTTGAAGATAATCGATGTTCTAACGGAGAAAGGATGGTTACACTCTATGAATCTGCTGCAATTATAACCGTAACGAATGTCTTACCAGATGTGTCTTCCAGTCTTTCAAGATTTTGGTAAGTGTGGTTAGGTTAAAGGTAGAATGATAAAGAAGAAGATAAACCAATTTCTAGATGATGATCAATTAGGAAGGGAGCAGAGGAACTGGAGAGGTAATGTGGCAATATGTCATATACTATAAATAAGATTAGAAATGAACACAGCGCTATACGTGGAAAAGGTGTTAGGTAAAGATGCAATGTAATGTTTAGAGCTATGGTAGAAAAACAGATGCCTGGTGCTAAAGTTATATAAGAGCCAAAAAACTGTAAGCCGTGTGAGTGGTCATCGGGCAGTAGCTGGAATGAGTGAGGGCTGCACTCAATCGCCTCCTCCTCTTCCTCCTCCTCCTCCTCATCATCATCTTCACAACACGGCATAGGCAAGGTGCTGCCTGTTCCGCTATCAACAACCCTCCAGCCATCTCTTCTTGGAACTACCCACACTTGTGTTCTGTAGGTTTACACTTCCAGACGAGTTCGGCCAGGCTGAAATCTATCATTCTTTCTAAGTGTTCTTTCCACCGTTGTTTGTAATGTTTTTAATTTTTCATTCAAGTTAAACACTTGTAACTCTTCTCTTATGGCCTCGTTCCTTACAGGGTCAAGTTTAGAACACCTTTTAACTGCTCTTAAGCATGACATTTCCGAGGCCTGGAAAAACAAAAATGTCAAAATTAATGGCAAACAAATTCACAGTTCTATAGCAATACTAGGGAATTGTACAGAGTGCTAGGAGCTCTTAGCGAAAGCCTTCACAAGCTTGAACTTATAGTCACGGTACAGAAAACAAAAATCATAGTTATCGAAAAAAAAGATCAGCGTAAGGACGAATATAAAATTGGTTAATGTGAGTCTCGAAAATGTTTACGAGTTCTGTTATCTTTGGGTGGTGTTATTACTGCTAACAGTGAATGCCTTCCGGAAGTTTAGAGAGGAATAGCAGTGTCAGAACAAGTCTTTCAAAATAAAAGGACTTTCCGCACAGTAAGGATATTTTTTGATATTGAGACTATGAAGTATTCTATTAAACATTTTTTTTTGAAGCGTGTTATTGTATGAGTATGAATTTTGAACTTTAGGGAGGAGGCTATGGAATGAGAGCTATAGAGATGGATTATTGGAGAGGAAATTGGGATTGACTTAAGCATAATAGAAACGATAGAGGTGAAAATGGATGTCAAGGGAGAGATGGCCTAAGAAGGAGGAAGAATGATTATGAGGGAGGAGGCAGGAGAGAAGAAGTCTTAAGGTTACGAACATGCGGAAAAACAATTGAAAAGGCGCGGCAAAACAGAGGGAGGAGGCAGGAGAGAAGAATGCTTAAGGTTACGGACATGCGGCAAAACAATTGAAAAGGCGCGGCAAAACAGAGGGAGGAGGCAGGAGAGAAGAATGCTTAAGGTTACGGACATGCGGCAAAACAATTGAAAATGTGCGGCAAAACAGAGGGAGGAGGCAGGACAGAAGAATGCTTAAGGTTACGAACATGCGGCAAAACAATTGAAAAGGTGCGGCAAAACAGAGGCAGGAGAGAAGAATGCTTAAGGTTACGGACATGCGGCAAAACAGAGGAAGGAGGCAGGAGAGAAGAATGCTTAAGATTACGAACATGCGGCAAAACAGAGGGAGGAGGCGCAGGACAGAAGAATGCTTAAGGTTACGAACATGCGGCAAAACAATTGAAAAGACGCGGCAAAACAGAGGGAGGAGGCAGGACAGAAGAATGCTTAAGGTTACGAACATGCGGCAAAACAATTGGTTTGGAGACCAGGAGCAACAAGGAGATTCTAAGACACTTTATAAGAAGAAAGTGCTGTAGGCCTTAGGAAAGTAAGGTTTCTGGGGCATGACGACACATTTCTGCAAATCAACGTTGAGGCAAAGTGTTGAAGAAGAGATTTCGGAATATTTGGTAAGTGTTTTCAGTGGGTTCTCATTTGGCTCGTATGAAGGTGACCGCTGTGGACAGGACTGTGTGGCTGCAGTGAGCTGTTTGTCTTGTCTTTGCCAGCCGTCCCTGATTGTAAACGTTTGTTCCAGTATTGCTGTATGGACTATCTGGACACCGACTGTCCCGGATTTAAAATATTACAAAGTACTATTTTTTGATGATAAGGATGACAAGAAAGAGAAGAATTAAAAAAAAAATGAGTCACAAACAGATATAGTTCTCATTGTGACAGTGTAGATTCGAACCTAGAATCGTGTAATTATTTATTACCGTTACCGGTCCCGTCTAATATTCTTCCGTAAGAAAACCAAATGAGTTTGCTGCATGCTTAAACGAATTTAGCAAAATGAAATTGGACATATTAGTCATCACCGAAACCAAGAAAAAAGGAAACGGAACAGAAGAAATACAAGGTACAATACATGCATGGAGTGGAGTAAATAAAGATCAGAGGGCAAAATCCGGCGTAGGAATACTTATCAAGAAAAGGTACAGAAGAAATATAAAATCATGGGAACCAGTGAACGAAAGAATAATAAAACTAAACCTGACTTTGTATGGTAGAGAAATAGCAATACTAGCTGTTTATGGTCCAACGAATGACAGCTCTGCTGCAGAAAAAGATTACTTTATGAATTCTATACAAGATGAAATTACAAAAATAAAACAAAACTACGAAATCATAATAGCTGGTGATCTTAATGGAAGAGTCGGGAAGAGGGAAAATGACAAAACAGTAGGAAGATTTGGAGAACAGATATTGAATGATAATGGAGAAAGGCTAATAGACCTATGTGAACTAAATAACTTAAAAATTACAAACGGATTCTTTGAACACAAAAACATACACAAATATACTTGGACACAGGAAACAAGAAAGCTGAGGTCGATTATTGACTATGTAATAATAAGGAACAGAACAACAATTATAATAAAAGACGTCAGAGTTCAGAGAGGAGCGGAGTGTGGAACAGACCATACACTACTGATAGAAAAAATGAAGTTCCCATGGACACAAGCCACAATGCCAACAAAGACAGAAGAGACAATTACGGTAACACAAATAAGTAAGGAAAAAAAAAATTCAAAATTCAATTATTACAGGACGAATCGATAAGGAACATATACAAGCAACGTCTAGATCAATAGTTAATAGAATTTAGGTATGATGAAGAAGTAAACATCACATATGAACACATAAAAGAAGCTATGCTGCAAGCAGCACTAGAAGCTCTAGGAGAATCACACTATAAAACCTACTTACGGAGCGTAGACAAGAATTCCTGAATAACGATGAAGAAGAAATAGAGAGAGAAACAGAAAATAGAATTACTATGACGGCAGCAGAAGTAAGGAAAGCAGTAAACTCAATGAAAAACAACAAAGCATTAGGCCCAGGAGGGTTAGTAGCGGAACTAATAAAGTACGGAACCGAAAAACTTATGAGAATGATAGGAAGAATGTTCGAGAAGGTTATAAATGGAGAAGATTTACCGGCGGAGTGGAAAGAGGCACGAATTACATCGATATTTAAAAAGGGCAACAGAAAAGATTGCGAAAACTATAGAGACATAAGTGTCATAGCAACAATGGGAAGGCTGTATGGTAGGGTGCTAAGAAATAAAATCGAGGAAAATATAGAGGGAAAGATTGGAGAAGAACAAGCCGGTTTTACAGCCGGGAGATCATGCGTAGACCAGATATATACAATCCAACAATCATAGAAAAGAAAAAAGCGAAGAACAGGGAAGTACATCTAGCGTTTATCGACCTTAGAAAAGCATATGGTACAGTACCCAGAGAAGAAATGTTTAAGGAAGGCTGCCCAACATCGCCCACGCTGTTTAATATATTTTTAGAATATATGAAAACAACAACGTACAAATTAAAGTAGGTAACAAAATTGTTTGTAGGTTTAAAATATCCAGAGGGTTATTGCAAGGCTGCCCAACATCGCCCACATTGTTTAATATATTTTTAGAATATGCATTAACCATGTGGAAACAGAAATGCCATGGAATGGGAATACCGATACGAAATGAACACCTGTACACACTATGCTTCGCCGATGACCAGGTAGTTATAGCCCCGGATGAAGAAGATCTAAGCTACATGGTCAGAAAGCTGAATGAAGAATACACAAAGATGCGATTGAAAATAAACATAAAAAAGACTGAATAATTGCCAATTAGAGATGAAGAAACAACAGATTTAGAAGTTGATGAAAATGTTAAAATTAGAGGAACAGACAAATTCAAGTACAGTACTTAGGATTCACATTGAATAAACAAGGCACAACGGAAGAGGAAATAAAAAGTAGATTAGGGCAGACTAGAACAGGGATTAGACAATTATACAGTGTTATATGGGACAAAAAGATTAGGAAAAGCACAAAAAAATGATATATCAGACCATAGTCCAAAGCATTATGATGTATGCAGCGGAAGTATGGGTTATTAACAAAAAGAATGAAAGAAAGATTCTTTCAACGGAGATGGAATATTGGAGGAGGTGCTGTGGAATAACGAGAGCAGACCGAATAACAAATGAGGAGATCAGAAGAAGAATGGAAACGGAAAGAAGTGTAATTGACTACATCGAAGAAAAAAGATTGGTGTGGTACGGTCATGTCCGGAGAGCCCAAAATAGGTGGATCAACAAAGTGACGGAATGGTGTCCATTAGGAAGGAGAAAAAGGGGAAGACCGAGAAGATCTTGGAGGGACGAAGTGGATGAATCTATGCAACGTATAGGACTTGAGGAAGGACAATGGGAACATCGGGAGAATTGGAAAGCCAGGTTGAAGGAAGAGAGACGGCACTAGCTGTAACAACCCTAATATATATATATATATATAAGTTATATATATATAAGAAAACCAAATGGTCTGACGACAGACGAAAGTTAAACATTCACACATTGGTTCTGTCTAGTGGACAGTGTAGAATTTTGTGTTTCAGGAAAACAGAAAGTTCTAAAGAAACGACAGCACACCAGAAACTTACTCATAATTGATTGCGAAGCTTTCACATTGAGAAGCTCCAAATTAATTAACACTTTGTTCGCGCGAGTTTGTCATTAATAAGAAACGTAATAACGACCAAATAATAATATTGGCTAATAATAATGTGTTTTACAGTAGTAGGAATAGTTTCGGTATGTATTTAAACAAAAGTGTTATAAAAAGTCATTCTTTAAAAATTACCAGACTCTGGATTTGGCTCAATTCGGTGATCCTATAGCTTGAGTAAATGATGGACGGTATTGCCAGCAAAGAGTGAAAACAGTGAATCCACACACAGTTGAGTAGATGGTTGGTTACACAAGAGAGAGAACAGATTTGGTATTGAACAGAGAGAATTCTTGGTAACGTTTTCGACTATGGAGTTCTTCGAAAACAACGATAACAGAGGCGATTTATAACGGACATGAGTCGCACGTACACTTCCCGCCAATAATCACCTTCACCTGACCTCTAGACAGCGATGCGAGCTCTTGACTCCCTCAAATGTGTTATCAACTTTGCCTACATATTCACTGCGTGATACAAACCAAGGAATGTATTTTGTAACATCATACTGCTCCAAGCCAGATATGCATGCAGTTTATCATCCAGCAATACATCATTAAAAAAATAAATAAATAAACAAAACTACATTAACAAAGAAGGAATATTACTTGTTTATTTAACGGGCACCAACTTTACCTGCTGACATAATTCCAATTATTCGATTAATTACACTTTTTTTTAGAGGGGGAAAATGGTTTATGCACCATCAGAGGAGGCCGTGCTTCCTCTGGTGTATGGGACTCTCACCCACTAAAAAACCCACCTATAATTCAGGCATTCATATCCATCCTGGAACCACTTAGTGCATTACTTCAGGATGGAGCCTATTGCGCCCTTATCGAGCTTTTTCTAGATGTCCTCATCTTGTACTGCCCATTGGGTGTAAGTTGGGTCTGTCTTTTTTATCTAGTAGGACCCACTGAATAATAAATGCATTGATGCGGTCCCATTCCGTCTTACCACGAAGCATAAGCGCAACTACGCTCTCGGGCGTGAACTCCCCGCGCTCCATTTCCAGTACCATTCTCTGTCTTGCGAATCTGCAGCACTTGAAAAACGTGTGGGATGCATCTTTGGCGGTCGATCCATACCTTCAAGTTTGGTATGAGCCTTCCGGTCCACCTACCTCTATCCCAACGATCTTGCCAGTGTCGGAGAGTGAGTTCCCCGGCTTTGCGGCATCTGTTCCAATTTCCTCTCTTCTTTTGAATAAACGATTTAGCTCTAGATCCAACAGGTCTATGGGAATCACTCTCGCTATCACCAGGACTACTGGCTCTGGCACAGTCCGGTAAGAGGATGCTACTCTGAGGGTTCCTCTTCTCTGCACCGATGTCATACGTTTTCTGTACTTCTCCATCTTTAGAGCATCGGCCCAGATTTCGCAACCGTACAGAAGGATGGATTCTGTGACCGCCTCCTCCACTGCTCGATTAATTACACTAATAATAATAATATATTTCGGTTTACATTTTGTAACCACTTATCAGTTTCAGGAGGTAGACAAAGCCTTATAGCGTAGAATTTGGAATCGAAAATCGAATGGATCCTCATCTTTGAAAAACTGCCGCCAAATAAAGTCGACAAGTAATAACTGTAGATGCTGAGTAGGGGGGGGGGCAGAGATATTGAAAATTTAATTGAAATTCCATAATCACCTAACTTAGGCTTATTTCTTAACCAGTCACTTGTGTAAAAGTAAGTTTATAAATAATTGTAGAAAGAAAATGACTGTCTAAAATATTTGTAAATTATACAAATATTTGTATATTAATGTTGTTTACAAATGTTTATAAATTAATAAAGTTATAAATATTTTTAAATTAATAAATAATTTTAAATATTTGTAAATTAATAAAATAAAGTTAGAGGTTTCTTTATAATGACAGTCACTCAACATTTGTTCCATAAAATACGTAATCGCAGTATTCTTCAAGTCGGTTTCCTCAAAACTTTGAGACGCAACGGATTTGTAAAATGTTTTTATAAAATTATATAGGAAGAATTCTGAACTTATCGTAGCTCCCGTATGAAGTCGGCCACAAGGCTTAGTCTATATTGAACCATTTGCTTAAACATATAAAAGGAATTATCTGCATTGCGTTCATTGTGTATAGATAAGGCTCACATCTTCTAAAATAAAGTATTAGGATAATCATGGACATGAAACTCGCACACTTTCATATCAACAACAAAAAATAATTGTACACATCTGATATGTCATTATCATGTCATTATTGTTGTTCTTACGTTTATTATGTAAAAGAGCGTTGCGGTATGCACGTCCAGACCTGTGGACGAGTCTTGCGTATATCTGCTACAGTCGTTTGATAACAGCAATGCAATTGTGTATGCAGCTCAATGTTCCCTGAAGTCTATCATGCTTTCCCTCTTTACCTACTAAATACGTGTTTTGTTGAATGGGGGGGGGGGGCAAACGTCAACCTAACGTTCTGTCTTGTTACTGTGCGTTACAAATTTTTTAAAGTTTTATAAAAATTATTTAAATCTAAAATGTATAATGGTTTTAAATAAGTCAGTAGGCTTATATATTAGTGTTTAACTCTTGTGCAGCACAATGGATAATAATAATACAAAAAGAGTAAATATCGAAAAATATGAAAGAAGCTCAGTTGTACAGGCCAAGCATAAACTTGACCCGCGAGCCGCTCACGGTCAACAAATAGTGTTTTATTTTACTGTACATCAGTGGTTCCCAAACTTTCCAGTCCGCGGCCCCCACCCCAAATAATTTAAAACATCACGGACCCCGTCTGAGTTCTGAAATAAAACAAACAGTAAATATGATAGAAACTCTTATTTTTTAATTTAAAATGTATTAAAATCAAAATTCTCTTAATTTGCAATTCTCTTCTCTTAATTTAATTCTCTTAAATTATAATATTAATGATATCAAACGTAGTTTAATATGAACAATGAAGCTGCTTTTGAAAAATGAGCTCTGCAATATTGGATTCAATGTCTATACTTGAATATTATTAAACTTTCGACATAAAGTTTATTTCTTAACTTTGACTTCAAGTACGTGAGCAGGGAGAATGCGGTTTCACACAAATAAGTAGAGGGAAACAGAGTTAAACGCTTCAAAGTTTTTTTGAGAGTTCAGAATAGTCAGTCATTACATATAACCAGAAGTCAGCTAGCTGTAATTGCGAAAACTGCAATTTTAATGAACTGTAGTTGAAAGTCCTGTCAATGAATCTTCTTTTTGTAGTGTAAAAGAGAGTTCTAATCAGTTCTGTTGACAAACAGATCTGTTACACGACATGATTTAAGGACATTAATAAAGCCATTAGTTTGAAATTACTTTTACAACTACAATTAGTTTGACCCCCCCCCCCGCCACCAAAAAAACAACAAAATACTGGAAACTTTTACCAATTGTTTTAAGATCCTAAAATTTAGATTTTAGAGTATAAAAAATCGGAGAAAATTATGGTAGATTCTAATTTTTCTTAAAAGTGTCTGCGGACCCCCTGAAACATTCTCGCGGACCCCACTTTGGGAACCACTGCTCTAGATGTTTATCATAGAAGTCGATTATTGTTGAAACACAGCTTTTATAGTGTTTGAAGCTATCAGATCTACTTACTTCAATTCAAGATATTTACGACTAAACAGATGGTGTCGGTAAAAGACTGAGAGCAAAATGTTAATAATTCATGCTTTGTCCCCCAACAAGAAGCAATATTCTGTGGCTTCAAAATATCTGTCAAGTTATTTGTTATAAAATAACAAAGTGCAAGGAACGCTGATAATTTTCGTTTAAAGTTATATATGGTTTTTGTAAGTAAGTAAAATCTCTTTGCTAAGTCATACATTTTTTGTTCCAAGTTGTAACTTGTTTTGTTCATACTAAAAGCCTAGGCGGGGGGGGGGGGGGCAGACGAAAGCGTTATCGTGTCGTAAGTCTGACTCAAGTGGGACGGATGCGTTTGCGTAAACAGTCCTATATAATTGTTGAAGAGAAGAGTACGGTACTTGCTATTGCTGCATGCAGCAACACGCGCAGTTTGAAGTAGGTATAATTGTTGTGGAAGTATAAACATAAAGTTACTGTTTTAATTTATGTTTTACGTCATCTTCGCCAATAATACTTCTACACTTCTGACGAACCCACACACCACCTACCCACTCACTTGTATTAAACGTGCAAGTCACCGCTTGGTGCCTCGCAACGGCTTTCTTCACACCGTCATTCGAGACCTTATCCCGTCAATAATAAATTCGGGAGTTTAAACTTAAAAAGTAATTATTATTTTAAATATAGAAACTAATAAATGGATAAATTGATGCTGTGTATTTGGAGGAACTGTGAAAACTCGGATCGCTTCAGAGCAATAATCAGTACAAAAATAAACCTTTTCTATGTGTTGTAGAATATGTAAGTTACTTGACGGTATCTGCTAATACTATGTCCGCATTTCTGCATTTCTGCGAAACAAATATTCTCCGCGTCTGATATAACAACAGAAAGCTCGTGTAATTCACGATTTGAATTTGCTAAATGGAAATCAAAACTAAGTAGCTTACGTCGAAACGCGCGCGCGCGCGCCCACACACACACACACACACACACAATAAGGAAGACGCAATGCACGGAGTGACGAATGTAATGACAAGATTTCTGGAAAGAATGGGGTACTGTTTTCACAATACAGAAGTTTATATTTTTATTAGCGGTTGACAGTACATTTGTCAAATACATTTATTACTTTAATTTTAATAACTATACCAAAAACCAATAGCTTTTTTCATTATTATAGTAATGCAAATAGAATATAATCTTCGCAATCCTTGTTATTCATATCGTTTTAAATAAATATACGGTATTGGTTTATGTGACTTCGGTCGGTCTGTCTGTCTAGAATTTCTGAATTTCTTGACACTGCCTCTGTTGCTGATTAGGACGGCCAGTCGCTGACACAGTAGGCTCTCCGTGAGGCAGAGTTCCTTCGTGCCACTGACGACGGTAGACAGCATCAACCAGTGTTACAGTCATGCGTGGGGGTAGAGTTCCTTGAGAAGAGAGGATTGTTAAGATTCACGGGGGCTAGTCATAAAGTGTTTAGAGAGATTGATTTTATGGAGGACACCCGAGGACGATTGGCCAGAAGTTTTGTTCCACGGTTCTGAGCTATGTGAAGGAAGCAGAAAAAGTGTCAACCGACGACCGGACAAAGCCATCAAGGGTAGGAGTACTCGGCTACCTCCGCGAATAAAGTCATTTCTGAGAAACATAGGAAATCACGACAAGAAAAGGCTGTAGGGTGACTTTCTGCCAAATTTTACCGAAATCGGTTAATAAGTTCAACAGTTATCGTGAGACATACCTCAAGTGGACAGACAGATGGATAGATAGACAGTCTATTGAGCAAACGACCGAGTTAAAACTGAGAACATCGAATAATGATACTATACGAAAAAAGAATACTGGTGGACGTGAAGGGTTTAGAAAGTCGTGCAACAAAGCCAAATTGTGTTAGAAAGTACAGGTCAATCTGCTTACCCTTCGCTAAGAATTCAAGGACACTTCAATGCATGACGAACCTAACTAAACTTTTTTTTACACAACTAATATATTGTGTGGTCGGTTGTAACAGTTTGCAGCCTCGGTTCCTGACAGTGCTATCACGCTTCCCTTCTCAATTCTCAATTAGTCACACACTCTTTCACGCTCTCTTTCTCCGTAGAAAAGACCGTTCTTTTTTATGGCTTTACATTATAGATAATGCATTTTAAAAATAATTAACACGAATTAGTATTAACTTTATTTTTTAAATTACCGTACTGTAGGCCTATATGAAATGAAAAATAAATAGAGGTCTATGGGTTGCATTAAACAATGATGCAGAACATTAGGGTGGAACAGTTTTTCTAGTCTAAACGACTGTAAACGTTCGTTGCATTCCAACAGCAAATTATAAAGGGATTTGAAAAGTAATTTCGGACCATAAAGTAATAACAGGTAGGTCATTTAAAGTTCAGTCACATTGTTGCCCGGTCAGTTGTGTCGTGGTCCTCTTCTTATAAATCCAGACGTTTTGACTGCAGCTGCGGCAGTCATCTTCAGTGGGCCTTCCGTTGTGCTCCTCTGGCGATTCGCTTATAATTTAAGTGTTTCTTATAAAAAAATATACATATCCTTCTGTAGTGTGACTTTTTTGGTCGATTCAAATTAAAGCTAGGTATGTAGTGGTCAAAAAATTTTAAGAATATAAGTGCATGATGATAGTTTATACGTAAGACTAGTAATATATATTGCGTGTCTGTATGTCCGCGCGCGCTTGTTCTCTGACTGTTATCCAGTGCGGACGAAAGTAGTAGTAGACGACTACTGGTTGGAACAGGTACGGGATTTCCAGTAGGCCTGTCTGCGATGTAATAAATATCTCGTGACGTCTACTCAAAGATGTGGAGGACAAATCGAGTACTTTTATATCCATCTGTGGAGTGATTCAAAGAACACTGAAAAATAAAGTTATACAAGAAGCCGAAACTAAAATTTATGAAGTTATACGTAGAGATACCTACTGTGCTCTATGGTGGACTCATGGACTATGCGATAGGCGGATATAAATAAAATCACCGCGGCAGGCGGAAATGAGGGTTTTAAGAATGGTCAAACGATCCTCACGTTCAGATGTGCTTCGCAATGAGCGTATACGGAGCGAGCTTATGGTCCCGTCCCCAATGTTTTATAAAGTCTGTGAATAAAGAGTATAAGGAGGGAACATGTCCTTTGCACGAAGGACTCTGTACCAAAGACCGCATATTTTTGTGCTCCACATGACAGTCGTAATGTAGGAAGACCCGAAAAACGATGGCCTAATTTTTAATTCAAGTGAAAACAATTGTAATAAACATTTATAAATCACAATGTAACACATTTATAAATCAACTACAGTATATAATAGTTCTGAACCCGGAACAGGTGTCTACACCTAATCCAAGATGGAAGAAGATGTGTGTGTGTGTGGCGCGCATGTGTACGTCTGTTTTATTTTGTAGGTGTACGTCTTAAGGTAGGTCTATTTTTATCCATAGAAAGCAGGAAATGATGTCTAGTTCGTAGAACACACACACACACACACACACATGTGCGTCTTGTTTGCACATCGGACACCCCGTAATCTGTGTAGATGATGCAATTAGATTCGTTTAGTGTAATTGATACACCGCCGCGTCTATCCCGACTTCTTAACGCCCTTGGAATCTCTGTGGCTTCTTGATCGAGCTATGAACTGTTTACATGACCGTTTGCCCCGGTTGTTGCCCGTGTAGGTAGACGCATCTACGGAGAATCCATTGTACCTTCCCCCCCCCCCCACACACACACTCAGTTGTACCTTCCTGTTTTTAATTTGAGTGATGATGGTACATATACAACACACATATAATATATTATTTCAATGGAAATTTTACTGAGTTGTAACATAACACATTTTCGCAGCGGTAAAACGTAACCCGCTACTCGTGCCATGTAACCAACAGGAGAGTAAGAATTTATATTCTGATTGCTAAAAAATAAATTTGAAAACAAATTATCAACAGCGGCAGATTCACATGGACACAACAACAGCCAAATAGGTATTTATAACGCTTAAATTTGTAATTCAGTTCTGTCAAGACTAACGTTAAGTACAGTTTACTAGCATAAAACCTTACATACTGTATTTGGTTACCCAGAACCGGTAGACGGCAGGCACAGGGAAAACCCCAGAGACCGGCTTCAGGTATTATTGTATAGGCTATTATTAGCTGTTCAACCAGTTTATGTTCATTGTAAAGGATTACTCCTGTAACTGTAAAACTGTCGTAGGTAAAGCCAAATCCCGTTAACGCTACCTGGACGAGCAGATTGTCCACTTACTCGGAAGCAAGGCTTGTTGAGTTTCCTTTGTAAGTATGCCGCTACTGTGGCAGGCATGAATTGTACGAAAGAGTAGACATTCTGTCACGTTTCTGATACAGTGTACTAGAACGTCTATATTCGCCTACAATTGATTTTGCGAAATGAAAAAAATCGATGTAGCCAAATTAATTACATTTAACGGGCGCGCGTGTGTGTATAAAAGAATATTATTGTAGACGATTATCATATTATAAAATAACAGTTATATTGTAAAGTATAATAGATTACAGAAATCAATGTTATTATAACTAATTGTAGTATAGCACAATGTACCATAAGTCGGAAGCCGAGTTGTCACGGGGCGTAAATCAAACGTGAGAATCACTCTAGCTTTTCTTATTGGTTCCACACAGTCTTTTGCCTCTTCTAGATGATCCGCCATAAAGCCATGCCTCGTGCACGATTTCGAGTTATCACCCCAGGACTTAACCTTCCATAAACCTGATTCCCTCACTTTCTTCAAGGACTCCCATCCTATCACGTTTGGACACGCTGCTTGCCGGCACAGAGGAGATCTGCCTCGCGGGGTAACGACCGACGCGTCAACCCATCTGCTTGTCGTCTCAATCGGTTGCAGAGCTGTGTCGTGTTGGCGGCAACCCATCCATCCAGTCCAGTTATCGGGCTCGACTCAGATGCTGCAACACAGTCACCACGCTACCATAACGCATCTCTTAGAGCAAAGTGTGAACCATTTTCACGGAAAGTGTCATTTTATGGACAAGATAAATGCTAAAGGTAGCACTCTAGTACACTATGGATTTTATATCATTAATTCTACACCGCAGAATTGTCCGATTTTACCAGTACAAGAAAATGTCGTGAAAGGGAATGGTCTGTTTGAACTCCTCGATTCTGTATTTGAAGTATTTTCCCGGTCTGTGTAACGCTATGTCTTCTTAGATATGCAACGCCGTCCACACCGGAAGAAGACTTCAAATACAGAATGGACACCGGCCGCGACGCCTACGTGAGAATATTGAATTCCTTAAGTTTTCGAACGTTATTATAAATTCAGAAATTCCAAATTCAGATACACTTCCGTAAATCTTGCTGTTCGTGGCGGTACCACAGAGTGAAGACTCGACGTTTTTTTTATTTCGCAGTTGGTGGGTTTATGTTGTGGAAATGAACACCCAGAGTAACATCTAGGGTTATAATAGGCAGCTGAAACGTAGTGCTGGTCACCTTTTTTGTATAACATAAGGCTTACGTAGACAGCCTACCCTGCCTTTCTTAAATCATTTCGTGGTACAAAAGTAGTCTATTATTTACTATTAAATACTATCACTTTCGTAACATTTTTTTTATTTCCATGATTGTATAGCCCCCTGAAATGGCTCGACGGCCACCCTCACAGTTTCTACTTATTCTGTCGATCCATTGTTTTACTGGAACTTCCTGACGATGCAGTTTCTCCTCCATGTTATCCAACCATATCTTCCTTGTCTTGGTTCTGCTTCTCCGCCATGAAGGTTTTCCTATTTCATAACGTGATTTGTAAGGATTATCATCGTTTTGACATTCTAACCGCTTTGTTATACTCTTTTCTTATTTTCTGTCACGATTCACGATAACTGCCTCTCCACCGTGTTCCGTGTGAGTTCTAATTCTGCCTATTCATTATCATAAACAGTTCCAAAAATGATTCAAGTATTTACCTTCCTCATACTCCTATTCCTATCAGGTGTAATTAAAGATCATGTCTGTCAGTTAAACGACGACTTCTCGTTCAATGAATTATCAGCGCCAACTTCTTCGTTCCTGCGGTTACCACAACAAAGGGTAGGAATGGACAGTAGTACTTATTGGAAGTCGACATTCTATTGTATTCTGTGGTAGTTCCTCAAACTTCGCCTGCTCGCTCTCCATCAGTAATCTAATTAAGGATCTATGTGTGCCCATGCGAACAACATCGAGTCCGTCCCGGAATTCTTCATCCTGGGTTTTGCCATAAATAATCTTGTCCACTGATACTATTCAGTATGAAGAAATAACAGTAGCGTGTGCTAAATGTAATTTATATTTAACATATATTTTCATTGTAAATAAATGTTTAGTAGCCCTATACTTCTACAAACTAAAACAATTTTTTTTCAAAGTTTAAGGTAATTTCCAAACTAATATTTTGTTTTTCTCAAGAACATGGTAACTTTACTGAGAATGCCAATGTGTGGAATTTATTTTGATTCAGATTCCCAGGGCCCAGGGGTTTCATGTCTGGTAATGTTCTACCAATTCATTTATCAGATGGCAACCTTAGATTAGCGCTCCACTCTTCTTATATCATTCGTTCGGCTATAAATGACAATTACCTAATCTTTTCTATATAGTTTCTTTCGCTTTTGAGACAAACTAAACATTTAAAAAGTCTAGTGTTCAGGTAAAGACGTTGTGTTTCTCCGGTTCCCTCCTTAGAATACGACACATATCAGTCTCACACAAAGGAGAGAGTGAGAGAGAGAGAGAGAGAGAGAGAGAGAGACTACTTCTGGCATCAGAGCAGTGTATGTGGCGGGTTGATCTGGTGTGTTTAACTTGGTAATATATTTACTATGTGTCCGGCTGTTTGAAACATCCATATTTTAAGTATGTGTGGCACAATTATAAGCACTCACACTCGCAGATACGTTGCTAACTCGCAGGCCTTCATAACGTTATGGCAGGCCTGCTATTCTCTGTGTGGACTACCAGCGTATTCAGACCGCGGAAATGAGACTTCTGCGAGCTGTCTCTGGTATAAGTTTATCAACCAGAGGAACAATGTAGTTATCAGGGTAGAACTGAATATATTGTAATCTTTGTAGTAAAATAAAAGAAGGTGGACAGAAATGAGTAGCCAACCAACAGCGACAACCATCAACCAACATGGCGAGACGGGTGCTGCATTACGTTGCAAGAGGACGGCCAAGAACAAGCTGGATCGAACAGGACACGTAAACCGTGTAGGACAGAAACGTGCGTTGGAAGGTAATCCTTGGAGTAGTTGATGATGAAGATATTATGTGTGACAGGAGAGTGTACTGTACGCTCCTGTCATTCCTGTCAAGATTTCGCTCAAAAGAGCGCGCGTGTGTGTAACACTAAAAGACACAAGTTGTTGTCACAACATTAAAATTTACTATTATATCAGTACAAAATACTTTACTGGTTGATTGGCGGAAAGCCCCAGATGGATTTGGAAAACAAACTGTCAATTTTAAATTTATTCTAAAACCTGTCTGGAATTTTACCCCCATACAAATGTGGGGTACAACCAGTAACTCCAACCTTGGAATACTCCAGTCCTTGCAGAACAAAATACTCATCATCACGAACACCCAGCGGTATGTGTCCAACCTAGTACTCACTAGAGATCTACAAATGTCTTTAGTCACGGAAGAGACAAAGCGACGCAACGCCAGTTACAGCGACAGGCTGACAAACCATCCCAGCGTCCTCGCCAAGGAGCCTCAGTCTAGAATTGGTGAAGTGTGGAGTCTGAAACGTTCATGTAGTCACAGAAGAGACAAAGCGACGCAACGCCAGTTACAGCGACAGGCTGACAAACCATCCCAGCGTCCTCGCCAAGGAGCCTCAGTCTAGACTTGGTGAAGTGTGGAGTCTGAAACGTTCATGTAGTCACAGAAGAGACAAAGCGACGCAACGCCAGTTACAGCGACAGGCTGACAAACCAACCCAGCGTCCTCGCCAAGGAGCCTCACTCTAGAGTTGGTGAAGTGTGGAGTCTGAAAATTTTCAAACCCTCCGATTTAATAGAGATTTTCATTTGGTTGTGGTGACTATTTCAAAACATTATGTACTTTATAGATTGTACTTGCTGGTAGCGCATGCTTGCAATGGAGGTGCTTTACTGGAAGTACATCGTGCATATGATTTTTCAGTCAGTGATTAATATTATTGATTATCCATATTGCTATACAACTTAAAACCAATTCAACAAAAATAACGGTAGAGAGTTTAAGCGGCTTCAACCTACGTGAGCACATATATATGTACAAACGATGTATGGTTTATAAAGTGTTCCGTATAACTGACAACACAAACATAAACAGTAAGAGTATTTGTGTTTACACGCGCACAGATACCCATAAACATTAACACAAGAGCATAAATTAAATTTGGGCGCGTTTATAGGTGACAAAAAAATTGTATTTCACATTCGATCGAATCTTTCGATTCTCGTAAACGAGTATTACATAAACCCTGGTTATTAAATAAGAGGACTCTTCAATTTGCCTAGAATTTAATAATGGAGCTCACATATATTATGTGATCCAAATGTTGGTGTTAAATTCCTTCACGTCACGTTGTGCCTTGGTGGAGGTCACTGAAGTCAGTAAACGCAAGGGCAGGGCATGTTTGAACGAACTGCCATATTTTAACGCTGTCAAACAAATCGGTAGTCAACATTCCTACCTGTAAAGCTTGTAACGCTCCCACGGCTACTGCTAATGTTGCGTCGCTGTTACTATGCTAATAATCAAAACTCACAATACATGGGTCCGTGCACTATGTAATTATATTATGTTTGTATGGATATAGTTCTTGCGTGTGTGTGTGTGTGTGTGTGTGTGTGTGTGTGTGTGTGTCGCGCGCGCGCACGCATGTATGGAGAGAGAGAGAGAGAGAAAGAGAGAGACAGAAAGAATACAACTTTTTTTAGATCGTGTAGACCTGTGTTTATTCGTTCTTAACAATCTGCTATAAATTTTAATGACATTGTAACTACTACTACTACTACACACACACACACATATAGCCTATATAGGCCTATATATATAAAATTTGTTGTATCTCTAAACTGCACCCAAATTTAAGCGTTCCTGTTAATTCTTAATTTCGTAGTGACCGTCAATCTATGAATTTTAACGATGAAGGGTCTGCGAGGATCGGTCAAACAAGTGTAACACAAGTTTGACGACAAGAAATATTGTCGAAACGTCGACACAAATAATTTAAAATTTGTTATTCTTTTTTGACCGATCCTCACAAACCCTTCATCGTTAAAGTTCCTGTTAACGACAGGAACTGTCTAACATGTATGTTAGACTATACATGTGAATGAGACAATAATTCTTGAATGAGAAACTAGACTCGCGATGAAAAACTGCGTTACGAAAACATGAGACTCTACACTAGGACGCACATGTTATAGCAATGAATTGGAAACCGACAAAGGTGAGGGAAGAGCATAATGTCACTGTATGACGACAACAGTAATCCTAAACCGAAGGAAGGTTAGTGTAATCAAAGATCACAATGAATTTCGTCAACTATGTTGAGGAGAACAAGAATGATAATATATCCAGCCGGCTCTTATGAATACTGGTGTGAACGCTAACGGTGTTCTGCCTTCACCTCCATGCCTTTCCGTCCTGCGTCAGCCTCTTAGTGTCTTGATACCACCCTCTAGTCGTAATCTAATCCACCATCCTACATTTCCCTTTCTCAAGCCACTCGCCATATCCTCACCCATCGCCTTCAGCAGATAGTCTTGCTTCCTCTAGTTCACCTCCCTTCTTCTTACACTCTTGATCACCTGCCTTTTCTCACCAGTCTGTTGCAATCTTCTTCATTCATTACTTTATTCTTCCCTCCCATTTCACATCCTCCTTTCTCAGTGTACGCGTTTCAGCACCGTACTAAACTGTACTCCATATAAGACACCCTCTCGGCCACTTGCTTAACTCGTTACTTAATGGTTCGTACGAGTTCTCGGTATATGACTTATTGATTAGTCACGTTTTCAAACCCAATAACGCGGACATGGGAGGACAGTGACTGTTGTGTTATAACGTAGTCTACAAATATGTTTACTTCCAATTATTCCACGCTCTCATATGATTTGATTTTGCACTACCTGTTGTCAGGGTCAAATTTTCTAATCAGTTTTATCACTTACTTTCCACTATTCAGTCGTCTCCAAATGTTGTATTCTTATGGAATCCAGATGAGAATGGAACATTTAGGAGGATACAAGTGCTGCAGTCCCATCGTGCAGTGAGTCTGTGAGTCGACAAGAAAAAAGCTGAACACGATACAAGAAAGATTGGCCAGTTTCCATGAAAATTATTATTACAAATATGGAGAGTTGCTGATTAAGAATCTGTAATAATCTAGATTTTGTAAAAAAAAACTGGGATAATAATAAGAGAAAACACTATCGAGGAAGACAAATTAAAAGCGTGATGTATAATATTACTGTAATTTTCGTACAAATTATTATCCATTTATATTAT
The DNA here is from genome assembly GCA_034769895.1 of Magicicada septendecula. Classification (NCBI taxonomy): domain Eukaryota; kingdom Metazoa; phylum Arthropoda; class Insecta; order Hemiptera; family Cicadidae; genus Magicicada; species Magicicada septendecula. Next base: position 303,145,374 of record CM068371.1, read on the forward strand.
TTCTAAAGTAAAATAAATAATGTGGTTTGTTTTGTATAGGCCTACTTATTTGCACAGAAACACCAAGTTTGTTTCTCTGTAAACAGATAAATAATTCTTCCCAAATAAGTAAATGTGAATAAGTAGGCTTATTCAAATTAACTAAGCTTATTCACATTACTTATGTAATGTGGATTTACAGTGTAAGGAAAATACTGAGAAAGATATACGGCCCACTAATGGAAGCAGGAGACTGGAGATGCCTTCGAAATGCTTAAATATTGCAGTGGGAACATTTAGTGCGCTTCATAAAACCAAGGCGGATAAGTTGGCTGGGACCAGAAGGTAATCGACACATGAGGTAGAGGAAGACTTAAGAAGAATGGCGTACAAAAGTGGAGGAACATTGGAACAGAGAGAGTGATCTGGAGGCGAGCGAGTGGTGGCGGAAGCCAAGTGTCATCTCGGCCTGTAGAGCTCCGGAAGAAGAGGAAGATGTGTTTCCGTTTCTTAGAACGTACCCAACTCGCATTAAAAAATCACACTTGCCTTGTACAGAGTCAACGATGGGAAAATCTTATTGATCAGAGGATCGATTTTCTACTTTGACGTTGGTAACCAACTCTGAACCTCACTGCTGTGTGACACCAGCTCCCTTTGTGGTCGCCATCGATGTATACTGTAAGGATCGCGTGCTGCATTCACTGAATTCGGTCCGACCGCTGCACCACTGGGGGGGCAAGAACACTGCGCATGCTATATACTGTACCTGTACAAAGTCTGACTTTTCTGCTTTGGTATAGCTTTTGTTGCTTTAGCGGAGCATATTTTGCATTAAATGGTACAGCTATGTCATTTTAACAATTAACGACTCCAAAGTGGCAGGTTTTTAATGTTTTTTTCAAAATAAACACATTTGTTTCACTGTAAGATTTCAGTATTCTGACACATTATTTCAGTTTATCGCTGAGTTCTGTTGCTTTTATAAACAGTTCTGTTTCGTTCTTATTTGTGAACATTTAATGTTGAAGCTAGACGAATAAAGATAAGTATAAGGGAAACAAAGAATAAAAGACATGAGCCGTAAATTTTAAAATGTTTATTGCGTAAAAGAAGCTTGCGTATACGCTAGCCATTAAAGTGTTCAATAAGCAATGCTAATTTACATTAAAATTTTTTATTTAATTTAATTAGCTACATAGCCTATTAATTGTATAAAAATTGTTTACATTGAACATTACTAAATAATTGTTCGAAATATGTTTTCTAAACACTGTGCCGACAAAGTTTTTGCAAGCTGATATAATCTTTTTTTTTTATTAAGTTTACTGTCTGATATAATCAATAAATTATACATATATTTTACAATCTTGAAAACGTCTGATGACGCTCTAATTAATTTTCCGCTTGACACAAAGTCAGTAAAATGCGTGTAGACGTTCAAGTTATTGTCATCAAGTAAATGAATGCACTCTTCACACCTTAACTTCGAAATAATTTTTTTTACAATAAAGCCACACAGATAATACAGAATGTTATCCTTATAGCATATCTAACGTCTTTAACAATATTCATAATTCCCTTAAAGTTTTTTAATTTCTCCAATATCCGTTTTATTGAAATCTTTCTCCACTTCTGAAAAAACTCATTATTGAAGTTTGGTTAATGAAATCAAAATCTAAACAATTACCGGTACTTTTGTTAGATACCTGGACACTGTTCCTGAACATTAGTTTTCTCAAGGCCCACTGAAACTGTTTAACATTAGGATAGTTATTATGTCCTCCACTGGATCTAACACAAGAAAACAATAGTTCCAAGTGGTCTTGAGAAAACTTGCAAGTCAAAATATATTTATAGTGTAACTCATCCAATAAAATATGAGTCTTTAGAAGCACAAATTTTCAGTAGAACTGTCCCAAATGTAATAATTGTAAGGTGTCAAAACAAATGCATTATTGACTGAATGACTCGTTTAGTACACGTGTTAACTTAGCCCCAAACGCTTTATTGCCCCCATTGTGTGGGAACCAACTGTACTTGCTTCGGAACGTTTTCTGCCTTTCACTTTGCCCGTCAGCACGTGATCCATATAGTATATATCGATGGTGGTCGCGAATCATGTGGGAACTGCTAGTAGACGTCACCAATGTAATCTGTTGGACAGCTTGGGATGTTTCGTGGGATTAGATTTTCTATCATTGTGTAGAGCGAATACAAGCTACGACCGGTGTGTGTGGACAGGATACGGTGTTATCCGAGTTTCGCTGTTATCATTTCGCCGTCTTCACTAGTCCTATAACTGGACGCCAGTAGCAGTAAGTTATTTTTAATACAACGGACAGCCTTGCGTGTGTAATAAACACGAAGTCAGTGGTGGTGACTCATAGCATTCCTTGTTGGAGCCTGCATCTTACGTAACCGTGACACAACAAACGCAGCGTGTTGTTACGGCCGTTACATCGGAAATCTTTTGACACTTATATTTTACGATTTCCTTGGGAATGTGAAAACGATAACCCTGGCGTGTACAGAGGCAGAATGTCTTGTCTATCTATATATCTACTAGTATCTTGTCTGCTCTCTGACTCTTACTTCTGGTTTCCTTCCCCTTCTCTATCTCTCTCTCTCTGTTTTCTCTGGACGACACCCCCGTAATCATACCACTTTTAGTCATATTCGGGAATTCGTTGAAGAGGTTACATTTTCTAATGAATTCCTGCCCTTCGTTTTTTTTATTGTAGTCGAACTTTGCAAAATATTCTCTTTCTCCCTTTCTGCAGCCTCCTTCTCTTTCCTCCTATTTCGTTACCTTCCACACATTTTTCCGTCTCTTACGTATGCTTATTTCTCTTCCTCGATGGTTGTCTGCCTCCTACGAAAGCAGGTATGTAGAGGTGAACAAAAAAGAAAGGGGATTAGTTACATACCAATATCACCCTAGTAGGCGGATCTGTGAGGGCATGGATAGGCTGAGCTCCCGAAGATTTTTGAGGACGGATTTTAATAAAAATAATTAAAGTGTACTTAGAATTTAACAATCCGAGTTGCTACAAAAGAATTTTGGATCTTTTCGGTTAAGTGGCAGCATGCAGTGACAATTACTCTACGTAGCAATCGCCAGTAACAACGCATTTCCCCCTCCAACGCATTTTGCAACTATTCATGGTGACAGGGTGCCCTGCGACTCTGTATTGTATTCCGCAATCGAAAGTGTAGTAGTATCGTTGCGTGTCATGAATTTCCTTCAGTTAACAGCACAGATTCCCGACAAAGATTCAGCGATACAGTTTCTAAGAGACAAAAATATTTTACATAACCCAAGAATTTGTACGAACGGCGATCAAATGAAACTATACGACAGGTAAAGACCGTTGGGTATGTTCTACAAAGGACTGTCGGGAATCCAAACAAGTGCGACAGGATACTACTATTATAAATAATTCTCGATTAGATTTCCGCACAATCGTATACTTCATTTACTGTTGGAGTAAGGAGTACACAACCGGGCAATACTGTCAAGATGAGTTGGAAATGAATCACTTCACATGCATGGATTGGAATTCATACATGCGAGAAGTGTGTGAGCACCATTTTATATAAATATAAAAATACAGTATAAAAATAAATATAAAAAAATATGTCAAAATGAAAATAAAAATACAAACTGTCGCTGGTTATCGCTACGTGTGGAGGGGGAAATGCGTTGTTACTGGCGATTGCTACGTAGAGTAATTGCTCATTCCATGCTGCCACTTAACCGAAAAGATCCAGAATTTTTGTAGTTTAACTCATTTTCTAGGCCTTATTTTAACCCTCCGTTTGAAAAAAAGTCTGGGTTACCCTCTGTGCGAATGAGGGTGTTACACTGTGCCTAACCCTGTTTTCAGTAGGTTGCTCTCCGCTGTCAAGAAAATAGTACCCTATAATCTGGTCGAATGTTGTTCAAACGAAAGCGAAGAGCGTGTCGGTACAATAATCACTGCAGTTGGCACGCATCACATGCATGGAAGAAATCCTGGACATCCTGAAGAGAAAGCAGGCAGTTACCGAAACCTGATGGTCTGTATTCGAATGGAACGTGTCCTTGGTCTACTTGAAGTGCGTGAACCATCGTTTCACACGATCTACAGGCCTTGTATTCTGTGTCATTATTATGTAGGCAATTAATATTACACGGCTTATCTGATAAGCCACAGATCACTAACGCTGTCAGTTATTATGTACTCGCAACGCATTGTTGGCCATCCGTTGAAGTAGCAGCCTAATTTTGCTTTTTGTAATAACAAACTACGGTTACAGTATTTTTCTTCAGACAAACTGAGGACATTCATTTTGAAAATAGCGGGCAATACATCAGAAATGACGGGATCCTAATTTTCTGTATCTATTAGAATTTTTCAAAACGTAAATTTTCTTTATTATTTTATATCAATTCACAAGTCCACAGTAATGGTTTGTGGATAACGTATATGTTTCACGTTTATTACGTTTCATAAAAAATTGTTATAATGCTTTATAATACCTAATTAAACGGTACCTAACACACTTGAGACTGCAATTAAATTTTCGATGACATATAATCTTCCCCGTTCAGACGATCTAAAATTATTCATTTTGAGAAAACTCAATTATCGTTGAATGCACGACAGTATTTGTGCATTTTTGTAAACAAAATACAGGGCCAGTGCTAACCCCGAACTCGGACACAGGTCAAAATATCGGATTGTCGCGGGGTAAAACCGGACGTTTGTTAAACGTAATGAAAACATGGTTCCAGCGGTGGAGGATCCGAGTTAACTCTGCAAAATCCACTCAAATAACCTTCACCATGAAACGTAGCTCTTGTCCACAAGTCACCATAAACGATGCCCCCATACCTATAAAATCAGAAGTTAAATACCTGGGGCTGCATTTGGACGACAAATTAACATGGAAAACCCACATTCAGGCTAAGAAACAACAACTCAACTTAAAAGCTAGGCAAATGTACTGCCTCATAGGTAGAAAATCTCAACTATCTCTCGCAAACAAAGTCATCATATATAAAGCTGTGCTCAGACCAATCTGGACTTACGGTATAGAATTGTGGGGCTGCTCTAAACCTTCCAACACAAAGATTCTGCAAACAGTTCAGTCAAAATTCTTGCGTTGCATAACGAATGCTCCCTGGTTCATTTCTAATTATACTCTTCACAAAGACCTCAACATTCCATACATCTCTGATGTCATCAAGATGCACGCCGCTAAGTACAGGAACCGCAAAATAGGACACAGCAATAACCTGATCAACGAGCTCCTCAATCCATCACTGGATGTAAGAAGGCTGAAAAGACAGTGGCCAGATGACCTGACCTGGTGAACGTGGTAATCATCCCTGGATGGTTCCCACCTCAAGTGACGACGTATACATCACTTTTACTGATTACTCTGTAAAATGAGTAGATTGTAAAACTGGATTATAATAAATAAAAAAAAAGATATACGGAATAATCGGTGATTGGTTAAAAACCGCAGAGAATGTTTTTTCATATTTTATTTCTTTTTAGTTCCCTATTTAATTTTTATTTTTTCGCATATTTATAAACCTATTGCTATTTGACAATTATATTTATTCTTTACGGCTTCATTACCTCGTATGAATATGCGGCATACTCTCGATTATTGTCTTGTAAAGATAGTGTATTATTGTTTTGTTAAGCAATCGTGTTTTGGGAGTTTCAGGATTTGTTATGCGAGGATTGTCCTTAAAGCCGTTTGGAGTTTCAATCGTCCCATTCAAGTTCGGATTGACCACTCTAACGGACACGCTCTGTTTAAAATTTGTGTTCCACAACCAACTGGGCGACATTTGGCCCCACAACACCGTAGGTAGATTAACTGTGAACCATCGCAAAACCTGGAAGCACGGGCTCGTGGTTGCAGCTCAGAACCCGGCTACACACGCAACCCTGAGATGTCTACAGCAAGTGGTATGAACTTCATAGTCTTCCTATGTTTAATTGCATGTGCGTTCTCAGTAAAGCCGAACAACCCCTGTACCTGCTTGCCTTTTTGCTCACAAGGAAGTGTATACCGTTATTTTTACAAATACGTTAATTGTTCAACAGAACTCTATAGGCTAGGCCTGTTACACGCAAACAACACGTTGCACTTCAGAATATCAGATCATTGTTTTACGATTCAACTCATATTTTACACAGTACATGTATATAAAATGTTGTCTTTCCTCAAAATTGTTCTATCCCCGCCATTGTATGATTAACTTCTTCACCGACCTACTCATTGTCGGTCGATAATTGGAACTAGGGTCGTACGCGGTTGCTTTAACACCGATTTCCCTGGAAAAGTTGACAAAATTTTAGAAAATGTAAACAGACAATTTATCTTGCCATAACGTAACGTTTTAAAAGTCATAGTCCTTTTTAGTATTGCACCGATTCGTTGTATACAATACACATTTTCACCACATCTCACCCCTTTTATTAATTTAACCTAGTGGTTTCCAAACGTCTTTAGCTAGGATGAGCAACATCGCAGATTGTAAAAGCTTATCCCAGTGTCCCTGGAATAGACACCCGGGACATGATTTTTACAGGATTTTAAATGATCTGAAATATATGTTTTTGTTATATTAATAAGAATGAAAAAAGCTAGAACAGAAAGAAGAAATTAGTAACGAAAAAGTGTGGATTGCTTTTTCTACTGTGAGGATAGAGAACAGTGAATTCCGAGCTTCTGAAACAGTATGACTTCGCGATACTGTCTGGTATCGCCGGTGTAGGGCTACATAAAATATTCTCGTGTATGAAAACTCAACGATCTGACCACAAAAACAGGCTGCAGTTCAACTCACCGACTGTGGTTTTTAAAGTTGTTTATAATTTTCAAATGCGCAAGTAGAATTTTATGACCAAGTTAAAAAAAATAAATTATAAAAAACGCTAAATTATTAAATTATAAAAATAAATCATTGAAAAGTAGCCTACTCATAGCTGAAGCTTCCAACACCAAAAACGGGAAAATTTGATTAACACGCACGCGTCTAATAATAAACTAGTAGCAGTAAAATAATAATAACAATTGAGCAACAACAACACTAACAATAATAATAAGAGTAATGATAATAATGTGCTTCATGTTAATAGTAATAATTCTAATTAAATAATGTTTGTAAAAAATAGTTTCAACAAAAATGATTGACTTCACAAATGGCGTCACGATGCTTTGATCGTAATACAATAATAATAATAATAATTTTTAGCGTTCTACGTGATGGCAGGTTCTCTGACTTGATCCGCGAATTTTGCTTTCCATCTTGTCCTATCGTTAGCTTCCTTCTTCAGTCGTCAGTACAGTATTTCCTTTCTTATTTTAAATCGTCCAACAGCTGAATTCTCCTTTCAAACCCCGGTGTTCCTTCCAGCTGTTCTTTTAATATGTTAACTCATGGCTTCATTTATTTTTCTGTAAATAGGTAAAATTACTCTCCACATGGTCCCTTAATGTAAACAAAATCAAGTTAGTCATTTGGTGGGAAAATCAAAAAACATTTGGTGAGAAAATCAAAAAAACGTTTGGACAGAACGAGTTTGCAGGTGTTTTGAATATATCGTGTTTTGATTCAGATTTTTATGTTCATGTTTTAACATTGAAAATGTTTATAAGGGCGTGTCCCACATTTGCGGCCGATCACTGGTGCGTGATCGAAAATGGGAACCGGTGAGTTTCCATAGAAACTACTTCTTTGTTGTCAATAACGTAGTACACATATAAAACTTCGCTTATGAATGTGACTACATTTAACTTATAATCTGTACATTGGTATATGAAGAATGAATTCATTGATTGGTGAATGAACATAAATATATATATTTTTTAGATTTATTGAAGCATTTTCAATGCCCTTCTCTGTGCATTGCATTTGTGCAATGCCTGTAAATTTTTTTTAGCAATTTGTTCATTTGTCATTATTTTTGTATGTTAGATAGTACTTTTAGATTTCAATGCACTGGGAAATATTGCAAAGCCCAGTGTATTTTCCCCTCACTCACATTTTGGTTGTTTAGTTCAGTTTTCCTCCTTACCACAAACTTTTCTTTTTTTTTTTTAAATTATCCTCTTGCAAACGCTGAAGTTTAAAATTCCAATTAGCCTTTTTTTATCACTTCAAAGACTCTTTTTCCACTCACCTAGACTGTTGACAGTTCTCACCTAGCCTGATGACTGTAGCATGTTGTTGAAATATTTTAATGTAATCTTGGTCTGTCAGAAGAATACTGTTTTTTAATATATTTTTATATGGGCAAACACCCTATCAAGAGGGGATGAAGGAATGACCCATAACTGGAAATATAATTTTAATTATCTTAAGAGGTAGTGGTGCATTTGAAAAATTGAATAAACATATTAACTAGAAACAATAGTAACAAAATATTACAAGAGAACAAAACAGTTTTGCACACAACGGACAAAACGAGTTTTGCTGCAGTGTTCTTTAGTTTTCATTTCACAATAACGGGACATAAACGGGCTTTGCTGCTGTTTTTCTACAGTGGACATAACGAAGTTTGCTGCAGTACATATAAGGGACATAACGAGTTTTGCAGCAGTTCCTAGTTTTTACACTATAAAATACTGTAGTAGGGTTTTTCTGGATCAGAACATGTGTATACGGTCTCAGATCAAAATGACGGACGTAATATAAAATGTCGAATTCGGGTGGACATAACGAGTTTTGCAATTGGCCTACTCAATTATAATGAATGATATTATGGAGACGTTACTTTGCAGTGGCTTGGCAAGGTTCAGCAGACGTATTTCTCAGTTTTGTAATCGTCTCGTCTTTGTTTAGTCTCCTACAGTTAATCCACGTACTAGACCTTAGCCCCTGACGCATATCGACTGCTTCGTTTATTTCCATAAAAACACTTCGTAGAGCTGAGTAAGGCGCGAATATCCAATTGTTACCCAATTCTACGAGCAATGTTGAATTAGGCGGGAAATGTACAGTAGAACATAACGTGCTGTTTAATGTACTGTGCGTGTGTTAAGTAATAGTGTGTGACAACCATCTACAATTTTATGTTTTAATATTTCTGTGACTATCAAATAAAACCGTCTCCGTAATTTGTTTTATAATATACATTTAAATTTCATTTAAATTATCCGTGCGTGTGTTCACCGAGTTTGTTGTATGATATTCATTCGTTAATTTTGTGTGTTCATAATCTAGTTTTTATACCGGTACCTTTTTAATTTTTGGTTTATTAAAATGAGTGAGCTTAAACAATACGTATGTTCGGAGTGCGGTAAGGATTGTGAAAATGTAGAGAATCTTAGCCAGCATTCGAAATTACATCCCGAAAAAGTAAACAGTGAAGTGCCGGTTTTGAGCAGCTTGAAGTCACGTACACATCAGTGTAACATCTGTGATAAACAATTTAAGCATGGATACACATTGAAGCGTCATGAACGTGAATCCCACGGTGCAGGAGTATCAGCACCGAATAAAGTTGTGCCCCTTATGTATTTTTTGCAGCAGCTCAGGAACAAGCCTTACGTGAACACTTCGAATTGGAGCACAACATATCAGTGAAGTGTGAAATTAAAGAATTTAATTCCTTAGAAAGTTTCTTGGAGTGGAAACAAGAGACTGAAAAGGAAACATTTTCAAGATACGTTAAAAAGCGTGGCTCTCATTCTCCTACCGACAGCACAAAGAGACATTATTATATATATCATAGATCCGGGCAATTTGTGTCTGAAAGTAAAGGTAGTCGGGACTTAAAATTACAGGGAAGTAACAAAATCAATGCTGTCTGTTCCGCAAGCATTCGCGTCACTGAAAATGAAGATGGTACCTGCAAGATTACATATGTGTCAACTCATGTAGGTCATCTAAATGACTTAAGCCATTTAGGTCTCACAGACAGCGAAAGAAAAAGTCTAGCTGTGGATGTGACGGAAAAACAAGAAATTATAACAAAAAAAAAATTTTTCGAAAAGTTTTATTTTATAATCTGCAGTAAGGAATGTCGCTGAAAGCAATAACGAAGGGTGTATGTGTGGAAAACATATTTTGTAAGGGACAAAAGGGGAACGAGCAAGCAAGCTGTAGTGACGGACAGGTCATAAATTTCGTAGGCAGCTGCGACGCGTACCCTGTTAACAGAGTTCACTGCTCCCGGGTACGTAGAACACCAGTTTTTTGTGAAAACACATTGATTCCATAGAAAACTACATACAATGTGTACAGAGCCATTAAAGGAGAAAAGGCTTAACAATGGTCAAGCATACATGTGTACGCCAGCTGTCAGGAGAAAGCGACGAAGGTTGGATTGATTTGAAGGACTCCAGCGGTCGATGACAGGGTTTTGACCTTACTTGGAAACGAAAGCGCAGAGAGTACGTCCAAACTCAAGGATGGGGTGTTGCCTGGCAACTAAAAGAAAAAACCAACTTTCAAAGAAGGGTAGGCGAGGCCCTTGAACAACAATAGATAATAACGGCAGAGCGACGAAGATGAGAAACAATGAAAATGGAAGAGAAACTCAGAGTTGTCACTGAAGACTTTAGAAAAAAACGACAGATACAATTTATTGCTGCGTTGGCTGGAAATGTCGACGACCTCAAAATACGAAGTAAGGGAAGAATCTGGTGAGGAACCAGAAGCCCTATCAGAGAACGCCTTTGAAAAGATGGGTAGTATTTGGACTTGGAGGGAAAAACATGAAACCAATAAGGACACGGCGTCGTTGGAATCAGGAGTCTGGTGGGAGATTTGGTAAGGAAAATATAGGAAGGTGACAGGAACGCGCTCAGAGGGGTTCTAACTAAAATACGGACGCGAGAGGAGTTCTAACTAAAATTTCGGACGCGATCGGAGTGAAGTTGGTGACGGGAGAAATTAGCATTTTATCGAACTTAGAATAATTTGATACACAGTGTGAGAAGGTAGTTTTCGAACTTATAACAAAAATTAATACAGTCATTACAAGCAAACGAACTATGAAGTAGAGTCACACTATTAGCCTACCAGTGAACATTAACTGAACAAATAGTAATCAGACAATAATGTAATTTCAGTGTATAAAAAAAAAAAAACTTTACAACAATAACTTTTAAGAACGATTAACAACACAAACTACATTCATGAACACTTAATAACCAGACATACCGCAACAAAGATGCGTGATATTAATTCAGATTTGAAATAATTTACGATGTCGATGTACAACAAAGAATGCTAACTTTTATTCATAAATTATAATCCGAATGCGTGGAGTTGGTGAGTGAAGTGTCTGTGAGTGACATCGTGGAATTCATCCAGTGCCATCTATCATCTGGAGGAGTTATCTGCACGACTCTGGAACGAGCGACATGAGACCTTCATCAACATCACCGCAACTACCGAGTGATTGGATATTCGAATACCAAGTATAGTAAAACCTGTCTTAATTAATTTAGATCCACTGTCTGTCATCTCAAAGAATCCACACACAATAAAATTCAATAAAGTAATCGTAAAGGAATTAAAGAAATCGATTCTAAAGTTTGTGTAGAAGTAAAATTATCATTGTTTATCAGTTTGGAGTAATGTTTATTTCCAAGTTCTAAATGAATCCGTAATTACAAATTAAATGAGTATTCAATTTTATTAATGTGTGTTATTTTTGTATTGTGTGTGTGTGTGTGTATTTTGTTTAATATTTACGATTTAGCCATGAGTATTAAATTTTGGTAATGTGTTAATTTTATATATTTACAAGTACTAATGAGTACGTAGAATTTTGTGCTATTTTAATATTTACAAGTAATAGCAACCTAATGTGAATAAATTTAAGAGTTATCAGTAGAAATGAGCATTTATTATTATATTTTAACCCTGAGATAAAGAGAATACACAGTAATTTAATGTTAAAATTATTGTTAAATTGACGCACACAACGTCGGGCATATTTTATTGTTAAAAAATTGTATCCCAAGTCAGCAAAAGACAAAGTTTTTTGACATGTATGGAGGACTCAAAAAGAAGCACTCAAAGGGGATTTAATTGAATTAAATATCACTATTGTTTGACGACTCGGAAACTAAGTTTTTTATAAGTAAAATCGTAAAGATTTACCTTACAGCCTAAACCGGCTTTCACCTTTAGAAGGCTTCATCAGAGGCTGCCGTAGGTACGCTGTCCGTCTTGTTGTTGGCGACGGGATAGTTTTCCGACGGACAGCGCTACCTACGGCAGCCTCTGATGAAGCCTTCTAAAGGTGAAAGCCGGTTTAGGCTGTAAGGTAAATCTTTACGATTTTACTTATAAAAAACTTAGTGTTCCGAGTCGTCAAACAATAGTGATATTTAGTTAAGTAACGGACACGTCATGGACAACGAAATCCAAGAATTTAATTGAATTAGTTAACAGTGTAACCACATTAGAAGAACTGAAAGTGATTAAACTACAAACTGCTACTTTAAAAGCTACATTAAGTGCAATTCGCTCTCGCGTTGCAGTTCAAAATATGCCCAGCTGCTAGACTTCTCAGAAAAGAAATATCGTGCCACAGAGGAGACTTTATTCCACCAAAAAAAGGAAATTAACACACGGTACTGTTATGGTAAAGCCCAATGAAACCGACATACAGAACACTGCTCTCTTGCTGCTGCAAAAAAATGATTGTTATAAAGTTAAAGACTTTTAATATATTTTAAGTTTGTTAGTTGAAGTATCATTGTTCATTATTCATGAAATTATTAAATATTCAGCGCGTGTGTATTTGATGTGCATATAGGACTATGTATTTAATAGTGTAGTTTTTTGTAAATAATTATCAGTGTTTTTTTTAAAGCTGTGTAAGCTGAGGTTGACCATGACTCATTTCTTCAGCATTCACGCCCACTATTTTCCGTGATAATAAATGGTAGCATTTTGTAACGTGGAGTTTGCGTAATTTTAAACCTGTATCGGTTAGCACATTGTAGTTCAAGTGTATCTCCAAATGTTTGAGTTGGTCACTTTTAAACATAACAAGACCAACCAACTTGGTATATTTTTCGCCAAGTTAGGTAATTGAAAGAGAGAAGCGAGTTCTCAGTTTTAACTCGACCGTTGTGTGGCATATGTCTGTACGTCCATGTGGGGTATGTCGCAGGATAACTTTTGAATGCATTAATCGATTTTATCAAAACTTAGCATATGTAGATATACTATTTTTGAGACTGGTCCCTGAGAAGATTTTAGGGTGGCATGGGGCAAAAATGTGAGGGGTAAAATTTTTTAAAACGTTGCAACATGCCCATGTGGGATATCAGATTAAAAATAATTTTAACCACAAACTGAATATAGTGTTCAGTTTTGGAAATATCAAATTTTGTGAAAATTTGAAAAAATTTAACTGGGAGATCGAATTAAAGATAATTTTAACCACAGTCTGAATATAGTTTTAGGTTTCAACATTTTTTAATTTTTTTACACTAAAAATGTTGGAAACATTATTAGCCGGGCTGTTAGGCCGTGGTCTACAGTTTATGCTGGCAGACGTTTCGGCCTCACCGTCGAAGGCCTTCATTAGTGTCTGTAACAATTGGCACGATGCCCGCCAATTCACCCTAGTGATGAATAACTATATAGTCTCTACCTCATCACTTGGGTGAACTGACGGGCACCGTGCCAATTGTTACAGACACTGATGATGGCCTCCGATGGTAAGGCCGAAATGTCTGCCAGCATAAACTGTAGACCACGGCCTAACGCCTGGCTAATAATGTTTCCAACTACGTGGACGCCGGCCATAGAAGCCTTAGGAACACGAAAAAATGAATTAAATTTTTTTTTAATTGTAAAACTGCATGTCAGCTATCAGAATAAAGGAAATGATGTAACCTACAAATTGGAACGTAGTGTTTGTTTTGAATTTTTGACACGTTTGACAAGTATATCAGTGAATATGTGCTACCAATTTTATGCTTTGAAAATGGGAGAAGTGTCCCGAAACATGTCGCAATAGGAAAGGACATCATATACGAGAAGTCACAGACGGTTAGTACAATATATTTTTCACATAGTTAGACGTTCTCTTCTTTTCTCCAATCACCGTCATTTCGGGAGGCGTTGATAGCCAGTAAATTTGGAAACATTAATTCAGTAAACAATAAGTGTTGTTGATCCATAAAACGTTGGATACGGTTTCGAAATGAAACTTATGATTCTTCAATTCCTCCTTGTTTTTAACGGTACCGAAGAAAATTTTCATACTCTTCTTGTCTTTTGTGAGTGGTAGCAGTGTGTAGACGGCCGAATTGTCATCACACGACTTTCAAGATTGGCGGGGAGACTTCTGAGACTAATTACTCGATTTTTTAAAATATTTCGTGTTGAAGAACAACGAATACGCTGACAAAGTAGACTCTCCTTTGTCACTAACAGTAATATCCAGTCATATGTTCGTGCAATAGTAACTTGTCTCCGTCGTTCATATCTTGTGGGTTTATACATTACCACAAAGATACAATAGACCGGGCCTCTTGTAGTTCCGTATTCTTCATAGGTCTATGTCGTGAAATTAGTCACAGAACTATTATAGTCATTAAAGATTTCTCTACTTTTCGACATATATTTCAATATCAAATTGTCGTTTCTTACGCCCGCTTTCGCTACGTCGCTTAAATAGGATTGCATTTTGAGTAGAAATTCAACACACAATATACCAATAACACGCCTTTTTTCAGTGCGTCCACTATGTATAGGCCTACCGATTCCTGTTGAAAGTCAACAACCGTTCTCTCGCTGATAAACTCCATATTTTACAATTACAATATGCTTAACACCAAACAACCAAAGACTTGGAAACAAAAACATGACCACTTGAATAGCTTTTACACTGAAACTCATCGCGTCAGAGGGGTATGCTTCACTGTGACGAAAATTCCTTCCAACTGAATATCTAAATAATGACATCACTGTTTAGGTGCTGAATTACTGTGACCAAACACTTCGGATCCGTCTCGAATTGTAAACGTTTGTCCCAGTGGCCGGGGTATGGTCTACAGGGGCCGCTGATTTTTCCTGGATTTTAAATATTATAAAGTATCTGTTTTGATGATGAGTATGATATGCGGGCAGAACTAAAGGGCAAGTGGGTATGTTTCTGTGAGGCTGAAGACGGGTTACTCTTCTGGAACTGTGTAACTATTTGTTCAAAAACTAACGTAAACAACTACGAGTTAGTTGGTACTTCGTAAACATATGAAGTTGTTTAGATTCAATGTGGATTCAGTTATGAAGAACTGCGTTATCATCTAATAACAGAATACAGTATTTTTCAGTAGGCCTATACAATGCTCAAGACCGTCTCACGCGGTGATCTTGAAGTTTTCAGGTGGAAGAAGGATTAGTGAAAAATAGTGAAAGGTAAGTTACAATTTCACTGTATCGTCTCACAGCGTCAACATCCAAAGAATATTCTCTTACAAACTGAATGGCGTGACAATACAAGTAGGCTATAAGTTAACATAGGCCTACTGTTTGGCATTCTTCAAGTTTCTACAGTTCTAAAATTCACTATTAGTACTGGATAACGGTTATTTTTAAAAAGAAAAAAATTTCAAAACTCCTCGTGTGTAAAGCGTTCAGTACAGAACCATCAAAGTTTGTTGTGTGTGTGTGTGTGTGTGTGTGTGTGTGTGTGTGTGTGTGTGTGTGTGTGTGTGTGTGTGTGTGTGTGTGTGTGTGCAATAAACTTAATAGCAACAATGGAATAATATAATAACAATGCGTTTAACATTAATAGTAATAATATACTTCGTAGGCTTAAACGGCCGGAGTTAATGTTGTTGAAATTCATTCCCGGGTTGTTTGGCCGTTGTCCATTGTTTGTAACTAAAACAGACGTTAACTAAAACGTTTCGACTGTATTTAATTGTATTTAATATCATTAATAGTTCCAATAAAAATATTAAACTTTTTTCAAATTCTCACTCAAAAATTTGCGAGGCTAACTTAGAACTCCAATATGACGACAAACTATAAGCTGAATATCGTCAGTATGAAAGTTCTTTTCCTGTTTAATTAACTGTTGGATTAAATAAAGGACATATTGATGGGCTTGAGCAGGCAGACTGCCCATTTACAGTTTCAAAAACTGGCTTCCATGGACTCCCTTAAATCATGCACCATTTCTCGGAATCGTAATAAACATGCTGCAATCATTCTCTCCGTCACAATCACCGTGACGCCTGTGAAGTTACGCCGTTCTTTTTACCCCCCCCCCCATTTAAAAGTAACAAGAACATACAATCGTATGACAAACCGTGCATTGTCGGTAAATGTGTTTGGTAACACTACTGTGTCCAGAAATTAAACAGATTATCGAAAATCGTATGACAAACCGTCCATTGTCGGTAAATGTAACGAGAAATTAAGAAACAGATTATCGAAAATACAGACCGGATGTGCACAGTCTACATCCTGTTTGATTCTCACGAATTTGTGTTTTCATGCATACACCAGCTGTTTCCCACACTTCGAGAGCGTCGTGTTCCCACGATCAAAATTATGTTTTCTTTTCCTATTTTTCCGATAAGCTAACGCATTTTTGTCACTGAATAATTCTGCAATAAGGAAACGGACAGCAGAAGAAGAATAACGTTTTTAAACAGACTTTGTGTACAAATAAAACATAATGCTCCTCTGTTATGTTTAATCGTATAAAAGATCAAACAATCACTACATAAAATTGTAATCAGCGTAACAATATGTAAGAAACACACAAAAAACGGTGGAATGAGAAAGTGAAAAAGTCGCGTTTCAGGGCTGCTTGTAATCAGTAAATAATAATTTAATGTTTAAGAATAAGTGAGAAACATGAACATGATATTTGATTATTAACAACGTAAGGCGATGAACGATTCAAGTAGGTGTTATCTGCGGATCCCCCGTAAGCGAAGATATGGCAACCATGTCCAGGCTACTTAACACGTTTTATTGCTGGCACAAGTGTTCCAGGTAAAACAGTTCGCTATAAGGCAGTCACCGTCCTTGAGTAAGGGTCGCGAAACTGAATTACTAAACAAATAACATGCAATAGCTAACTCGCCTCAAACCTTCATAGAATGAGGAAAAACACTGAATTATAGAAAACGGTTACACGCTTAAGTTTTAGCGGACACGTTAGCAAAATTATGGTTGCAGTAGGTACTCGTGAGTATAGTCCTCTTTCAATCCCAGAACTCTGCATTAAAAATTCATTCAACCTATGGATAAAAGGTTCAATGGTATTTACACTGATAAGTGGCATGGTACACAATTTCGAAAGTTAATTACTTTATTAAACTCTCAAATTACAACAAATATTTAGCTAAATAGTGATTACACTATTTAGAAAATACTAATCGATCAATTTCTTTCTTGATTTTGTCTTAATAAAATCTTGTATAATTTCTTCTAAATCGAGCGATTCAACTATCTCGCTTTCAATTTTCAACCTTGCTAACGAAGATCTCTATCTCCCACAGTTGAGCTCAACAAATCTTTAATGCGTTTCAATACAGAAAATGATCTTTCAGATTCGCAGTTAGCTATTGGAATCGTCAAAAGCAGACGATAAGCAATGTATATCTCGGAAATACATCAAGCATTTTACAATCAATAATCAATTTTAATATTTTGAGCGGACAAACTGTAGTATCATGGAATGTATTATCTTCATTCGAACGATTTGAAAAAACCTCTTTCTCGCAAATTTACTCGTGCCACAAAGTGCTTCAATTCTGTTAGAAGATCGTTATTCGAGTAAACTTCTATAAGAGCTTTCACTTAATTTTCCAACTCGATACTCCATGGTACTGCGTAAGAAAACCTAACAATTGGGTAACGTGATCATAAGCTTTGTTTCGTAGTCGGTTCAGCTGTAAGTTTGTCTATTATTACATAGAAGGTTTCAACTCTAAACTTATCTGATCCCCACAAATGCTCTGTTTGTGTTACTTTGTCTGATAGATTTCTCGTTATATGCCTTTTTCTTTCATCATAATATCCTTTGTTCTGATAAAATGAACCTACATTTTCAAATTAGGCTTCGTTTTAAAATTTCTCTCTTAAAATGGAAACGAACGAAACTAGTGAAAGCAACATAGAATTAGCAGAAATCAGATCAGTGTTCACTTTCTGCAAGTAATGACTAGTACTTTCAAATCTAGTCAATATTTCAAGCCGAAATACAGCCATGAAAGCATTTTCCAGTTTGACCATATTTTTCAATAAAATTTCTGCTTCATGGCGAGTGGCAGCTTTTTATTCTGTATCCTGAGATATTGTCAAAGCCTCATGAGTACAATCACAGTTTTTGACATATGCTTTCACAGCGCCAAATTTGCGTGGCCACCTAGTATCCGATTGATTAGATAGAATACAGTTTAACAAATCTCGTCTACTTGTAGAAGCAGAAAAAAATTGTACACTCCTTGTAAAAAGGCAAAAAAGTTGATAGTATAATTTTCGCTGAATAATGCTAAAATGTCATCACACAATGATCTGCCTTTGTGACTGTTAATTTGTAAAAAAACAAAACAAAAGAAACGCTCGTACAAGTTCTTATTAAAAAAATAACGAAATACTGTACAACAACAATTGACCAGGGTGTGAAACATCGGAGGTAGAATCAACAATAAGCCCCCAATATTTCGCTACTCCCATTTAATTTTTTTATGCGATCCATAATTTGTTTACTAATCAAATCTATAAACTTGTGATGGCAATAGTTTTAGATAAATAAGAAACCGAGCCGCGACCTTTGTTCCCATAAATTTCAATATGTGCTTTCAAAAATGGATCCTATTCAGCAATTAATTCTAAAGCTCCTAAATAATTGCCGTTTTTTGGCGAACCGAACTTTTCATCATTCCCACGAAAAGAAAGCCCTAGCTTAGATAAAAATTTAATGACTGATACGTCTCTCCTTAAAACCTCAGTCCAGTATTTTTCTTCAGTTTCCATTAAATCAATACGAGCATCTTTTACCATATAATCAAGCCATTCAATTGTGCATCGTTTGTGCTCATTATTATTCTCATGTGAACAGATTGAGTATTCAGTTTTGTTCCAATTCGAAAACCCTTTGTCAACAAATGGATTATTTTGATTTTTGGTAAATAGTTTGCAAGGATAACAAAACATGTTCCCGTAGCCTCAGAAAACATAAGCCAATTTCTTTCACATTTTTCTCCATTAGGCAACATGCGATAAAAATGGTTAGACAAAATGTATCTATTTTGACTCTTATAGGCACGTTTAGAAGTTTTATAAGTTGAGTTTTTGTTTTGCTGCTACAGTTTCAGTTTACAGTGAACGTATGTTGCACGATGAGAACTATAATAACGAAGCGATCTAATTTTTCTTTATCGTTCCCACAGTCGAACTCCTGAGTATGATAAGCGTGCTGTATGCTCTGCTCAAGCCGATCAAGTTGCATATCGCGCTACAGCAAGCTTGTCTAGTCCGCGGTGCCTTTGTCATTAGAGAAGAAGATATGCACATTCTCATGTGTCGCGCGCAATGCTTATCTTATCGCAATGCGCAGAAATTGCCGCTATCCGTCTTACGCCGCCACACGGACGACTAACCAAATGTTTTGTCTACATTTGACGTTATACGAGTTTAAAAAACAACGGCGAAGTTGGCGAAAAATGTGCACACATCTTTTATGATTTTGAGTTGAGGACATATGTTTTTTTTTCATATTTATTATCTTCAAAAAGTTTTTGTGATTTAGGGCTTGATGCAGGCCCGGATTTCCCACTAGGCACACTAGGCACGTGCCTAGGGGCGGGACGAGGTGAAAAATTATTTGTTAAAATTTCATGTTTTCGGCTTTTTAATTATATACATTATTTGTATTGGGCACTTGCATTATGGCCAAATAGATGAAAATGGTTTTGAAATAACCTTTAATTATATAATTGAATAACACGGTATTAACACTGGGCCTATCAATAGCGGTGGTCGGAGTGGAGCACGGTCGTGTATACAGGTCTGGACAATAGAATCTGAGTTGCATAGAAGAAAAAATGCCTATGATTCAGTAGCGGAAAATGTAGTTTTTAAGGAACTGTCTACCACGCCATCTGCAACTGTCATTGAACGTGCTAATAAACTTCGATCTTTGTACAAAAATGATCTTGAAGAGTAATTTGCTAATGAATGTGTCCATTTTGCTGGACTAATAAAAAAAATGCTGATATTAAGAATACCTCACTGCATATGTTATTCATGCAACTAGAGGCGTAGCTATGGGGGGGCGGCAAAGGGGCAGCCGCCCTGGGCGGCATAGCCAGGAGGGCGGCAAAGTGAGCATAGACTTGAAGAAATTATTTTCAGTTTATAAAACTACAAACAACTTCTTTCTTTGATATGACTATTCCTTTCATAAAAGAATCATAACCAGCCAGCTTGTCTGTTGTCATAACCTTGGGTGGTAAACAGTAGTAGTATTATATGTTTATGCTCAAGCATCATGATTAAGATTCATTATGATAGCAATTTTTTAGTGACTTTGTAGTGAGTTGTTGTGCTGGAAAGGAGAACTGATAATCATACAGTATTAGCTTTGTATAGATCATCTTAACTGCTGTTCCTATACAGACGAATATATTATTTGCAAACATATGAAAAAGCGTTACGTGGACTACGTATGTGCAATTCTTCACGGTTCGACGCAGTGAACGTGTTGATTATCAGTTATTGATGAGTATCTTGAGTGTGCGGTTTGTTTTTGGCTTGTGGGTCTTGTGGGTATATCTATAATACTTCACGTGTACGTCATCATACTAAATGATTGTTAAAATGCTTGGCTGAATTTGACCCTGTCATGAGATCTGATTTGGATTTCTCTCGTAAACCTGGATGTATATCGTATCTTTCGCCAACTATTCAAAATAAAATAATAAGTCTGTTAGGAGACAGAGTGTGAAAGTATATTATTACTACATGTAAGAAGGCGAAGTACTTTAGTATTATATTTGACACAACCCAGGTGCTGCACATGTAGAACAAATGTCTCAGATTATAAGATTTGTTGAAACTAAATGCAATTATGTTGATATCAAGGAAGGCTTCATAGATTTTATTCCTTTAGAAGTGGAAAGAGCGGAGATGATCACACAAGCTATTACAAGTAAACTTGAGAGAGATTGTTTGATTCTTAGCGATTGCAGAGGTCAGTCGTATGACAATCAAGCAACAATGGCTGGTGTCGTTCAGGAGTTCAGAAGAGAATATTAGATTTGAATCCACTGGCTTGTGATTTTAACACCAGCATTAGTGTTTGTTCCCTGTGACAACCATTCAGTTAACTTGGTAGGAGTTCATGCAGCTCATGTAAATGTTCAGGCAGTGACACTTTTTGGGACAGTCACTCAGCTGGATGAAGTGATTGCTGCACTGGTGAAGGGATACACTGACTGAAACAATTGATACGAGGGAATATGCAGCATTAACAATTAATGCGATAGAAAACTTTAATTTTGTGGCCTTGCTCTTTTTCTGGACAGATATTCTTACTTCTATGGACAAAATTCAGAAAATCTTGCAGACCAAAGGAATAAGCTTTATTCTAGTATTAACAACTGTGGAGAAGCCTACGGACAAATTAAACTTTTGAAGGAATTAGCTGTGTGACAATGTCATTACTAAGACAGAGCATGTATGTAATAAATGGGGTGTCAGTATCACAAAAAGTTTAAGAAGGAAGGATACGTTGCCAGGTGATTATGCAGACGACTCTGCATTAACCGTTCAGCAAGAAATGCGACGTTCTCTAATAGAAATTTTGGACAAACTGTCAGTTGAAATTTCAACCCGTTTATCTAACATACAAGAGTTAGAAAAGCTTTGGGTTCCTCTGTAAATTTAAGGCGTTCGTAAATGATGGGGATATACATTTTAAGGAAAAGATTTCCCAAATCAATATTAAGTGCACAGTGTTTGCAAAACTGTATCCACATGACCTAAACAGTGAAGAATTGTTCAGTGACTTGAAAGATGTCATACTTTTATTAAAAAGGCCAAATGTTAATGGAGAACAAATGGACTTTACACCTCAGGGACTGCTACAATACATGTCTTTAATAGGATTAGAACCCTTCAAAACACTAGCAACAGCTTTGAAATTTTTCTTACTTTACCAGTGTCTGTGTCTACTTATGAAAGATCGTTTAATAATCTTAAACTAATTACATCGCACCTCCGATCAGGAATATCTCAAGACAGGGTGTCAAATCTAACGATACTTTTAATTGAAAATGACATTGCTTCGTCTTTTGATTTCAGTGATTTAATAACCGATTTTCCAGCAATTACGACCTGGAAAGTTACATTTTAAATGTCTCGTTTTAAATATCTATTAAATATTGAAAATAAATATTACGTGTTTATTAATAGAAGATGGAACTATTAACCTGTAATGGTAAGTAATTTATTTTGTTACTTTTATTGTAGTTCTTTGTTTAACTTTATGTTGCTTTAAGATATTGTTTTGACGATGTGCATTAGACCTACAAGGAATATTGCATGTTTATTAGAACATTTTTATGTTATGTTTTATATTACATTTTTGTAGTTTACATTTGTTAGTAATAAATGTATACAAACTGAATACCGGTAATATTATAATATGTAATTTCTTAATTTTGACTTAACAAATATTCTTAAGACGTTTGCTGGGCGTGATTTCATACAAAAATCTACACATTTGCATTTATTAAATCTCTGTTTACTGGATGGGCCTTCAATTTTGTTCGTTTATCCCCTTTTAATTGTGAAGGAGAGGCGGCCGACGATCTCCTTGCCCCGGGCGCCAAAAAGCGTAGCTACGTCACTGCATGCGACAAGAGCAACTTCAATCAACATTTCCAAATATTGCAATAGCTCTTCGTATGTATTTGTGTACAGCTATCTCTAACTGTTCGGCAGAACGTAGGTTTTCTGTTTTAAAAATAATTAAATCATGTGTTAGATCCACCACAATGAATGAGAAAAAAATCAACTCATGCTCAATCCTGCATGTTGAGGCAGAACTTTTAAACAGTGAACAAATGAACTTTGAAGGCCTTATTGAAGAATTTTCACTGATCAAAGCAAGACGAAAGCCAATGTAAAATCAAGCCATTTGTGTAATTTGGGATCTTATTCAATCGCTCTTAAATTATTTGTTCTATCTATTCAATTTACATTACTTTCATTGATTTTACTATGTTTGATGATAAAACCAAACCATGTAGGTCTATAAATAAACCTATAAAAAGAAATAGGCCCATAAAATAGGTAAAACCTATAACCTATAAAATAGGCGTACGCATATTACTTGTTATAAAACTAATCTATGTGTTACTAAAGTGTACACGTAAATAAATATTAATAAAAGTTAAAAAAAATTTAGTCTTTTTAACAATTCCATCACATTTTCCTTTTAGACTTAAGATCAAATGAGATATTTGCAATAGAGATAGTTGAAATGACTATTTTCAGCAACTTTTTTTCAGCAGTCAAGGAGAATTGAATGTACAGAAGTTCCTTCTATACATTGGAACAATAGTGCCAAGGGGCGGCAGGACACCTAAATCCGGGCCTGCCTATGCGATGACTTAAAATTGAAATACTAATTAAAATTCATTATGATTGAAATTTAACATAAGTAATGTGTCATATGGTTACATATTTATGTACCTTGGTTAAAAAATACTCGTCTAGCTTTTGCACTGGGAAACTCCTTTACGACTTCGTTGTAATCAAGTGACTGATGTTCTGTAGATATAGTCGCCAGACCACTCAGGCGAGTCTCTGAGATAAGTTTTAATAAGTTTGAGCTTGGAAAAGTCAGGTTTACGTTCTCTCGTTCACGAGTTTTTCGACTCTTCGTTAAACTCCGCTGACTTTATACATAAAGTAATTCTTACTGATCATACATATTGTGATCAAATTAAGTGAATAATTTTTGTTTTCTCTCAATTTCAAAACTTAACATCCTGGAATCTACCACCACCACCCCTTAAAATTTGCCGCCCTGGGCGGTGGGACGGTTCTCCCCTGCCTGGAGCCGGGCCTGCCTGGAACACTGCGACGCACCTTATCGGCAGAGTTGCTCTGCTCGAACCCACGTTTCTCAACGCCGCTACCGCCGTTGTAAGTTTGTAAAGAAGTATATTAATTAGTATAAATAATAAAATTGTCTTTAAACTATAACATTAGTAGTTGTGTCTAAGAACGGATCCTGGGCCAGTCTCACCTCTTGTGTACTGTACGGTTACATTAACATCAATATTGTAATATTAGTAGATCCTCCCTATATAATTTAATTATCGATTTATTGTTTAATGGGGTCTCTCTAATATATGCAGTAATTATTTTTATAATTGATAAAGTATAATTTATTTGTAGTGATATGGTTTATTATGAATAAAATATTAACTTGTTGATCCGCTGATGAATGTAACGGTTGCGTCGAACTTGAAGTCGAAATCCTCTTCTATATAAAAATGTCGTCTGTGTGTGTGTAAGTCAAGTGTTGTCTGGACAAAATATATTAATATAATTAACACATCACGTACCTGGTTGAAGTACTTGAGGTTCAGACGTTCACAGCTAATGAATAAACTGTCAAGTTCCTTTTTGACCAGTATAATATTTCATAAACAAGGTTTTACAACACATTGAATGTTATTTGGGAGCCATATGGGTTTTCTTAAAGAAATGTCCCATAAAAAAAAAGTCTTTCTATAATTGTGTGTATTGACTTTTTACTGTTTCTATCTTTTAAATGTTAATTGAATTGAAAATAATTTAAATAGTATACTTAAAAATTTATGTTTTGATGTACCTCAGTATCTGCCTATTCTAAAATAATTAAAACAAAAGTTAATGCTGTATAATATTATTGGTTTATTATAACCTCTAGAATTGATTTAAAAAATATATTTAACAATAATATAATTCGGATCACAAGTTATCTGTTTAATGACTGGTCTAGCTCAGTTTAAGCACAATAAAAAACTCTTATTTTTACTAACAAAATATTTATCTTATTGGACTAAGTACCTCAAGGGTAAGTTCTTTGAAATACAGAATAGAACGATATTAATTTCTTTAAAAAATACTACTATGATGTAATAATTCGGTTTAAACCTCTTTAATAAATTTCAATTAAATAATTGATTAACGAGAATTTCGTTTGCTTATATTCTAATTGATATTAGTTATAAAAAATTCTAATACATATATTCTTACGTTGGGATATATTAATCCCTCTAAATAAATTAATACAGTGTTCTCTACAAATAGTTTGATTGTTTTTGCGTCAGTACAAATGTGTTAATTTCTACAATCAATGGATGGTATATAAACAATAAATTTGGTCACAGTACTACCTGGATTTTTAATCGTATTGATTAAAAATGAACACTTTAACGATCGGATTATATTGATCGCTAATACACTTCACTTTAATCGCACTTGGAAACGAGAAATAACCTTCTTCTGACTAACAATAGGTTACAGTTACTTATTTTTTGCGTACCGTATCACTTATTATATGATATATAATTACCTTAATATCCACTTTAGTGATACACAGTTTCGTCACTGATGACGCGTTTCGGGACTAAGTCCCATCCTCAGATACATTTAATTAATAAACTAAAATATTAAAATCACGACCATGATACTGGTCAAGTCTATTTTATTTTATTTATTTTTGACTTGACCAGTATCATGGTCGTGATTTTAATATTTTAGTTTATTAATTAAATGTATCTGAGGATGGGACTTAGTCCCGAAACGCGTCATCAGTGACGAAACTGTGTATCACTAAAGTGGATATTAAGGTAATTATATATCAATAGGTTACAGCCTTTACAGGTTAGTTTTACTCGTCTCGTTCCAATACACGCACTGTTTATATAAATTCACAATTAACTTTCGATGCACTTAGATGCGATGACTCGTCTTTCCAATGGTTAATTTTACAAAATTCAATGTATTTACTACAATTGTAGCCTACTGTTGTTTGTTATTAAAATATGAACACAATGCAGAGATGCAACTGATTAGCTTGTGGATAAAAATGCGAATGCCAATTTCTTAGCGTCCTTTTGATTATATACCCCTCTCTCGATCGCCGCTAGGAGTAATTTTCGCTAAGTAAACTCGTTTGTGATTGGTACAAAATTATGTCATAGTGACGTAATGTTCTTAATAAACTATGCCGATACGTATTTCTGTACTCACAGTCGTTGTTGATAGTATTTACTTGCACTTTCTTAAATCTTGTTAAAAAATGATGCTCACACTAATTATTCAACTATTACAATTCCATTCTTTAAGCTATTATTACCAAATTAAAGCTTAGTTTCTGATCTTTACTTTGATGTGGCTTGAGGCCGGTTTGAACATAGTTTTCATTGACAGTACATTGAAATACCGTCCTAAAACATGGTTTCTTAGTGTCGTCTGCTAATAATGCAAATGCGACTTGTATTTTCCTTTCTTTGATATTTGATTATTTACATCTGTTTTCTCTTTTGAACGTTATTAAATGAATAAAAGTACCTACATTATTAAAACTAAATGCTGCCTACAGCTGAACAATATTAAATCTTAGTATAATTATGTCAATACATTATTCTGAAAATTCCTTATTCTCTAATTACATTTTTACATGGCCTACTCATTTTTAAGGCATATAATATTAATTAAGTGGTGGTACTTCACACCTTATTCGTTATATTTACTGTTCTGTAAGTTTATGTTAATTAGGGGTCCTGTTTCCCTATTATTTCACTGACATAAACTCGTTCATACAGGGTCTGGATATAGTTTTAGTACAAGGTTTATTCCCTGCTTATTATTATCTCTACTTACATTTCATTTATTTAGGAAGTTGCTTATTTACACATAAGGCTTCCGTTTATAATTACCCTTAATCTATACTGCTACATCTTTTTTGGTAATTCTATTTTTTATAGCTGTGTGGCTACAGCTAGCATAGTACATAGTCTTTGTTATTTCTGTATCATTGTTCTATATCTTTCAGCCAATATGCTGTTATTTGTTATTATCTTGTTAAAGTCATTGGTTATTTTGTTTATATTATATGACTCTACATATCAATGTCTTGAACTGGCTCACTTGACAGCTTATTTGTGAACTTTGCTTGTCCGTTAGTCATAGTCAGTAATTGTATTTAAGTTGTAGTGTCATGCAGTGTATTCATCACGGCTTCTTGGGATCCCTCCTCTTCTTTCTTCTTTGTTGGTCCCTTCTCTTCTTTGTTACATTCATTATAATTATTCATTTTACAACTCTAGTGTTATATTTCACCCTTCTGGTGTGCATTATGGTTATGGAACATTTTGTGATGCAATATGTATTAACAGTAGGCCAAGGCTCTCTCCAAGAGCTGTGGGGCCAATTGAGAGAGAGGGTGAGATGTATTAACCAGT
The DNA here is from genome assembly GCA_034769895.1 of Magicicada septendecula. Classification (NCBI taxonomy): domain Eukaryota; kingdom Metazoa; phylum Arthropoda; class Insecta; order Hemiptera; family Cicadidae; genus Magicicada; species Magicicada septendecula. The sequence continues at coordinate 303,172,836 of CM068371.1, forward strand.
AAACAGGAGATTAAAAGCGTCTCTAATTATTTATTTTCTACTGTTTCCAATATAATTTTTGTATTTTATTCCCTTCATGTAGAGTTGTACTCGATATTCAATCTAATTTTTTCTCGAGCAGATTTCATCACGAATGTTTTAATAAACATCCGTTGGTGTGCGTTATGAAACACGGTTGCGAGTGGTCCGAGGTGTAAACAAGTACACACGCTGACTATTTGATTTTGTTGACTCGCGACAGCGGAAGTTGCCAGAGGGCGCGCCTGCGCGTGCACTGTAATGGCAAAGTGGTTCACACCGGTGAATGGATGACAAAGAAAAATAAAGCTCTTTTCATTTGGTTTTGACTAAAGAAAAATTAATGTTCACTTGTATAAAACGCGCTGAGGCTTTTTTTTGTATGTTCAGAACAGAATTAGTCAAACAAAAGATATTACAACTTTAATAATCTCAAAGATAGCTAATGTGTCTCCATTTCTTACAAACGAGCAGACAAAACGGTTTTTCTGCCGACAATCACTCCTTTGTGTTTTACTGTTTGCATTTTTTGTAATAAAAAATGACTGCAGTACTATACTGATATGGACAGTCATTGTTAGTTTCGTGTTCTTTTATTTGAATAGAGCTGTAGGCGCAAAGCGATTAAATAAAAAAGATATGGAAGATAGTAACTGTAGCCTATTTTATAACCTTGAAACAGAATTGTCTCGTTCGAATAATAGTACGCTTTGCATTTGATTAGTTTTAATATCGAATCGTAAACTTTCTTAGAAGCGATTGTTTTTAGACCAACAAGTTAGCCGGATCGTGTATTAAATCTTTACATTTAAGTATAGCCTATACAGCATCAGTTCACACAGTAAATTCATTTCACTTATGATCATAGTTTACGTCATCAACATTCGTGAATACTTTATCAAATTGTGATGTTATGATTTATGAATTTTACTCCACCGAGTTTGTAATAAATTATTCCCGATCAGAAACGAAACAGTTTTGGGATTTTTGCCTCTGCACGTAAAGAATTATATATTGACAACTGGATAGTACTTTAATGATATGAAAAACAAAATACACTGCCGTAAGTAGTTTATGGTCTTTTTAGAACACAGGGGAGCAGAAATTTTATGGTCTTGTTAAAACAGAAATTCGACTGGTGAACATTACCAAAACAAATCCGTAACCGGTAAATTTGTGTGTGTGTGTGTGTGTGTGTGTGTGTGCGTGTGCGTGTGAGGGGCGGGAGGGAGAAGAAACCGCATAACGTGACTGAAAATATAGTGTACAAAATAAGAATCTAATTAAGAAAGTTGTGTTAGTACAAACAGAATTATCACTGTTGCACACCACTACGGAAAAATTATTCCGATTAGCGCTTTCAAGTGGAATTTCACCGATCGGAAATCTGACGATGAGCTGTGAAGCTTGAAAGCGCTATTGGGAATAATTTTTCCATAGTTGTATGCAAGAGTGATAATTCTGTTTGTGAAAATAAGAACCGATTCGATTTTTTACAGTTTCGGTAGTAATCGTTTCTTATGGTTAAAGAATCGGTAATGATGATGATTATTCTCGCGCTGCCGTGTAATGCTAACAGGTCATCTGTTGCCGTATGCGGAGCAATCGTGATTAGTTGTGACTGAAGATTTTGTGCCGTATGCAAAGATCTGTAAACCTACGTATTTAGATCTTTGGCCGTATGTGAGAGCAACCGGTTTATGTAACGTGTAGTACGGTTAGTTTCTTGTCGTTTGATGTGCTTATTCTATTCTCTTCACAAGGGATTTCTGAACGTTACTGTAATTACTGGTGTAAAAGTTGATGCAGTAGGGTGCGACAAGTAGTGAACACCGTTCCCAGGAAGCGTTGCTGTCATAAAGTAATTTACAACACGGACTGTATATACCTGCTTTGGCGTCGCCGACAGTCGGCTTTCGGTTTCCGCAATATTCCCTCCGTCGTTTACCTAACCCTGGCAGGCTTAACCGTATCCAGCAGACCACACTGTTTAAAATTTTATTCATCACATTGGTAAGAAAATCAACTTATGTTTTTTCACGTTATTTCATATGCCCAAATTACATAGAGGACTTCAGCAGTACCCATCCTAAACAATTACAGTCAGCTGGCAATTTTTATTTTTAGTGGATACAGACTATCCGGCAGCAGTGGTGTTAACTACGGGAGGGAGATCAGAGGGTCGATCCCCCAGAGATATTAAAATTTCAGCGAAATTCTATAATCATGTAACGCAGACGTATTTTCTAAGCCACTCACCTTCGTAAAAATAAATACTGTAGGAAAAATCCTTATAACTACTGTAGGAATGAAAGGAATTAAAATATTTGTAAATTACTAAAATGAAGTTAGTTTTCTTAATAATGACAATCGTTCGACATAAGTAATTAACGATAAATAACATACACATTTGCAGCATTAAAAACACTTAAGCCCGTGTCAGTGAACATCTCAAGGCGTCTGGTGGCTGGACTTGAGAAGGGCAGTGCTACTAAAATCAAAAAGTTTTCTTTCTCCTCCTCCTTCTCAGTTAACTGGTTGGCGGTTTCCTTCTCCAGTTTTAGGTTACCAGTCGACAAGTACCAGCACTATATTTATCTACTGGCAGCCATTGGACTCGATCCAGATGCTGTAGTCAAGCCACGGGTGCAAAGACACCCCGCACACACAATGCAATGGAATAAGTCGGCGTCGTTGGCTTACTGTTTTTTATGCCATCCGCCGTTGCGTTTTCATAGTTAGTCACGTTCTGGGTGCAATGTGCTTGGTTTTTGTTACACAAATTTGATACTATTATGTTCAAATAAGTTTGAAATATAAAGGATTTAATTTATCGGTACGCAGGTTATGGAACACCAAGGTCCAAAAAGTATACCCAATTTTTGAAACAGTCGCAAAAAACCAAGTGGGATATTAAATTAAAGATTTTGAACCAAGGTCTGAATGTTGTGTTAAAGTTTGAAATTTAAAAAATTTAGAACTTCATGGCAAACATCAGAATAGAAGAAATGATAATGTTAACCCAAATCCGAATGTAGTTTGTTTATTTAGCGGCACACGAGCTATAAAATGGAAGTCAAAATTTCGCAAAAATTATATGAGCGTGAGGCAGTTCTGCCGCTCAGGGAGGTTACTATTTTATATATAAACAGAATTATCACTGTTTATAATTTATATTTATAATGTATAAAATCCGATCTGACGATGAGCTGTGAAGTTTGAAAGCGCTAATCGGAATAATTTTTCTACTAATATAATGGTGTGGTACACTGATAATTCAGTTTGTGATTATAACCACTAACACAACTTTCTTAATTGTATTTTATATATGGTTGTTTTTAATTCTGTATTTACAACTTAGAATTTTCGTTTACAGTAGCTCGAAAATAGTATTTAGCGAATTTTCTACTTAATTTGTAAATGAAAACATTTTGTGTGTAGTTCATATTTTCGAACACAGAACTGTAAAGACAAGACTACGTTTCTAAGATGGTTGATTATGTAAATTTAACGGTTTTATTTGAACAGTACTCTTCTGTGATTGGTCGATCACATGGTACAAGCGTTTTCCCACTTTAAAACATTTAGTGGGGGAAACTGCTAGCTTGCGACCAGCGTTGCCGGCAGTGAGTCTGCGGTAAGTCTTCTGTGCGTTTGGTTGTGTTACGTGTGATCAGTGTTAAGTGCGGTTTTTGTGTGCTTTTATATGGCGTTAATCATTGAAAGTAAGTTGCATTTATTGCCTTGTTACATGATTTTTGTTAAAACATAAAAACAACACATTACGGTTATTTTTATCGTTATGACACTGTTTCAATCATAAGAATTGGTAGTTGTAGTTGAAAATGTAATAAAACATTTCGTCTCAGCCGAGAGGACGCGTATAGATAGCATTACTAATAGAAATCTGTACTTTTGAATATTAGCATTTGATTATAGGTAGAATACAACAGTAAACGGTAAAAACTTAACGTTTTGAGATATGGTATACCTGAGATATAATGGAAACTAATAACAAAAATTTCTTATAACAGCTAGAGTTGTGCAATTTTGGCGGGAACTACGTTTACCAACTATACAAAGCATATTAGGACAACTACTTTTTCGATGAGAATCATGTGAAACGAATAAGATAGTTTGATAGTTTCAATTAAGGGGAGTCGTAATGCGTTAAAGTGTGATTTTTTTTTACACAATATTGAATTTCTTAGCGATAGGTTTGTACTTTCAGAGAAAACCGCGTTTATGTTGAAAAGTAGTTTTGAGTGAACAGTAAAAATAAAAATTTACATAATCATCTACGTCAGTATAGAAACAATAAAAGTAAATTAAATGCAATAGATAACCGTATAGTCTTCAGATTCATTCACCAATGTATAGCCAAAATATAAATTAGGAACTTTTCTTCAAAATTAGCAAACTGCACCTTCTAGGTCAACTTCTTTCTGAGGTAGGGTAATTTGTAAAATGATCTGGCAATTTCCCTTTAAAATTCGGTATGCGTAATTTTTTTTTTTTAAATTAATTGAAAACGGTGTACCGAAAACAGTAAGTCTGGATATTGTAGTGAAACTAACATGAGATTAAAGAGAATTATCCAGAGATTGATAAAATGTAAAAGAAATCAAGACTGTCAATTTTGACCTTTACGACTCCCCTTAAATTTCACATTGAAATAATTGTGTTGTGTAATTGGGGCAGGAAATTTATATATAAACGGGCCATGAGTGTTGAAGGTTAAGTGGAGTAATTAGATAATAAGAAAAATTACAATTACCGTAATTTAATTCACAATTACCGGAAATTTTAAGGCAAAACACAAATATTGTTTACATGTTACAGTAATTCATTTATTGGTAGTCGACTCAAAATTTGAAAATCATAACCAACATAACATTACTCGTTTTGTTGGTAAGAACTGTTTATGGTAATTGTGAACTTTTTTAATGCATTAGTTATAGTGTAGAATTATGTCTAAATGTTGTAATTGCTGAACTACTTTCACAATGATGCAAATAGTTTGTGTGACGAGTCAAAAGCAGCCATTTTCCCCAGTATACTTTCTTTAGGTGGTAGTAGCTAGACAATTGAACTTAATGCGGTTATTTGAGATTTCGCGGCTGCTGTGGGTCAACAGGTATCTTATTTAAACGTGTAATTAAAGAGGAATTTTAACAGGCGGCTTGTGATCCATCCACGTCGCTTGTGAAATACAAAGAGACAGGCCGAGGCCTAAATTTGAACATGTAAGAATCATGTAAATTTTGTTTTGAAAACGCATCAATATGATTTCCAGTCAAATTCGGCTTACCATCAACACAGTCAATATGGCGCTCATTCACCATTGCATGCGTTCTTATGGGAGTAATAATTTAATTTTTTTTCTCCGTAAATAGGTTCGACCGCCGTTTAAAATTATTTTTCGCGTGTTTATATAACAGAAGAATAGAAAAAAAGTCACTCCTAATACCAGCGCGGCCCAGAAAGTCGATAATTACCCTAAATTTACCAAAGTTCAGATTGTCAACATAACCCCACAATCTATACGCATTTGTTAACTTTTTTCTAATACCCTGTTTGCATTTGGGGGGGGGGGCTTCTTATTCTCTCTATCAGTTTAAGCTTCTCCATTCCAAGATGAGGCAACTTCACTTATTCCGGTCTCTATTTTCAAGCCATCTTTTGCGTGGTCTTCCCACATCTTTTTTCCCTTTAGGTGCATATTGTAAACTTGTAGTACCGTAGTCTTTTCATTTCCATTCTAACTTTATGTTCAATCCATCTCGGCTTACATTCCTCGATTTTTGCATTTACAGAGAATATATCAAATTCATGGCTGTCCTATCACATAGTTTCTAATTCTATCGTTTATATACATCCCGTTACGTATGTCAAGAAATTCATCTCTGTAGTTTGTATATAACTTGTATCTTTTTTAGATAATACCCATGTTTCAAAACCGTATAAACGAGTGGGGTGGGGAACTGCCATAACCGTATAGAACTTCGGTACCAGAACTTCATCTGCGTTTTCTTTCCTGTTTTCTCCCTAAAGTTCTTTGAATAGTGTCACAAATCGCCTGAAATCTGTTGTCTTTCTCTCGATGTCCTTGCCTCTGAGTATGTAAACTTTCATTTTCTTCGTAAGAGCGGGTGTAACGTTTGAATTGGATAGTTTCTCAATTGTGAGTTTCGATACAGTTTGATATGACACCCTTTATTTGGTTACTAGAACTAGTTACTGTTGTCAATGTAGCGACTGTGTAAGGAGTTTTGTACGACACATGAAACACCTCCTCCCCATGCATAGAGCCAACAGTCCGAACATAAGCACTTCAACTGCTATCTGACCTTACTTTACTATCGTAAACTGACTTTACTATCTGACCCCTTTGGTGACGAATTGTCCAGTTCATCAGGATTTTCCCAGAGCGTCTTTTGTCCGCTCGAGGATTGTTACACACGTGATCTTCGGTCACCTTGACCCAGCCAATCTCGGTTTTCTTCATTGTAGTTCTTATGCAGCCGAGTTGTGTTTTATCGTCTGCAGATTTTTGAGTTGTGATCTGGTTTGGCCAGAAATCGCACAGTATTCTGCACAGGCATCTGTTTGTAGAGGCATGCGTTTTCTTTATAAATAGCGCTTATAACTGTTGAAAATACGAGTTTTAGTTTTATTGGAGTATAGTCTTGATCTTCAAGGTTTTTTGTTTTTTTAAGCATTTAGTTTACGTCGTAGAAAATCTTTTATTATTGATGCTAGGAAGACTTCTGTGGAATCCAAGCTTAAACTGTTCTGTGTGGGGTGTAATAGTAGTTGAAAAGATTATTCATTTATGTGGCGTTTAGGTACCCCAGTATGTTTCTCAGTCATACTTGAAGCTTAAGTCACTGTAGCAGTTTTTTGTACGGAATAAACATACTTCAACAGTTTATCCTAAGACCTTATATGGCAGTGTTTTATAACCCCAGCGTTAATGCAGAGAGGTACCATAGATTACATCTTCTTGACCGTCCTCTGGTTTGTTTTTGTCAAGGCATCCAATTTCTCTATCCAAGGTATGTGATAACCTACATTTTATAACCTCTGTATACCCTGTATCATAAGTTGGAAGGATGCAGGCATTCGTTTACCCAATTTGCTATTTTCTTTCACTGCAATGATAATATAATTAAGTATATATAAAGGCAATCAGGTAACAGGGATACTATCAAAGAACAGACAGTGGTGTCAGATATTGTATCACTTAACTGTTAGCTATCACGTTAATTGAAATCTTGCTTTATTTTTACCACAAAGGGAACGTGTGCATAATAGCTTCCACTGTATGCATGTGTGTCGGACACAATGATTCTATGAAAGCTTAGGTACTTAGGTATTTCCATAAAAGTGTATCTGCTGTAACCTAAAATAAATAAGGGTAAAGTATGGAAGCCCTTTGTAATAATAATAGATAGAGTATAGGAAGCGACCACAGCAGGTGTTGTACAAGTATATTGTTGGCTATAAAGTATATTTCATGCCTTCAGGAATGTCACATTTCGTGCAATAACTCTTTACTTTGCTGCAATCTGAGAGAGTAGTAGAGTCTGCATCAATAGAAAGGAGTATTTTAATGATCACATAACAGTTCACTTGTGTACTACTTATAAGTTTGTCTTCATACACCCTCATATCTTACACTGCAGTATTTTATATCAGTGCTAATGCAGAGAGCTACTTGAGAAGATAGGCTGAGGTTTACATCTTCTGACCATGTTTTGTTTTCAGCTCTTTTGTGACATGCTTACAATTTCCATTATAACTCACAATTTATAACCGTCGCATTTCCTCTATTATAAGAGGACATCTTCCATGAAATGGAAGGATGTTGGACTTTACCATTGTCCATTACCCAATTGCCATTCCCTAATAAGTTCAGTAACAGTATCGTGTGCTTGAAAACGCGGTGGCTGGAACTTCTTTGTGATGCCATGGTAACACCTGCTTCAATGTATATGTCAATGTGTGACCATCAGTTTCTATCCTAGACTTGTAATATCCTACAGTTTAACAAGCGGTTAAGAGTGGAAGAATAAAGTGGGCATTACTGTACCACTGCCATCTGCTTCCAGTTTTCGTATTTGTTATGATCTACAATTTATCTGCTTTCAGATGTACTTAGCAAAGAAATACCGTAGTATTATCCATTATTGTCATCACTTGCTGAAAGTTATCCATACTTTATTATGAGCACGTTACGAGATGTGACACGTTCATTGCATATATTCTGACATCCAACATAATACCGAATGTTTACTACACTGTTGTGGTAAAAAGCCAGTTAATTCTTGTGTGTACTCAACTATACCAGGGCAATAAAGTTCATACAACACCCGAAACAGAAACTATCTGCCTGTGGCTATGAGGCAGTAATACAGGGGAAGGGAACTGACGACACCGCCCCCAATGAAAGCGACAAGCACTGTTGTAATATCTGCATAGTTTGTAGCATACTAGTGCAGACTTGTCATTCTGTATTACTGCACATTGTACAACTTGCACACAGGACAACATGGTGATTAACCCTTTTAATCACACTGCCTAAAGAAATTTAATATTCCATAGGGAATAATGTTAAACCATGGTGTTGTACGTGTTGTAAAGTGTATGCAACGATGAAGAAACTGTGTTTGAACAGCAATATGAATACACTATGAGGCTATAATTTGATGCTTCATTACATGTTTGTACATAACGCTTCATATTAATTTGTCATATGCATAATTGGTACAAAACCAAACCAACTTGTGATAATTGTCCAGGTTTCCAAACAGTCATCCATTCATTTTCCACAAGTTGTTCATTGTATGAACCGCGATGCTGTCATAAAGTATGTTCTACAAGTCTGTCTGCATCTTAGTCATGTTTCCTCACAAACTTGTGATTTTTATAGGTTTTCTAGTGTCTTGCCATTAGACAGTTAACAACCTGCAAATAGCACAATCTCAGTTCATATGCTGTGCACCATTCTTGATTGTGCAGTTTGGGTGTACTCAGTATAGTATGATTCAACCTTTGTGATGATAACATACTGTACGTAGTTTCGGCCAGTGCTGTAAGAAGTTTGTGTACTACTATAAATGGAGGCTTCTGAATGGATTACTCGTGACATTTTACGTTTTCAGGTACATTCATGTATGAAAATTTCAGCGAAAGTAAATTCTTCTGACAGTCATAAAAAATACCAATATCATAATTACACACATATAGTAGTTTAACTGTGTAGTTTAATGAAAATATCACTCGGGATGGAAATGTTTTCTAAGTGTAACTCAAATTTTGACGTATACAATTCTGTATTGCTACAAGTAATTTTCAGAAATTATTGTAGCATATACTCCATCTTAAAATAAGATAAGTACATCACATGCACTGAATCCAAAACCTTAAGGCCCCTATAATAATATAGAAGTAAATGTAATAGTTGTTAGTCATTAACAGTAAACTAATTACATATGACAAGAGATTTAGTGTCTGTTTACGTACTTAATATTTAAATGATTTACCAAAATCATTTACTTGTGTCTGATTTACCAAAACAGTGTTTCTTCGCATTTAATGTTTTAGGTTAAGCATCCGGATTGTAATTAATGAGTGTTATATTTCGTAGTGTTTAAAAGCAGTGCACATTACACTAAAGGAAATATATGTGAAAACTTTCTGAAAACCCTATTTAGTGTATGCTATGTATATTTCAACTGTGTAATTAGAAAAATCAAGTAATATATTAAGAATTGTTTTGACAGTGGCAGGATGTTCACAGGATCTTCACTGCTGAGACAGGGTAAGTAATTTAAAATATGGCTAATTAAATGTTTGGAGTTCTCTTTTTATATTTAGACATTATATTCAGGTCAGATTACTCACTTGTTACAAACTATACCACAAACAAGTTTGTCATACTAGCCTGTCATGCATTACTCTAATATACAGGCTAGTTTGTGATTAGTTAGTTAATTCAAAACAAAATACGTAAAACTAAATTTATTTTATTATTTTTTGCATATTGAAGAAAACTGATCTCCCCCCTCCCCCCACCCACACCTCTATGTGTTGGAAGGGGTTGACAAGATTCTGAATATGCAGAAAACAAATAAGCAAATCAAACAATACATAAACGTCGCTTTTATTCATCCTGTTGAGAGCAGACAATCTATTTGTTTATTGCAAAATCATCATCGACACATCACATGTTAGGAACTGATTCAAATGTTAAACATCAGGATTCTAAGCCCTCAGGACCCACAGTGTGTGTACTGCTTGTGCCCATATGGTGTGGTTGGTGTTTTATGTACAGTAAACTGGCCTGAAGAATCTGACTGCCACTTGTGCAACACAACATTCAGTTAAGCGACAACCTGGCAATGACATGGGATAAGTACAGGAATGATAGACCCTTCTAAGCTGTGGACATAACACCTGTACACAAGACACACACTGGCTCCCTGCTTGATTTATAATCAACACCAAGAGTGTAAGTGTAATATAACTGTAACTAGATACAGAATATTACATTCCAATGAACTCATTAACAAAATGAAATTGAAATATCCCGTGCAAAATATCAGAATTTACATGGCCTCTTTCTGATCACATTTCAATAGATTTAATAGGAATGCCTCCATGTCTGTGATAATTAATCAAATTAGTAATGTATAACTTACCGTCTGTGACTTACAGCAATGTATTTTCATTTAAAATTTACATGTTTCGGGACCTTGTCCCATCATCAGAATTTTAAAATCGTTATCTTATCCCATCGTGCAATGGCATAATCGTCGAATATTTCCAAAAATATTAAAACACATTTAATCACACTGTGATAATTGTATGTTTTTGCTGACAGCTTATCTTTAGCTGTTTACTGTGTATGGCCCACCTTTCTGCTGGTAGTCCAATGATGAAGGCAATATTTCTTCTCTGTACTAGACACCATGATTCTTCAGGTGCCATTCAAAGTTCAATAGTACCTCATATTTCCCGGTTGCCTTTTTACAAAAACATGTATGAACGTGTTTGTGTGTCTTGTTAAGATTCCTGTAGCATTGCATTATGTACCTCAAAGGGTGCGTTACAACCATGGATCACCTCAGACAACTCTACTTAAAATCCTGTTCACATTGTATTATAATGTAGTGAACTCTTACCAAAAACAGAAAGTTTAATATATTCAGTATACGGTGGTAAGGATTGACATAGCCTTTCCCTCGATGCATCATAGAAATTTGATAGGATTGCTTCTATTTCTGTGTAGTGTAGTGGATTTGCTCCAATTTTCAGCTGACCACTATCTATGGATTACTACTCTAGTTCACACCCACTTTGCCGATGATTTAAACAATTTCCACTCTGGAATAGACATTATGATGCAAGGAAATCTCCAAATGATTGTCCAGTAGTACTCACATCTTCATAAACAAGTAAGTCTGTCGTGTTACCTTTTTACATACCATGGAGGTTTTTGTGGTATGGAAACACAGCCAAATACTGTTTACAAGATAATAATGTTTACTTAAAAATTTTGATAGTTTCCATAGAACACAATGACTCCCTTGATGAGCACACTTGGGGAATGGTAGATTGTTAACAGATAGGATTGAGTCACCCAATCCGGATAGGTGACCTTCAAGCTGATCTGTTAATGAGCTACTTTAAAGTGATGCTTATAGATAGGACAAGTTGCATGTATTTACGAAGTACAATATAACAATGTGTAGTAGGGTTTTGTTTCACTGCCCTATAAACATTATGTAACGTCTACATATAACAGCCCTGCACAAGTTGTTTGGATTGGATAATAGACAGATAGGGCTAATATAGAACTGACAGTGACTGTTATATGCACTGCTGTATTACTGTGTCTTTTGTATTGATAGTTATTAATGATAATGAAAATGTCTTCTTTATGGTATTGATGGCAGCAATTAAATGTAGCAGATGTCTTTACAAGAAGTTGTGTTGTGTGTAAAGCAGGTTTACCAAACTGACACGATGTAAATATTGCAGATATTGGGAATGTGTGATAACAATAAATGCCATAGAAAATGGAGTGAGACAAGTAACGATGAATTTTGGTCCCATGTAGGTTCACTTAGGAATTTTAGGAATTTAATAGGTCCACAGGCACAGTCTTATATGTTCACCAAATTTACAAAATATTTTTGAAGAGCTGATTTTTATTTTAATAACGAGTATATCTCCTGAAATATTTATAAGTACTGTATTCTGGTAATTAGCTAAAACAGTTTTAAAACAACAAAATGTAAATTTTATTTTGAATTAGAGTACATTTACTATCGGTGTCAAGGAATTTTTATCATGTAATTAAACTGTAGGTAGCTTCTTAGTTTTACGTAATCCTACAATTTTAGTTGGGAAGAAATTATTTTACCAGCCTTGCAATTGTTATAGGCAAGTATACAACAGTCTTGCTGGGAGTTGTAGAATTTATTGAATGTAGGATTACAGAATTGACATTTCTCTTGTTTGAGAAGAGATCTGACCCCGTAATGTGTATTACAAGGTTGTACGTAAAACAAACAAGAAATTTATTAATTTTCAGTAAAAAACATCAGAAAAACAATTATTTTCAATGTAAGAATAGTTGGATATTTGGATATGCTTTGTTACAAAAATTTTTTTCTTTTAACTTAGTTCATGTACATATTAACCTTTGGCTTTACCTTACCGAGTCTTTTGTAAGATACACAAGTTTAAAGTGAGATAAGTTCATTGGATATTTAGTTCGCCATCATAGCAGCATTTGTGAACTATTAAGTTGGTGTAAAATGTTATAAATGGTTGCCACTTTTATAAATCTTCATTTACAGCACGGTACAGAGTTTTTAATTGTTTTAGATGTAAATAACTAACTCGACTAACCAAAGCCAGCTAACTACTAACCCCATACTAATCAGCATCAACTAACCAAGCTAGGACAATTAAGGACTCTGTAGTATGTCTATAAGTGAAGCAGGTTGTAAACAGTTCTATGCTAGTTTGTATTAATCAGGCAGTGAAACTAAATTTTGATGAACTTTGTCTCTCTTCAGTATTGATAGACAGAACTCTTGTGTGGATTCAGTTTCTGAGCAATGTTCTGTGGATTTCAGTTTCCAAGCAAGACAATACACAACATCTTCCCAATAAAAAGCACAGGTCTGAAGAAATAAATCTATAAACAGAAGCTTGAAGATGAAAAAATAGAGTTAAACGTTTATGTTTTAATAAAGGTAAAATCGGTTATTTGCAGGGCAGTATATTTTACTGTCATGTGGTATACAATAAATTTCCATATGCACAATAATTAGGTTTTTTAATTTTTACAGTAAAAATAGTTCTCTGAAGTACTTCACTTATCATTTCATTTGTGTCCCGAGATGATTATGACCTTCAGTTTTTGTTTATCATAGTCTAAGGCACAGCTCAAGAACTAATGTTTACAATATTTAATTATGGATTGTAGACATCTTGTGAAGACGATGCTATATTTAATAGTGGAATAAATTTAATATTAAAAATAACTAAGCATGTTTAATATTAGAAAAATAATTGAATAAATCTGATATTGAAAATAATCGAATAATTTAGTATAAAAGAAAATTAAAAATAATATAACTGATTATAATTACAAAATAATTTTAAATATTACATAACTGTAATTTTAAATTGACTAAATTATAATAAACATAAAATAATGGTAAAAGTAATAATTTAATAATATAATAATAATGATTTAACAGTTAAATTTGATATGCAAGCCATATAAAATGTGCACAGTTGTAAATTATTTATTTGGTAATTCTATGTAGTCCACACAACTTGTGTGGCAAGCTAAATATGATGTTACACATTGTGAACAGGATTTTAAGTAGAGTTGTCTAAGGTGATCCAAGGTTGTAATTGGACCCTTTGAGGTACATAATGCAATGCTGCAGGAATCTCAGCAAGACACAGAAACTCGTAATACATGTTTTTGTAAAAAGGTAACCGAATCGACAACCACAGTTTATTGAAATATGAGGTACTATTGAACTTTAAATGGCACTTGAAGAATCATGGTATATAGCCCTGAGAAGACATATTGCCTTCATCATTGGACTACCAGCAGAAAGGTGTCCCATACACAGTAAACAGCTAAAGATAAGCTGCCAGCAAATACATACATACAATTATCTCATATATGGAGGGATTCCTAATAAATCTATTGAAATGTGATCAGGAAGAGGCCATGTAAATTCTGATAATTTTTGCATGGGATATTTCAATTTCATTTTGTTAACGAGTTCATTGGAATGTAATGTTCTGTATCTAGTTAGGGTTATATTACACTTACACTCTTGGTGTTGATTATAAAACAAGCAGGAGCCAATGCGTGTCTTGTGTACAGGTGTTATGTTCAAAGATTAGACGAGTATCATTCCTGTACTAGTCCAATGTCCATGCCAGGTTGTAGCTTAATTGAATGTTGTGTTGCACAAGTGGCTTCAGGCCAGTTTACTGTAGGTAAACTGCAACCATGTATTGCGGGTCCTGAGGGCTTACAATCCTGATGCTTAACATTTGAATCAGTTCCTAACATGTGATGTGTTGATGCTGATGATTTTGCAATAATCAAATAGATTGTCTGCTCTCGACAGGATGAAAAAAAACGACGTTTATGTATTGTTTGTTTTGCTTAATTGTTTTCTGCATATTCAGACTCTTGTCACCCCCCCCCCACACACACACACACAACACACAGAGAGAGAGAGAGAGAGAGAGAGAGAGAGAGAGAGAGAGAGAGAGAGAGAGAGAGAGAGAGCAGTTTTCTTCAATATGCAAAAAAATAATAAAATAAATTTAGTTTTACGTATTTTGTTTTGAATTAACTAGCTAATCATAAAGTAGCCTGTATATTAGAGTAATGCATGACAGGCTAGTATAACAAGCTTGTTTGTGGTAATAGTTTTTAACAAGTGAGTAATCTGACCTGAATAGAATGTCTAAATATAAAAAGAGAACTCCAAACATTTAGTTAGCCATATTTTAAATTACTTACCCTGTATCAGCAGTGAAGATCCTGTGAACATCCTGCGAATTACAATCCGGATGCTTAACCTAAAACATTAAATGCGAAAGAAACACTGTTTTTGTAAATCAGACACAAGTGTACTTCATTTAAGTATTAAGTACGTAAACAGACACTAAATCTCTTGTCATATGTAATTAGTTTACTGCTACTGACTAATAACTATGACATTTAATCTGTATTATTAACTTCAGGTTTTGGATTCAGTTCATGTGATGTACTATCTTATCTTAAGATGGAGTATATGCTACAATAATTTCTGAAAATTACTTGTAGCAATACAGAATTGTATACGTCAAAATTTGAGTTGCACTTAGAAAACATTTCCATCCTGAGTGTTATTTCCATTAAACTACACAGTTAAACTACTATATGTGTGTAATTATGATATTGCTATTTTTTATGACTGTCAGAAGAATTTACTTTCGTTGAAATTTTCATACATGAATGTACCTGAAAGCATAAAATGTCACGAGTAATCGATTCAGAAGCCTCCATTTATAGTAGTACACAAACTTTTTATAGCACTGGCCGAACCTACGTATGGATGTGCTCACAGTAAAGTATGGATAACTTAACAGCTAGTGATGACAGTAATGGATAATACTACGGTATTTCTTTGCTAAGTGTATATGAAAGCAGATAAATTGTAGATCATAACAAAGACAAAAACTGGAAGCCGATGGCATGGGAAGCTGACCAGTGCTAAGTAATGTTCAGTTTATCCTTCCAATCTTATCTGGTTGTTAAACTGTAGGATATCACACATATCTAGGACAGAAACTGATGCTCACACATCAACGACATATACATAGAAGCAGGTATTATCATGGCATCACAAAGACGTTCCAGCCACCGCGTTTTCAAGCACACGATACTGTTACTGAACTTATTAGGGAATGGCAATTGGGTAATGGACAATGGTAATTTGGTAATAATGGTAATATCCGCCGTATGGAAGATGTGTCCTCTTATAATAGAGGAAATACGATTTTTATAAATTGTGAGTTATAATGGAAATTGTAAGCATGTCATAAGAGCTGAATACAAAACATGGTCAGAAGATGTAAACGTCTGCATATTTTCTCAAGTGCATTAGCACTGAGATTATAATAAAATACTGCAGTGTGAGATATGAGGGTGCATGAAGACAAACTGATAAGTAGTACACACGTGAACTGTTATGTGATCATTAAAAATACTCCTTTCTATTGATGCACAGTCTCTACTACTCTCTCAGATTGCAGCAAATTAAAGAGTTCTTGCATGAAATGTGAGTGATAATATTCCTGTAGGGATTAAATACACTGTATAGCCAACAATACACTTGTACAACACCTGCTGTGGTCGTTTTCTATACTCTACCTATTATTATTATATAGCGATTCCATACTTTAGTCTTGTTTATTTTAGGCTACAGCAGATACACTTTTATGGAAATACCTAAGTACCTGGCCTCCTTTCATAGAATCATTGTATCCGACACACATGCATATTGTGGAAGCTATTATGCACACGTTGCCTTTGTGGGAAAAATAAAGCACAATTTCAATGAACGTGATAGGTAACAGTTTAGTGATACAATATCTGACACCTTTGTCTTTCCTTTGGTAGTATCTCTGTTATCAGTTAGTTTGCATTTTGACCTGCCTTTTATTATTTCAGTCACCATTTGTTAACATAAACTTATATGCTTATGTAGGTTTGCGGTGTCAACTTGTGGTCTTCTGTGTTCTGGGCAATGTTCTGATTTTATCAGTTGTATTTACATTGCCACACTATGTAGTTCATTGTTTTATAGGATCTTTGCAACTGAACATATTTATACTTCTATCTTGTGTTATGAGACATATTTGTATGCAGTTCAGTTCTGTGGTTCTTATTTTATCTCTTGTCATCAGCTGCCATACTGTAGGTGACTACCTTCCTTCTCTTCATCTAATGAAAGAGAAGAATATTAAACTAATAGGTTATAAAAAGTCGTCTTCACCCTATGCGGTATGTCACTGTTAGGGAACTTGCCCCCTTTTTCTGAGATCTTTGCAACTAAATAGGATTACTCCCAGCTCTCCTCCCTGTCACTTGTGTTTTGTAGACATTTTTGTATGTAATTCTGTTCTATGGTTGTTATTTTCTCTTTGTCATCAGCAGCCATCCTGTAGGTGACTACTTCGTTCTAATAATGAAATGTCATCTTCACTCTGTGCGCTATTTCACTGTTGTGGAACTCGTCCCCTCTGCAGTAGGCTGATATCTTAAGGTTGCTACTAGTGTGTCTGTTAATTCGGAATGCTGTTCAAGCGTTGGCATCTGTTGTTTTCCCTTATTTTCTTCATCATTATCCAGAAGATTCAAGGATTAAACCAAGGATGACCTTCTTAAATAGGGAAAGATTAGAGCTGGTCACTGCAGTGCTTCGTCGGATGTCTCACACCTCACCGTCCCATCGACTTGTAGTTCCAGAGTTGTTTGGGGAAGCGGGAGTCATCCATTCTGCAAAGATGTTCCCACCAATTCAGCCGATACTGGGCGATTCTGTCGAGTATACTCATAATATTCAGGTTGTCTTGATTGTTCATCTCTTCTTTCACAGCACTAGTTTAGTAAAGTCATAATATTCAGTTCCTGCCGTATATCTGTGTTTCTTCTATGATCATGGAGAGTATAATACCGTGCCACGTGCCTGAGAAATCTCATGTCAGCTGCTTGGATGCGACTGGCCTGGCCTTTCGTTAAAGTCCAATTCTCAGACCCATAAAGAAGTATGGAAGAGCCATCACCTTGTAGAATTTTAGGCGTGTTCCTTTACTTGCTGACTAAAGGGTTCGCCTAATGGTCCCGTACATATGGTTGATCTTATTATTCACAACGTTGTTGCATGCATTATAAGACACACTGTAGCCCAGGTATTCAAAACTGCCGTACGGGATCAGTTCCACGAAAAGCGTGGATATCTGCAATCCCGAGTCTTTTGCAGATTCGATTTAATAAATGTATCCCCATCTGCAATCTGTTTTCAGAGTCCCAACAGAATAGCCTGATCGTCCGCAAACAACTAAGTGTCAATTGTGTGACCAGTCATAAAATATTCTGGAAGACACATCTGCTAGCTTTGTATGACATCGTCAATATATAAATTAAAAAGAGAAGGTGATAATGGACACCCTTGTCTTACTCCACAATTGATCAGGCCAACTCTAGGAGCTGTTTTCGGTTTCCCTGCTTCTACTAAGATTTTATTTTCCATATAAAGACTGTATTGGTCTGATTAGGTGTTGTGGGATGCCTTTCCTTGCCATTACTGCCCATAGTTTGCTCCGATTCACTGTGTCAAACGCGTTCTTGAAGTTGATGAAAACTATGTATGTGGGCAACTGATACTCTCTACACTTTTCAATTAGTTGGGCTATTTCAAATGTACAATCTAAACATGATCTGCCCTTTTGTGAAACTGTTCTGGGCATCGGAAAGCATGATCTCCGTTATTGCATTCAGCCGTGTTCTTAATATAGATGGATATACTTTATATCCTCTGTAGTTCCTGCAGTCATTACGATCACCTTTCTTGAATATGGGAATTAACTTTGCATCCGCCAGTCATCAGGAACATGACCCAGTGGTCCAGCATAGATTAATCAACTGAGCAAACGATCATGCAGCAAAGCTGATGCACACTTTATAAGCTCCACGTTCAGCCCATCAGTGCCTGGTGCTTTTCTGTTCTTACAGTGGTGTAGAGCAGCTAACAATTCATCCATTGTTATTGTGTCCACACAGTCTCTGATATCAGCAAAGGTCGTTTTTTCTAGATGATCCTTGCTCCATAGCTGCTCATAGTATTCAAGCCATTGTTGTTCTGAGATATTGACCTTCAGGTTATCCCTTTCCATTTGATTTAAATGCCTTAATATTTTGTAAGCCTTGTCCTGCCTGCCATGCACATCGTGTTCTATATCACTTATCATGAACTTCGCGCTTGATTTTCCCAACTTTTCTTCTGGCAATGGCACAGCAGCGCTTATATTCACACCTTGTCTGAGCAGTGTTTAAAGCTAGATGTTTCAGGTATGCCTGCTTTTTAGCATCTATTATTTGTCTAATATCATTGCTTACCTGGTGGGCTCGGTTTCCATACCTTATACGTCTCGTCCCCAATGCTTCAAATGCTGCTTGGGATATGACGTTTATGGGAGAACGCCGAGACAGAACATCGGGCTGGACGTTAAGCCTGAAGGTGGCAGCCCCACCATACGTCATACCCTGCTAGTAACATATCCAGGGAACATATTCACTACTAAATTGCCTCAAATAAGTACTGGCCGGACGGATCAGTTTTCAATTGTCTTAACATATTTATTCCTTTCTGATCTATTAGGGAATGTACTAAATTTTATCTCTTCAATATTCTCATCTTCCATTTTGCTGAGTGTCCGTGTTCCGTTTGCATAGAGGAATGTTGATAATGTTTTCAAATATTAGAACTTGTGGGTACTGTCCCTTTTTTATATTTCAGACTTGCCGATTGTTATCACAAAACCCTTTGTTATACATACCAAGATAAGTAGAGCTAGGAATTTTAAGTGCAAAATTTTGATAAAAAAGGTGCTTTAATTTAGCTGAATGCAAAAAAAGGTGCAAATTTTAAATGTAAATATTCATACAAACAGTACCAAAACCAATTACATCACATATAACTACTCAAAATTCACTCATGTATTAAAAAGTCTGCCTAAAACAAGTCCCGAACACAATGTTATTAAAGTCACAAGTCCAGAAAAAGTACCCCATCTAGTGAGAATTGGGAAAGTTGGAAGAGGAAGTCCTGTAATTTCATCATACTTTTGTATCCTAGCAGGAGCCTTTTTCAGCAATTTCTTAATGCAAGACAGAAATTCATTTGCATATGAATATTGTAACGTCCCATAAGTTTTCAAACCATAATAAGATCAAAATAATTTAAAGTAGTAGAAACCAACTCATATAGAAATGAAGAAGCAAATATAACTAGTGTAATCATCAACCGAAGAAGTAAGATAGCAACTTGCATTAGGGAATTAATATTGACAGAGACAGACAAAATGACTTAAACCATGACCACAACAAACCCCATAGATTGTAAGAGTGAAGTATAAATAAAAAAATAAATGAATAATATTACCAAATATCAATTGTAGATGACAAAATTGAAGTCAACATGTGTCACAATTTAGCTCAGAATAGGGCATAAAACATACTTATTGTAAAGCTATTAATACTAGTGAATCAGATGTATTATTATAATTATAAAATAGGTGTACCAATTATACATGGCTTATAACCAGTATTGAAGTAAAGGAAATATGTAACTAACTAATAGTAATTTGCATTGACAAATACACACAGGGTATAGTCCCAAGACACCTAAATCATGAAAATGTAAAATATTAGTAAATGAAAAAACAATTATATGTAAATGTAAAGGAGGTGAAAAGGAACAATTAATATTAGATAAAGAATTCTGTAAAATAATTATAAACCATAGCAAATATGGAAAAACCATGTAAGAATTAATTCAGATGAAGAGCATCTAAGATTAGATAATTTGTCAACTAAATGTTAATAAGTTGCAGAAATGTTAAAGAGTTTATATATCAAAAGATATAATTCAATAATAAACCTAAATAAATAGAGTTATATAAAAGAAGTTAGGTGAGACAGAAAGTAGGCGTCAGACAGACAGGGAAAATCAATAATAATAAAACAATCTTATGTTCAAAACCCGGAATAAGTATAAAACAACATGTAATGAGGCAAACCTCAACTAATATTAAATTGCTCAGTTGACGATAGAGTCAATTTAAAAGTATTTCTTAATAAAAACCGAGTCTTTATTAACAAGCTCATAATGTTCAAACCAGATGATGCTAACAGGATGCTAAGGAGGAATACTCCAAAAATATTGTATATTATGAAGCAGGTGGTGATTGTAAAGATTAAACAGGATCTAAGCTTTAATCTAACACCGATAACAACAATAACAACATCGTGTTTGATAACCAATTAATGTCAAAAAATTATATAAGCAACTAAGGAACTGTTAAGCCTAAGCCAAATCTAGTATAAAATGAATGTTATTAATGTTTTAGAGCTAATAATTTTATGATATATTGTTGTAAAGATTCTTTGTTCATGTTTTAGTAAAGTTAATACACCTAATTGCAGATTAATAGGTGGAAAAGGCGAAATAGTAAAAAGTTATATGCAAAAAACCAGAGTAAAATAGGGAATTCTTAAAAGTTCAATCAAGGAGAAGAAGAAGAAATCGTTGACCAAAGCGGAAATTATAATCCTTCCAGAAAATTCGAGAAATAGTTGCCAGAACATACTAGAACCATCTCGTACCATCTCGAAGCGTTTTATTGATGGAAGTAAATTAATTTAATGTAAATTTGGACCAATCAGATCCCAGCTTTTCAAATATTTCAAATTGAGCGGTACGCCTGCGAAAAAACGATAAAAGAAAGCTGGAACGCGAGAAGAACATCAGTTTTTTCATTCAAACACAGACATAGGCAGTTGAATCCACGATATTTTCAGCGAGAATGTTTTAACGAAGAAGTACAATTTTAAACAGTGCGATTAGTAACGAGTGCAGTATACGACCAAGAAGATCAGTTTGATTTTAATTATCATTACAAACAATTTAAATCTACAGTCAGAACGACAGCTCGGAAGACAAACTAGTGTGTGAACAGTGAATATTTTAAAAAGGCCTGTTTAAATAATTAATAAAAATAAAAGTGAAGTGAGTTATTAGTGCTGTGCGTACCAGTCACTTTGAAAAAGGATATTTGTTTTCCACTAACGAACTGCAAGTCTAGTACATTTTTAAAGTAATCTCTGGTATTTTACACAACTACGCTACATCTCAAACAAATTAATTTTAAATTGTATTAAGAAGAAAGGAGCAATCTTTTTGAACGTTGAATAGTTGGCGTTCAATTAATTAAAAAATATTGTCAAAAGGCAAATTCAATCCATACGTCTTCAACTCTGAAAGATTGCGAACTTGTAAAGTTAACGTAAGTTTTTATAAGTTTGTACAGCATCATTTTTAATTTATCTTGGTAGTTCCAAGGGCCACGACTTTGAGATATTTAACTAAATTATAACTAACCGATCAACTGAGCAAAACTAACCGTTAACGAAAGGGTTTATCTGTTTACTTTATCTTGTATTTTTTGAATTATAACCATTATTAGTCAGTAAGACGAGTTAATAAATAAAACAAACGTTATTTTAATCCAACATAAAACAGCTTATCATTTTTAGATTATCAGACTAACTTCACTTTAAAGAAGACATTATTTTTATTTTTTTTTTAAATTAAATTAAATTTAAATAAGTTTTTCCTGGACAATCGTTCAGGTGGCACCCACAATTATTTTAGCGAGTGATAAGCTACTACAAGAGATAGTTGGATATACCGTTTGACCGACGCTGACAAAAACAGCTGATCGCGTGTTACGTCACGATACGATTAACTGGCTACAAACAAACAGTAAAACGGATCGACGCGAGCGGTAGGTACAGATTTACTTCTTTATAATATTATTCATCTTTTAGTGCCTCACAAACTCGATACAATGCATGTGCAATGCTGGTCACATGTTTTGGATTAGAGTACATACGTTTCAGGTTAGTAATAGCCAATAACATGTAAGGAGCTTGGTCCCTAAGTACTGGCCACACTCGATCATATTCTATTCCTTCAGGCCACAACACAATACATGCGTTGTTGAAACCTCGCATCACACTGGCATTGTCCGTTTTGTTCAGAAATTATGTTTTCAACAGCATGGGTTTTATTTTCTGTCCATTTAGGGGTGCTACTAAAATGTTTAGAACATATTTCATCTGCCTGTGGTTTCATCTAGTATAAAATATAGTAGACGCGGTGATGCCTCACACGTTGGGTGTCCCTTGTTTAATTATTATAGGAATAAAATGTGGGTAAGAAGCCAAAAAAGGTAAAAAAAACGCAAAAAGGCGATGACATTGAGAAAAGGTGAAAAAAGGTGCTTGCATTGGAAAAAAGTGCTAAAAGGTGCAACCAAAACACAGTTAGGAGTGTTTATTTAATGTTTTCTTTGCAAGACAAGCTAATTTGGGCATTTTAATAGCAAAAAAAAATTAAGGTGCAGGACCTAAAATTCCTAACTCTAAAGATAAGTTTCTTCTAACATTTTTTTATACAAGAATATCAAAGCGATCAGCTCGTATACAACTTAAGGGTACCTCAGTTGTCACTATTATTATTGCTCTTCCTTCTTATTCTCTTTTAAACTTGATTGACTGTACGCATTATCCACGAACGCCGACACTCAGACTTTCAACATATTGTTTACCTTAGCCGTGGAAACTTTATAGATTGTTCATCACCTATTTGTGTTAGATAAGTACCACGGTACTTACTGAGGTATCCTCAGTGGTTCGTTTGTATCAACTCCGTCCTTTACTTTGCGGCAACTGCACGACCCTCCCCCCCATCTAGGGAAACTCAATCGTTACCACGTATGTGATACCGATGGATGATTTGGGGCTGCGTGGCTCTTATAAGCGGAAACTCCAGTCTCTCATGAGCGAGAATTGTGCGGGGCCTAAAAAGCTTATTATTTCGCTACCAACCAGACCCCCCGCACTACCTTCGGTGTCTGTTACTGAACGCCACTAATAAGGGCACTCAGGACCCTTCACTACCACGCGGATCTTGCACGTGCCTCTACAACGCTCACCCTGAACCTTCACGTGCAATTTACCCCTACCGGTATCTGGTCATACCTATAACTAAACGATTTCATCCCCGATTCTGGGGCGGCAGCTCAACTGAATCCTGGAACACGATTCAGTCTTGCCCGTCAGCTTGGGTAGCCTCTGGTTATCGACTTTGATCAATAGTATGTGTTAACTGTTATATGTATTGTAGGAGGGGGGGGGATCTAGCGCCATTGCTTTACATCCGTCACAAGATGGCTCATACCAGCTCCTAAAACCATTTTTTATCCCTAATTTAAACCTTCGCCGCAAATTACAAATTAATAACAGCGAAAGGGAGGAAAGTCCCCGCTCGTAGAACCTTTTCCTAAAGACGAAACTGCCACTGCTTTTCAACCGTCACAAGGCGGTTCATACTAAATCCTCAAACCGTTTTGCACCGTTTCGACCTGGCGTTAATCAGGCTCCGGCCCGGACAACGCGCACAAACCAGGGTGCAAGACGCCCTGTGTATTATAACATCATACTTAAAGTAAGATGTCAGTGAAGAAACTGAATCGCATTTTAGTGATTACGAAATGGGATATGGGATAATATTCCATAATATCCCTTTTTTGAAAAATATTGAGAACACTGAATAATGTGCAGAAACAATATAAGGTTCCTGGTATGAAGTGAAACTCGTTTTAAACTAATACTGATTTAATGTATGTTGTTAAAATAGGAATAGGCAGATGTAGATAAGCGTATTTAGTATGATTACAGCTGGGGAATCTAATAAACGTGTCTGTTGTTTTACTGTACCAGATACCTTTTCAGTTCTGCTAGTGTGTGTTTCCAGCTAAAGACAATATTTTGTTTTTAATTGTAATTTAAGTTGGCAACATGGGTCTAACATTACTGTGAGCAGGCCTAGTAAATAAGATTAATAAGAAGTTTGTTAGGTACATAAGTATAAATTACTGATGTCTGTAGTGTGGGGTAAGTTTTAAGAAATGTGTAATGTTTTCAAATAGGCCTAGATTTTCTTTATGTCAAATTTTTGTCAAGCTTTGTTAAAATAATTGCAAAGTTTAAGTTATAGTTACGTGTTACTGTAAGGTTTTTCAAAGCGCTTGTCAAATATTTGTCACGCTTTGTTAAAATAAGTGCAAAGTTTAAGTTATAGTTACGTTTTACTGTAAGGTTTTTCAATGGGGTTGCTAATTGAATGTAATTAGCAAGTTAATTGAATGGGCTTGTTTGTAAAATTTATAATGTAAATAATGTTCTGTGTTAAAATAGGAATGTTACATGTAAGTTTAGTGTAAGTTTTTACAAGGTGCGCGCGGCGGTCGCTTCTGCTCGCTCGAAGCCAGTTGCAATAAAAGAGGGAAGCAGTTTTATAATTTATTATGTTATTTTCGTGGTTGCATATAAACTAATAAAGCTCAGAAATTAGTATATACGCTGTGGTTAGAATAAGGAATTATTCGAAGTTATAAGACTTTTGTTACAATACATCTAGTATATTATTGGCCTGAGCCATGCAATAGCGAACGATATAAAATATGCAATCAAATTAGTACTTTTTCGTCATATACCCCACACTTTCAGTTCGCATATGTTACAGTACTTTCCAGTATTGTCTTACATATTGTGTTTTTGTTTCGGGTCTTTAGTTGATTTTCCCGTAAAGTAACATGCACTGCCTCGTCACTTGTTCCCTTGTCCTATACGATTTTTTATTTCTGCTGGGCTAGTGCCATCGTTTGCAGGGTGAAGAACTTTCCGTCATTGATGGCTATTCCCAAGTTGCGACAGGTGCCTTTCCAACGTCTCAAGCTGAATTCAGATATGTCTTAAATAAAGTGAGTGGTATAACACAACCTTGTCGCAATTCCTTGGTTGACTGGAAGTTCATCAGACAGTCCTGAGTCTATCTGAATGCTGGTACTAATGGTGTGTAGCGCTTCCACAGCTGTAACGTATACAGCATTGACACCGCCATAGAGTAGTGAAACACTCTGATACAGCATTGCCACCACTTCTTAATAATACCACCTAGCCTATTTAGTGAAACACTGCCTTCTTTACGACTATTGGGCTTAAATAGGTTTCTACATTTTTTGTCATTCTTTTTTCAAGAAGTTGTTTTAAATGCGAAGATATTATCTATACAAGATTGGCCTGCACGAAACCCATTCTGTTGTTCCTCAATATCCTCATATGGGTTTCAATTCTTGCTTTGTTAAGATATGCAATTACCCATTCAAGAGGGAGGGGCTCTTCACGTTTTAAAAAGTAACTGAAAAACATCGTCATTAAACGATCCAAAAGTACATATGTCCCATTTTTAAAGAGCTTATACGAAGTCCATTTAGACCTGGTGCCCGTCCATTTTTGACAGCTTTCAGAGCATTCTTCACCTCGGTAACAGGAATTTTGTCTTCAGATCAATCCCGTGGTCATATCAGGAAATCTGAGCCTTCAGTACAATTTCGTTGATCACTTAATATGAAACTTAATTTCTAAATTTGTTATTATTTCGTAAAAACAAATTATTTCATATTTATTCCATAAACCGCGCTCAGGGATATAGGGAAATATCAATCTAGTAGTACACTGAAGTTCCAGGTCAACTCAACACACTCTATAAACCTCACCATCTCAGATTTTCATGAAATTTGGCACAGGTATTCATATAGACTTGGAAAAATACCAAATTTCATCGAGATATGTCAACTCGGTTTTGAATTACAGCTATGTAAAGTTTTCAAAAATTTGTCCAAAAACCGTGAACGGAAATTTTTTGAATTGCTCCAAGAGCTCTCCTAATTGAGCTAGAGAGCTGGGAGAGGTGTCATTTTACAAAAATTTTCATGCCCTTTCCTGTGGTATACAAACATACTATAGGCTAATACAAAAAAATTTTTTGTCTAAATCTAAATAAAAATTTTAATTTTAATTTTTTCAAAAAGTACACATTTTAAAATTTTCAAATTAATTCCATGAATAGTTAGTATTGTTGTAAATCACCTGGGAAAATATAAATTTGGGATGATGATGGGTTAATTGTTAAAATTTAAAACTAAAGCTTGATTTTTCATTAATACCCTGTGTTTAGCTGAATAACACAAGAATGCTAATTTTTACACTTACGTGAAAATAAATATGAACACTAACCTGAAGAAAGAGTACAGTAATGAGTCTAAAGTAAAACTTTTCATTAAGTAGTAGGATATATTTATCATTTGAAGTTTGATGAAAAAGCCACATTTATGTGGCATACATCACTTTCAAGTAGAACATAACTTCTTCCAGTGGGAGTCGCAGGATTCACTTTTGTCAGAACGTCCACTACTGACACCCACAGAACATCAGCGTTTCTTGGATATGAGAATGATGTAGATGGCCCAGATGGATGAAGAAAAGTTATTTTTACTTCAAGTTCTTCATTTTTCTGTAAACATACCCGAGGCACCAGTTTCCTTCATAGACAGCCTGATATGTCTTCTAATTTAAGTTTACTGGAGATTTTGACACTTCCTTTACCCAACCCTGCAAATCATCTGAAAAGTTTTTTACCAATAATTTTGATGTAGTTTTGGGAATGAACGCATGGTATTGCTGTGTTCCTTGGATAGTCAATGCTTGATTAAAGCGACTTTTCAAGAACAATTCTGATTCAGCATTGTTCATCAGGGTTACAAAGTACTTTTGCTAGACATTGCTTGTAATTTTTTATGTTGCCATTTGTTATAGTATTCAGTTTAGCATTTTCTATCATCAACTTGACGTTTTGGTGAGTTGTGTGTGCCACTCTGACAAGCTAAAATACAATGTTTTGGGTCTCAACTCAGCAAATTTAGAGGAACCTATTTTTATGCTAGGAAACTTGTCTTTGAAATGTTTGTAAGCTTCTTTAAGGATAAACAAAATTAGTCTTCAAAATTTTTGATTTACTTCCGTTTGATCAATAACCGTCGCACAATCTTTAATACCCGGCATTGCCCTGCTAACTTCATCGCTTTCATAAAATGAACGTACAGTTCCAACAGTTTCTATTGGCAAGCTTTTCCTTGATTTTGAATTTGGACCTTCCAAAATCCCTTTTTCTTTCAAAATTTTTTTTGACTGCCGGACAATGTAGTTGGGTGCATTAATAAATTCACGCATTATCTTTCTAACACTCCAATTTTCAGGTAAACATGTTAGAAGCATTAGCTTTTTCATCCTACTTGTAGAACTCAAAAAGTTACTTTTGAGATTTTGGAGAACTGATTCGTCAATATCATTATCATTTTCTGATGAAGAATTTTCAGCAGCAACAAAATGTTTACGTTTCATAGATGAGGAAATTTTTTTAACCTTTGATGTGGCATAGAGCTTGGATTTTATTTTTCTCTTATCAATGGGAGACTCGCCTAACTCTTGAAGAGATGTGTTGAGTGTCTGAACAACCACTGAATTTGTTGTGAAGTCTGGGTCTTTGTCCTAGAATATCTCTGAGCCAGAAGAATCTTCAGCATTTTTATCACTGATGGGCTGTGCATTTTTTAACATAGTAATTTCTTTCCTACATTTATCACAAATCTTTGAGCCAGTGGCTATTTGTGGAAACAATTCAGGCATCCATGCTGTGACATTTCTCAGCTTTTTTCTGTCTCTAATAAAATGATTTGATTTCATTAATGGATTACAACACTGAACTCTCAACAAATCATTGACCATATTGAAAAAAAAACTCAAACACACTTTCAATTTAGTTCAACTATAAATGACTTGTTAAAAATAAACCAATAAATTTTAAGGTATTATGCTCGATCCGGATTATGCTCAAATTGCGGTGAAATATTTCTTTTCCTATTCTTCTATACTATATAAACACGAGGGCGGTCGAACCTATTTACGGAGAAAAAAATCCGTTTAAAATTATTTTTCTCGTGTTTATATAGTATAGAAGAATAGAAAAAGAAATATTTCACGGCAATTTGAATATTTCACACACACACACACACACACACACACACACACACACACACACACACACACACACACACACACACACACACACACACACACACACACACACACACACACACACACACACACACACACACACACACACACACACACACACACACACACACACACACACACACTGACATGGAATCATGCATACAATTATGAAAAGATGAAAATCTTACCTTAATGTAGCAGGCCATTGTTTATTAAAATGTTACACAATTACACAAACTAAAGGACTGAAAATCACATTACGCGGAGTACCCAGCGCTGTACTTCATAAATTTATAAAGTAATCGGCTCAATATTACAAACGTTAATAATAGTAAATAACCCTAAACAACAGAAATAATTAAACCATAATTAACAACACCGCACAATTACACAAACACAAACTGAAGCACTGAAAATCACAAAATACATTCCCACACACACGACCTGACAGCAGCATTTTCTCTAAAACGTAAACGGCCAAACCACTCTTTTCCTCTTAACCAATTACAAATCAGAGATTACAAAATTTTGAACTCGGCCAATCAAAACACAGCATTACGTCGGCGTTTGGTAATTTTTGGCGTTTGGCAAAATTTGTCCGGATTTCAGCAATTGACTCAACTCGCTTTTCATACAGTCCAATTTTTGCGGTTCGCCTTAATTTTTGCAAGAATTATCTGGAACAATGAACTATATCCCGCGGCCCTTCAGGCCGCCTCTCCGAACCTAACCGGCAGGCATCGGCTCAACTCGCTTGTAAATGTTTGGAAAATGGTTCGCCTTAATTTTTGCAAGAATTATCGGGAACAATGAAATATATCCCGCGGCCCTTCGGGCCGCCTCTCCGAACCTAACCGGCAGGCATCGGCTCAACTCGCTTTTCATCCAACTCGCTTGTAAATGTTTGGAAAATGGTTCGCCTTAATTTTTGCAAGAATTATCTGGAACAATGAACTATATCCCGCGGCCCTTGGGGCCGCCTCTCCGAACCTAACCGGCAGGCATCGGCTCAACTCGCTTTTCATCAACTCGCTTGTAAATGTTTAGAAAATGGTTCGCCTTCATTTTTGCAAGAATTATATACATCCCAAAGGCCAATTTGCAGCGACAGCTGATGTACAAGCGGTGACGTCACGCGCCGTCCTGTACCGGTGTACACATTCACAGTCTGAAAATGGCGTTCACCGGCTATTGCATGCGTTCTTATGTGAATAATTATTTAATTTATTTTCTCCGTAAATAGGTTCGACCGCCGTTTAAAATAATTTTTTTCGTGCTTATCTAGTATAGAAGAATAGGAAAAGAAATATTTCACCGCAATTTGAGCATAATCCGGATCGAGCATAATTACCAATTTGAAACATGAATTTAAAAAATGTTAAATATACATGACATTTCAATTTACTTCAGTTTACTTTAAAACTGTTAATTTAACACATATTTTGACTGGCTTGATAATTTAACACTAAAATAATAAAGAGTTTCATTATTAGGCCTGAGAAGGAAAACAATATTAAGTACAACAACTCATAACACATCCACTCAGCAAGGGAAGTGTTCCTTCAGAAGGGATCACTGAATGATAGTCTGATGCAAGCATCAGTGCTGGAGCAAGTCTGTGCCTGATTCAACTTGTTACAACCTGCATAAACAGGCTCAATATCTCCACAAAACCAATGCACAATTTGTAAAATATTACTGTTGTACCAGTACTATTATGTATACTTTTCACAGACCACATTTATTTGTAGTAGTAGGCTAACATTTTTAATTAATATTAATTAATTTTAGGCTGTTTTATTAATATTAACTTTTATAAAAGTAAAAGTTAAAAAGTATGAGCACTTTAACTTAACTTTAGTTAAAGTTTTTTCAAGTATGAGCTAATAAGTATTCCAGCAGATTACAAGTCTGTATGATTTAATTGTTTTAGACTCATTACTGTACTCCTATTTATTTTGACGGAAGTGTAAATATTAGCCTTCTTGTATTATTCAGCTGAATACAGGGAATTAATGAAAAACAAGCTTCAGTTTTAAATTATTTTAACAATTAACCCATTATCATCCCAAATTTATATTTTGGCAGGTGATTTACAACAATACTAACTATTCATGGAATTAATTTGAAAATTTTAAAAGTATGTACTTTTCGAAAAAATTAAAATTAAAATTTTTATTTAGATTTTGACAAAACGTTTTGTGTATTTGCCTATATTATGTTGTATACCACAGGAAAGGGCATGAAAAATGCTGTAAAATGACACCTCTCCCAGCTCTCTAGCTCAATTAAGAGAGCTCCTAGAGTAATTAAAAAAATTTCCATTTGCGGTTTTTGGGAAAATTTTTGAAACTTTACATAGCTGTAATTCAAAAACGAGTTGACATATCGATGAAATTTGGTATTTTTCCAAATCTACATGAATAGTACACCTGTGCAAAATTTCATGCAAATCTGAGATGGTGAGGTAAATTTTGTTTTAAAATTGTGTTGATTTGACCTGGAACAACACAGTGTTGTTTAATGTTTTTGTAACATATCTATAGGCCTATACCTTCGACCAGGAGGTCTGCCACGGGCTGCTTTGCTCACCAACAACTCACTTTGAATTTATAATGCTGGTAAAGGTTTACCAGGCTGGTAATTTTGGGAGACAGGCGGCACTGTTACCCTCTGTAATCTAAAACGTGAATTTTTATGTGTATCAGTAAACTATCGGTTAAAATTTTTGCCTAAAACCATCCGCAAACTTCAAGGAACGCTCTCCACCCCACAGTATATATTCGTACTCTGTGCTCCGCCCCACCATGCCATTCCAGTCTCCGTCAACGACTAGATGTGCCATGAGCGTCACCCGCCGCCAGTCTGTATGTTGTAAAGTGTTTCGTGTGAGATCAGTGTTAAGTGCGGTTTTGCTGCTTTTATGTGCTGGTAATCATTGAAAGTAAGTTCCGTTTGTTTATTGGCTTGTTACATGATTTTTGTTAAAACATATAAAAACAACAGGGTACAGTTATTTTTATCGTTAGGACACTTTCTGTTTCAGTCATAAGAATAAATTGGTAGTTGTAGTTGAAACTGTAATAAAACATGACATCTCTTACCCGAGAGGACGCGTACACCACTAAGAAAACAACGAATTCTGTACTTTTGAATATTAGCACTTAATTATAGGTAGAATACAACAATAAACTTAACGTGGATATTAGGACAACTAACTTCGACGAGAATTATGTAAAACGAATAAGATAGTTCCAGTTAAGGAGAGTCGTAATGCGTTAAAGTCACACAAGTGTGTGATTTTTTTTTTACATGATATTGAATTTCTTAGCGATAGGTTTGTAGTTTCTGAAAAAACTGCGTTTACGTTGAAAAAAGTAGTTTTGAGTAAATTGAGTAAAAATAAAAATTTACATAAATATCATCTATGTCAGAATAAATACGGGAAACAATAAAACTAAATTAAATGCAATACATACCTGAATAATCTTCAGATTCATTCACCAATGTACAGCCAAAATATAAATGAGGAACGTCTCTACAAAATTAGCACAAAACCGCATCTTTTAGGTCAACTACTTCCTAAGGTAAGGTAATTTGTAAAGTGATCTTGCAATTTCCCTTTAAAATTCGGTATGCATCAATTTTTTCTAAATTAAATAAGAATGTAAGTATCTGGATATTATAGTGAAACTAACATGAAAGTCATAAAAAATTCATCCAGAGATTTATAAACTGTAAAAGAAACCGAGATTGTCATAATTTGTCATTTTTGACCTTTACGACTCTCCTTAAATTTTACATTGAAATAATTGTGTTGTGTAATTGGGGCAGAAAGGTATATATAAACGGGCCATGAGTGTTGAAGGTTAAGTGGAGTAATTAGTTACCTAAATTGTAAGATATTTTGGTAATTATGACATTTCTAATCTAAGGTGATATTGGGGTGAAATATTTTTTTTTCAATAGCAAGTCATAAAAAAAAGGTAAAGGAATAGTTTTCTCTGCTTAGTTGTTTAATCCTTAGCAGAGAATCTTTTTGTGTAAAACAAATTAACATTCAGTTGTAGTTTATACGTCAGTTCTGTGCACATTTTCCAGCTTTTTTCCACAGAAAATTGCATGAATTCTATTTTTGCAAAACACAAATATTGTTGTTTATACATTGCAGTAATTCATTTATTGATAGTCAACTCGAAATTTGAAAATCTTAACCAAACGTAACATTACTCGTTTTGTTGGTAAGAACTGTTTTTAGTAATTGTGAAGTTTCTTAACGCATTAGTTGTAGTGTAGAATTATGTCTAAATGTTGTAATTGCTGAACTACTTTCTACAATGATGCAAATAGTTTTTGTGATGAGTCAAAAAGCAACCATTTTCCCAGTATACTTTGTGTAGGCTGGATAATAGCCAGGCAATTGTGGGTATTTTAGATTTTGCGGCTGCTGTAGGTCAACAGGTATCTTAGGTAAACATGTAATTGAAGAGGAATTTTAACAGGCGACTTGTGATCCACAACTTTGCTAAGACGACGCGTAAGTTGTCTTAGGTCAGATGGTGTCTTGTCTTAGATTCCATGATTCCCCACGCGTTTATTTGAGTCTACCCGTGTAGTAGAGTATAGCCAAGTAACAATAAACCCTTCTCGTAGCAAGCAAGCACAAATAGTATTCCGCCGAAGTGTTATGCAGGAGAAAAACGTTTAACACTGTCCAGGGAAATGTCGCACATGAAATACAAAGAGACAGGCCGAGGCCTAAATTTCCCCAAGTTAGGATTGTCAACATAACCACACTTTTTTTTAAATACCCTGTTTGCATTGGGGGCTTCTTATTCTCTCTCAGAGTTTTAAGCTTCACCATTCCAGGATTAGGCAACGTCTGCTGTTCCTGTCTCTATTTTCAAGCCATCTTTTGCGTGGTCTTCCCACATCTCTTTTTCCCTTTAGGTTCATTTTGTAAACTTGATCCATCTCAGGTTACAAGCCTCAATTCTTGCATTTACAGAGAATATATCCAATTCATGTCTTTATCACATCTTTTCTGATTCTATCATTACGTATGTCAAGAAATACATCTCTGTAGCGCTGGTAATGAGGTGTATCTTTTTAAGATAGTACCCATGTTTAGGAACCGTATAAACGAGTGGGGTGGGGGACTGCCATAACCATGCAGAACTTCATCTGCGTTTCCTTTCCTGTTTTGCTCCCTAAAGTTCTTTTAATAGTGCCTCAAATCGCGTGAAATCTTTTTTTTTTCTCAATGTCCTTGTCTCTGAGTTTATAAACTTTAATTTTCATCCTAACAGCGGTATAACATTTGAATTGGATAGTTTCTCAATTGTGAGTTTCGATTCAGTTTGATATGACACCCTTTATATTTTTACTAGTTACTGTTGCCAATGTAGCGACTGTGTAAGGAGTTTTGTACGACACATGAAACACCTTCTCCCCACGCATAGAGCCCAACAGTATCGAACATAAGCACTCCAAATGCTATCTGACCTTCCTTTACTTTCATAAACTGACTTTACTATCTGACCCCTTTGGTGACGATTTGTCCAGTTCATCAGGATTTTCCCAGTGTCTTGTCCGCTCGAGGGTTGTTTGACACGAGGTCTTCGGTCACCTTGACCCAGCCAATCTGTTTTCTTCATTGTAGTTCTTATGCAACCGAGTTGTGTTTTTTGTCTGCAGATTTTTGAGTTGTAATCTGGTTTGGCCAGAAATCTCACAGTATTCTGCACAGGCAGTTTATAGAAGCATGCGTTTTCTTTATAAATAGCGTTTATAACTGTTGAAAATACGAGTTTTAGTTTTACTGGAGCATAGTCTTGAACATCAAGGTTCTTTTCTTTTTTTAAGCATTTAGTGTACGTCATAGAAAATCTTTTATTATTGATGCAAGGAAGACTTCTGTGGAATCCAAGCTTAAACTGTTCTCTGTGGGGTGTATAGTAGTTGAAAAGATTATTCATTTATGTGGCGTTTAGGTACCCCAGTATGTTTCTCAGTCATACTTGAAGCTTAAGTCACTGTAGCAGTTTTTTGTACGGAATAAACATACTTCAACAGTTTATCCTAAGACCTTATATGGCAGTGTTTTATAACCCCAGTGTTATGCAGAGAGGTACCACAGATTACATCTTCTTGACCGTCTTCTGGTTTGTTTTTGTCAAGGCATCCAATTTCTCTATCCAAGGTATGTGGACCTACATTTTATAACCTCCGTATAACCTGTATCATAAGTTGAAAGGATGCAGGCATTTGTTTACCCAATTTGCTATTTTCTTTCACTGCAATGATAATATGATGTAAGTATATATAAAGGCAATCAGATAACAGGGATACTATCAAAGAACAGACAGTGGTGTCAGATATTGTATCACTAAACTGTTAGCTATCACGTTCATTGAAATCTTGCTTTATTTTTACCACAAAGGGAACGTGTGCATAATAGCTTCCACTGTATGCATGTGTGTCGGACACGATGATTCTATGAAAGCCTAGGTACTTAGGTATTTCCATAAAAGTGTATCTGCTGTAACCTAAAATAAATAAGGGTAAAGTATGGAAGCCCTTTGTAATAATAATAGATAGAGTATAGGAAGCGACCACAGCAGGTGTTGTACAAGTATATTGTTGGCTATAAAGTATATTTCATGCCTTCAGGAATGTCACTTACATTTCGTGCAATAACTCTTTACTTTGCTGCAATCTGAGAGAGTAGTAGAGACTGTGCATCAATAGAAAGGAGTATTTTAATGATCACATAACAGTTCACGTGTGTAGCACTTGTAAGTTTGTCTTCATACACACTCATATCTTACATTGCAGTATTTTATATCAGTGCTAATGCAGAGAGCTACTTGAGAAGATAGGCTGAGGTGTACATCTTCTGACCATGTTTTGTTTTCAGCTCTTTTGTGACATGCTTACAATTTCCATTATAACTCACAATTTATAACCGTCACATTTCCTCTATTATAAGAGGACATATCTTCCACGAAATGGAAGGATATTGGCATTACCATTGTCCATTACCCAATTGCCATTCCCTAATAAGTTCAGTAACAGTATTGTGTGCTTGAAAACGCGGTGGCTGGAACTTCTTTGTGATGCCATGGTAACACCAGCTTCAATGTATATGTCAATGTGTGACCATCAGTTTCTATCCTAGACTTGTAATATCCTACAGTTTAACAAGCGGTTAAGATTGGAAGGATAAACTGGGCATTACTGTGCCACTGCCATCTGCTTCCAGTTTTCGTATTTGTTAGGATCTACAATTTATCTGCTTTCAGATGTACTTAGCAAAGAAATACCGTAGTATTATCCATTATTGTCATCACTTGCTGTAAGTTATCCATACTTTATTATAACCACATTGAGAAGTGACATGTTCATTGCATATATTCTGACATCCAACATAATACCGAATGTTTACTACACTGTTGTGGTAAAAAGCCAGTTAATTCTTGTGTGTACTCAACTATACCAGGGCAATAAAGTTCATACAACACCCGAAACAGAAACTATCTGCCTGTGGCTATGAGGCAGTAATACAGGGGAAGGGAACTGACGACACCGCCCCCAATGAAAGCGACAAGCAGTGTTGTAATATCTGCATAGTTTGTTTGTAGCATACTAGTGCAGACTTGTCATTCTGTATTGCTGCAGATTGTACAACTTGCACACAGGACAACATGGTGATTAACCCTTTAAACACACTGCCTAAAGAAATTTAATATTCCATAGGGAATAATGTTAAACCATGGTGTTGTACGTGTTGTAAAGTTATGCAACGATGAAGAAACCGTGTTTGAACAGCAATATGAATACACTATGATAATTTGATGCTTCATTACATGTTTGTACATAATGCTTCATATTAATTTGTCATATGCATAATTGGTACAAAACCAACCCAACTTGTGATAATTGTCCAGGTTTCCAAACAGTCGTCCATTCATTTTCCACAAGTTGTTCATTGTATGAACCGCGATGCTGTCATAAAGTATGTTCTACAAGTCTGTCTGCATCTTAGTCATGTTTCTTCACAAACTTGTGATTTTTATAGATTTTCTAGTGTCTTGCCATAAGACAGTTAACAACCTGCAAATAGCACAATCTCAGTTCATATGCTGTGCACCATTCTTGATTGTGCAGTTTGGGTGTACTCAGTATAGTATGACTCAACCTTTGTGATGCTAACATACGTAGGTTTGGCCAGTGCTACAAGACGTTTGTGTACTACTATAAATGGAGGCTTCTGAATGGATTACTCGTAACATTTTATGCTTTCAGGTACATTCATGTATGAAAATTTCAGCGAAAGTAAATTCTTCTGACAGTCATAAAAAATAGCAATATCATAATTTCACACATATAGTAGTTTAACTGTGTAGTTTAATGGAAATAACACTCAGGATGGAAATGTTTTCTAAGTGTAACTCAAATTTTGACGTATACAATTCTGTATTGCTACAAGTAATTTTCAGAAATTATTGTAGCATATACTCCATCTTAAAATAAGATAAGTACATCACATGCACTGAATCCAAAACCTTAAGGCCCCTATAATAATATAGAAGTAAATGTAATAGTTGTTAGTCATTAACAGTAAACTAATTACATATGACAAGAGATTTAGTGTCTGTTTACGTACTTAATATTTAAATGAAGTACACTTGTGTCTGATTTACCAAAACAGTGTTTCTTCGCATTTAATGTTTTAGGTTAAGCATCCGGATTGTAATTAATGAGTGTTATATTTCGTAGTTTTTAAAAGCAGTGCACATTACACTAAAGGAAATATATGTGAAAACTTTCTGAAAACCCTATTTACTGTATGCTATGTATATTTCAACTGTGTAATTAGAAAAATCAAGTAATATATTAAGAATTGTTTTGACAGTGGCAGGATGTTCACAGGATCTTCACTGCTGAGACAGGGTAAGTAATTTAAAATATGGCTAATTAAATGTTTGGAGTTCTCTTTTTATATTTAGACATTATATTCAGGTCAGATTACTCACTTGTTACAAACTATACCACAAACAAGTTTGTCATACTAGCCTGTCATGCATTACTCTGATATACAGGCTAGTTTGTGATTAGTTAGTTAATTCAAAACAAAATACGTAAAACTAAATTTATTTTATTATTTTTTGCATATTGAAGAAAACTGATCTCTCTCTGTCTCCCCCTCCCTCCCCCACCCTCACCCCTATCTGTTGGAAGGGGTTGACAAGATTCTGAATATGCAGAAAACAATTAAGCAAATCAAACAATACATAAACGTCACTTTTTTCATCCTGTTGAGAGCAGACAATCTATTTGTTTATTGCAAAATCATCATCGACACATCACATGTTAGGAACTGATTCAAATGTTAAACATCAGGATTCTAAGCTCTCAGGACCCACAGTGTGTGTCCTGCTTGTGCCCATATGGTGTGGTTGGTGTTTATGTACAGTAAACTGGCCTGAAGAATCTGACTGCCACTTGTGCAACACAACATTCAATTAAGCTACAACCTGGCAATAACATGGGAGTACTGTAGTACAGGAATGATAGACCCTTCTAAGCTGTGGACATAACACCTGTACACAAGACACACACTGGCTCCTGCTTGTTTTATAATAAACACCAAGAGTGTAAGTGTAATATAACCATAACTAGATACAGAACATTACATTCCAATGAACTCATTAACAAAATGAAATTGAAATATCCCGTGCAAAATATCAGAATTTACATGGCCTCTTCCTGATCACATTTCAATAGATTTAATAGGAATGCCTCCATGTCTGTGATAATTGTATGTTTTTGCTGACAGCTTATCTTTAGCTGTTTACTGTGTATGGCCCACCTTTCTGCTGGTAGTCCAATGATGAAGGCAATATTTCTTCTCTGTACTAGACACATGATTCTTCAGGTGCCATTCAAAGTTCAATAGTACCTCATATTTCCCGGTTGCCTTTTTACAAAAACATGTATTAACGAGTTTGTGTGTCTTGTTAAGATTCCTGTAGCATTGCATTATGTACCTCAAAGGGTGCGTTACAACCATGGATCACCTCAGACAACTCTACTTAAACTCC
Source organism: Magicicada septendecula (assembly GCA_034769895.1). NCBI lineage: Eukaryota > Metazoa > Arthropoda > Insecta > Hemiptera > Cicadidae > Magicicada > Magicicada septendecula. The sequence continues at coordinate 303,211,827 of CM068371.1, forward strand.
TGTTCACATTGTATTATAATGTAGTGAACTCTTACCAAAAACAGAAAGTTTAAAATATTCAGTATATGGTGGTAAGGATTGACATAGCCTTTCCCTCGATGCATCATAGAAATTTGATAGGATTGCTTCTATTTCTATGTAGTGCAGTGGATTTGCTCCAATTTTCAGCTGACCACTATCTATGGATTACTACTCTAGTTCACACCCACTTTGGCGATGATTTAAACAATTTCCACTCTGGAATAGACATTATGATGCAACAAGGAAATCTCCAAATGATTGTCCAGTAGTACTCGCATCTTCATAAACAAGTAAGTCTGTCATGTTACCTTTTTACATACCATGCAGGTTTTTGTGGTATGTAAGAAGGAGTGTGTTACTAGTAAACACAGCCAAATACTGTTTACAAGATAATAATGTTTACTTAAAAATTTTGATAGTTTCCATAGAACACAATGACTCCCGTTATAAGCACACTTGGGGAATAGTAGATTGTCAACAGATAGGATTGAGTCGATAGGTGACCTTCAAGCTGATCTGTTAATGAGCTACTTTAAAGTGATGCTTATAGATAGTACAAGTTGCATGTATTTACGAAGTACAATATAACAACGTGTAGTAGGGTTTTGTTTCACTGTCCTATAAACATTATGTAACATCTACATATAACAGCCCTGCACAAGTTGTTTGGATTGGATAATAGACAGATAATATAGAACTGACAGTGACTGTTATACGCACTGCTGTATTACTGTCTTTTGTATGGATAGTTATTAATGATGATGAAAATGTCTTCTTTATGGTATTGATGGCAGCAATTAAATGTAGCAGATGTCTTTACAAGAAGTTGTGTTGTGTATAAAGCAGGTTTACCAAACTGACACGATGTAAATATTGCAAATATTGGGAATGTGGTGATACAATAAAAGCCATGGAAAATGGAGTGAGACAGTAACGATGAACTTTGGTCCCATGTAGGTTCACTTAGGAATTTAATAGGTCCACAGGCACAGTGTTATATGTTCACCAAATTTACAAAATATTTTTGAAGAGCTGATTTTTATTTTAATAACGAGTATATCTCCTGAAATATTTATAAGTACTGTATTCTGGTAATTAGCTAAAAAAGTTTTAAAACAAAATATAAATTTTATTTTGCATTAGATTACATTTACTATCGGTGTCAAGGAATTTTTATCACGTAATTTAACTGTAGGTAGCTTCTTAGTTTTACATAATCCTACAATTATAGTTGGGAAGAAATTATTTTATCAGCCTTGCAATTGTTATAGGCAAGTATACAACAGTCTTGCTGGGAGTTGTAGAATTAAGCTACTTTATTGAATGTAGGATTACAGAATTGACATTTTGCTTGTTTGAGAAGAGATCTGACCCCGTAATGTGTATTACAAGGTTTTACATAAAACAAACAAATTTTTTAATTTTCAGTAAAAAATATCAGAAAAAAAAATTATTTTCAAAGTAAGAATAGTTGGATACTGAAGTAATTCTGTAAGAACTGAAGTAACACTCATTTAGTTAACTTCAATTATTTGCCCAAATGATTTGTTATTTTGTTACAAGCATTTTTTTCTTTTAACTACTTCATGTTCATATTAACTTTTGGCTTTATCTTACCGAGTCTGTTGTACACAAGTTAAAAGTAAGATAAGTTCATTATATATTTAGTATGCCATTATAGCAGCATTTGTGAACTATTAAGTTGGTGTAAAATGTTATAAATGCTTGGCACTTTTATAAATCTTCATTTACAGCTCGGTACAGAGTTTTTAATTGTTTTAGATATAAACAACTAACTCGACTAACCAAAGCCAGCTAATAACTACTAACCCCATACTAATCAGCATCAAGTAACCAAGCTAGGACAGTTAAGGACTCTGTAGTATGTCTATAAGTGAAGCAGGTTGTAAACAGTTCTATGCTAGTTTGTATTGATCAGGCAATTAAACTAAATTGTGATGAACTTTGTCTCACTTCAGTATTGATAGACCAGAACTCTTGTGTGGATTCAGTTTCTGAGCAAGATTCTGTGGATTTCAGTTTCCAAGCAAGACAATACACAAAATCTTTTAAATAAAAAGCACAGGTCTGAAGAAATAATCTATAAACAGAAACTTTAAGATGAAAAAATAGATTTAAACGTTTATGTTAAGGTAAAATCAGTTATTTGCAAACAATGGCAGTATATTTTACTGTCATGTGTTATACAATAAATTTCCATATGCACAATAATTAGATTTTTTAATTTTTACAGTAAAAATAGTTCTCTGAAGTACTTCACTTATCATTTCATTTGTGTCCCGAGATAATTATGATCTTCAGTTTTTGTTTACCATAGTCTAAGGCACAGCTCAAGAACCAATGTTTACAATATTTAATTGTGGATTGTAGAGATCTTGTGAAGACGATGCTATATTTAATAGTGGAATAAATTTAATATTAAAAATAACTGAGCATGTTTAATATTAGAAAAATAATTGAATAAATCTGATATTAAAGAATCGAATAAATTTAGTATAAAAGAAATTTAAAAATAATATAACTGATTATAATTACAAAATAATTTTAAATATTACATAATTGTAATTTTAAATTGAGTAAATTATAATAAACATAAAATAATGGTAAAAGTAATAATTTAATAATATAATAATAACGATTTAACAGTTAAATTGATTGATATGCAAGCCATATAGAAAAACATTTTATCTTAACATTAACTGTGGTACAGTAGTACACACTGATACCGCAAAGTGTACAGTTGTAAATTATTTATTTGGTAATTCTATGTAGCCTACACAACTTGTGCAGGAAGCTAAATATGATGTTACTCATTGTGAACAGGATTTTAAGTAGAGTTGTGTAAGGTGATCCAAGGTTGTAATTGTTGCACCCTTTGAGGTACATAATGCAATGCTGCAGGAATCTATCAACAAGACACAGACACTCGTAATCCATGTTTTTGTAAAAAGGTAACCGAATCGACAACCACAGTTTATTGAAATATGAGATACTATAGAACTTTAAATGGCACCTGAAGAATATTATGGTATCTAGTCCAGAGAAGAAATATTGCTGTCATCGTTGGACTACCAGCAGAAAGGTGGCCCATACACAGTAAACAGCTAAAAATAAGCTGCCAGTAAATACATACAATTATCACATATATGGAGGCATTCCTATTAAATCTATTGAAATGTGATCAGGAAGAGGCCATGTAAATTCTGATAATATTTTACACGGGATATTTTAAATTCATTTTGTTAATGAGTTCATTGGAATATAATGTTCTGTATCTAGTTAGGGTTATATTACACTTACACTCTTGGTGTTGACTATAAAGCCAATGCATGACTTGTGTACTGTACAGTTGTTATGTCCACAGCTTAGAAGGGTCTATCATTCCTATACTACTCCAGTGTCCTTGCTAGGTTGTAGCTTAATTGAATGTTGTGTTGCACAAGTGGCTTCAGGCCAGTTTACTGTACGTAAACTGCAACCACACCATATGGCCACAAGCAAGACATATTGTGGGTCCTTGAGGGCTTACAATCCTGATGCTAAACATTTGAATCAGTTCCTAACATGTGAGGTGTCGATGATGATTTTGCAATAAACAAATAGATTGTCTGCTCTCAACGGGACAAAAAAAAAGCGACATTTATGTATTGTTTGTTTTGCTTAATTGTTTTCTGCATATTCAGAATCTTGTCAACCCCCTGCCTACAGATGGGGGGGGGGGAGAGATCAGTTTTCTTGAATATACAAAAAATAATAAAATAAATTTTACTTTTATGTATTTTGTTTTGAATTAACCAGCTAATCACAAAGTAGCCTATATATTAGAGTAATACATAACAGGCTGGTAGGATAAACGTGGTGTAGTTTGTAACAAGTGAGTAATCTGACCTGAAAAAAAATGTCGAAATATAAACAGAACGCAAAACATTTAGTTAGCCATATTTTAAATTACTTACCCTGTCTCAGCAGTGAAGATCCTGTGAACATCCTGCCATTGTCAAAACAGTTTTTAATATATTACTTGATTTTTTTAATTACACAGTTGAAATATACATAGCATACACTAAATAGGGTTTTCAGAAAGTTTTCACGTATTTCCTTTAGTGTAATGTGTACTGCTTTTAAACACTATGAAATATAACGCTCATTAATTACAATCCGGATGCTTAACTTAAAACATTAAATGCGAAAGAAACACTATTTTGGTAAATCAAACACAAGTGTACTTCACTTAAATATTAAGTAGGTAAACAGACACTAAACCTCTTGGCAGATGTAACTAGTTTACTGTTAATGGCTAACAACTATTACATTTACTTCTATATTATTATAGGGGCCTTAAGGCTTTGGATTCAGTGCATGTGATGTTCTATCTTATTTTAAGATGGAGTATATGCTACAATGATTTCTGAAAATTGTATAAGCTATAACAGTACAGAATTTTATACATGAAAATTTGAGTTATACTTAGATTATGTTTCCATCCTGAGTGTTATTTCCATTACACTACACAGTTAAACTACTATATGTGTGTAATTATGATATTGCTATTTTTTATGACTGTCAGAAGAATTTACTTTCATTGATATTTTCATACATGAATGTACCTGAAAGCATAAAATGTTACGAGTAATCCATTCAGAAGCCTCCATTTATAGTAGTACACAAACGTCTTGTAGCACTGGCCAAACCTACGTATGTTAGCATCACAAAGGTTGAGTCATACTATACTGAGTACACCCAAACTGCACAATCAAGAATGGTGCACAGCTGCACAATCAAGAATGGTGCACAGCATATGAACTGAGATTGTGCTATTTGCAGGTTGTTAACTGTCTTATGGCAAGACACTAGAAAATCTATAAAAATCACAAGTTTGTGAAGAAACATGACTAAGATGCAGACAGACTTGTAGAACATACGTTATGACAGCATCGCGGTTCATACAGTGAACGACTTGTGGAAACTGAATGGACGACTGTTTGGAAACCTGGACAGTTATCACAAGTTGGGTTGGTTTTGTACCAATTATGCATATGACAAATTAATATGAAGCGTTATGTACAAACATGTAATGAAGCATCAAATTATAGCCTCATAGTGTATTCATATTGCTGTTCAAACACACCTGTTTCTTCATCGTTGCATACACTTTTCAACACATACAACACCATGGTTTAACATTATTCCCTATGGAATATTAAATTTCTTTAGGCAGTGTGATTTAAAGGGTTAATCACCATGTTGTCCTGTGTGCAAGTTGTACAATGTGCAGCAATACAGAATGACAAGTCTGCACTAGTATGCTACACACAAACTATGTAAATATGGCAACAGTGCTTGTTGCTTTCATTGGGGGCAGGTGTCGTCAGTTTCCTTCGCCCTGTATTACTGTCTCATAGCCATAGGCTGATAGTTTCTGTTTCGGGTGTTGTATGAACTTTATTACCCTGGTATAGTTGAGTACACAAAAGAAGTAACCGGCTTTTTACCACAACAGTGTAGTAAACATTCGGTATTATGTTGGATGTCAGAATATATGCAATGAACGTGTCACTTATCAATGTGCTCACAATAAAGTATGGATAACTTACAGCAAGTGATGACAGTAATGGATAATACTATGGTATTTCTTTGGTAAGCATATCTGAAAGCAGATATATTGTAGATGATAACAAAGACAAAAACTGGAAACAGGTGGCATGGGAAGCTGGCCAGTGGTAAAGTAATGTTCAGTTTATCCTTCCAATCTTAACCGGTTGTTAAACTGTAGGATATCACACATGTCTAGGATAGAAACTGGTGCTCACACATCAACGACATATACATAGAAGCAGGTATTATCATGGCGTCACAAAGATGTTCCAGCCACTGTGTTTTCCGCCTTATGGAAGATGTGTCCTCTTATAATAGAGGAAATACGATGGTTATCAATTGTGAGTTATAATGGAAATTGTAAGCATGTCACAAGAGCTGAAAACAAAACATGGTCAGAGGTTTAAACCTCTGCATATTTTCTCAAGTGCACTGAGATTATGAGATTATAAAATACTGCAGTGTAGATATGAGGGTGCTTGAAGACAAACTGATAAGTAGTACACATGTAAACTGTTATGTGATCATTAAAATACTCCTTTCTAGTGATGCACAGTCTCTCTACTACTCTCTCAGATTGCAGCAAATTAAAGAGTTCTTGCATGAAATGTGAGTGACATTCCTGTAGGCATTAAATAGACTATATAGCCAACAATACACTTGTACAACACCTGCTGTGGTCACTTCCTATACTCTACCTATTATTATTATATAGCGATTCCATACTTTACCCTTGTTTATTTTAGGCTACAGCAGATACACTTTTATGGAAATACCTAAGTACCTGGCCTCCTTTCATAGAATCATTGTATCCGACACACATGCATACAGTGGAAGCTATTATGCACATGTTGGCTTTGTGGGAAAAATAAAGCACAATTTCAATGAACGTGATAGCTAACAGTTTAGTGATAGAATATCTGACACCTTGTCTTTTCTTTGGTAGTATCTCTGTAATCAGTTAGTTTGAATTTTGGCCTGCCTTCTATTATTTCAGTCACCATTTGTTAACATAAACTTATATGCTTATGTAGGTTTGCGGTGTCATAACTTGTGGCCTTCTGTGTTCTGGGCAATGTTCTGATTTTATCAGTTGTATTTACATTGCCACACTGTGTAGTTCATTGTTTTATAGGATCTTTGCAACTGAACATATTTATACTTCTATCTTGTGTTATGAGACATATTTGTATGCAGTTCAGTTCTGTGGTTCTTATTTTATCTCTTGTCATCAGCTGCCATACTATAGGTGACTACCTTCCTTCTCTTCATCTAATGAAAAAGAGGAAGATTAAACTAATAGGTTATAAAAAGTCGTTGTCTTCACCGTATTCGGTATGTCACTGTTAGGGAACTTGCCCCCTTTTTCTAAGATCTTTGCAACTAAATAGGATTACTCCCAGCTCTCCTCCCTGTCACTCGTGTGTTGTAGACATCTTTGTATGTAATTCAGATCTATGGTTGTTATTTTATCTTTTTCATCAGCAGCCAACCTGTAGGTGACTACTTCATTCTAATCATCAAATGTTGTCTTCACTCTGTAGGCTATTTCACTGTTATGGAACTTGCCCCCTTTTTCTAGGATCTTTGCAACTAAATAGGATTACTCCCGTCTCTCCACCCTGTCACTCGTGTGTTGTAGACATCTTTGTATGTAATTCTGTTCTGTGGTTATTTTATCTTTGTCATCAGCAGCCATCCTGCAGGTGACTACTTCATTCTAATCATCAAATGTCGTCTTCACTCTGTATGCTATGTCACTGTTATGGAACTTGCCCCCTTTTTCTAAGATCTTTGCAACTAAATAGGATTACTCGCATCTCTCCTCCCTGTCACTCGTGTCTGTTGTGGTCGTTATTTTATATTTGTCAGCAGCAGCCATCCTGCAGGTGACTACTTCTTTCTAATCATCAAATGTCGTGGTCTTCACTCTGTGCGGTATGTCACTGTTATGGAACTTGCCCCTTTTTTCTAGGATCTTTGCAACTAAATAGAATTACTCCCTGTCACTCGTGTTGTAGACATCTGTGTATGTAATTCTGTTCTGTGGTTGTTAATTTATCTTTGTCATGAGCAGCCATCCTGTAGGTGACTACTTCATTCTAATCATCAAATGTCGTCATCACTCTGTGCGCTATTTCACTGTTGTGGAACTCGTCCCCTCTTCAATCATTGGCTGATATGTTAAGGTTGCTACTAGTGTGTCTGTTAATTCGGAATGCTGTCCAAGTGTTGGCATCTCCAGTTTTCCCTCGAGTTCTTCTGTAAAAATTCAGTTTTCAAATAATAATAATCATCATCATCCAAAAGATTCAAGGATTAAACCAAGGATAGTTTGTTCCAGTCTTAAATAGGGAAAGATTAGAGCTGGTCACTCCAGTGCTTCCTTGGATGTCCCACACCTTACCGTCCCCTCGACTTGTAGTTCCAGAGTTGTTTGGGGAAGCAGGAGTCATCCATTCTGCAAAGATGTTCCCACCAATTCAGCCGATACTGGGCGATCCTGTCGAGTATACTCATAATATTCAGTTCCTGCCATACCTGCCGTATATCTGTGTTTCTTCTATGATCGTGGAGAGTATACCCTGCCATGTGCCCTGCTTGGATGCGACTGGCCTGGTCTTTCGTTAAAGTCCAATTCTCAGATCCACGTTTGGTGGATTACGTAAATCATTTCTAAACCACAGACGATTACAAACAGAGCATGTAAAACCAAATTTATTCTCACTAAAACGTTTGCTAAACTCAATGTCAGCTCTTGGTGCGTTTACATATCAAATTTCTAGACTGTGGGGAATTGAAAGTGTGGAAGCGTTACGTTTTTCGATGACGATTTTTGTGGAATGACCCCCAGCCTAACATTATCATGTTAAAACCATTGAAACATTGGCTCCATTAGGGCTGTGCAGGTGCAGTGATCTAACGGAAAGTGCTGTTGAAGTAGTTAGAGGGACCACACCCACCTGGCGCACATTATTTTCACTACTGAATTGTCAGCCCTTTCGTTAGATAACAAATAATTTTATGAAATTGTAATGACATAATAATACAAGCTTTTCATATCATAGTGAATTTTCATTAAAAAGTATTGATATCACTATGCAACATTTTAAAACTTTTGGTACGATGTTTCAAGACTGTAAGGTGATTTTAAAAGTATTTTTCATGCTGATTTCAAATCTGGTTTTAGTTTTTCTGTATCACGTAAGGTTTTTATACAATTCAATTTCGAAGTTTTAAAAAATCGAATTTTGTGAACAGGGAAAATTATTATTATTTGATTGTGATTTCAAAATTGTTTATGTTTTAATCCTGCATAAAATCACAACACATGGCGGTGCAGTAGACAATGGTATACACTCACTTAAAAATGTTATAATTATTACGAAAACACAACACATATATGACAATTTAATTCCTCTTCTTCGCTGAATTCACTGCTTCAAGATCTTTCTGACGTGGGTTGAAACTTCTCTTCCGTGATTGTCTCCCTTCACTAGTGCCGTCTCTTTTTAGCATAAAACAGTAGTCGGCCATCATGTTGGCATTCCACCTTCCCTGGTATCTCTTTTCCATGTCCTTGATATCCTGGTGGAAACGTTCGCCTTGTTCTTCACTGACATCGCCGAGGTTCGCAGTGAAAAAGTCAACATGTGAGTGTAGGAAGTGAAGCTTTACACTCATGTTACATCCTAATTTCATGAAACTCTGCAACATTCTTTTAACCATGGTTTTGTACTCTGGATGTTTGTTTTTGCCCAAAAAGTTGACAACAACTTCTTTAAACGAAACCCAGGCCCTTTTTTCCACTGGATTCATTGTACTTTCAAACAAATTGTCTTTCATTAACTTATCTGCGGTCCCACGAAGATCCCTTCTTTAAGTTTCTCATAAGATACTTTCGGAAATCTTATTACCAAGTACTGGAAACAGTCACCATCTTTTGGAAGAGCTTTAGTGAACTGTTTCATTAATCCGAGTTTGATGTGCAGAGGAGGTAATAGTATCTTGCTTTGTTGAACAAGTGGTACATGTATTATGTTCTGTGAACCGGGTTGGAGGGTTTTTCTTTTGGGCCAGTCTGTCTTCTTCCATGTTTGTCTCTGGCTCGACTATCCCATTCACAAATGAAACAAGGCATTTTTGTGTAGCCGGATTGTTGACCAAGTAACATACCTACTACTTTTAAATCCCCACAAATTGTCCAAGAATGATTTTCATAATTCACGTATTTTAGCAGAGCTTTGAGATTTACATACGTCTCCTTGAGATGAACTGAATGTGCAATGGGTACTGAACCAAACAAATTTCCATTGTGTAAACGTACACCTTTGAGGCTAGTTTTGGACGAGTCTATAAATAACCTCCACTCACTTGGATTGCAAGTGACGTTAAAGAAATTCAATAAACCCTCAATATCACAACAATAAACCAGAGAGTCTTCTTCTTTAAAGTTTCATTAATTCCTTCTCTCTGGACCTATACCAAGAGAACGTAACTCCGGGTAGTAGAAGATTTTTTGCATTCAATCTTGACCCAAGCAATTGGGCGGCATCTTTTGTCAGGTTCAAGTCACGAGTAATATCATTAAGTTCATTTTGACTTAATAATTTTGGTGCAGAATCTTCTTCCGGGTTGTAATCATCAGCATTATCGCTTTCATTTTCTGAGCTGCTTGCCAGTGGCACATCTTCAAGAACGGGAGGTGGAACTGGGATAGGGAGAGAATTACAATGCGTAACTGGTCGTAAGGCCGAAGGAATGTTCGGATATTGTATATCCTTCTTACTTTTTGCGTTATGACCTTGAATTTTAACCATACAAAAATAGCAATCGTTAACATGATTTTGTGGCTCCCTCCAAACCATTGGGATTGCAAAAGTTTCTGATTTTTTTGCACCATTTTTCCACAGTCTCAGTCCCTCAACACATACATGTACGACATACCTTGTGTGGTGCCCAGCTTTTGTCTTCACCACCAAGCCTTATGCCGAAGTACGCGTAATACACGTTTCTTACAAAACTATTAATGTCCTGTATTTGCTTACCAATTACGTAGCTACCACAAATATAACAGAACACGTTTGGGTTATTCAAACACTTCCGGGAACTCATTTCTACAGAAAGTTCACAAACTATATATGACAGCACAAATATAACCTCACAGCACTATAGCATGTAAACAATGAACTACTGTTTCCCGCCTAAGAGCCAGCTGGGTGTAACAAGTGTGGCCAACTAATCCCTCTTACCGAAATAAACTTTCCCTCCCCCACAATAAAATTTCCCCTTGTGAAACTTACGTGTAAATAAAAGATGAGTTCATTTGATTCGCAAAAAAAACTGTACGTGATAGAAAGAAACGGATTGCAGATCTGGAATCAGCGCAAAAAAATGCTTTAGGAACACCTAAGACTACAGAAACATAGAAAATCATGTTGCATAGTGTATCTTATACATTATTTAAATAAAGCTAATACTTGTATTATTAATTTTTATAATATTCGAATTATTATTTATTTTTTAAATATTTATTACATTCTGGTGTCCGCCTTTTAGCAAATAGATAAAGAGCTGTGCAATAACCGCATATCTTCAGTGGCGGACATATCCTGAACATTTTTACTGGAAAACTAATAAGACGGAATCGCGATTGTTGAAAAAACGCGCAGCGCTCAAGGCTTTTTCGATCGAGATTTTCAGAGGGAAACTACCGAATTTTTTCCCGCCCTTTTGCACACAAACTTATACACTTATAAACATTACATACTCCAGTTGGCGGACATATACCTTATGCTTCAAGTTTTTTCAAAATTTTCTCAACTTTGACGCTTTCCGCCGGCCATTTTATACTCCACTCCTGTTTCCGCCACTTTGCATGGGGCATAAGAACGACATTTGGTGCTTACCTGTAAATTTTTAGCCATATACCGAGTGATTTAAAAACCTTAGAAATTTTCCGACTTTCACCGCTTGCCCCCATTTTCATCTTCCGAAACGCTTTCCGCCGTCAATTATTTACGATCGATATAGGTCATAGAACATTTTGCGACAAAATTATCCCATCGACGTAGTAAAAAAAAATAAAAGGCCCCTATCTCTCCGTCTATTACTTCTAAACAAATATTTTATTCGTCCTCCCTGTTTTCGAATACTTACTAGCACACTGTTAGGGGTTAGTTGGGGCGCGCTTTCTTACATTTGAGGACTCCGTCTATTACTTCTAAACAAATATTTTATTCGTCCTCCCTGTTTTCGAATACTTACTAGCACACTGTTAGGGGTTAGTTGGGGCGCGCTTTCTTACATTTGAGGAAGTATGCCTTTTTTACAGTGTATAATATTTGTGTTATAATATATAATTTAATATAAAATGTATAAACAATTTACATTTTTTGATATAAATTATTAAATATAATTTATTAAATCAGATAGATTCGTAATTTTTGCTAATTATTAAATTGCTGCGGGCTGGTTCTTGTTTAATTCGGTACAGAATAGTGTTAATGTACGTCAGCAAACAGTAATGACTTAATATTTTTATCGCTTACAAACTAATTTTATCTTGACAGTATCTTTTCACTCTCTAGGAATACTAATTCATAAAAAAATCTTTAAACCATCCAGTAGCCTACCTTTTTAAAACAGCAAAAACTCATTTTCAAATAAAATCAGAATAAAAATTTTAAAGTTGTGTACTTTTTTATTTTATAAATATGAAGAGTATAGATAGAAATTAAGTGTCCCGTCGCCTTACTGTCATATTGTGCTACAGATCGAAAAAATAACTTTATGTGAATTAACGACAGTACTACGACGACGAGTTACATCAATGTAAACAATTTATTGCGTTAAGATTTTTTACAGCTTTGTTTATGGCCAAAATAATTTGAATATTGTATAATGATGGAGAATAACGATTGTGTTCCGTTAGAAGAGATTAAAAGATTATAAACATGTTAACGTTTGGACGACTAAACGTTGCCGCAGTGTTTACGAGCGAGAAAGCCACATACTGTCTTACCCGACTGTGTGCGACTTCTGAATGAAGTATAGTATTCTATAATTTGTGTGAAGTGTGCCGTGAAGTTGCAGTCATTCAATTAGTTACAATCATCTCAGAAATTGCAGAACAAAAAGTTATTGTGTAGCCTATCAGCCGCTCTATAGGTTATAACAAGATATTGTAATTTACCAACTTCATCTGGATAACACAGGAAATGAACGTTAGTGGGATCTTTCATATCGCCTATTGATAAATTTTTGATTTTGTTCTTTGTATATGGTCCGTATCTCACGTAACTTTGTCTCAATAGCACAATTTCTTAATGCCTCGTTCGTTCGAGGTTTACGGCAATTGTCGTATGCGCAAAAGAAAGTACTCCGTATTAATTGAACACCCACGGCCGGTAGCAGGCCACACCCTAAATTCAGACCCTAAGCTGATGGGAAGAAATCCTATACTGTTGCTTTTTTCAAATACAGCTTGTGAGAAAGTTCCGAGCATTTTAATAATACTGCATGCTAAAGTCACTATCTAACTAACCTAACCTCAAACTAACCGACTAACCAAAGTAATCAACTACTAACCATAACAAAATGGCTGGAAACTCTTAAAAGCTGTAATTAAAAATGAAAACGGCTTTGATTTTTAATGAATTTTTTTTATGTAAATAATTTTGACAATAAAAAGCTTTCGTTGTGCAAGTGTTATTTCTAACAGTTGTTTTAGTGGTCTGAAATGTAATTGGTGGTCGAACGCCTTAACCACGTTTCGTTTGTTGCAGTACGCCCGTGTTTCAGAAAGTTAAAAATTGTTTGCATTTGCATTTACATTGTCAGACAGGACCCTACGGTATTCGTGTAGGGGCTTAGTATACGTTATAAAATTTAATCGGGTCTTGTGTATCTATCTATTTATCTACCTATAATATTATTTATTTATTTATCGGAGGGGCAGGGGTGAATTAAGTGTAGTTTCGTCGATGAATCAAGTAGTGTAGTTCTAGAAATGCCCGCTACATAGCGGCAGCGTGTCGCTACAGCATACGTGCGAGTAATATCCACTGCGTGGCGCCACTCGTTTGGTTCCAGCTGGTAGGTTTCTCACTAATAATCACGGTATTGGCGTCAGTCAAGGTTGAGTGTAGTTTTAGAAATGCCCACTGCGTAGCGCCAGCGTGTGGTTTCAGCAGATCCAGTAATAACCACTGCATGGCGCCACTCGCTTGGTTCAAATTTTGTCGTGCTGTAGACTTCAATACTATAAAAGTCGCGGTATTGGCGGCAAATCGAGAACCCGATCTGCACGCACTCTAACTGCTAAATGTTGCGTTGGCAGTAGTCAAGTTTCGGTGAAACGAACTAGATGGCGCCAACGTATGCTTTGTTATTACAAAAGTAGTTTAAGTACCGTATTACATAAACTTACATTTTAATAACTACATTTTTCAATAAATGTGCGTGAAAAATGATATAGTAAATTAAAATCAACTAAAAAATATACAACTAATAATTTAATAAATAAATAAATAAATAAGCGCGAAGAAGAAACGCGAGCGCGTGTGCGTACATAGGAATACAAACGAAAAAAAGAAATAATATAAATATTTAAGTAGCTTATTGGGCCCAAGGTAATTTCTATATGTGAATGTATACATTCTAATTAAAATGTATATTACAATTATATTTCTGGTGGATAGTTGTTACTGCCTTCTCAAATTTCAAATAAATAAATATAATCATAATACGTATTATGTAAATGGAACTAAAATACAATAAAACTAATAAATATTTGTACAGTACATAAATGTATAATACACTGCCTTCAAATTTCAAGTAAATAAATATTTAAGTAAATATAACTAAAATGATGTTAAATATATAACAAAACTAATAAAAATATTTGTTCAGTACATAAATGTATACTACACTGCCTTCAAATTTCAAATAAATAAATATAACCATAATACGTATTAAGTAAATGTAACTAAAATTATGTAAAATGTATAATAAAACTAATTAATACTTGTACAGTACATAAATCTATAATACATTGATGTGTAACATTTGTATTAGATACATAATTATGTAAATAAATTGTGTGGGCGTGCACGCGCGCATAAATATTTAAACATCTTGACCTGGGCTCTAATAGTGTATATTATATTATAATTTATTATTTCAATTAATAATTGAAACTGCGTATATTCAGTTGCTGGTGGGTGTGTGATGGTGGTACCTTTAGTTTGTTAATTGTAATTGAGTCCTCTTTAGTTTTGGTTACAAAAAAAAAAAAAATGTATTTAGAGGAAATTGTATTTTAAATCTCGAAAATTATAAATAAACGAGCTGTCTGGGTGTAGATAATGTAGATAATTACGGAAAGGTGCGAACGATAGAAGTTATAGTAATCAATAACTTGAGACCACTTAAGTAAAATAATTTCTTGTAGCGTATTGAATTACATATTTAAGTACATCTCCCGGTGGATATTTATACGTATAGGTTATACGTATAGATATACCCAAAAAAATATGTAATAACACCGAATTAACTTATACACCGCACGCGCTCTAGCAGTGTTGTTGCATTTGTAACCGTAAAGTTTCAGTGACACCACAAGATGGCGCTAACGTATGCTTATAAAGATAAAGGAGTACTATTATATGTACATATTTCTTTAATACCTTTGTATATTTCAGATAAATAAGTATGAATTAATGTAAAATAAATAAAACAGACTAAATGTAATAAATGTAACTATTAATTGTCACATACTAATCAATGTAATAAATAAATATATAAATAACATTAATAATAAAAAAAAAAATTAAATGGCGCCAACGTATGGTTTCTTATAAAGATAAAGGAGTATATGTATATTATATGTATATACGTATGTATTTTTATATTTAATACCTTTGTATATTTCAGATAAATAAGTATAAATTAATGTAAAATAAATAAAACAAACTAAATGTAATAAATGTAAATATTGTCACATACTAATCGATGTAATAAATAAAACTTATAAAAAACTGTAAATATATAAAAAAAATAATAATAAAATAAATTTTTTTTAATGGTGGAATGGGAAATTGGCATGAGCAGATGTATAGTTCTAAAACGGGACATTTTAAATTAAAATGTTATTAATTTAACACTTAACTTGTGTTTATTATTAAACCTAGAGGTCGTGGTTTGGGACTTGAAAATGATGGAAACACTGAAAGGCCTCGTCCAGAATATGGCACATAGCAGTTAGGAAATAAGCATGGGGTCATTCCACATCAAATCAACCAATGCTCTGAACCTCACCATCTCAGATAATTATAATTTTTTGTGTATTTGTTCTTATGGTCAAAACTAATAAAAATACAAAGTTTTAGATTTTTTGGGCTTCTAATATTTATGTTATTGATTTTCAAAAAATCGAAAATCGCATACATTTGACCGTGTTTTGAAATCTTTAAACGGCTACAGTTTAAAAAGTATTTGACATAGAGGGCTGGGACTTGTACCATTTTATTCTGCTTTTATTATGCTTTAATTTGATATAAAACACAACCATATTGGTAAAAATAATTTTTTCCCAAACATTTTCAAAAAACTTTTAACAAATTTTCAAAAACGTATTTTTTTGTTGGGAAAAAAATTATTTTGTTTATACACTTATAAGGCACATATATGCCAAATTTCAGGATGGGATGGCAATGGGATCATATTTAAATAAAATATTTTGTAACTGTGAATCCCTAAAAAAAGACATTTATTGATCGAATCACGCTCTTCCTGAGGATCTGAAATCAAAATATAAACCAATAAAGATTACTGACTTCCTCTCAGGGTGTTAAAGGGTAAAAATGCAAGTTTATTTAAAAAAAATTGTAAAATCACTTTACTTACCAAAAACTATTTTTAAAAATATTTCTTAAATGCCTATTTTAAGTTCTTAGTTCCTTTTGAGAAACCTTTCTAGTGACTTTGTAGATAGCATATTTTCTTCTTTGGTTAAGGTATACACTCTCCCTGTAGCAGTAAATGGTTCTACTTTCCGAAGTAATGTTTCAGCTGGTACAGTTAAAATGTCACTCGGTTGAGGGTAGAAAAATGAAGCAGCAGGTCCTTTTGGGTGTAAAAAACTAACTTCAAACTCACAGGTGTTGTCGTTCTTCTTTAGAATACATGCAAGCCACCAGGACTGATCATAGGCAATAGTTACAAAGCCTGATTTAATGTTTAGTATATCTGTCGTTGTTAAAAAGTCAAATGCCGTTACGGTGTTAGTAAACTGGTCTGAACAGGATTGGTAATATTTAACATTGATTTTATTTTCCGAGACTGGACTGTAGGAATGGAACTTTTGGGTTCCAACAATTGGTATCGATTCACTAAAGCACAATGCAAGTTTCTTTTCCATATCTTGATATTCTTTTGTAGAGCAGTACACAAAATCTATTCCAGATATTTTATCAATAGCAAATGCATACAACTGCAGTGGTGTGACTATCTGGCTATTGTAAGGTCTTTGCAGACTGTTATATTAATTAAACTATTAAACTATCTAAATACATAAGTTTTATTCCACCTACCTGCAAAGTTTAACGGGGTCCAGGATTCTCGCACGAACGTAAGATGTTAGCGTGGTTTATAGGTTAATGTAATAATTGACATAACTCATTTTGTTTTGAAGAGAATTAATGACCTTTTAATTTTTAAATATTAACAAACTTTAACAGATTTTACTCAGACTTTAGCAAATGAAATAGCAATCTAATAATATCTTATTTTTGTTGTTCGTTCCATGAATACAATTTCTACTTTTACCTTATTCTACAAGCTTACCTTATACTAAGATATCGACACATCAGACCGTCCAGTTCCCCCCCCACACACGCACTCACGCGCGCACTCACGCGCGCGCGCGCGCGCGCGCACACACACACACACACACACACACACCTTGGTTTATTTTACAAGTTCATTTTTGTATCTAAACTGTTCACTACCGCGATTCCGGCCGGACACGTGTTTTGTCTCCCGATTCGATGCCCGTTAATTCACTTGTCTGTTGTCAACTCCACGTCACCAGTTATAAAATGTGGTACGTCCATTAATTCCTTGGGTCCCGGTCGGTATGAAATCGGTATTATATTTAATTGTTCACATTTTATAAAGTTCGGCCGATCGGGCCCACACAACACTATCTGTGTCTGTAAGTGAACTGGGAAGAGCGGCTCTACATTCACTGCCAACTAGATTACGTCTTTTTAGGTGGAAAACAATGCCTTGTAGTTCTCGGCGCTTGTTGTGTTCCATTTAACCCATGCAGTTGATTGTGTGTTGGTTGTAGATGATATTTGTTCAGCACTGGCTGACGTCACAAAAAGGGATGGACTTAGGACTCACATCCATCAACTTGGTCAAGGAAGCGAACAGCGATTCTTCTCTTAGCCATTTTTTGTTTTACAGTTCATCGTCGGTCCGCGCACCTGCTGGTGTGACGCGCTCGGACGTACTGCCACACTCTCGCAAAGTTCTAGGAAATGACGCTTAGTACATTCCTTCATACAGATTGCACAATAGTTAAGGCGTATTGTTCTCTTGTTAGAACACTGTTTCATTTCAACACGTGGCCTGGTCACAGTTGGAAATTATGTCTATGAATATTTTTAACAAACCCCAAAGATTTTAATAAAATAAAATACCCTCAAATTCGGCACGTTACAACTGGCTTTAGCAGCAAGCCATTTAACAGTGCCACCAAGTCCATCACATGCACTTTTTCCGTGTGACGTTGCGAAAAACTGCCATTCTGCTTCGATTCCAAAATCTGTTTTGTGAAGACACAGATTGTGAAAGTTTTTCTTGTTTTTGTACTGAGCCGAACTACCATCGGAGAAGTATGTAATTTTCTTTATTTCAAATGGTATAGTTTCTTTCAATAGAGAAATCAACTCATTCTGGAATACATGAAATGCCACAGTATCATGTTCCAGGCAGTCGGAGATAAAAACATACTGTAAATGTTTAATTTTGTCTTCCCACTTGTAATACACAATAAAAGGATGCAGAGTAGCTTGGTTAGTTGTCCAATGAAATGACTGAACTTCATCTTGGAGTATAAATGAGTAATTTTCAGCAAAATCACAATTAATAACTAGTTCACCTGGTGCTAAGTTTTCTTTCTTTTCTGAGTAGCATTCTTTTTGCCTGTTTGCAATGAATGAATGAGTTTTGAGTTTTAAAAGCATTTCCAGAAATTCTTCAACAAAGTCATCACTGTTTTTTGTTATAGATTCCATTCTACACCTATCAACAGTTATCCACTGCTTATACGTCACTTCATCAATAAGCTCGTCTTCAAATTTATTTAACAAGGCTTCACGTAATTGTTTAATACCAGGACATTCCTTACATTCATCCATGTAACAATTTGGTGAGGGTGGATTGCACATTATTTTTGCAAGGCAACAATGATAAGATTTCAATGATGTATTATCCCCATGCCATACAATACTTCTAAGTCCAGCACCATTCATCATGAGTTTCACATTCTGATGTATTGTACATACACATACAGTATGTGTCCCACTTCCACCAGCCAAAATGCAGTTTTTTGGCCTCAACTGACAAAACTTGGAAAACCCTATATAATGAGTTGGGTACTTTTCCTTAAACAACGCATATAGCTCTGACAGATTGCCCAGCACCAAACGCTTTTGAATTTGGAGTTTTGAACCTCCTTGCCGTATCGTTACAAAGTCTTTTTTACCGGGCATCATCCTGCTAACTTCATCTGTGTTATAAAATTCTACAACTAAACTAGCAGTAGCTTCATCCAATGTTTTTCCTGGTTTTGGGTTCGGAGTTGATAAAATACCCTTTTCTCCCACTAAATGTTTTACTGACCGAGCCATGTAGTTGGATACTCCAAATTCCTCTTCAATTTGTTTAACACTCCAACGTTTAGGTAGCAATGTTAAGATTGTCATTTGTTCACTTCGTTTTCCAGTTTGCGAAAACTTTTCTTTCAACTGGTTTAATATTTCAGACTCAGCATTACTTATATCATCACTTTGAAGTTCACAATCATGTTCCTTTGAGGGCACTAAATGTTTTTCAAATGATGTTTTAATTTTCTCAATCTTCTTCTTTGTATAACTTACAACCTTAACTTTTTTCTTTTTGATCGGCGATTCGCCAATTAGTTCTAAAGATTTGTTAAGATAATCAATTGAAGCGTTTGGATCAACATATGTATTGTCAATTGTGCTGGGACCTGGCCCAACATTATCACATTCACCAAAGTCATTAGTCTTAAACTCGTACAGTTTTTTCCTACACGTATCACATATTTTCATCCCCATTTGTATATCTAAATTTAGTGAGCACATCCATTCTGTAACATTTCTTGAACTTTTCACTGCTAAGGGGTGTTTTTCATCACCAAATGGATTGCAACACTTACCAGAAAAAACAGTAACAGTTTTTCTTATCTTGTTCATTTGCCATTTTATCCAGGCATTAATTTAAAATGTTTCACTAAACAAGAGTCAAAAAGTATTTGCAATTTTCAAATAAAACTGTCACTGTAAAAATGGTTTAAATACCCTGTATTAGTTTTTAAATAAAAAAAATAACTATATCTGTAATTAAAAAAAAAACCACTTCCTAAGAACAACTTCACTCATCACTGCACAGCAGGCAACTGAATGAAGAGATTACAACAATAAATTATCAAGCACAAACATGAAAGAAGAGTAGAGCCTGTGATGACTCAGACCTGTTTGGACTTTATTTCAGCCAAATCAAAGCCACCCATTCAGACACAACAAGCTGTTACCAGTATTAAACACACGAAATATACATGCCTGAACTTGTATACTTTTTATTCTGAGACATAAATACTATATCTTTTCATATTTAAAATATAATTGCTCTTAATTATATTGATTTTTAGAATTTACAAACTTTCTTAAATATTTTTATGAGAATGGTCGCAAGTTATATTTTTATTTCATGGTTAAAAATTGGTAAGATGAAACTAAATAATAATCTAATACTTTACAATATTGTAAAGTGTCAGGTTACTTTAATTGGTTTATATTTTGATTTCAGATCCTCAAGAAGAGCGTGATTCGATCAATAAACGTCTTTTTTTTAGGGATTCACAGTTACAAAATATTTTATTTAAATATGATCCCATTGCCATCCCATCCTGAAATTTGGCATATATGTGCCTTATAAGTGTATAAACAAAATAATTTTTTCCCCCCAAAAAAATACGTTTTTGAAAATTTGTTAAAAGTTTTTTGAAAATTTTTGGGAAAAAATTATTTTTACCAATATGGTTGTTTTATATCAAATTAAAGCATACTAAAAGCAGAATAAAATGGTACAAGTCCCAGCCCTCTATGTCAAATACTTTTTAAACTGTAGCTGTTTAAAGATTTCAAAACACGGTCAAATTTATGCGATTTTCGATTTTTTGAAAATCGATAACAAATATTAGAAGCCCAAAAAATCTAAAAGTTTGTATTTTTATTAGTTTTGACCATAAGAATAAATAAACAAAAAATTAGGACATTTTGAAACCTTAAGGTCCAAAATTATTTTTTTATTGGTTGATTTGATGTGGAATGACCCCTGACGAAGTTGGAACAACCATTTTTACTTCATTTTCCAAAAATTGTTTCTGCTCTGATTTGAATCTTGAATTTGAAATTTGTGTATGATATGTTACTCACCAATCATACTATCTATAAATTTAGCTATACTCATTTATTATAAATAAGCATATAAAAAATTAAAAACTGAAACTATTTCCCTTCTTGAAAAATTACATTTCAAAAATTGAATTTTTTCATTCGTCTTTGACAACTTTGAATACAACGATTACCTGTACAAAAGGTCGGTAAACAAGGTTCCAAATTGTAGGTTACAGTGTACTAAAAAGAATGAAGTTTATCTCAAAGGGCTAGACAACGTAGTCCTTAGAAATTTAGAATACCGTAAATGTCCACAAATAGAAAATACTGTCCACCATACAACAAAAATGACCACCACATGTGAACCATGTACAATAAAAATAAAAGGAAATATGTTTTAAACTACCAAAACATAAAGGAATAGATACATTAAAATGAATTTTTTCTGAACTGGTCAACCTTTGCTGGACCACTTAAAAGGACGGACTCTAATAACATAATGTGGAAAACAGTAACAATTATGTAAGATGTCAGTTGATTTATATTATTCACGTAATTGGAATAATTCATTTATTAGAACTTTACAGCTGCTCATTGGGGAGAAGGGTGGCCAATTTCTAAAAAAAAAAATCTTTAGAAAAATTCCTAATCCTTACACATACTAATAAGTTGATTCACACACTTTTAATACTGTGGGGCATGGCCCCAGGCCCAGCTGCTCTCTATCCAATGTTTGTGTTTCAGTATGCCTTAGAAGCACCTAATCTTATTGTTAGGAGTCAACGTGTTAAAAAGAATATTGTTTTAGGAATTCAAGCAAATACTCTGGAATTCGATAAATCTTGGTGGACTTGTGTAGAAATGTTAGGACAGAAGAGAAAAAAGCAAATACTGGCATGTTAATATAGTAGGTTTTATTATAATCAAGATGTCTATGAAAACATAATATGATTTTAAATAAAATAATTCCTCTGTATTTATTAGCATGAAGGCATTAGTTCTATTTAACATTAGTGCACACCATGTACAGAGAGAGAGGAATGCTGTTAAAATTCTTTTTCGTGGAACGATCATGTTTAGTAACACATTTTTGAAAAATGTTAGCACTATCCTTTAAAATATTGGTTACAATATAGAATAGTAGGCCTACAAAAGGAAATAATGATTATTAAATTAGTGTTCACAAAAAATGACTTCTGATCATTCCTTTTTGTAGACGTTTGGAGTGTCTCTCACCGTGTTCCAACATATGTCCCCTGCGTATCACTTCTCCAAAATAACACATTTTGGTAAGCCTTTCCCCTTGTTCTTGTAGATGTCTGGAGGGTCTCTCACCATGTTCCACCATACTTCTCCTGCGTATCACTTCTCCAGAATAACTTATCTTGGTAAGCCTTTCCCCTTGTTCTTGTAGACGTCTGGAGTGTCTCTCACCGTGTTCCAACGTACTTCCCCTGTGTATCACTTCTCCAGAGAAACTTATCTTGGTAAGCCTTTCCCCTAGTTCGTCATGTACTGCACCCAAGATTGAAGGTGGAAAATCCAGATGCGAGTTAAAGAAATGTAATTTTAATGACATATTGCAGTTATGTTTGGTTACATTTATCGGCAGTGTTCTGATCAGTTATTCCTTTAAAAGTTGTGGTGCAGAGAGACTTGAATGTAGCCCAACCTCTTTTCACTGAGGAGTGGGTGGTAGGTGTATCCTTCAGATACGACATCTCACAGATAGCAAAACTGTTGACAAAACAGTTGGTTTCAGTTTATTAGAATGTTTTTTTATTAATTTAAAAATGAAAGAATAAAAATATATAATAAAGAACATAATCTCAACATTAGCATTCAAGTACATTCCTATAAATTTAAAACTGTAGGTGATGTAGGAAAACCAAATACAAGTTTAGAAGTTTCATGCAAAAGCACGCGTAGTACCTGTTTTGACCGAGAGGACAGAATATGTGTTGTGCAGTGTTATTTACTGTACGTAGTTTTGGCGCTGTAGATATTTTATCAGTAATTGATATTTGGAAATGTACAGCCTGTTATTATCCTGTATCTGGAGATACAAACATAGAATTCAGACTTAGTTATGTAGAAAAGCTTACATCTTAAAACTACAATATTCAGCTAAATGTCAGTAAGAAGATTGAAATAAATGTTGTAATTTTTGTTTAAACTTTCCTGAATTTCTGTTAACAAATTGCATTAGAATATATAATCAGTTGTGTCGTGCTCATTGCAGTTTAATTGTAACTCACAAGGTCTGTTTAATTTAGTGGGTTATAAGTTTTAAACTATTGCCCAAGATTGTTTCATAATATGCGTGATTTTGTAAATAAACTGGAGAAATGGTATTTCTTGTACACATTAAGTACAGATGTAGAAAGATGTAGTTGACATAACCATTTCAGCAAATAGTGATGCAGAGAATGAAGTACAGTGAAGATATACAGTTCAGTTGATGTGTTGTTTTGTAGTCATAACAAAATCCTGTTTTATTATTACTGTCATGTTACTACAGTTTTTTGTAAGTCCAGTTTGGCAAACTTTGTGCTTTGGTGCTTGTGTGTATTAATTTTTGTGAATAAGGTGGTAATGGATTACTGTATTTGTAAACATCTGTGGATACTTAAATTATTGTGAGGTTTGGATAAAAGCATTTCTCTTTTTTGCAACATGTGGTGTTTCTTTGACATTTTTTGATTTTGCAATTATATTTATTGCATCATTTTGAAGATCATTATCCAGGTGGGGTCAGTGAGTGGACATGTTTTTTTAGTTATGGATACCAGAGTTATGGGACAAATCAAAGATAGAAAAGTAGCCTCATTGAAAAAAAATATTATATGGATGTACTAAATGTGGAGTGAATAGAACTTCATGAAGAAAATGAACAGAATATTCATTGAAAAATGTGAAGAAGAACGGTGTGAAAAAAGTCTTGCCTTTACCAAAAGTGCTGAAGAAAATATCAGAAAATTAGGGTTGCCACCTCAAAGTATCACGAAGTTGGGAGATATACTCATCCTCGTTCGTGCATATGAATTTGTGTGTGTGTGTGTGTGTGTGTGTGTGTGTGTGTGTGTTTTAAGAAACAATTTATAGTTATAAATGTTTAATAATTAAATAAATACTCAAAATTTAAATAATTATTTTATTTTAGACCAAAAATATAAATAAATTAACATAAATTAAACATAAATTAAACATTTTTATTGTTCACAACGTTTTTAAAAAATAACTTGGTTATTATCATTATCATTAAATTTAAAGTCATATTTGGTATTTTTTTTACAGCTTTCCAGTAAAGCTCTTTGGTCAGACTTAGTGATAAAATCTAAAAATTCATTACAATTCATGTTATAATTTATTCTCACACATAACTCAGCCTTTACTATCAGAACACTCAAATTATTTCTGTCTTCAGTCCATAAGTTATTCATGATTGAAAAGATTCTTTCAACAAACGCATTACTTATAGGTATTGACAATACTTTACTAACTATCTTCACCAATTCACTCGATTCAAGAGATTCAAATATCTGACACCATTTTTTGTCAATAGGGATATCCATACCAGTAACTTTTTCGCGAATAGAATTAACTGCGCCAATTTCATAAAATATTTTATCTTCATCAATACTGATGACTAACTTCTGGGCTAATTTTAAAACGTTATCATAATTGATATGTGTTTAAAATCAAAAATCGAAAAATATTGGAAATAACTATTATCAAAGTCATAAAAATCATTTAAATAATCTAATGTCTTTGTATAGACCTTGTTAGGTTCAGATATAAATTTTTTTTGTTGCTGCTGTGTCAAATAAATCAGAGCTTGTTTAATTCTGGCGCCATAAAAACTTGAATCTAATCTATGTTTTATTTTTTCTCTTAGCTGGCACATTATGTCGTTTAATTCTATGCTGGTCAGATCTTTTTTTTCTAAAATCAAAATAGATTTACTCAAAACATTCATATAATGGTGCACAAAATATAAATAAATTTCAGGAAATGTTAATTGGCTTGACAGATCATTATTTACTTCATCTTCATCATCAATGAATCTCCAGATCGCTGGCTCACAGTTTTCCTTGCCTATTGAGATGAAATATGATTTAAATGCAGGCCAATTCAAAATTAATCTATTTACGCATCGAAATAAAGATAACCATCTCGTTGCAACATGATGAATGACTTTATGATACTCTAGGTCAAAGTCTTCAAAAAATGATTTTAAAGTGTGTAAATTCTTTGCACTTGTAGAAAATTCAGCATAAACTTTGAGTACTAGAGTTTCAATGTCGAAAGAAAGTGCTGCACAAGCTTTTACGGCCAGCGTTATGAATGCCGTGACAGCAACAGTTTGCTTTGACAATTCCTGGTGATGTTTCAGATAATTTTTTAAACACAGATTTATGTATTCCATAATTAACCGGCGCGTTATCAGCAGAATATGATGAAACTGATGTAAGCTTCAGTTGGTGAGATTTTAAGCACTTTTCAATGTTTGAAAATATATCTTCAGCAGCTTCTTTAGAATCTTCTACGAAATCTAATAGCTTGTCTTGAATTCCACTCTTGACAGTGAAATAACGACCAGCTATTGGAAATAATTTTTGGTTACCTTTGTTTGATGCGTCACTGGCAATTGAAAAGTAAGCAGGATTCTGGTTAGCAGGCTTAAGATCGTTAATTATCATTTCTACTGATTTAGGACCTAGCACATTCTTAACGATTGCCTCAGATTTAGTTCTTCCACAGTGTACTTGCTTAGAAAGTTTCGAATCACTATAAATTTTCGCATTTAGTTTAATTCCACAATCCGTACTTAGATAACTGTGATGATGACGTAGACCATGATAAATTGACATTAGCTCAATTTGAGTAACTTTTAGACCATTTGAGGATGATTCAGCTGATAAAAATCGAGTTAAAAGGGAATTTTTTTTTAAATTACTGGCTGATCCCGGCCCAAGTGGGCCGAAACAGTTTAAGAAAGGTAACGTCCCGCAAGTGCGGACCGGAAGAGTTAATTTGTTCAGCCCGAGCGGGCGAAAATTATGTATCTTGCATTAAATATTTGTCTGCTGGTCTTCCATTATGATTGAAGATGTTGTGTAGGATGTATTAAATTACATTAAGAAATAAGAGAAGTGGACTGTATACGAATAGTTTTAATAATTTGAATGATCACATTACAGCTGTAATAAATTGAAAGAAGGCTGGCTAATGCTGCATATTGAATCAATAATTAATAAATTTAGTTAAGAATGAAGTTGTGGCGCTAGTTGGCCATGATAGAAAATAGTAAGGCCTAAGGCCTACATCTAATGTCGACACTAACTTGACGGAAAGGTCCGGCGAACCGAACGCCGAGATTACTGAATGTGCACTGGTCAAGTACGATTACGCGAACGTTGATGAGATATAAATCAGATTAGCCAACCTAGTAAAATAAAATCATCGCGCTACCGTCCATAAGCTGCCCGTCAAAAATCAAAAGATTTTTTAATACATTCTTTAATAAATTATAATACATTTACAATTCAATTTGAAATAGTGGAGTTTTAATAATTAGAATCAGCTTCAAGGCTGAGTTGAACCTTGAGTTGAGATTAGATAACGGCAATCGGCCGCTAATTTGAGATAAGCATGCAGATAGGCGACTGTAGGCCAAGGTTTGGCAAACAGCTGTTTCATGTACCACTAAGTCTGGTTAACCAATATTACTGACACAAGTGCGCAGTACGCAGTGGCGGCGCTAACGTAACGGGGGCCCCTCCGCGAAACTAATTAGGGGGCCCTATAAAAATGGTTAAATTTTGTATACGTAATAGGGGAAAACACTCAAATGAGTTTCTATTTACGTGTGTTTCACAACAATGGTTTGTGAATACTTTCTCGTCTATCACAAAGCGTTTGCAATTTGCAAAGGATGTTTTACACGTGTACAAACTCTTAAAATTCATTGTTGCTAAATAGACAAAGTTCTATACAAACTATAAAAAAACCAAAATAAAAAGAATGATTTATTTTTACGTCAAAGATCTAAATTCAGACTATGAAACAGTACCGCACACAGAGTGTTAAAAATTTATTATTTAAAAACGAATATCAAAGTAACATTCTAGCTTTTTTCAAACATTTAAATTAGTTTGTACCTGAATTTGTAAAATTCTTGAATATACTCTATACAAGTTCTCCTCAAGTCTAATCCAATTCAATAACACTCGAACTCAAGTAATGTACAATATTTACAGATGAGGATCAACCAAAGTTCACTGTTTTCCTAAGCCTAGTCTTCTTTTTTTAATAGCTAAGAACTTTTCAACCACTTCGTTGATATTAGTTTTCTGTGTCTCTTCATGCTCAATGCGTAACAGTGCCAAGTCACTCAACCGAGGTTGGGCCATGGTACTTCTTAAGTATGACTTAAATTAATTAATTTAAGTTTTGAAAAGCTTCTTTCCGCTGTAGCTGTTGTGACAGGTATGGTTAAATAAAGCTGCAAAGCTGTAGTTAGTCTGGGAGGCAACTCATAAGGCAGCTGTTTTCTTCAACCAGTAAATTCATCATTTCTCGAATTCTTTTCTTGTGTACAATTTCTTTGGCCATCAGAGCTTTGAAGGATATTACTTGGTCAGGCAGTGATGTGGAAAGGTCACCAGGATACACATTTACCAGAGCCTTATTTTTCTCCACTATTGTCTCTTGTGAGAAGTTTACTAAATTCTGAGGCGTCAGGAATGAAAACCTATCATCAATGCAACGCAATCCTTCGAATCTCATTTGTAGCTGAGCTATTACAATATCTAGTGTTGCATTGAAAACTTTTACTTCAAATGATTTCACTGGGTCGTCAATTCTATGGTCAACTGATAATTCAACAAAGAAGCGTTTTACAACTCGTTTACGCTTATTTTTCATGTTACAAGTTATGTCCCATGACTGGGCCAACTGGGGCCCCCCATGAGGGTCGGGGCCCCCCCGCGCCGCGGGGTCTGCGGGGGCCTTATCGCCGCCACTGGCAGTACGTCACATTACAAAACATGAACGAAAAATACATAATATGCAAGTCATAGAGTTAGCTTAATGCTAGCTAAGGTCCGTAGACCTGTACAGAAGTTCATTACATGAATAAAATTGTTGTTGAACATGTTACAGTTGCATGTTTCATTGTATATTCAGGAGGGCGACATGTATCGACCTAAATACGCTATTCCTGAAGTTTCAGGAATTTACAATGTATGCCAACGTGTGAGCAAGCTAGATGCTGAATGTAGCCCAGATATGACGTGTATGTCATAATTTAAATAAAGAATTGTGCATGCTTACTTACAAAAATGAATAAAATATAAGTACAATATAAATAAATTAGACAAGGCAGTTACACACGGTAGACGCTTACAATAGTTTACATCGACACAATTTATGTGAATACAACAATAATAATTTGCATAATTACAAGATAAATAATTGTAATGTCAGCCAACAATACAATACTGAAATTGCAGAAACAATTTAACAATTTAAGACATTCACAAAATAGTACATATTTATCAGCAACAATATAAAGAAATGAATGCATGGTTACTTGACAGCAAACATGCGAATATTATGTAATAACATTAATAAATAAGACCACCCAAAGACATGCAGTACACCCCATGAGATCAATGAACGTGTGACATAGTATGCCACAAAAATTAACATACAATACAAATATTAAGATATCACCAGAACTGTGATACTCAGAAGCATGCCATGACGCAAAATTGACAAAAATATTGTGACAATCCATCACAATCATGTTGACCAAATGGTCGTAATAAATAATAAGTCAATGGCGGAATAAAGCCGCATTGTGCTGTAACCATAGTGTCACATCTCGTCTCGCGCTGGCAATAAGGTCGGACACCAATTCCAGGTGAATAGCCCTAGTTGCTAAGCAAACAAACAGAGACACGTACGCCTTAGTAAGAGTTCTAGACTTCTGCCTGCCATGACGAATCATGAAGGGACCACCATAATCAACCGCGCAAAATAGAAACGGCCTTGAAGGAGTGACTCTAGGGGATGGCAAGATGCCAAGCCTCTGAACCTGCTGTGTGGCGCTAAACCTGATGCACTTGAGACACTTACGAATAATGGAACAGATGACTAGCCGGGCATTAACAATCCACCAACGTTGACGCAGTGAATGATGCACGAGCTGCGCACCAGCATGAAGCAAACGAATGTGTTCGCGTTCGATGATAAGGCGTGTGACATGCGCCGATGGGGGTAGTACGATAGGATGTTTCGAGTCGTAAGATAACTGGGAATGCTGCAATCGTCAATCACTCCAGTGTCGTCAAGAAACGGGTCGAGAGAGGCTAACTTGCTTCTGATGGAAACAGAAGATCCGTTCTGAAGACAACTAATTTCGCCTGGGAAGTGGGTCGATTGAGATTGCCTTATAAAGAAATTAAGAGACTGATGAATTTCCGCAGGGGTCAGATCGCCCGAAAGCCTGTCCGCAGATGAGTGCCTAATATTTCTGATGAAACGAAAACAGTACGCGTATACACGTGTCAGCCGGTGTAACGAGGAAAAGTCCAACGATAAGTCAACAGCCAGGGTAGACATTAGCGAACGGTTATGTGTAGTTTTCTCTTCCGCGATGACTTCCGAAGATGATGGAGTGGCCGGTACGAAAGATGGAAAAGGATTAGACTCTGACGATTGAGACAGACAGCCAGGACCGTGCCACCAAAGCGAGCAATCGCGCAAAACGTCCGGGAGACACCCCCTAGAAATAATATCAGCAGGATTGCGTCGCGAATCAATGTGATGCCAGGTACAAGTTTGCGTGCGACGCTGAATTTCAGCAACCCTATTAGCGACGTATGTTTTCCAACGCGAAGACTGCGCATGAATCCAGTAAAGAGCCACCATAGAATCGGAATACAAATGTACATCCTCAATGAATGAATGAAGAGCAGGAATAATTTTAGACACAAGTCGCGATAATAACAAACAAGCGCAGAGCTCGATACGAGGTAATGACACTTGGCGCAAGGGAGCCACGCGAGATTTTGAACACAAAAGACGACAGGAAGCAGTAGCATCTTGATAAATGACTCGGACATACACACAACAGCTGAACCCTCTCTCGGAAGCATCCGAAAAACCATGCAACTGAACTGTAACCGCCAGAACAAACTGCAGTGGACAGTATTATGGTGTAGTGGAAACACACAGTTGATTGTGTATTGCCATATGTTAGCTCATACACTGCATTGTTCTATCTTGTTAACAGGCCAATACAATTAGTCTATTTGTCCCAATGTATTATATTGATGTAATATTAATTCACATGATATAGGAATAATTTATCTCTTTAGCTAATAAATTGTAAATGACCTAGTTCGGAACTTGTTACATATAAAATTAATCACAGGGACACAGTTTTGGTCATTTAGGACTACACACATACAGCCAGGACAGTAGTGTAACTTCGCTGTCATGGGACCTGTCTGTCCTCAGAGCTATTTAAAAATTTCAATGAAATTCCATAATCACCTAGAGTGTTTAGAAGTTTTTGTTGTGTATGTTAAAATGAATTTTAATATTTGTAAATTAATAAAATAAAACTTGAAGTATTCGTAGCAGTGACAACTCTCAACGTATCTATTTATTTGCTTGCAACTCTCGATTTAGTTGGGAGTCCTCTTCATTTATTCTCAAGTGTTCATTCCTATGTTGAGTGCCGTTGATATTTTATTGTCTCAGCAAGGTGGTCTGTTTTGACTTTGTAGGAGTGGTCTTCTTTCTGGGACATTAAGGATTCAGGTAAACAATGTTTTTTTACGTCTTTGTGGATTTGACTTGCTTGCATCATATAATTTTCTTTAGTGTTAGTTGAAAAGCTGAGAATGTTTCTTACATCAATGTGTACCCCACTCTCCAAGGTTTTGCTATTATGGTTAGTATCACATTAACTAATGATTAGTTTCATTTTCAAGAGATACAAAGGTGTACACTTTTTCTTGCTGTCCAGTTATTTATGGTATCAAGTAAAAGGGAATATAGGTTCAAAATAAGTTTCATTTATTGTGTAATTTTGGTAAGAACCTATGCCACTATTTATAAGCTTAAAGGCTAACAATATGCTTCTCAATGCACAATGTCCTTTAATGTCATAGTTTTGTTACGTAAGAACTGATGTCTTTTTGACGCAGACGTAATGGTGTTTGTGACCAAGCGTTTCTTGTTTAAAGTAGCTTTTCTTAAACAACATATGACTTGGTGACAGTCATCGGTTGTATCGTAATGTGAAATGTAGTATAGTAGAACCCTGAGAATCCGAACTTCCTGGTTGTGTTATGAATTGTTCAGAGTAAGTGGGTATAAAGTGTAAGTTATGAATTTTATCACATTTGTTGACCACAATCCATTCGTTGCCTGTTGGTGTAATTGACTGCAGGCCTCAAGTAACATTAACTATGGTTGACCCCACTATCAACAAACAAACAATCAATCAATCAACCGTGGCTCTACAACCATTGGTGGGCCTTGGCCTGCTCCAAGAGTTGATTCCATTCCTCCCTATTGCATTCTTTGGCTTTCTAGTTCCTTAAGTTCAGCTTTCCGAGGTCCTCCTCTATCTGGTCTTTGAATCTACTTCACAGTCTTCCCCTTTTTCTACTACTCATTGGTTTCTGGTAGAAAATATGTTTTGAAGGCTGTCCTTCCTCCATTATCTCTGTGTCCAACCCACCTTAGCCTGTGTATTTTAATTAGCCTGACAATGTCCGGCTTTTTGTAAAGGTGGTATAGTTCATAATTGTAGAGTCTGCACCACATTCCATTTTCTTGTACTCTAAATATTGTTCTTAGAATCCGTCTTTCACTAGTGCTGTTTATCTGGGAGCCAAGATATATGAACTCTTTTACTGCCTCTATGTTTTTTATGCCTATTTCAAGGTTTTGAAGGGTTGGGTTTAATAGTAGTTTGTTGGCAGCATATATATATTTTGTTTTCTCCAAGTTTATCTGCAGTTAAATTTTACTTAAGGCTTCCTCTAATGCTGTAAAGCCACTAATGAGATCTCGTTTTGTCCTGTCAGATCAGTATCGTCTGCGTATGCTAAGAGCTGTATACTTTTGTTTAGGATCGTACCTCTTGTCTTTATTTGGGAGTCTCTTATCACTTTTTCTTGTGCTAGATTGAATAACAAGCATGTCAGACTATCTCCTTGTCGGAGTCCGGTTCGAGTTGTGAATGAACATGACATGGTTTTCTGCACTTTAACTTTACATTCTACTTTCGAGAGAGATTCTTGGATTAAGTGTGTTGGTGTCCTGAATTCCTTCATTCTTTTCTATAGTGCCAATCGGTCCACACTGTCATAAGCGCTCTTAAAATCAATTAATAAGTGGTGTGTTTCTATACCAAATTCTCATGTGTTTTTCCCAGGACCTGTCTAACCATGAAGATTTGATCGACAGTAGATTTCTCAGGTCTGAAACCACATTGGTATTTACCAATAACCTATTCTATGTACGGTTGCAGTCTATCATATATTATATATGCCAAAACTTTATAGGCCATATTTAGGACCATAATTCCTCGATAGTTGTCACAAGTGAGTTGGTCTCCTTTCTTGTGGATAGGTACTATTATATAGTAGCCTCGCTGAATGTGTTTCCAGGCGGCATCAAAGAACAGTTAAATAGCCCAATTAGCGAAGGCACGCCCTGCTGCTGACAGCTGTGAACAAAGCTAGCCGCTTCTGAACATCTCCAATGATGCCAAACGTATTTTGAACTTGAATGAAATGTGGACCAGTCTTTTCGAGACATCGGAAGTGCCCGCTTGTTTGAATTTCGAGTCGTTGCCAAAGAAACCACTGCTTTAGGAATTATTAATTTGTTACCTTCTTACAGCACATAGTATTTTACATAGTATATTTATATTTAAATATCACAGTAATACTGCTTTACTTTATTTATAGTTGTAATTTTCAGTTCTGTGTTTGTGTTCCGTGTTGTTCCGTGTTCACGTGTTTAAAATGTGGAGACCTTGGGAGAGAGAACAACCATATCCTCAGCACGCTGATAATGAAGAAAGGAGTCATCGTCATAGTGATAGTGAAGAAATCGTTGTTGATGTAGTTAGCAACAGTGATAGTGGTGATGTAAGTGACAATAATGGGGAGTTTTCGAACGACGGGGAAATCTCGGCCACTCCAGGCACTAGTAGGCTAATCAAAAATTCGATTAGAACAATTTCGAAACAGAGCCAAACTATAGTGTGTAACGTGCATGAATATGTTGTAAATAACAAAGTAGGTAAGGGTTCAATTACTGAAACAGCCAAAATTGTGAA
The DNA here is from genome assembly GCA_034769895.1 of Magicicada septendecula. Lineage (NCBI taxonomy): Eukaryota > Metazoa > Arthropoda > Insecta > Hemiptera > Cicadidae > Magicicada > Magicicada septendecula. The sequence continues at coordinate 303,245,553 of CM068371.1, forward strand.
ATTAAGCCGCCCGATTGTTCGTAAAATTGTTTCTAGAGGTCCCGTGACTCCCAAGAATTGTGTCTTGGGAGATACAAATACCTCCATAGACTACATCAACTGCGTTCACAGGGTTATGATGTTGTGTATCTAGACGAAACTTGGTTCGATACACATGACACCGTGAAGAAGGGATGGGATGATGGAACATGTGGCTGCGCTATTAACGTCCCTGTATCTAGAGGGAAGCGCATCATGGTGATACATGCTGGTGGAGCTGAGGGGTGGGCTCCTAATTGTCTTTATTTCTCTGCCAAAAATATTTCAGATGCTAAAGCTGACAGCCACGATGAGATGAATGCTACAGTTTTTGAGAATTGGTTTAAAAATTTGTTACTGCAAAATCTTTCAAAAGACAGGAAGTATGTCATAGTTTTAGACAATGCGAGTTACCATTCTAGACAACTTATCAAAATCCCAACTAAATCGTCAAACAAGTCCGAAATTATTGAATTTATGAAGAAATTTGATTTACCAGTACCGGACCCAGTCCCCATTAAATTAATCTTGCTCGAAAGAATAAAAGCGGCGAATATAAACAAAATGTACGCAGTTGATGAGATGGCTTGAAAGGCAGGTCATGAAGTGTTACGACTTCCCCCTTATTACTGCATATTAAATCCAATCGAATTAGTCTGGGCACGGTTAAAGTCTAACGTCAGGAAGAGCAACATAACTCCTCAGTTAAGTGCAAGTGTCTGTGAAGCCCTACGGAACTGTACTGAGAACATAGATGCCGAATACTGGAGGAAATGTGTGGAAAAAACTATGAAGGTAGAACGGGGTATATTATGCAGACCTGTGGGAAGAAGAAGACCGCCTCATCATTCATGTTGCAGACGACAGTGATGATGACTCAGACCGCGACTCCAACTAAACGGTGAGTAGTTTACTCCCAGGCTATGCATTAATTATTTGCGATTTTGTCTTGTTTTACTCAGGTTTATTAATTTCTGATATTATTATTATTATAGCCTTCTGATATTGCAGGGATTTGCTTATCCCAAAGCTTTGTGATATTTTAATAATGAAAATCATTTTGAAAGTTATGTCGAAAAGGTATAGACCTATATTTTGTAGGTTTTGTTGTATTTTTATTCTTTATAGATAATGTAAACGTCAGGTTTACTTACTTAAAACTGAAACTTCTGAGAAGTCCTGTGTTGTATTATTATTATTACTACATGAATTAATCATACGTATAATAATAATAACATTGAAGAGGAGAATCATTTCACGCTAAGTTTCATTATAGGTGGGAGAAGAACTTGGCAACATTGTCAGCTTGTTTTGAGTGACACTAGGGACAAGACCATCTGGTTTCCTTTGAGTGAGAATCAAAGCGTTCCGCCTGGAAACGCTTTGAGCGTGGCTACTATACCTATATACCAGTCTTCCAGAAGTTTCACTTGTTTCCATGTTAGTCTCATTAGTTGACAGATATACTCTTCCAATACTTCTAGGCCATTTTTTAGTAGTTCTGCTGATATCGCGTCAGTACTAGGTGCTTTATTATTTTTTAGTTTTTTGACTGCATCTTGTACTTCCTCTATCGTTGGGAATGTATCTTTCTGTCGTCTTCTATATCCAGTTATATCTCGGTAGTCTCCGTTTCCTCCCTTATATTCAAATGCTCTTAAAAATGTTCTGTCCTTCTCTCCAGTATTTGCTGTTCCTCACCAAGTATCTCACCGTCTCTATTTCTACACAAATTAATACTTGGCTTAAAATCTTTTCTACTCTTATTAAGTTTCTTATAAAATTTTCTGGCCCCCTTTTGCATATTTAGCTTGTGCAGTTCTTGCAGTTCCACTTGCAAATATTTTTCATTTTTCCTTTATGTATCTTCTCCCTTCTTAATTGTTTGTATTCTTCTTCAACTTGTCTGGTTCTTCTATTTATTAATCTCATAGGGTTAATTTTTTCTTTTAGTAGCTTCAGCATATTCCTCCTCAAACCATTCTGCCTTTCTCTGTGCAGACCCCACTATGTGCATATTCTATGTATACATACGAATACCCCCACTATGACCCCACTATGTGCATATTCTATGTATACATACGAATACCCCCACTATGACCCCACTATTATACATACGAATATTATGCACAGTACACACTGTTAACTCACTTCAGTTCCTCACATAGTACTATGGTACTGTTTTCTATTTACACTATGTAAGTTGTACATAGTGTATGGGTGTAACTGCTGAGTTGGTGCTGATGTAATCTTGTCATTATTAATTTTTACATGAGGTACAGTAAAAATATAAGTAAATATCTAAGCTATTCATGTCGCTTAGAAGGTATGTTAGCAGTGATAGGAAGTTTGGATAAAGGTGAAACTGGTTTACTACTAAATTTGCATCACAGTTTTGGTGTCGGATATAGACCCATGCCTAAATTGTACAGTTCTATATGAAGTATTTAAAATTTATAATTATATTACCTCAAGATGTTCTTTTCCTTATTTGGAACGTTTCGAGAGTTCCTGTTCTCTCATCTTCAGCCTTCGCCATCTTGTTTCTGGTTAAGTATTTGTGTGTTGGCTGCTGGATGTTATTAAGGTAGTTTGTTGGTCTTTGGTCTTTTAAAGTTGTATTATTGTGTGTGGTTGTGGTATATGTTTTTGTATTTTGTGTATTTTCGATATTGAGTGCTTTGAATATTATGTCCTGTTTTGTATTGATTTGTATTTGTTCTGGTGTTAGTTTGTTTTGTGTTGATAAACAGTTGATACTCTTGAAAACTGGAAAATTCAAATGTGTCAGCATTTGGCAAGATAGACTAAATACTGTATTCATCGTTGTTGCACCCTGGTTTGGATTGGAAAAAATAGTCCCACACATGGGATGGATGGTCACAATCTGAAGATTTCAAAAGAGAAATGTTGCAGCCCGCATACTGTGCAAGACCTGATAGACAGAATGTCAGTCTAAACAATGTTAGATTAAATATTATGTAGACTATCAAATCTAGCCAAATCTACAATGTATTTGCAGTTTCTTTTGTATACTTCTAAATTTATTTAAATTCATCACACATGAAACAGTACGTAAATTTCATTTTGTTGATCCGTTATTGATTTTACTGGGGAATCGTTTTTGAGTTTTGAATAACAGGGACCCTACTTTTGCTTTTTCATAATTATTTTGTTTAGTATTTTTGGGATTGTATACATTGTTTCACACTTTTTTCTTTTGCTTTTATTTACATATATGTGATACTTTTGAGACAATAATGAAAGTAAAAAATATAGAGGATTGAGTGTATCACTTACTTAACGAATTTCATTTTTAGTTTATCAGAGTTTCCAAAGCCTTTTCTTTCATGTTGGCAGTCATAATAATGTTTATTGCAATTCTACAAAAACAGGGTATTGCTGCATGTAAATTTAAAATTTGTGAGTTGTTTCGGAAAAAGCACATACAGACACAATAAACCAGGATTAGTTAAATAAACACAAACCATGTGTGTTCAATTGGCTGCATAGAATGAGGAAGACTTGCAGCACAGACGGTAGTGCCTGTGCACAGATTAGGAATCAGTCAAAATATTCACTAGCTGGTAAATCTGTTATGATCCATTCCGATCTGAGCCAGTGTGTGGGAACTAGTTGTGATGAGTTACAAGTTACACAAAATTCAAATTCGTTCTTTTCTGATCATGTGGGTTCCATTCTGATTCCAACGTCTGCGGTCAGCTTTGTATGGTTTTTGCAAGTAAAGGTAAAGGAACTAGAATCCTGTTGACGGAATCAGAGAAGACTAAAAGTTGAATTGAGGGAGAAGACTGAACAATTAAACTGTCTTTTAAGAAGTTATGTCCATTAACACTGTGAGTTTGTTAGATCAGTGGAATAGAAGGGAATAGAAATCTGTAACTATATGTGTGTGTGGGAAAATCTGATAAAACTGGTTGATTTTGAATTGATTTTAAAAATTGCTGTTTTCTGTAAACATATGTGTAAACATCTGTAAAGATGTAATTTTCCATCTTTAATGGGAGACAGATGTACATTTTTAGAAAATAGTGTGTAGCAGTGTAACATAGACAAATAAATGCTCACTGGAAAATCAGCCAAACCAGGAGCTTTTAAAAATGTCAATATGACTTCACTTTCTGTTTATTACAAAATTTGAATATAGCTTGCATGAATATTTGTGGAGTAGTTTAATAAAGTATTTTTTAATCTGCAGTAAAAATCTACGCTGGTAAAAGCAACTCTACCTACTGAACAGCATTGGTTGTTATTGGCGTGCTTTGTCACGCCCAAATGAGTCGGAACGAATTTTTGGCAGTATAAGGGCTGTACTTTTCTCGCCAAACACCATTAGTTCAGCATATGGAGCAGTATGAGCTGCACAACATAAAAATGAATAGGCAGGAAAACGCTGTAGTCATGCGCTGTGGATGTTTATGAAAACCGTTCCTTATCTCAAAAATGCAAGGAAATTGATTGCTATCAAATATGTTGTTTTGTTTTTGGATTGCTTAGTCATGGGACAGTGGAAACGGGTGAGACCATCTGGAGGAACTTGTGGCTTGATGTTATATGGCTTGGATGATGCGCACCGTGAGGACCAAAATGCTGATTGGAATCCAGGCACGGTGGACCAAAAAATGGATGGTCCCGGTCCGAGTGGACCGAAACTGATGAATAAAAGTAGTGTTCCACAAGTGTGGACAGGAAGAATTAATTAGTTGGGCCCAAGTGGGCGAAAATTATGTTTCTTGAATTATATTCTGTTAGCTGGTCTTCCATGGTGATTGAAGATGATGTGTAGAATGAATTAAAAGTTACATTAAGAAATAAAAGGAAGTGGACTGTATACGAATAGTTTTAATATTGACTGATTACATTACAGCTGTAAAAATTGAAGTAGGCTGGCTAATGCTGCATATTGAATTAATATAAATTTAGTTACTCATGAAGAGGGCCTAGTCGACCATAATAGAAAATAATAAGGCCTAAAGCCTACATTTAATGTCGACACTAACTTGACAGAGAAAGTTCGGCGAACCGAACGCCGAGAATACTGAATGTGCACTGGGCAAGGTACAATCACGCGAACGTTGATGCGATATATAAATCAGATTAGCCAACCTAGAAAAATAAAATCATCGCGCTACCGTCCATAAACTGCCCGTCAAAAATCAAAAAGATTTTTTAATACATTTTTAATAAATTAAAATACATTTACAATTTAATTCAAAATAGTGCAGTTCTTAGTAACGAGAATCAGCTTCAAGGCTAAGTTGAACCTTGAGTTGAGATTAGATAACGGCAATCGGCCGCTAGTTTAGAGATAAGCATGCACATAAGCGACTGTAGGCCAAGGTTTGGCAAACAGCTGTTTCATGTACCAATAAGTCTGGTTAACCACTATTACTGACACAAGTGTGCGCAGTATGTATAACATTATAAAACATGAAAGGAAAATGCATAATATGCAAGTCATAGAGTTACTTTAATGCTAGCTAAGGTCCGTAGACCTGTACAGAGAGTTCATTACATGAACAAAATTGTTGTTGAACATGTTGCAGTCGCATGTTTTATTGTATATTCAGGAGGGCGACATGTATCGACCTAGACATGATATTCCGAAGTTTCAGGAATTTACAATATGTTACAATGTGTGGGCAAGCTAGATGCTGAATGTAGCCCAGATATGACATGTATGTCATAATTTTAAATAAAGAATTGTGCATGCTTACCTACAAAAATGAATAAAATATGAAGTACAATGTGAATAAATTAGACGAGACAGTTACAGACGGCAGGCGCTTAACAATAGTTTTTCCATCGACACAATTTATGTGAATACAACAATAATAACTTGAATAATTACAAGATAAATAATTGTAATGTCAAACAACAATAGAATACCGAAATTACAGAAACAATTTAACAATTTAAGACATTCCCAAAATAGTACATATTTATCAGAAACCATATAAAGAAATAAATGCATGGTTACTTAACAGCAAAACATGCGAATATTATGCAATAACATTTCATAAATGAGACCACCCAAAGACATGCAATACACCCCATAACATCAATGAAAATGTGTGACATAGTATGCCACAAAAATTAACATACAATACAAATATTAAGATATCACCAGAACTGTAATAATCAGAAGCGTGCCATGACGCAAAGTTGACAAAAAAATATTGTGACAATCTATCACAATTATGTTGACCAAATGGTCGTAATAAATAATAAGCCAATGGCGGAATAAAGCCGCATTGCGCTATAACCATAATGTCAAATCTCGTCTCGCGCTGGCAATAGACATAATTTATGTATTGATCTCCGCAAAACACCCGTAGGCGTGCGAAAGTCCACGACGCGAACCAAGTTATCTGGGCCGGGAAATGTGGCGATGATCACGCCAAATTTCCAGGCTAATGGAGGCAAGTTATCCTCAATGATCAAGGCTAAGTCACCAATGGAAACATTATCCTTGGCAAACCTCCACTTGTGACGCTGTTGCAGCTGGTGCAAATAATCGCGAGACCACGCCTTCCAAATGTCCCGGACAAACCTCTGAATCAGCTGCCAACGACCAAGACGAGAAACAGGAACGTGAGAAAGGTCTGGGTCAGGAATCGCAGTTAGGGGCGCGCAAATCAAAAAATGGCCAGGTGTAAGTGGCACCGGGTCGTTAACATCCGAGGAAATAGCAAATAAAGGTCGAGAGTTCAGACATGCCTCTATCTGAGACAAAACGGTCGTGAACTCTTCGAAGTTTAATATAGATTTGCCTACCACGCGCCGCAGATGAAATTTCAAACTCTTGATGCCGCTCTCCCAAAGGCCACCGAAATGAGGTGAGGAGGGCGGAATAAATGACCATGATATCCCCTGAGAGGATGTGAATGACTTAATCGAGGTGATGGCATCCTTATTGTGCCAAAAGTTGTAAATGTCATGTAAGATGGTGCGGGCCTTCCTGAAGTTCATGCCGTTGTCAGAGTACAGCTGACTGGGTATACCCCGACGTGCCATAAAACGACGTAAAGCAGCTATAAATGCGCTGGCAGTAAGGTCGGACACCAATTCCAGGTGAATGGCCCTAGTTGCCAAGCAAACAAACAGAGACACGTACGCCTTAGTAAGAGTTCTAGACTTCTGCCTGCCATGACGAATCATGAAGGGACCACCATAATCAACCGCGCAAAATAGAAACGGCCTTGAAGGAGTGACTCTAGGGGATGGCAAAATGCCAAGCCTCTGGACCTGCTGTGTGGCGCTGAACCGGATACACTTGAGACACTTACGAATAATGGAACAGATGACTAGCCGGGCATTAACAATCCACCAACGCTGACGCAGAGAATGATGCACGAGCTGAGCACCAGCGTGAAGTAAGTGAATGTGTTCGCGTTCGATGATAAGGCGTGTGACATGCGCCGAAGGGGGTAGTACGATAGGATGTTTCGAATCGTAAGGTAACTGGGAATGCTGCAATCGTCCGCCCACGCGTATCACTCCAGAGTCGTCAAGAAACGGGTCGAGAGAAGCCAACTTGCTTCTGATGGAAACAGAAGATCCGTTCCGAAGACAACTAATTTCGCCTGGGAAGTGGATCGATTGAGATTGTTTTATGAAGAAATTGAGAGACTGATGAATTTCTGCAGGGGTCAAATTGCCCGAAAGTTTGTCCGCAGATGAGTGTCTAACATTTCTGATGAAACGAAAACGGTAAGCGTATACACGTGTCAGCCGGTGTAACGAGGAAAAGTCCAACGATAAGTCAACAGCCAGGGTAGACATTAGCGAACGGTTATGTGTAGTTTTCTCTTCCGCGGTGACTTCCGAAGATGATGGAGTGGCCGGTACGAAAGATGGGACAGGATTAGAATCTGACGATTGAGACAGACAGCCAGGACCGTGCCACCAAAGCGAGCAATCGCGCAAAACGTCCGGGAAACACCCCCTAGATATAATATCAGCAGGATTGCGTCGCGAATCAATGTGATGCCAGGTATAAGTTTGCGTGCGACGCTGAATTTCAGCAACCCGATTAGCGACGTATGTTTTCCAACGCGTAGACTGCGCATGAATCCAGTAAAGAGCCACCATAGAATCGGAATACAAATGTACATCATCAGTAAACGAATGAAGAGCAGGAATAATTTTAGATACGAGTCGCGATAATAACAAACAAGCGCAGAGCTCGATGCGAGGTAATGACACTTGTCGTAGGGGAGCCACGCGAGATTTTGAACACAAGAGACGACAGGAAGCAGTAGCATCTTGATAAATGACTCGAAGATACACACAACAGCCGAACCCTCTCTCGGACGCATCCGAAAAACCATGCAACTGAACTGTAACCGCCTCACGGTTGCAACGAATAGATCGCGGGACCACTATTTTACCAATCAGACTTAATTTGTTACACAAAGAATGCCAATCCGAAAGTGACTGACCGGAAATCGGTTCATCCCAACCAAGCTTACAAAGCCAAAGTCGCTGCATAAAGTGTTTATACAAAAAGACAACTGGTCCGATTAAACCCAGCGGATCATATATTCCGGCGATAATTGAGAGAATCTTCCTCTTGGATATGCTATGATCGACCGGAGATAGTTTGACGTCAAACAAAAATGAATCTGCAGTGTTGTTCCAAAGAATGCCCAGGGTACGCACGTTGTCCTGTTTATTTAGGGGTCGTGAAAGGTTGTGATGATTTGCGACCGCTGTGGGTTCATTTGATTGATGCCCATTTGTGCAACGTGAAACCATATTGAGCAAGTAACGCACCTAGGTCGGATTTCAGATTGGTCAGATCGGGGATAGTGTCCGAACCGGTAAGTAGATCGTCTACATAAAAATCGTTAGTTATGGCTAAAGCCGCTTGGGGAAAGGAAGTTTGATTGTCTCTAGCAATTTGTAGAAGGCACCGAGTGGCCAAAAAGGAGGCGCTAGCCGTGCCGTAGGTTACTGTTCGCAGCGCGAAATGCTTAAGTGGTTCGAGGGGAGAGTCACACCACAAAATACGTTGATAGTGACAGTCCCCTTCAGCAACGCGAATCTGACGATACATTTTTTCGATGTCGGCAATCAGGACATACTTATGTGTGCGAAACCGCAACAGAATAGAGAAGAGATCTTGCTGAACATTGGGACCTACCAATAATATATCATTTAACGAAAGACCATTAGTAGTCTTGGACGAACCATCAAAAACAACGCGCAATTTTGTGGTCAAGCTAGAATGTTTAAACACGGCATGGTGAGGCAAGTAATAAATATTTGACGATCCTAAATTGATAGCGCCATGATCAATGAGTGTCATGTGCCCAAGATTCATGTATTCCCTGATAAAGTCTGCGTAGTCGCGAGCGAGTTTGGGATCGCGCCTGAATCGACGCTCCAAGCTTAAAAATCTTGATTCGGCACTTGTGTAAGATTCCCCCAAGTGGGGCTTATCAGATTTGAATGGGAGCGAGACTATAAATCTACCCTCGGGGTTGCGCTGAGTTGAGCGCACAAAATGCTCTTCGCAAGCCGACTCGCTATTAGGGGTATCGCCGGGGATCGTTTCTGCCTCCCAAAATCTCGAGAGAGATTGCAGGATTTGGCTGTCATTGTTCCTTGCCAAGAACGAAACAGCAGGACCCTGGGTGTGGCAGTGTTTGGGCAGATTGCCGGCCAAAATGTAACCCAGTTTTGTCTCCTGAATGATAGGGAAGTTGGGTCCGCGTGTGTACTTATTAGCTAATATTAAATCCAGATAAAATTGTGCCCCCAATAGTATGTCGATCTGTGAAGATATATTAAAATCTGGGTCGGCGAGAAAAATTTTATTTGGAATGTGGAACCGGTTGATGTCAAACGAGATTGAAGGCAGATTATGAGTTAAGTTAGATAGGACGGCACATTTGGCCTCGAAACTATGTCTCTGATAGCGAGACATAATACGCACAGAAACAATGTCAGTAGCGCAACACGCTGTGTTGCTTATTCCTGTAATTGGAATATTAGATCGTGTTAGTTTAAGGTGCAACCTTTTCGCAAATGATTTCGTACAAAAATTGATCTGGGACCCGGCGTCAAGAAGTGCCCGAGCCTTATGCCTATTGCCAGCCTGATCAATGACATATACAACCGCAGTGGATAAAAGTACATTGTTTTTACACTGTAATTTGAATGAGCAATAGTTACTGCTGGCAGCTGCTGATTTCGGCACGTAATTAGCGTGCAGCAAGGTGTGGTGACCCTTTGAACAAATTTTACAAACCTGTTTACTTTTACAATTTGTTATCAAATGACCTGCTCTAAGGCAGTTAATACAACATTTATGATTTGCAACCAATTGCCCCCGCTCAGCGGCACTTAATATGCGAAAATTATTACACATGTAAAGCGGGTGGTCAGATTTACAGCACACACATGAATAATGCCTTGCCGCTGCGTGATAACTCTTAAAGGTACTGCTTCCAGCAGTATTTCTTAAGCTACATTTCTCAAATTTATTGTTTGGTTTTACACTAGGTTTGTTGAATTGCTGTCCGGATTCAATTGGCATTGTATTTTCTAAAAGTTGTCGGCGCAAATTCAAAAAATGCGTAAAGTCTTGAAAACTGGGCAAGTTGTCAGGGTCTATGGACTCCTTCCAACGTTTTAAAGTAATAGGGTCAAGTTTGGTGGAGAGCAACTGTATGGTAATAAACTCAAATAGGTTTACGGACAGCTTCATTGCCGCCAGTGAATTAACGGAAGACGTTATAGTATTCGTAAACTCCGCCAAGCTTTGAACTGAGTCCTTTATTGTGGACTTAACCTGAAGTAGGTTCTGTACATAATATTTGGCTAATATAAATGGATTATTGTACCTCTCGGACAGCAAGTTCAACGCTATTACATAATTTTCTTGACAAATTGGTAATGATTTAATTAAGTCTAATGGTTCACACTTCACCGATGAATGCAAGTAATGCAGTTTCTGTACTGGCGTTAAATCTGATCTTGAATGCACTAGATCATTGAAAATTGAATAGAAATGTTGCCACTCAAGTATGTTGCCTGAGAAGCAGGGCAAACTTATCGGCTTTAAATGCACAGGCGTCGATAGTACAGGAGGCACAGTCTGAGTATTAAAAGTGTCAAGGAGTTGTAAAATGTTTGCCTCAGTTGAGTATATCGTTTCCTCAACCTCGACTCGGTCTGCCTGAGCAGTGCTCGCGGCTTTACTGATAAGCTCTATCTCAGACTGTACTTCGTCGTACTTCGAGGCTAAGCTCTTAAGACTTTCTAATCTTACAGTCAGAAAATGTTTTGTAGTTAAATTAATATCAAAAGAATTTACCGCGGATTGTATCCGCACTATCGCGGACTTTAATCCGCCTCTCTTTCTGGTCAGCACCTTGAGGCCTTCTTCAGACATTTTTACGGACCTTTTTACTGTTGCTGGTGGTACCTGGTTGGCGACTTCCCGCAGCGTCGGCTCCTTGGTGATGATGGTGAACAGCTGGCAAAGATGACCACTTTGAGGCACTGCAGCCGGCAGGAACTTGCTATTACGTTGCCTGAAGATGACGAGCGAAATGGCGACGCAAATCACGCCACGGTCACATTAGCTGACGTGCTAATCAGCCCGTGATGGCCAGAAAAAGATGTAAAAGATGTTAAATGGAAATCCAGGTCCGGAGTGACCAAAAAATGGATGATGCGCACCGTGAGGACCAAAATGCTGATTGGAATCCAGGCACGGTGGACCAAAAAATGGATGGTCCCGGTCCGAGTGGACCGAAACTGATGAATAAAAGTAATGTTCCACAAGTGTGGACAGGAAGAATTAATTAGTTGGGCCCAAGTGGGCGAAAATTATGTTTCTTGAACTATATTCTGTTAGCTGGTCTTCCATGGTGATTGAAGATGATGTGTAGAATGAATTAAAAGTTACATTAAGAAATAAAAGGAAGTGGACTGTATACAAATAGTTTTAATATTGACTGATTACATTACAGCTGTAAAAATTGAAGTAGGCTGGCTAATGCTGCATATTGAATTAATATAAATTTAGTTACTCATGAAGAGGGCCTAGTCGGCCATAATAGAAAATAATAAGGCCTAAAGCCTACATTTAATGTCGACACTAACTTGACAGAGAAAGTTCGGCGAACCGAACGCCGAGAATACTGAATGTGCACTGGGCAAGGTACAATCACGCGAACGTTGATGCGATATATAAATCAGATTAGCCAACCTAGAAAAATAAAATCATCGCGCTACCGTCCATGGCTGTTGACCATGGAAGGCATAGGTGAAACAATACTTTCTTAACATTGGTGAAGCAACTCTAAATGATGAAAATTATTTTATCCTGGGGAGTTCATGTTGATGACGATCATGGTAATATCCTGGCTTACTTTCAAGCAGTAACTGTATCAAAAGTGATTACATATTCCGAGTCTGAACTAGTTTCACTTTGGTATGTGGGTGGTATTATGTGTGAGCTAAATTGATGTTAACGTTATGAAGTACTGGCAGTATTGATGTATTCTTCTGAACGTCCGAAATTCTTCCCTGAAGAAATCAACCAGTTTTCTTTTTAATAAAGAGTAGGGATTTTTAAAGAGTTTAAATTTTTTGCACTTTTATTTTCATGAAGTTTTGTTTGTTGTACACTATGTTTTTGGTTAATATCATTAAACACACCTACCATACTATTATTTCCGTATGACTTATTTATTTGTATGTAACATACTGTTTGAGATAAGTTCATTTAATTTTCAGTAATGAAGTTGAGTATTATGGTGTTTATCTGAATTGTATAGTGTCAAAAACCTGTTCGGATGATCACTTTGGATTAATGGCTTCAAAAACCTGTTCATATCGGATTAATGGCGTTCTACTGTATATAATTGTATGTGCACGTGTGCGTACATATGTGGAATGAAGTAGTTGTTGTAAATAAACACCCTTATTTGAATAATATATGTTGTGAACATTTTATTAGTTTATAATTGGAGGGAGCAGGGTTGGTGAAAGGAGTGGAAAACATAAGTGAAGTGGAGGGAACGATTGGTGATACCATTCGAGGTTCAGTTATTTTGCTGCAATTATAGACAAGTAAAGTGTAGTGATAATTTTTGCTTATAGTGTAAAAGTATATAACTATAACACTGGTAAAAAAAAAATCGAGATGGTCAATTCCAACCAAAATTGAGGCAACAACAACCATATGAGAATTGTATATGGCACAATAAAGGAAGACCATAAAATCACTATGGCTTCCTTTGGTATAAAATTGTTTGTTTACTCAGTGTTTTGCCAATCCAATTTTTTAAATTCTTAATTCTTTTTAACAAAATTGGCACATTTCACTAAGTTAAAGAAGAAATTCCTGTTTTCCATGAAAATGAGAGCTATACTATTATTAAAATTTGTTTGGTATTGACGTTTGTACTGAAAGGGAAACAACGTTGCCAAACTCTGACCACATGACGTCTACAAGTTGATAAACACGAAACAGTGATTCACATACAAACAACATACAACACATTCATGCTCAAGGTCATTTAATACGGCTTTTCAAGACAAAACGGTTTACTTTTAAAACATGATATGATATCTCTTAATGTAATTTGTAAGGCATCCAGAGATGCTTTTGTTGTGAAGTCGCATAGCTTATATCGTAGTGAATACGATTATTTAATGTATGGTTGCAATAACATGTATGTATTATACTGTACATTACCTTAATCATAGTGCACACTAATCTGTTCACAATCGCGTAAAAAATCTTTTATTTTATGAAATGACATGAACCGTGTTACGCAAATTCTAGTCAAGTCCAACTATGGTAATATGAGATCTTACTTAATATTTTGGTATGGATTTAATATCATAATAATTTACTCGAAAAACGTGATAAATAATTACTCTATTATTATATCATGAACTTAATAAATACAGATAATTTGGTATTAAGCAAGCATAAATATTTGCGAATTCTTCATAAATGAAACTGCCTATAAATAGTGAAATATTAATTTATAATTGATAGAAATTGTAATATTGGACTATAACATTTCGTTTGTTAATTTTTGTTTAGTTAAAGATTAAATTAAATACTTTTATATTGCAATTTTATATTTAACATTACTTCTAACATTAAACAAAATAAAAACTTACGTTTATAATGGGTGAACTCCGCTTAATGTAGAATCACTATCTTCAGATTCAACTGATTCACTGTCACTCGAACAATTCACAGAAATGATCAAATTTTCTACCTGCTGTTCCACTATACCTTCATTTTTCCAAGCGTCTTCAATAACTGACTTGGTGTGTTCGACTACCTTCTTCCAGTCTTCTCCAGTAATCATTTGCATGGCTTCATTTGTTAATTTTTCTACTTCAGTCATCGTGAATTTTGTATTATTTATGGCAACGTATTTTTTAACCCTGGCCCATATTAGTTCTATGGCGTTAAAGTGACAATGATATGGAGGCAACCGGATGACTTTATGACCGTAACTTTCAGCCAACTCGTCAACAATATACACAGGAAACTTTGGTTTTTTAAATAGTACAAATTCCATCAACTCAGCCTTTTTCATATCCTCTGTCAATGGAATGTTTCGACGTTTTAACCATTCAACCATCTCTTCTTTTTTTGAAGCCATTGTTGGAGCCTTGTCTTTAATCACTGAATGATATGGGGCGTTGTCCATCACGATCAGTGAATTGAGAGGAATATTCTTTAACAGGAATTCTTCAAACCATGTTTTAAATTTGTTGTGATTCATTTCTTCGTGATAGTCAGAAGTCTTTTTCGATTTAAATACATAGAGGGAATTGGGAATAAACCCCTGAAAATTTCCGGCGTGGATAATTATAAGTCTTCCACCTTTTTCAATTCGCACTGGCATACTTCCCGCCGTATCCGACCAACATATGCTGTATCGTATAGATCCGACCAACACTTTTTTAAAGAATGTCCTGCGTTCACCCATGTTTCGTCAACCCAGACGACGTTATTAAAATTTTCATTTATGTTGTTGCTCCATTAATACTTTTCTACCCGAAACGGTAGTAAATTTAAATCCCAAATTTTTAATTACGGACTGTAAAGACACGAGTGGCTACCAATGAAAAGCTCTGCATCATGAAGAGTAACGAGTAGCTTTTTTATTGAAGGATACTCTTTACGACTGTAATATTCATATACGTGGCGACGGATCCCATCTTTTGCAAAAGCATCCAGATTAGTAACACGTTTTTCTATCCGTCTTTTTTTACCTGGTGTTTCCAGTTTAGAAGGGCCAGCTTCCTCGCTTTGTTTAAACTTCTCCTTACCTATCGTTACGACCGTATTTTTACTTATAGTGCAGCTGCTGTTCTATCAACAACTTGACTAACTGAAATCAGAGGCCCACCATGTTCCTTCTCTTTCTCGAAATAATCTAGTCGAGAACAAACGAATTCTCTGGACTGCCCTCTAATTGGTACTCCGCGACCGGAAATACGTGTTTTCTCTTTTACCGGGTGTATTCGCGGTCGACCACGCTTTTTCCCAGTTTCCTCACTTTCAGACATACCTTCTGTTTGAAAGTAAACGCGTATAGGTTAAAGCTGATACGTATTTAAAATATTCAAAATTGAAGGCTGTAGATATTTATACAAATTGTTTTAAAATAAAAATCGCACGCATAAAGTTCTGTAAAATGAACAAAATAAAGTAAATTTATACTTAGGTAAACATGTTATTTAAACATGCTTATGCTTATTTAGTTAATAATAGATTCACACGTTTTCAGTACACTTAGTTAATTAGTCAGAAATTAGTTAAGTAATTAGAAATTAGTTAGCAATAAACTTGTATCTGCAACACAACTATTTAAGTATTAGACTAACGTACACCCACGAATAATCAAACAAGTGTAACCGAGAACACAGCACTCTTAACAAACAGACTTAACAGTTCACTCTGTGGCGCGACATTCCACACTGGTTTTAATAACAGCACGTGTGGGACATTATTGGCAACAGTGTGCGTTGCTACGGTTACTGTTTACAGTTTTGAGTACGGCGATTGGTTGAGAGGCACGTAGCAGTCAGTTGTTTAATCAACAGTTCCATCTGTCAATACCAAACAAATTTTAATAATAGTATAAGTAACAGATTTAATTGTGAGATTCATTCACCTTTCATCAAGATTAATAATACGAATTGACTGCTTTGTAGTTGGAAATATTTTTCGTGTTGACCAATGTTGATTATAACCAAGTGTTGTGATATGTATCTTTTGGATATATGCATTCTTCAGTACAAAATCTGCCAACACTTCACCAAACATTTCAGGATGGGGTAAGTGACACACACCACTTTATTATGCATGGCATGTTTATGTATGTTTGCATGTTACATATTGCAGGTAATTTAATTAGCAGCTGTCAAAAAGTATAAGTATTACTGTAATTATGTGTTTGTGTTTGCATGGATTTCCCACTCAGTAAAACTTGGCTCAAAGCAGAACTCTAGTGAAGTGGGTATGTATACATCCATCAACGTAGCTGGAAACCCACAGAGGGGAAATTTCCCCTCCGCTGACAAACTTCCCACTACTACGTGAGTACGCGTGTACTAGTTGGTACAGTCACCACTGCAAGCAGTGTTTGGAACGCTTTGTTTGTGTCAGTGTTTGTTTAAATTTCAATAATTTAAGAGGTTTTAAATATAAAAATTGCACACTCGTGCGCTCATAGCCCCCAGGTGGTAGCAAGTATGCCTTATATTTTTATGTCTTAAGAAAAATTTCCACTGTCACTTTAAAAATAGAACCAAACAACGAAATGCAAATACTACTGGTAATTGTGTGCTACTGTAATTTCTAAATTTTGTAATGCAAATTATTTTCTATTTAATGTTTTTGGATCTAAAGAAGAACATTTATAATCGTTAATGTACTACAAATTAAACACAGAACACTAACAAAGCATACTGAAAATTATTGTAGGCCTATAAATATGCCGACATTATCAAATTAATCCATTCATCACCTCACCCCACTTGCTCCTATTTATGCAGTAAAATAGATCATTGGAACTACGTACTATAGAAGTAGGCCTACACAAGACAACAAAAATGAAAAATGGAATTATGTTTATACAAATTACCTTTCATGATTCCAAGGTCATCTTCAGGGCTCTTTTTCGTTTCATGTCAGTAGACTATCAGTAATATGCAGTCCTATGGTCACAAATAATTGCTAACTGTTCAAATAGAAAATAATAAAATTTTTACTGTGCAATTCATATAGTAATATGACTTTTTTATAGTAATGTACTTTTTTTGTAACAAAAAAATTTTCAGCTAAGTTAACAGCTATGACAGGTAAACCACACTTCACATTAAGTCTTCAATTTCTGATAGAGTTTCTTCACTGTCCGTGTCCATTTGACTACATCCGCTGGCGTCATCCTCATCTGTGTCACTGGTTTCCCCTCCAAGTTGAATGATGAAATTTTCAGCAGCGTTTTCTATTTGTGGTTGAGATGTAACATAGTCTTCTTCAACCATTTTTTCCTGGTCACATTTTTTTTGCCAGGATTTTCTGGTGATTTCCCCGAATTTTTGTACTGTTAGCTGCTTCACGTCTTCAATTGTAAACGTTGTGTTGTTGGTTGCTACCCAGTTCTTCACCTCGGCCCAAATAAGTTCTATTGGGTTGAGCTCCGGATGGTAATGGAGGTAAGCGCAATACAGTGTGGCCTTGTTGTTGAAGGAGCGAATCGATTACATATTCTTTGATCCTTGGTTTGTGTAACGAAATCAACTGCAGTAACTGTACCTTCAGCATCGAATCATCGAAAGGTTTTCGGTTACTTCGAAGCCACTCTTGCATTTTACTTTTAGTTGAAGCGGAGGTTGGACACTTTTTTGACTGCACATTATGGTATGGTGCATTGTCAATGACAAGTACACTTTTTTCTGGCAGGTTTGGTATTAATTTTTCTGTCAACCACTGTTGGTAGTTTTCAAAGTTCATTGAACTGTGATAGTCTCCCGAACACAGACTTGATTTCCACATGGTGAAGCAGTTTTCAATAAAACCCATCTCTCCTCCCGCATGAATTATTATGTCTTGCTCCTTTAGTGAGGGGTATAGCGACACCATCATTGTTATTGTCTGCCCACAATTTCTGGCTCACATGTGACGAATGAATATAAGTCTCGTCCATGTAAAGTACTGGTCGCCCTTCTTCTCTGTATTTCCTAATGTTTTTTAAATATTCGTGTCTGTAGAAGGCTATGTGTTGTTCAATAAGTACATGTCTGTTGTTTCTCGTCTTTTTCCATTTAAAACCCAACTGTTGATTACTGTCCTTAAACTTGTCTTCCCTCCATTAAACCCTATATCTTTCACTAATTTTGAATATAATTTTGGTAGTGTAGGTAGACATTTTGCGACAAGGTAAAAGCCGTTGATCATTCGGCGTATAACAGATTTATCAAAATCGTCCAAATCTGTCACAGGCTTTTCTCTCTTCCTTTTTTTATTTGGCGTTTCAAATAATGGTTGCCCTTCGCTTCTCTGCCTCTTCGCTTCCTGGTTTATTCTCGCTAGTGTCATCCGACTTACACCAACGCAGCCTCTTAACTTTTTTACAGTCTATTAAAAACCCTCCATGATCTGCTTCCTTCTTCATAAATTCCATCACATTGTATATAACTTCGTGAGTTTGGCTTTTAAGCACCTTTCCCGACAACTTACTCATTGTTAAGCAATCACTAATAACAAAAATTAAAGATAGAAAATGTATCGCGACGAAAAACAATACAAACAAATTAGTTTTAAATAGCGTCACAGAAAGGTAAACCTAATCACTAAGATAGCTATTAAAATACAAAACCACAGCACAGATTGCAAAACACAAAACACAACAGCAACTCGGTAACTTTTGGAATGCTTGCAGACTGTACGTGTAAACAACACCACACTACAGTCACACTGTATGGTGGGAGATGCTCATTCATTGCGCATGCGCTAACCAGGCAACTTCCTAAATTGATGTGTGTATACCTGGTGCTGTCATAGCTTATGTTTCCAGTAAACGTTGTAGGTTTTATTTTTTTCTATTTTGTGCAATACGCATATTGGTGGAATGCAGAAACGGCATGTTAAATGTCAGTGTAGAGCATCTGTATAATATGGAAAAATCAGTTTTATTTTTTCTGAATTTTTTAGTGGGTATTTATTTACATTCAGAAGATGATCATTTGACCCAACACAAATTATTCAAGCAGTAATGTATTGTGAAGCTGCCTCTGGCGGCCTGTGGGGATCATCAATGTAATGTTTAATGTTGGCTGCCTATGTAATCATAGTAAACTTACCAAGGTCTGAGTACTGTGTAACCAGTAAGGTCAATGCTGTTTATCACAATTTCAGGAAATGTTTTGTTAATGTGAGGAATGACTGCTTGTTATGCAAGATTAATGACAAGGTGTAAAATGAAGCTAAGAAGGAAAACCAGCTGCACGCAAAAAATTATTGGCATGGTTAATAACCCCAAGCCCTTATTTGAGACAATTTAATAATGAATATGTTCCTTTGATATGTTGTTAGCATATCGCTGGGTAAGCCATATGGGGGGGGGGCACCTTCAGGCTTGAACATGCAGCTCGATTTTCTGCCTGGCTGTTTTCCCATAAACCCATAGGGTTTTTAGAGGATGTGACGTTGAGTCTGATCATTTCCTGCTCATATGAAAAATTAGTATTCCAAGTAGGTGGAGAAAGGCTTGACCTACAAAGCGCTAGTGCTCGAAGCAAACTTTTAAAGAACACCTGCTCCAAGATGAAACTTTAAAGACACCTGTACCATATCCGGTTGAATCAGTTAGCACAACAAAACCCATCAGTAACAATATAAATAAAGATTGGGGCAACATCAGAGACGTCACATTACAAGCAGCATTCGAAGCATTGGGGACGAGACATATAAAGAATGGAAACCGAGGCCTACAGGTATGGGATGACGATATTAGACAAATAATAGATGCCAAGAAGCAGGCATACCTAAAACATCTAGCCTTAAACACTGCTCAGACAAGTTGTGAATATAAGCACTGCTGTGCCATTTACAGAAGAGAAGTCAGGAAAATCAAGTGAAGTAAATGGGATAAAGAACAAAAAAAGGACTTCTATGTAAGCGATATAGAACACGATGTACATGGCAAGCAGGACAAGGCTTACAAACTATTAAGGCATTTAAGTCAAATGGAAAGGGATAATCTGATGCTCAGTAATATCTCAGAACAACAGGGGCTTGAATACTATGAGCAGCTATGGACGCAGATCAATTGGAAGAAACAATCTTTACTGATATCAGTGATTATGTGGACCCAATAACCGTGGATAAATTGTGATGGTGACGGTGGTGATGGTGTTGATGATAATGATGATGATGGTTAAGCCCAGGGAGACTTATATGTACTTATTACACATTGAAAACAAATGTAATTTTCACTTGATTGAGCAGGAATGTCCATGACAAAGGAAGTAGAAAACTGGTAATGACAAATCAAGAAGTGTCAAAGCTGTTTGTGAATGCATGATAAAAGAAACCTTAAATGGAAGAACGCTTGGAAGTGAAGTTCTTGGTTTTCAAAAGATCTTGCTCAGTGGGTTCAAAGCATCTTCTGCATGGTTGGACAGCTACAAGACATTCACAGAGTGAGCTGGGGCTCGAAAGAATTATTGTGTAAATTACTTTGGTGTGAAGAGTATCTTCAGTGCAGATGAGACAGAATTGTTTCTTTGTGCATTACAATCATCAAAGGAGCTCGTGCTTTATGGACAAGAAGAGTACACAGTAGGATAAATGTCTGTTTTATTGTGTGGAATCACTTGTGATTCATGGACAAGAGTGTACAGGTTATGATAAAATGTCTGGTCCGAAGACTTACTTTTTATTGTGTGGAAACATGATAGAGGAAACTGAAAATTATGAGTCAGCATGCGTTTTTTAACATGAACCTGATGCAGTTTTCTCCTAAGTTAACAAGCTGAGGATGAGTGTGATTTATACATACGAATCCTATGTCTAATTATCTATTAATTCTTGATTTGAAACACCTATTTTTTTTATTGAATATGACTATATAGACACTATGGTATGAAATGAAAGAGCAATATGCACATTAAATGTACATCTCATTTAGTGAAGAGGAGTCGTTAGTTCATGCAGAAATAGGCACACAGTAGAGTGCTCTTAGGCGAGTTAATGAGACGATGCAATTTGCTTTTAGCTTCTAGAACTAATGTCCCGTATAATCGAAAAGACTGCATGAAGAAAAGGTACTGAATGTAAAGTGGAAAGAATTTCTCTTTCAGACATATGGATAAGACAGTTTAGTATTGCATAATGTGGAGCGAACTTGTTTTATTGGTGTTAACTACATCAAGACAGGTAGGTGAATAAAGAAGCGGAAACAAATTCTCTTTCAGACATTTGGATAAGACAGTTTAGTGTTACTTAGTATGGAGTGAAGTTGATTTATTGGTGTTTATAGTGTGTGAGATAAAGGTGTAGTGTAGTAGTGTCTTGAGTGAAGTGATGATGCAGTACAGTACTTGCATAATATACTATAATACAGTAATTGTCTTGATAAACGTGTGTATAATAGGATAGAGAGTGTAGTTTACTTACATAATATAATATAGTAAGTATGTTTTGATAAAAGTGTGTATAATAGGATAGAAAAAGAGTGTAGTTTACTGTGTGTAAACTTTTTATAGGAACTAGTGGCTGATTTTATTTGCGTAATGGTGGAAGCTTGTCTAGAGGTCATGCCATGTTTGTTCAACCACATCAAAACATTTTACACATACACATACATACATATCAATAATCTAAAAGGAATGTTCTTCGTTCCCTGAGATGGTGAATGAAATTTGTAGTTTTATAATAATAACAATAATAAAAACTATTGTTAAGTCGCAAACTGCTTAGTCTATTGTTATAAAAATATTCAATATTATCAATTAAAGAAAACTGATTTTAGAAAAAAATATTTGAACAGTTTGAGATTATTCTAATGAAAAACAAGGAGTAAATTATTTGAAGTGAATTATAGGGGAATTGTATAATTAAGTAACACGTTTTTTACCTAGTAATCGGGAAATTCCATACCAAGTGGTCCAGAAAAAAAAATAATAATTGGTTGCTTGACCATCTCAGAAAAAATTTATATTTGGTAGGTGGATTCCCTTATTTTTTGGGGGCTCAAAAATATTTTTTTCAAATTTTTACTGTTTACCATTTGGAAATAGCAGCCATATTTGTTTTAGGCCGCACGCTATTTTTCACGTTTGCAGGCATCTACGATTTCTTAAATTATACAGCAATGGGTTGCCCTAGCCCTTGTGAAAAAACTGAACATAAACTGCATTGAGTTCAGTACACTCTGGCCTACAAAATAATACCATAATTACCTAGCTAGATGTATTTCTTAATATATTTTTTACAGCTCAAAATCCAATTTTTGAAGGGTAATTTTTCAAAGAAGGAATAATTTCTCAGCCTTAATCTTTTTTGTGCTGTTACACTACACAGTATAGTTACTTTTTATAAAGTATTAATGGTGAGAAGCTTAGCCTTGAAAAAATATGCCCTTTTAAAAACCAGTTTTTGATTTTTTTTTTTTCAAAGTTTCACCTGGAATATCTTTGTTGGGGGACCAGTTAAAAATCTGAAAATTGCACACATAAAAGGTCTTTATGATATCAAACTTCAGTATAAATTTCAACTTTGAGATTCAACTGGAAGTTAGTAAAAAAAATTTTCAATTTGAGCCAAAAATACGTTATTTTGACATCCGCGATATGTGGGCTAATAACAGTAGGTATAGTAATTTTATGATTAAAGCATATCCAATCAAAGATAACTAATTATAATAACATAGGATTTTGAATAAAATGCAGGTTATATTGTTCTAATATTGTATAATGTTACATATAAAAGGCATAATGAAATTCAAAATTTTATAAAGTTACAAAATCAACTAAAAGTAAAATGTTTTTGATTGTCCTATTGAGCTTTGAGGGAATTTATCACGTAATTTAAAATCAATCAACTGACAATAAACAATGCATTCTCACCTTCAATTAGTTTTTACTTAATTGTTCATTCATCTTTTGTGAAATTTCTTCGCATAGTTTGGGCGTTAGATTAAAAGTTCTCCTAGTTACAGTGGTAAATTCCAGAGGAGTCAGCTTCTTCAGTATATTTTTAATTGACATCCAAACTTGGTCTTTTTCATTTTTTTTGAATGAGGTCCTTGGTCGTGGTGGGTGATAAAATGTAACATGCACATCTTGGTTTTGATTATTAATATTATCTACTTCCGCAATCCACCATTCTCCATCGTAAATACAAGCCACTACATCTTTATTTTGAAGTGTTAATGGTACAATTTTCCAGTTGTATGAAGTTCACTATCAGGTGATGTTGCTGTGAACTTACATTTAAGCAAATTGTCTGACTGCGGTATAAAACAATGAAAAGATCAAGTGCCTTTAATCTTCTTACAATTGTTGAATCTTTCTTCCAAGACATTGGCGTGAAGTTCTTGTATTTCCTCTGTTTTTACAAAAACATAGGTAATTCCTTTAAGATGTTCTTTACAGAATTTGAACATTTCCTGAGGTGTCAAGATCTGGTTCTCATACGTCCGCTGCAGACTAGCTTTTGTGACGGCTCGCTTTGTAGTACCTCCGATGCCATCGCACGCATTCTTCCCATGACATGATGCAAAAAAATGCCACTGTACATCAAGTCCAAAATCTTCTTTGTGAAAGCACATATTGATAAAATTCTTTTTGTTTTTGTATTGGCTTGCAGCCCCATCAGAGAAGCAGATCAATTTCTTTATGGATGGGTGGTGCTCTTTTATGTAGTTTATTAGTTGTTGTTGAAACGCGTGCACTGTAGTAGTATTGTGTTCAAGATGGTCACTTATAACACAAAAACTATGACTCTTTAATTCATCTTGATCCTTATAATAAAATACTGGTACGACAGGACAGAACAATCTACGCGTTTATCGAATATGCCAGAAGGATCTCGATGTAAGTGTGTGGTGTGCGTGCTACTAGATGCATTTTGCGAGAATCTTCTCGACTGTGCCGGGCTTCGCTCGGGCGCTCGGACTGTGTCAATGCCGTAGTAATTACGTAGTTCACGAGAGATAAGACGCAGTTTGGAAGCTTCTGGTGTGTGAGCGTGACTATAAATACATCGGGTAGCGGCCTTAGTTTTCAGTTCCATGCGAGATTTTGGATAGTGCGGTTCGAGAGTATTAGTGAGATATATTTACAGAGCGGTTCGGGTTATTACTGTGTACGTTCAAGTAGTTAGTAGTGAAGTGTTGCGTTTTATATTCGGATGGTATAATTGTAATACAATTGAGTTTTAATATTAGTGGACATTTTATTGCGTGTGAACAATTTTCATTTGATTTGCTGTAGAGACTGTGTTGTTAATTACGAACTGTTTTACTGTAACAATTAAAGGTGTGATTAGTGACTTAATTGGTGTCTTGTACTTATTTTGTTTCCACTGTACCTACGACGATCGAGTAGACCGTCGTAACAGTGATGTCAGAACTGGGATAGAACGGTTAACAGTGGAAACAGTGGACGCTTTGTACAAGACGAGTGTGATTCGTAATTAATCAGTAAACATGGATCCCAGTCAGATGATGGAAGCGTTACAAACACTGCTGCGGCAGACAGAGGAAGAAGCAGAAGTACGACAAAAAGAAGAACGAAGACAGGAAAGGAAAGAAGCAGAAAAAGACAGGACGAAAAACTTAAGCAAGAAGCAGATAAAACGGAAGCTCTCTTTGAAGTTATGCAGAAACAGTTGCAAGAACACAGTACCGCAGAATTGGGTATCCTACGAGGTGAGCTTAATAAACAAGTTACTAAAATATCGGAGGTACAAGAATCAATGACATTAAAAATAGCTGAAGTAGAAAAATCTGTCTTGATTGTTGAAGAATCGATGTCTACAAAAATATATGTTATAGAAGAATTTGTGTCAAATAAAATATCTGCAGTAGAAAACTCAATGGCAAACATAAGAGAACAAATTAAAAAGTGTAGTCGAACAGTGCATGAAGATTCAACCAAAACAAATTTCTGAACAGACTGTACCAGTGATAAAGACAGAAAAAGACACAGAAAATAAGTTAATAGAGAAAGTCACTTTGCCTGCAGTAGGGACAGTTCATGTCAAAGCTCCAACGTTTGACGGAAGCAGTCACTGGGCAACGTACCTCCGCCAATTTGAAGCTGCTGCATGCGCAAATAATTGGACAGAGAAAGACAAGGCTGTTTCACTCGTTCTCTCATTAAAAGGACCCGCGGCAGAACTACTACAGAAAGTGCCACCTGACAGCCAGAACATCTATGCCGAGTTGATAAAAGCTCTGTAATTACAGTGTTTTTTTTTGAAACTGGTCTAAAAGACCAACCATCAATTTACATCTATTGTTTTTAAGTTACTTATACAGTCGCCCACTGGTGTACTATATATTACTTTCTAGATTTCTGCACACACTGCACTACACTAATTCAAAAGTTTTAGTTCTCTTCAGCCTTCTCACTGTATTGGCGTTGTCAAGCAGTTGAATAGCTTCTACATTGATATGCTGGTGTAGTCTAGATTCGTGCTTTGCAGCAAACCTTTTAATTTCACTGGCGACATCAGGGATCCTAAGGTCTCGATGTAGATTACTATTTCTGATGTACCATGGAGCACTTACCATGTTCCGTAGCACTCTATTCTGGAAGGTTTGAATACATCTAATGTTCGTTTCTTTCGCACAACCCCACAGTTGAATTCCATAAAGCCAAATTGGTTTCAGAATTTGGTTATATATCAGAATTTTGTTGTGTATTGACAACTGAGAATTTCGTCCCAAGAGCCAATACAGTTGTCTATATTTGAGACCAAGCTCCGTCCTTTTTTTTTCTGATGTGCTCTTTCCATCGTAGCTTTGTATCTAGGATTTGGCAGTGTTTGCATATGGTACTACAACACCATTTAAGGTAACTGGAAGACTGTTCTCTATTCTTTTGTTTGTAAAATTGATATGGACAGATTTCAGTTCATTAAGCTTAATTTTCCATCTCCTAGTCCACCGCTGTATCTGATCACTAGCACCTTGAAGCATGTTGGTAGCTTCACCTAAGGTCGAACCAATCGCCATTATAGCTGTGTCATCAGCGAAAGTAGCAACACACATTCTCTGGCTGCAGCAGATCACATGTAAACAACAAGTAGAGGATGGGCCCCAAAACACTCCCTTGGGGCACACCTGCCCTCACTTCTCTTAGCTCAGAATAGTCATCTTCCTGTTTGACTCTAAATAATCTTTCCGATATATATGATTTTAACACGTCAGCATATTGTTTTGGTAGCATTTTATTAAGTTTATGTATTAAACCTTTATGCCAAACTTTATCAAAGGCCTGAGCCACATCGAGGAAGATTGTCGAGCAGATTAGCTTTTTTTCTAGTGCTTTCTCTATTGTGTCTGTTATTCTATGTACTTGGTCTATTGTGGAATGTTTTTGTCTGAACCCGAATTGATGATTTGGTATCAGCTTTTTTCTCTATTACTCGATTTAGCCTTTGCAACAGAAATTTTTCAAAAAGCTTTGATATAGTTGGCAACAGTGATATGGGCCGATATGATTTGGCCTCATTTGGCGGTTTGCCTGGTTTACGTAGCATAATAACTTCTACCACCTTCCAGACACTAGGAACATGCTTTAGCCTAAGTGCCGCATTGAATAAATATGTAAGCATAACAATCCCTTTCTTAGGTAACTGCTTTAAGATCTCACCTGTAATGAGGTCAAAGCCAGGTGATTTTCGGGGGTTCAAGTTTATCTTGATCTCCTTAGCTACCTCTTTTGGAGTGACCAGTTGAATGTCCTCCTCTTCATGATTTGTATCTTCATCTAACTCTGTATCAGACTGGGTATTATTTGGCTTAGAAATGTCAGCTTTTTCTTTATTATCTCTAGCCCATGTACCGTCGCTTTTTCTAATAGGTGGTACTTGAGTGATCGACCTTTTAAGCTTCCTCGTTGCTTTCCACAACGAGTACTCTGTATCTGTATCTGCTGTTAGATTTTCCAAATAGGAAGCTATTGATGCTTCTTTTAACTTCTGTATTACACGCTTTAGTTGTTGCGATTTGTTGTTAAATACAGTTTTATCATTTGGGTCACGTGTCTGTTGCCATTTTCTTCTAGCTCTCCTCTTTTCTTTGACAAGTTCTCTGATCTCTCTAGGATAGTTGTTACCAACAATTCCATGGGTGATTTCTCTCGTATTGTTCCAGGCTGTAGTTTGAATATTATAATTAAACTTCTCGGCTTCTATTTCTAATTGCTGCTTAGTTCTCAACTGGACATTTAGTTGTATCTTGCCTTCAAGTTCTAATTTGAAGCTTTCCCAATCAGTAGTTTTGTTAACTAGGCTTGGTTTGTTTACTTTTTTATTATCCTTTCACTCAGCGTCAGTATTACTGCTGAATGATCAGAGTAAAGATCAAAATTCTCCTCGATATCAATAAAGTTCTGCGAGACCCTCCTTGATATGAAGAAATCTAATAGATCTGGAATTTTATTAGGATCTGTGGGCCAGTAAGTAGGTTTGCCTGTACTGTGGAAGCTACAACCTGTTTCTTGTATTGCTTTATTAAGCTCGCTACCTTTAGTTGTTGTTAATCTGGATCCCCAATCTACATGTTTAGCATTGTAGTCTCCGCCTACAATGAATCTCTCACCTAGGTGTAGTATAAATTTCTTGTAATCTAACTCCTTTAGGTTGTGTCTTGGAGGACAGTATATCGCACCAACGATTAGTTTTTGCTTGGTGGATTTGATTCCAACTACAGTGAGTTGGATTTCTGTAGTCTGAAGGTGACACTCCTCATAGTGGTTAATCCTATTCTTAATAATGATAGCACTTCCTCCTTTGTCTTTATTATCCGGATGAATTGTTTGATATACCTGGTATCCATTTATTTTTAAGCATGACTGATTTGTTAAGTGTGTGTCTGATACTAGACATATATCAATGTCTTGTGCCTTGAGGAATAATTCTATTTCTTGCTTTCTGTTGTGGATACCGTTGGCATTCCAGGTAGCTATCCTTAGATCTTTCCGGTCCATTGATTAGTTCTCTGTGGGATTGTGCCCGGATTTCTGGCTTCTAAGCTATGTAGTCTATCCATGACTATTTTCATCATGTCCATCATATTCTGCATCATTTGCACCATTGATGAATCATCATTTTGAACTAAAGTCTTGTTAGCTTTAACTGCTTGAGCAAAGGACATTTCACTATTGATTTTATTAGCTGTGAAAGTTCTTGGTTGAGGTTTTTTAGGTCGTCTCTCACTTATTAAATTATTGCGTCTTATTTGAAGTTCACGTGCAACCAAACAACCCCTGTAGCTAGCAGGATGTGCTTCTGCACAATTTGAACACTTTGCTGGCACATCTCGTTTTTGCTGGCAATCGATGGTCCTGTGATTGCCTGCACATTTAACACAGATAGGTCCATGTTGGCAATATTTATGAGTGTGACCGTATCTTTGACACCTTTTACACTGTGGTATCAGTTTGTTACTCCTGAGAGCTTCAGTTTTTATTTTCATATGACGTAAATATTGAATATCAAATATTTTTTTTATATCCTCTGATCTGTCAAACGTTAGCATAAATAATGGCAAATGTGTGATTTTTTCCTTGCCGTCAACTTTAGTCTTTCTAATTTTATTAACTACTTCAAGGATTTTTTATCCTCTATTCAATAACTCCTCTTTAATCTCTTCTGATATGCATGTTGGATGCGAGTTATGTGCCATGACTCTTATTGGTCTGGTCTGTTTATTTTCATAAGTATGCCATTGCAACTTACTTTCTTTTAAGAGTTTTGTCAGTTCTCTATATTCCATTTCTGCGTCTACATTAATTTTCAGCTGATTGTTGTTCATCATGCTGGTGTTAAATTTCAGATCTTTTGATTTCAGTTTCTGACTTATTTCTATATAATTTTCCACATTGCTCAGTATCACTGGCGGTGGCTTAGCCGATTTTTTTACATTTTCTTTAGAATTAAACGGAATAAATCCTATTGTAGTCCCAAGCCACGTGTTTGTTAACCAAATACACTGCACTCACCGTCTATGGCTTTTTTCCGTGATGTTTTGTCCAGTTTACATGTTTCAAGGCACTTGCCTCATCATCAGAACTTATAAAATCAATCTATGTCATAAAAAATGACATTTGTCAAAATATTAAAAACACAATACGGTAATTAAACTATGTACATAAATTCGTTTTAAAAATGTTCGGTGTGCCTTGCAAGACAACACGCGCCGTACTGACGTAATCTCCGCGACTGAGATTACGTCAGTACGGCGCGTGTTGTCTTGCAAGGCACACCGAACATTTTTAAAACGAATTTATGTACATAGTTTAATTACCGTATTGTGTTTTTAATATTTTGACAAATGTCATTTTTTATGACATAGATTGATTTTATAAGTTCTGATGATGAGGCAAGTGCCTTGAAACATGTAAACTGGACAAAACATCACGGAAAAAAGCCATAGACGGTGAGTGCAGTGTATTTGATTTTCTTTAGTCCTCTTACTTTTGTTTATTAGACTGGTTTTCAGTGTTTCTGGTGATTCCATAGTTTTCCATGCGCAAATAATTGGACAGAGAAAGACGAGGCTGTTTCACTCGTTCTCTCATTAAAAGGACCCGCGGCAGAACTACTACAGAAAGTGCCACCTGACAGCCAGAACATCTATGCCGAGTTGATAAAAGCTCTGGAATTACGGTATGGTGATAAACATTTGCAAGATGTGAACTGCACCCAGTTGAGAGCAAGGCGACAGCATTCCGGGGAAAGTCTTCAAGAGTTTGAAGCAAGTATCGACAGACTAATTAGACTGGCCTATCATGAAGCGCCAGAAGATTTTCGAACGCGTTTTGTGATGCAGACATTTACTAATGGTGTCCGAGATAATGAACTACAGCAAGTGTTAAGAACGGCAAGACACCAGAACAGTGCGGACGCCCTGGTACATGCTTTGCAATTTGAGGCCGCCAAATCAGCGTCTGGTTGGACAAGTCATAAAGTGCGCGCGCTAAAAGATCGCGACGGCACAGACGATGAGGAAGAAGAACGAGGAACAGAGACTAGACAGTCGGCGCCACAGAATAAGATAAGAAAGGATGGAAGACCGAAGTGTTATCGATGTGGGAAACCTGGACATCTACAAGATTGTCGGGTTAGAATTCAGCAGCAGGGAAACGAGCAATAGTCGGTACAACGGGGCGTGTGCTGACAAACTGGAGGAACGAAGCCCCTAGAGAATACGCAATTTCTACACTTCAGTAAACCAGCGGGAGCTTGGTAGTTACCGGATTTGTTCAAGAAAGGCCAACCTCGATTACAGTTGACACAGGCGCAACAGTTTCTATTGTGGGCCCCGACGTGGTGAAAGATCTCAAGCCAATCTGGTGCTCTTGCAGCTTGCGAACAGCTACTGGACGGCCTGTAAAAGTGTATGGAAAAGTGGAGATACACCTACGCCTCGGTAGACTTGAGTTTAATCATCAAGTACTTGTTGCAGACATTGTGGATGAAGAAATTCTTGGTGTGGACGTTATGAACGCATACGGATTTATAGTCGACTTCAAAAACAATGTCTTGAGAATCGGAGGCGAAGAGGTAATGCTATCAACAATGACGACAGCAGAAAAATCGATGGACGTCATAAACCAAGTGGCCGTAACTGTTCCGCCAAACTCCGAAAAGATCATCATGGTTAGAACTGCGGTAGAAACTGGGGGCAATCAATGCTCTATATTTGAACCCCAGGTAGTCAGCACACCGGGCATAGTTATTGCCAGAAGTTTAGTAAAACCTGATGAAACCGGAAATGTACCTATTAGAGTGGCGAATATTTTGGATCAAGCTATCACTTTACAAAGCAATACGCTCCTAGGCAAATTGACTCCTGAGGCCTGGGTAGCCGGAATAACGCAACGAAGACCCAGTTCTTCGGATACTTCTAAATTACCAGAGGAACTGCAAGAATTATTGAACAGATCTTCTAACGACCTCTCAAGTGGTGAGGTAAAAGAACTCGGGACAGTTTTTACACGAATTCAAAGATTGTTTTGCAGTTCGGGGACAGTCACTGGGAAGAACCTCTCTTGTGCAACATCGCATCAATACTGGGGACACAATACCGATACGCCAACCTCCTTGAAGGCCTGGGTCATTCCACATCAAATCAACCAATAAAAAATAATTTTGGACCTCAAGGTTTCAGAATGTCCTAATTTTTTGTTTATTTATTCTTATGGTCAAAACTAATAAAAATACAGACTTTTAGATTTTTTGGGCTTCTAATATTTATGTTATTGATTTTCAAAAAATCGAAATCACATAAATTTGACCGTGTTTTGAAATCTTTAATGGCTACAGTTTAAAAAAGTATTTGACAGAGGGCTGGGACTTGTACCATTTTACCATTAACATATTGCCATATGTTAGCTCATACACTGCATTGTTCTATCTTGTTAACAGGCCAATACAATTAGTCTATTTGTCCCAATGTATTATATTGATGTAATATTAATTCACATGATATAGGAATAATTTATCTCTTTAGCTAATAAATTGTAAATGACCTAGTTCGGAACTTGTTACATATAAAATTAATCACAGGGACACAGTTTTGGTCATTTAGGACTACACACATACAGCCAGGACAGTAGTGTAACTTCGCTGTCATGGGACCTGTCTGTCCTCAGAGCTATTTAAAAATTTCAATGAAATTCCATAATCACCTAGAGTGTTTAGAAGTTTTTGTTGTGTATGTTAAAATGAATTTTAATATTTGTAAATTAATAAAATAAAACTTGAAGTATTCGTAGCAGTGACAACTCTCAACGTATCTATTTATTTGCTTGCAACTCTCGATTTAGTTGGGAGTCCTCTTCATTTATTCTCAAGTGTTCATTCCTATGTTGAGTGCCGTTGATATTTTATTGTCTCAGCAAGGTGGTCTGTTTTGACTTTGTAGGAGTGGTCTTCTTTCTGGGACATTAAGGATTCAGGTAAACAATGTTTTTTTACGTCTTTGTGGATTTGACTTGCTTGCATCATATAATTTTCTTTAGTGTTAGTTGAAAAGTTGAGAATGTTTCTTACATCAATGTGTACCCCACTCTCCAAGGTTTTGCTATTATGGTTAGTATCACATTAACTAATGATTAGTTTCATTTTCAAGAGATACAAAGGTGTACACTTTTTCTTGCTGTCCAGTTATTTATGGTATCAAGTAAAAGGGAATATAGGTTCAAAATAAGTTTCATTTATTGTGTAATTTTGGTAAGAACCTATGCCACTATTTATAAGCTTAAAGGCTAACAATATGCTTCTCAATGCACAATGTCCTTTAATGTCATAGTTTTGTTACGTAAGAACTGATGTCTTTTTGACGCAGACGTAATGGTGTTTGTGACCAAGCGTTTCTTGTTTAAAGTAGCTTTTCTTAAACAACATATGACTTGGTGACAGTCATCGGTTGTATCGTAATGTGAAATGTAGTATAGTAGAACCCTGAGAATCCGAACTTCCTGGTTGTGTTATGAATTGTTCAGAGTAAGTGGGTATAAAGTGTAAGTTATGAATTTTATCACATTTGTTGACCACAATCCATTCGTTGCCTGTTGGTGTAATTGACTGCAGGCCTCAAGTAACATTAACTATGGTTGACCCCACTATCAACAAACAAACAATCAATCAATCAACCGTGGCTCTACAACCATTGGTGGGCCTTGGCCTGCTCCAAGAGTTGATTCCATTCCTCCCTATTGCATTCTTTGGCTTTCTAGTTCCTTAAGTTCAGCTTTCCGAGGTCCTCCTCTATCTGGTCTTTGAATCTACTTCACAGTCTTCCCCTTTTTCTACTACTCATTGGTTTCTGGTAGAAAATATGTTTTGAAGGCTGTCCTTCCTCCATTATCTCTGTGTCCAACCCACCTTAGCCTGTGTATTTTAATTAGCCTGACAATGTCCGGCTTTTTGTAAAGGTGGTATAGTTCATAATTGTAGAGTCTGCACCACATTCCATTTTCTTGTACTCTAAATATTGTTCTTAGAATCCGTCTTTCACTAGTGCTGTTTATCTGGGAGCCAAGATATATGAACTCTTTTACTGCCTCTATGTTTTTTATGCCTATTTCAAGGTTTTGAAGGGTTGGGTTTAATAGTAGTTTGTTGGCAGCATATATATATTTTGTTTTCTCCAAGTTTATCTGCAGTTAAATTTTACTTAAGGCTTCCTCTAATGCTGTAAAGCCACTAATGAGATCTCGTTTTGTCCTGTCAGATCAGTATCGTCTGCGTATGCTAAGAGCTGTATACTTTTGTTTAGGATCGTACCTCTTGTCTTTATTTGGGAGTCTCTTATCACTTTTTCTTGTGCTAGATTGAATAACAAGCATGTCAGACTATCTCCTTGTCGGAGTCCGGTTCGAGTTGTGAATGAACATGACATGGTTTTCTGCACTTTAACTTTACATTCTACTTTCGAGAGAGATTCTTGGATTAAGTGTGTTGGTGTCCTGAATTCCTTCATTCTTTTCTATAGTGCCAATCGGTCCACACTGTCATAAGCGCTCTTAAAATCAATTAATAAGTGGTGTGTTTCTATACCAAATTCTCATGTGTTTTTCCCAGGACCTGTCTAACCATGAAGATTTGATCGACAGTAGATTTCTCAGGTCTGAAACCACATTGGTATTTACCAATAACCTATTCTATGTACGGTTGCAGTCTATCATATATTATATATGCCAAAACTTTATAGGCCATATTTAGGACCATAATTCCTCGATAGTTGTCACAAGTGAGTTGGTCTCCTTTCTTGTGGATAGGTACTATTATATAGTAGCCTCGCTGAATGTGTTTCCAGGCGGCATCAAAGAACAGTTAAATAGCCCAATTAGCGAAGGCACGCCCTGCTGCTGACAGCTGTGAACAAAGCTAGCCGCTTCTGAACATCTCCAATGATGCCAAACGTATTTTGAACTTGAATGAAATGTGGACCAGTCTTTTCGAGACATCGGAAGTGCCCGCTTGTTTGAATTTCGAGTCGTTGCCAAAGAAACCACTGCTTTAGGAATTATTAATTTGTTACCTTCTTACAGCACATAGTATTTTACATAGTATATTTATATTTAAATATCACAGTAATACTGCTTTACTTTATTTATAGTTGTAATTTTCAGTTCTGTGTTTGTGTTCCGTGTTGTTCCGTGTTCACGTGTTTAAAATGTGGAGACCTTGGGAGAGAGAACAACCATATCCTCAGCACGCTGATAATGAAGAAAGGAGTCATCGTCATAGTGATAGTGAAGAAATCGTTGTTGATGTAGTTAGCAACAGTGATAGTGGTGATGTAAGTGACAATAATGGGGAGTTTTCGAACGACGGGGAAATCTCGGCCACTCCAGGCACTAGTAGGCTAATCAAAAATTCGATTAGAACAATTTCGAAACAGAGCCAAACTATAGTGTGTAACGTGCATGAATATGTTGTAAATAACAAAGTAGGTAAGGGTTCAATTACTGAAACAGCCAAAATTGTGAAATTAAGCCGCCCGATTGTTCGTAAAATTGTTTCTAGAGGTCCCGTGACTCCCAAGAATTGTGTCTTGGGAGATACAAATACCTCCATAGACTACATCAACTGCGTTCACAGGGTTATGATGTTGTGTATCTAGACGAAACTTGGTTCGATACACATGACACCGTGAAGAAGGGATGGGATGATGGAACATGTGGCTGCGCTATTAACGTCCCTGTATCTAGAGGGAAGCGCATCATGGTGATACATGCTGGTGGAGCTGAGGGGTGGGCTCCTAATTGTCTTTATTTCTCTGCCAAAAATATTTCAGATGCTAAAGCTGACAGCCACGATGAGATGAATGCTACAGTTTTTGAGAATTGGTTTAAAAATTTGTTACTGCAAAATCTTTCAAAAGACAGGAAGTATGTCATAGTTTTAGACAATGCGAGTTACCATTCTAGACAACTTATCAAAATCCCAACTAAATCGTCAAACAAGTCCGAAATTATTGAATTTATGAAGAAATTTGATTTACCAGTACCGGACCCAGTCCCCATTAAATTAATCTTGCTCGAAAGAATAAAAGCGGCGAATATAAACAAAATGTACGCAGTTGATGAGATGGCTTGAAAGGCAGGTCATGAAGTGTTACGACTTCCCCCTTATTACTGCATATTAAATCCAATCGAATTAGTCTGGGCACGGTTAAAGTCTAACGTCAGGAAGAGCAACATAACTCCTCAGTTAAGTGCAAGTGTCTGTGAAGCCCTACGGAACTGTACTGAGAACATAGATGCCGAATACTGGAGGAAATGTGTGGAAAAAACTATGAAGGTAGAACGGGGTATATTATGCAGACCTGTGGGAAGAAGAAGACCGCCTCATCATTCATGTTGCAGACGACAGTGATGATGACTCAGACCGCGACTCCAACTAAACGGTGAGTAGTTTACTCCCAGGCTATGCATTAATTATTTGCGATTTTGTCTTGTTTTACTCAGGTTTATTAATTTCTGATATTATTATTATTATAGCCTTCTGATATTGCAGGGATTTGCTTATCCCAAAGCTTTGTGATATTTTAATAATGAAAATCATTTTGAAAGTTATGTCGAAAAGGTATAGACCTATATTTTGTAGGTTTTGTTGTATTTTTATTCTTTATAGATAATGTAAACGTCAGGTTTACTTACTTAAAACTGAAACTTCTGAGAAGTCCTGTGTTGTATTATTATTATTACTACATGAATTAATCATACGTATAATAATAATAACATTGAAGAGGAGAATCATTTCACGCTAAGTTTCATTATAGGTGGGAGAAGAACTTGGCAACATTGTCAGCTTGTTTTGAGTGACACTAGGGACAAGACCATCTGGTTTCCTTTGAGTGAGAATCAAAGCGTTCCGCCTGGAAACGCTTTGAGCGTGGCTACTATACCTATATACCAGTCTTCCAGAAGTTTCACTTGTTTCCATGTTAGTCTCATTAGTTGACAGATATACTCTTCCAATACTTCTAGGCCATTTTTTAGTAGTTCTGCTGATATCGCGTCAGTACTAGGTGCTTTATTATTTTTTAGTTTTTTGACTGCATCTTGTACTTCCTCTATCGTTGGGAATGTATCTTTCTGTCGTCTTCTATATCCAGTTATATCTCGGTAGTCTCCGTTTCCTCCCTTATATTCAAATGCTCTTAAAAATGTTCTGTCCTTCTCTCCAGTATTTGCTGTTCCTCACCAAGTATCTCACCGTCTCTATTTCTACACAAATTAATACTTGGCTTAAAATCTTTTCTACTCTTATTAAGTTTCTTATAAAATTTTCTGGCCCCCTTTTGCATATTTAGCTTGTGCAGTTCTTGCAGTTCCACTTGCAAATATTTTTCATTTTTCCTTTATGTATCTTCTCCCTTCTTAATTGTTTGTATTCTTCTTCAACTTGTCTGGTTCTTCTATTTATTAATCTCATAGGGTTAATTTTTTCTTTTAGTAGCTTCAGCATATTCCTCCTCAAACCATTCTGCCTTTCTCTGTGCAGACCCCACTATGTGCATATTCTATGTATACATACGAATACCCCCACTATGACCCCACTATGTGCATATTCTATGTATACATACGAATACCCCCACTATGACCCCACTATTATACATACGAATATTATGCACAGTACACACTGTTAACTCACTTCAGTTCCTCACATAGTACTATGGTACTGTTTTCTATTTACACTATGTAAGTTGTACATAGTGTATGGGTGTAACTGCTGAGTTGGTGCTGATGTAATCTTGTCATTATTAATTTTTACATGAGGTACAGTAAAAATATAAGTAAATATCTAAGCTATTCATGTCGCTTAGAAGGTATGTTAGCAGTGATAGGAAGTTTGGATAAAGGTGAAACTGGTTTACTACTAAATTTGCATCACAGTTTTGGTGTCGGATATAGACCCATGCCTAAATTGTACAGTTCTATATGAAGTATTTAAAATTTATAATTATATTACCTCAAGATGTTCTTTTCCTTATTTGGAACGTTTCGAGAGTTCCTGTTCTCTCATCTTCAGCCTTCGCCATCTTGTTTCTGGTTAAGTATTTGTGTGTTGGCTGCTGGATGTTATTAAGGTAGTTTGTTGGTCTTTGGTCTTTTAAAGTTGTATTATTGTGTGTGGTTGTGGTATATGTTTTTGTATTTTGTGTATTTTCGATATTGAGTGCTTTGAATATTATGTCCTGTTTTGTATTGATTTGTATTTGTTCTGGTGTTAGTTTGTTTTGTGTTGATAAACAGTTGATACTCTTGAAAACTGGAAAATTCAAATGTGTCAGCATTTGGCAAGATAGACTAAATACTGTATTCATCGTTGTTGCACCCTGGTTTGGATTGGAAAAAATAGTCCCACACATGGGATGGATGGTCACAATCTGAAGATTTCAAAAGAGAAATGTTGCAGCCCGCATACTGTGCAAGACCTGATAGACAGAATGTCAGTCTAAACAATGTTAGATTAAATATTATGTAGACTATCAAATCTAGCCAAATCTACAATGTATTTGCAGTTTCTTTTGTATACTTCTAAATTTATTTAAATTCATCACACATGAAACAGTACGTAAATTTCATTTTGTTGATCCGTTATTGATTTTACTGGGGAATCGTTTTTGAGTTTTGAATAACAGGGACCCTACTTTTGCTTTTTCATAATTATTTTGTTTAGTATTTTTGGGATTGTATACATTGTTTCACACTTTTTTCTTTTGCTTTTATTTACATATATGTGATACTTTTGAGACAATAATGAAAGTAAAAAATATAGAGGATTGAGTGTATCACTTACTTAACGAATTTCATTTTTAGTTTATCAGAGTTTCCAAAGCCTTTTCTTTCATGTTGGCAGTCATAATAATGTTTATTGCAATTCTACAAAAACAGGGTATTGCTGCATGTAAATTTAAAATTTGTGAGTTGTTTCGGAAAAAGCACATACAGACACAATAAACCAGGATTAGTTAAATAAACACAAACCATGTGTGTTCAATTGGCTGCATAGAATGAGGAAGACTTGCAGCACAGACGGTAGTGCCTGTGCACAGATTAGGAATCAGTCAAAATATTCACTAGCTGGTAAATCTGTTATGATCCATTCCGATCTGAGCCAGTGTGTGGGAACTAGTTGTGATGAGTTACAAGTTACACAAAATTCAAATTCGTTCTTTTCTGATCATGTGGGTTCCATTCTGATTCCAACGTCTGCGGTCAGCTTTGTATGGTTTTTGCAAGTAAAGGTAAAGGAACTAGAATCCTGTTGACGGAATCAGAGAAGACTAAAAGTTGAATTGAGGGAGAAGACTGAACAATTAAACTGTCTTTTAAGAAGTTATGTCCATTAACACTGTGAGTTTGTTAGATCAGTGGAATAGAAGGGAATAGAAATCTGTAACTATATGTGTGTGTGGGAAAATCTGATAAAACTGGTTGATTTTGAATTGATTTTAAAAATTGCTGTTTTCTGTAAACATATGTGTAAACATCTGTAAAGATGTAATTTTCCATCTTTAATGGGAGACAGATGTACATTTTTAGAAAATAGTGTGTAGCAGTGTAACATAGACAAATAAATGCTCACTGGAAAATCAGCCAAACCAGGAGCTTTTAAAAATGTCAATATGACTTCACTTTCTGTTTATTACAAAATTTGAATATAGCTTGCATGAATATTTGTGGAGTAGTTTAATAAAGTATTTTTTAATCTGCAGTAAAAATCTACGCTGGTAAAAGCAACTCTACCTACTGAACAGCATTGGTTGTTATTGGCGTGCTTTGTCACGCCCAAATGAGTCGGAACGAATTTTTGGCAGTATAAGGGCTGTACTTTTCTCGCCAAACACCATTAGTTCAGCATATGGAGCAGTATGAGCTGCACAACATAAAAATGAATAGGCAGGAAAACGCTGTAGTCATGCGCTGTGGATGTTTATGAAAACCGTTCCTTATCTCAAAAATGCAAGGAAATTGATTGCTATCAAATATGTTGTTTTGTTTTTGGATTGCTTAGTCATGGGACAGTGGAAACGGGTGAGACCATCTGGAGGAACTTGTGGCTTGATGTTATATGGCTTGGATGATGCGCACCGTGAGGACCAAAATGCTGATTGGAATCCAGGCACGGTGGACCAAAAAATGGATGGTCCCGGTCCGAGTGGACCGAAACTGATGAATAAAAGTAGTGTTCCACAAGTGTGGACAGGAAGAATTAATTAGTTGGGCCCAAGTGGGCGAAAATTATGTTTCTTGAATTATATTCTGTTAGCTGGTCTTCCATGGTGATTGAAGATGATGTGTAGAATGAATTAAAAGTTACATTAAGAAATAAAAGGAAGTGGACTGTATACGAATAGTTTTAATATTGACTGATTACATTACAGCTGTAAAAATTGAAGTAGGCTGGCTAATGCTGCATATTGAATTAATATAAATTTAGTTACTCATGAAGAGGGCCTAGTCGACCATAATAGAAAATAATAAGGCCTAAAGCCTACATTTAATGTCGACACTAACTTGACAGAGAAAGTTCGGCGAACCGAACGCCGAGAATACTGAATGTGCACTGGGCAAGGTACAATCACGCGAACGTTGATGCGATATATAAATCAGATTAGCCAACCTAGAAAAATAAAATCATCGCGCTACCGTCCATAAACTGCCCGTCAAAAATCAAAAAGATTTTTTAATACATTTTTAATAAATTAAAATACATTTACAATTTAATTCAAAATAGTGCAGTTCTTAGTAACGAGAATCAGCTTCAAGGCTAAGTTGAACCTTGAGTTGAGATTAGATAACGGCAATCGGCCGCTAGTTTAGAGATAAGCATGCACATAAGCGACTGTAGGCCAAGGTTTGGCAAACAGCTGTTTCATGTACCAATAAGTCTGGTTAACCACTATTACTGACACAAGTGTGCGCAGTATGTATAACATTATAAAACATGAAAGGAAAATGCATA
The DNA here is from genome assembly GCA_034769895.1 of Magicicada septendecula. Classification (NCBI taxonomy): domain Eukaryota; kingdom Metazoa; phylum Arthropoda; class Insecta; order Hemiptera; family Cicadidae; genus Magicicada; species Magicicada septendecula. The sequence goes on from CM068371.1 coordinate 303,285,820, forward strand.
ATATGCAAGTCATAGAGTTACTTTAATGCTAGCTAAGGTCCGTAGACCTGTACAGAGAGTTCATTACATGAACAAAATTGTTGTTGAACATGTTGCAGTCGCATGTTTTATTGTATATTCAGGAGGGCGACATGTATCGACCTAGACATGATATTCCGAAGTTTCAGGAATTTACAATATGTTACAATGTGTGGGCAAGCTAGATGCTGAATGTAGCCCAGATATGACATGTATGTCATAATTTTAAATAAAGAATTGTGCATGCTTACCTACAAAAATGAATAAAATATGAAGTACAATGTGAATAAATTAGACGAGACAGTTACAGACGGCAGGCGCTTAACAATAGTTTTTCCATCGACACAATTTATGTGAATACAACAATAATAACTTGAATAATTACAAGATAAATAATTGTAATGTCAAACAACAATAGAATACCGAAATTACAGAAACAATTTAACAATTTAAGACATTCCCAAAATAGTACATATTTATCAGAAACCATATAAAGAAATAAATGCATGGTTACTTAACAGCAAAACATGCGAATATTATGCAATAACATTTCATAAATGAGACCACCCAAAGACATGCAATACACCCCATAACATCAATGAAAATGTGTGACATAGTATGCCACAAAAATTAACATACAATACAAATATTAAGATATCACCAGAACTGTAATAATCAGAAGCGTGCCATGACGCAAAGTTGACAAAAAAATATTGTGACAATCTATCACAATTATGTTGACCAAATGGTCGTAATAAATAATAAGCCAATGGCGGAATAAAGCCGCATTGCGCTATAACCATAATGTCAAATCTCGTCTCGCGCTGGCAATAGACATAATTTATGTATTGATCTCCGCAAAACACCCGTAGGCGTGCGAAAGTCCACGACGCGAACCAAGTTATCTGGGCCGGGAAATGTGGCGATGATCACGCCAAATTTCCAGGCTAATGGAGGCAAGTTATCCTCAATGATCAAGGCTAAGTCACCAATGGAAACATTATCCTTGGCAAACCTCCACTTGTGACGCTGTTGCAGCTGGTGCAAATAATCGCGAGACCACGCCTTCCAAATGTCCCGGACAAACCTCTGAATCAGCTGCCAACGACCAAGACGAGAAACAGGAACGTGAGAAAGGTCTGGGTCAGGAATCGCAGTTAGGGGCGCGCAAATCAAAAAATGGCCAGGTGTAAGTGGCACCGGGTCGTTAACATCCGAGGAAATAGCAAATAAAGGTCGAGAGTTCAGACATGCCTCTATCTGAGACAAAACGGTCGTGAACTCTTCGAAGTTTAATATAGATTTGCCTACCACGCGCCGCAGATGAAATTTCAAACTCTTGATGCCGCTCTCCCAAAGGCCACCGAAATGAGGTGAGGAGGGCGGAATAAATGACCATGATATCCCCTGAGAGGATGTGAATGACTTAATCGAGGTGATGGCATCCTTATTGTGCCAAAAGTTGTAAATGTCATGTAAGATGGTGCGGGCCTTCCTGAAGTTCATGCCGTTGTCAGAGTACAGCTGACTGGGTATACCCCGACGTGCCATAAAACGACGTAAAGCAGCTATAAATGCGCTGGCAGTAAGGTCGGACACCAATTCCAGGTGAATGGCCCTAGTTGCCAAGCAAACAAACAGAGACACGTACGCCTTAGTAAGAGTTCTAGACTTCTGCCTGCCATGACGAATCATGAAGGGACCACCATAATCAACCGCGCAAAATAGAAACGGCCTTGAAGGAGTGACTCTAGGGGATGGCAAAATGCCAAGCCTCTGGACCTGCTGTGTGGCGCTGAACCGGATACACTTGAGACACTTACGAATAATGGAACAGATGACTAGCCGGGCATTAACAATCCACCAACGCTGACGCAGAGAATGATGCACGAGCTGAGCACCAGCGTGAAGTAAGTGAATGTGTTCGCGTTCGATGATAAGGCGTGTGACATGCGCCGAAGGGGGTAGTACGATAGGATGTTTCGAATCGTAAGGTAACTGGGAATGCTGCAATCGTCCGCCCACGCGTATCACTCCAGAGTCGTCAAGAAACGGGTCGAGAGAAGCCAACTTGCTTCTGATGGAAACAGAAGATCCGTTCCGAAGACAACTAATTTCGCCTGGGAAGTGGATCGATTGAGATTGTTTTATGAAGAAATTGAGAGACTGATGAATTTCTGCAGGGGTCAAATTGCCCGAAAGTTTGTCCGCAGATGAGTGTCTAACATTTCTGATGAAACGAAAACGGTAAGCGTATACACGTGTCAGCCGGTGTAACGAGGAAAAGTCCAACGATAAGTCAACAGCCAGGGTAGACATTAGCGAACGGTTATGTGTAGTTTTCTCTTCCGCGGTGACTTCCGAAGATGATGGAGTGGCCGGTACGAAAGATGGGACAGGATTAGAATCTGACGATTGAGACAGACAGCCAGGACCGTGCCACCAAAGCGAGCAATCGCGCAAAACGTCCGGGAAACACCCCCTAGATATAATATCAGCAGGATTGCGTCGCGAATCAATGTGATGCCAGGTATAAGTTTGCGTGCGACGCTGAATTTCAGCAACCCGATTAGCGACGTATGTTTTCCAACGCGTAGACTGCGCATGAATCCAGTAAAGAGCCACCATAGAATCGGAATACAAATGTACATCATCAGTAAACGAATGAAGAGCAGGAATAATTTTAGATACGAGTCGCGATAATAACAAACAAGCGCAGAGCTCGATGCGAGGTAATGACACTTGTCGTAGGGGAGCCACGCGAGATTTTGAACACAAGAGACGACAGGAAGCAGTAGCATCTTGATAAATGACTCGAAGATACACACAACAGCCGAACCCTCTCTCGGACGCATCCGAAAAACCATGCAACTGAACTGTAACCGCCTCACGGTTGCAACGAATAGATCGCGGGACCACTATTTTACCAATCAGACTTAATTTGTTACACAAAGAATGCCAATCCGAAAGTGACTGACCGGAAATCGGTTCATCCCAACCAAGCTTACAAAGCCAAAGTCGCTGCATAAAGTGTTTATACAAAAAGACAACTGGTCCGATTAAACCCAGCGGATCATATATTCCGGCGATAATTGAGAGAATCTTCCTCTTGGATATGCTATGATCGACCGGAGATAGTTTGACGTCAAACAAAAATGAATCTGCAGTGTTGTTCCAAAGAATGCCCAGGGTACGCACGTTGTCCTGTTTATTTAGGGGTCGTGAAAGGTTGTGATGATTTGCGACCGCTGTGGGTTCATTTGATTGATGCCCATTTGTGCAACGTGAAACCATATTGAGCAAGTAACGCACCTAGGTCGGATTTCAGATTGGTCAGATCGGGGATAGTGTCCGAACCGGTAAGTAGATCGTCTACATAAAAATCGTTAGTTATGGCTAAAGCCGCTTGGGGAAAGGAAGTTTGATTGTCTCTAGCAATTTGTAGAAGGCACCGAGTGGCCAAAAAGGAGGCGCTAGCCGTGCCGTAGGTTACTGTTCGCAGCGCGAAATGCTTAAGTGGTTCGAGGGAGAGTCACACCACAAAATACGTTGATAGTGACAGTCCCCTTCAGCAACGCGAATCTGACGATACATTTTTTCGATGTCGGCAATCAGGACATACTTATGTGTGCGAAACCGCAACAGAATAGAGAAGAGATCTTGCTGAACATTGGGACCTACCAATAATATATCATTTAACGAAAGACCATTAGTAGTCTTGGACGAACCATCAAAAACAACGCGCAATTTTGTGGTCAAGCTAGAATGTTTAAACACGGCATGGTGAGGCAAGTAATAAATATTTGACGATCCTAAATTGATAGCGCCATGATCAATGAGTGTCATGTGCCCAAGATTCATGTATTCCCTGATAAAGTCTGCGTAGTCGCGAGCGAGTTTGGGATCGCGCCTGAATCGACGCTCCAAGCTTAAAAATCTTGATTCGGCACTTGTGTAAGATTCCCCCAAGTGGGGCTTATCAGATTTGAATGGGAGCGACACTATAAATCTACCCTCGGGGTTGCGCTGAGTTGAGCGCACAAAATGCTCTTCGCAAGCCGACTCGCTATTAGGGGTATCGCCGGGGATCGTTTCTGCCTCCCAAAATCTCGAGAGAGATTGCAGGATTTGGCTGTCATTGTTCCTTGCCAAGAACGAAACAGCAGGACCCTGGGTGTGGCAGTGTTTGGGCAGATTGCCGGCCAAAATGTAACCCAGTTTTGTCTCCTGAATGATAGGGAAGTTGGGTCCGCGTGTGTACTTATTAGCTAATATTAAATCCAGATAAAATTGTGCCCCCAATAGTATGTCGATCTGTGAAGATATATTAAAATCTGGGTCGGCGAGAAAAATTTTATTTGGAATGTGGAACCGGTTGATGTCAAACGAGATTGAAGGCAGATTATGAGTTAAGTTAGATAGGACGGCACATTTGGCCTCGAAACTATGTCTCTGATAGCGAGACATAATACGCACAGAAACAATGTCAGTAGCGCAACACGCTGTGTTGCTTATTCCTGTAATTGGAATATTAGATCGTGTTAGTTTAAGGTGCAACCTTTTCGCAAATGATTTCGTACAAAAATTGATCTGGGACCCGGCGTCAAGAAGTGCCCGAGCCTTATGCCTATTGCCAGCCTGATCAATGACATATACAACCGCAGTGGATAAAAGTACATTGTTTTTACACTGTAATTTGAATGAGCAATAGTTACTGCTGGCAGCTGCTGATTTCGGCACGTAATTAGCGTGCAGCAAGGTGTGGTGACCCTTTGAACAAATTTTACAAACCTGTTTACTTTTACAATTTGTTATCAAATGACCTGCTCTAAGGCAGTTAATACAACATTTATGATTTGCAACCAATTGCCCCCGCTCAGCGGCACTTAATATGCGAAAATTATTACACATGTAAAGCGGGTGGTCAGATTTACAGCACACACATGAATAATGCCTTGCCGCTGCGTGATAACTCTTAAAGGTACTGCTTCCAGCAGTATTTCTTAAGCTACATTTCTCAAATTTATTGTTTGGTTTTACACTAGGTTTGTTGAATTGCTGTCCGGATTCAATTGGCATTGTATTTTCTAAAAGTTGTCGGCGCAAATTCAAAAAATGCGTAAAGTCTTGAAAACTGGGCAAGTTGTCAGGGTCTATGGACTCCTTCCAACGTTTTAAAGTAATAGGGTCAAGTTTGGTGGAGAGCAACTGTATGGTAATAAACTCAAATAGGTTTACGGACAGCTTCATTGCCGCCAGTGAATTAACGGAAGACGTTATAGTATTCGTAAACTCCGCCAAGCTTTGAACTGAGTCCTTTATTGTGGACTTAACCTGAAGTAGGTTCTGTACATAATATTTGGCTAATATAAATGGATTATTGTACCTCTCGGACAGCAAGTTCAACGCTATTACATAATTTTCTTGACAAATTGGTAATGATTTAATTAAGTCTAATGGTTCACACTTCACCGATGAATGCAAGTAATGCAGTTTCTGTACTGGCGTTAAATCTGATCTTGAATGCACTAGATCATTGAAAATTGAATAGAAATGTTGCCACTCAAGTATGTTGCCTGAGAAGCAGGGCAAACTTATCGGCTTTAAATGCACAGGCGTCGATAGTACAGGAGGCACAGTCTGAGTATTAAAAGTGTCAAGGAGTTGTAAAATGTTTGCCTCAGTTGAGTATATCGTTTCCTCAACCTCGACTCGGTCTGCCTGAGCAGTGCTCGCGGCTTTACTGATAAGCTCTATCTCAGACTGTACTTCGTCGTACTTCGAGGCTAAGCTCTTAAGACTTTCTAATCTTACAGTCAGAAAATGTTTTGTAGTTAAATTAATATCAAAAGAATTTACCGCGGATTGTATCCGCACTATCGCGGACTTTAATCCGCCTCTCTTTCTGGTCAGCACCTTGAGGCCTTCTTCAGACATTTTTACGGACCTTTTTACTGTTGCTGGTGGTACCTGGTTGGCGACTTCCCGCAGCGTCGGCTCCTTGGTGATGATGGTGAACAGCTGGCAAAGATGACCACTTTGAGGCACTGCAGCCGGCAGGAACTTGCTATTACGTTGCCTGAAGATGACGAGCGAAATGGCGACGCAAATCACGCCACGGTCACATTAGCTGACGTGCTAATCAGCCCGTGATGGCCAGAAAAAGATGTAAAAGATGTTAAATGGAAATCCAGGTCCGGAGTGACCAAAAAATGGATGATGCGCACCGTGAGGACCAAAATGCTGATTGGAATCCAGGCACGGTGGACCAAAAAATGGATGGTCCCGGTCCGAGTGGACCGAAACTGATGAATAAAAGTAATGTTCCACAAGTGTGGACAGGAAGAATTAATTAGTTGGGCCCAAGTGGGCGAAAATTATGTTTCTTGAACTATATTCTGTTAGCTGGTCTTCCATGGTGATTGAAGATGATGTGTAGAATGAATTAAAAGTTACATTAAGAAATAAAAGGAAGTGGACTGTATACAAATAGTTTTAATATTGACTGATTACATTACAGCTGTAAAAATTGAAGTAGGCTGGCTAATGCTGCATATTGAATTAATATAAATTTAGTTACTCATGAAGAGGGCCTAGTCGGCCATAATAGAAAATAATAAGGCCTAAAGCCTACATTTAATGTCGACACTAACTTGACAGAGAAAGTTCGGCGAACCGAACGCCGAGAATACTGAATGTGCACTGGGCAAGGTACAATCACGCGAACGTTGATGCGATATATAAATCAGATTAGCCAACCTAGAAAAATAAAATCATCGCGCTACCGTCCATGGCTGTTGACCATGGAAGGCATAGGTGAAACAATACTTTCTTAACATTGGTGAAGCAACTCTAAATGATGAAAATTATTTTATCCTGGGGAGTTCATGTTGATGACGATCATGGTAATATCCTGGCTTACTTTCAAGCAGTAACTGTATCAAAAGTGATTACATATTCCGAGTCTGAACTAGTTTCACTTTGGTATGTGGGTGGTATTATGTGTGAGCTAAATTGATGTTAACGTTATGAAGTACTGGCAGTATTGATGTATTCTTCTGAACGTCCGAAATTCTTCCCTGAAGAAATCAACCAGTTTTCTTTTTAATAAAGAGTAGGGATTTTTAAAGAGTTTAAATTTTTTGCACTTTTATTTTCATGAAGTTTTGTTTGTTGTACACTATGTTTTTGGTTAATATCATTAAACACACCTACCATACTATTATTTCCGTATGACTTATTTATTTGTATGTAACATACTGTTTGAGATAAGTTCATTTAATTTTCAGTAATGAAGTTGAGTATTATGGTGTTTATCTGAATTGTATAGTGTCAAAAACCTGTTCGGATGATCACTTTGGATTAATGGCTTCAAAAACCTGTTCATATCGGATTAATGGCGTTCTACTGTATATAATTGTATGTGCACGTGTGCGTACATATGTGGAATGAAGTAGTTGTTGTAAATAAACACCCTTATTTGAATAATATATGTTGTGAACATTTTATTAGTTTATAATTGGAGGGAGCAGGGTTGGTGAAAGGAGTGGAAAACATAAGTGAAGTGGAGGGAACGATTGGTGATACCATTCGAGGTTCAGTTATTTTGCTGCAATTATAGACAAGTAAAGTGTAGTGATAATTTTTGCTTATAGTGTAAAAGTATATAACTATAACACTGGTAAAAAAAAAATCGAGATGGTCAATTCCAACCAAAATTGAGGCAACAACAACCATATGAGAATTGTATATGGCACAATAAAGGAAGACCATAAAATCACTATGGCTTCCTTTGGTATAAAATTGTTTGTTTACTCAGTGTTTTGCCAATCCAATTTTTTAAATTCTTAATTCTTTTTAACAAAATTGGCACATTTCACTAAGTTAAAGAAGAAATTCCTGTTTTCCATGAAAATGAGAGCTATACTATTATTAAAATTTGTTTGGTATTGACGTTTGTACTGAAAGGGAAACAACGTTGCCAAACTCTGACCACATGACGTCTACAAGTTGATAAACACGAAACAGTGATTCACATACAAACAACATACAACACATTCATGCTCAAGGTCATTTAATACGGCTTTTCAAGACAAAACGGTTTACTTTTAAAACATGATATGATATCTCTTAATGTAATTTGTAAGGCATCCAGAGATGCTTTTGTTGTGAAGTCGCATAGCTTATATCGTAGTGAATACGATTATTTAATGTATGGTTGCAATAACATGTATGTATTATACTGTACATTACCTTAATCATAGTGCACACTAATCTGTTCACAATCGCGTAAAAAATCTTTTATTTTATGAAATGACATGAACCGTGTTACGCAAATTCTAGTCAAGTCCAACTATGGTAATATGAGATCTTACTTAATATTTTGGTATGGATTTAATATCATAATAATTTACTCGAAAAACGTGATAAATAATTACTCTATTATTATATCATGAACTTAATAAATACAGATAATTTGGTATTAAGCAAGCATAAATATTTGCGAATTCTTCATAAATGAAACTGCCTATAAATAGTGAAATATTAATTTATAATTGATAGAAATTGTAATATTGGACTATAACATTTCGTTTGTTAATTTTTGTTTAGTTAAAGATTAAATTAAATACTTTTATATTGCAATTTTATATTTAACATTACTTCTAACATTAAACAAAATAAAAACTTACGTTTATAATGGGTGAACTCCGCTTAATGTAGAATCACTATCTTCAGATTCAACTGATTCACTGTCACTCGAACAATTCACAGAAATGATCAAATTTTCTACCTGCTGTTCCACTATACCTTCATTTTTCCAAGCGTCTTCAATAACTGACTTGGTGTGTTCGACTACCTTCTTCCAGTCTTCTCCAGTAATCATTTGCATGGCTTCATTTGTTAATTTTTCTACTTCAGTCATCGTGAATTTTGTATTATTTATGGCAACGTATTTTTTAACCCTGGCCCATATTAGTTCTATGGCGTTAAAGTGACAATGATATGGAGGCAACCGGATGACTTTATGACCGTAACTTTCAGCCAACTCGTCAACAATATACACAGGAAACTTTGGTTTTTTAAATAGTACAAATTCCATCAACTCAGCCTTTTTCATATCCTCTGTCAATGGAATGTTTCGACGTTTTAACCATTCAACCATCTCTTCTTTTTTTGAAGCCATTGTTGGAGCCTTGTCTTTAATCACTGAATGATATGGGGCGTTGTCCATCACGATCAGTGAATTGAGAGGAATATTCTTTAACAGGAATTCTTCAAACCATGTTTTAAATTTGTTGTGATTCATTTCTTCGTGATAGTCAGAAGTCTTTTTCGATTTAAATACATAGAGGGAATTGGGAATAAACCCCTGAAAATTTCCGGCGTGGATAATTATAAGTCTTCCACCTTTTTCAATTCGCACTGGCATACTTCCCGCCGTATCCGACCAACATATGCTGTATCGTATAGATCCGACCAACACTTTTTTAAAGAATGTCCTGCGTTCACCCATGTTTCGTCAACCCAGACGACGTTATTAAAATTTTCATTTATGTTGTTGCTCCATTAATACTTTTCTACCCGAAACGGTAGTAAATTTAAATCCCAAATTTTTAATTACGGACTGTAAAGACACGAGTGGCTACCAATGAAAAGCTCTGCATCATGAAGAGTAACGAGTAGCTTTTTTATTGAAGGATACTCTTTACGACTGTAATATTCATATACGTGGCGACGGATCCCATCTTTTGCAAAAGCATCCAGATTAGTAACACGTTTTTCTATCCGTCTTTTTTTACCTGGTGTTTCCAGTTTAGAAGGGCCAGCTTCCTCGCTTTGTTTAAACTTCTCCTTACCTATCGTTACGACCGTATTTTTACTTATAGTGCAGCTGCTGTTCTATCAACAACTTGACTAACTGAAATCAGAGGCCCACCATGTTCCTTCTCTTTCTCGAAATAATCTAGTCGAGAACAAACGAATTCTCTGGACTGCCCTCTAATTGGTACTCCGCGACCGGAAATACGTGTTTTCTCTTTTACCGGGTGTATTCGCGGTCGACCACGCTTTTTCCCAGTTTCCTCACTTTCAGACATACCTTCTGTTTGAAAGTAAACGCGTATAGGTTAAAGCTGATACGTATTTAAAATATTCAAAATTGAAGGCTGTAGATATTTATACAAATTGTTTTAAAATAAAAATCGCACGCATAAAGTTCTGTAAAATGAACAAAATAAAGTAAATTTATACTTAGGTAAACATGTTATTTAAACATGCTTATGCTTATTTAGTTAATAATAGATTCACACGTTTTCAGTACACTTAGTTAATTAGTCAGAAATTAGTTAAGTAATTAGAAATTAGTTAGCAATAAACTTGTATCTGCAACACAACTATTTAAGTATTAGACTAACGTACACCCACGAATAATCAAACAAGTGTAACCGAGAACACAGCACTCTTAACAAACAGACTTAACAGTTCACTCTGTGGCGCGACATTCCACACTGGTTTTAATAACAGCACGTGTGGGACATTATTGGCAACAGTGTGCGTTGCTACGGTTACTGTTTACAGTTTTGAGTACGGCGATTGGTTGAGAGGCACGTAGCAGTCAGTTGTTTAATCAACAGTTCCATCTGTCAATACCAAACAAATTTTAATAATAGTATAAGTAACAGATTTAATTGTGAGATTCATTCACCTTTCATCAAGATTAATAATACGAATTGACTGCTTTGTAGTTGGAAATATTTTTCGTGTTGACCAATGTTGATTATAACCAAGTGTTGTGATATGTATCTTTTGGATATATGCATTCTTCAGTACAAAATCTGCCAACACTTCACCAAACATTTCAGGATGGGGTAAGTGACACACACCACTTTATTATGCATGGCATGTTTATGTATGTTTGCATGTTACATATTGCAGGTAATTTAATTAGCAGCTGTCAAAAAGTATAAGTATTACTGTAATTATGTGTTTGTGTTTGCATGGATTTCCCACTCAGTAAAACTTGGCTCAAAGCAGAACTCTAGTGAAGTGGGTATGTATACATCCATCAACGTAGCTGGAAACCCACAGAGGGGAAATTTCCCCTCCGCTGACAAACTTCCCACTACTACGTGAGTACGCGTGTACTAGTTGGTACAGTCACCACTGCAAGCAGTGTTTGGAACGCTTTGTTTGTGTCAGTGTTTGTTTAAATTTCAATAATTTAAGAGGTTTTAAATATAAAAATTGCACACTCGTGCGCTCATAGCCCCCAGGTGGTAGCAAGTATGCCTTATATTTTTATGTCTTAAGAAAAATTTCCACTGTCACTTTAAAAATAGAACCAAACAACGAAATGCAAATACTACTGGTAATTGTGTGCTACTGTAATTTCTAAATTTTGTAATGCAAATTATTTTCTATTTAATGTTTTTGGATCTAAAGAAGAACATTTATAATCGTTAATGTACTACAAATTAAACACAGAACACTAACAAAGCATACTGAAAATTATTGTAGGCCTATAAATATGCCGACATTATCAAATTAATCCATTCATCACCTCACCCCACTTGCTCCTATTTATGCAGTAAAATAGATCATTGGAACTACGTACTATAGAAGTAGGCCTACACAAGACAACAAAAATGAAAAATGGAATTATGTTTATACAAATTACCTTTCATGATTCCAAGGTCATCTTCAGGGCTCTTTTTCGTTTCATGTCAGTAGACTATCAGTAATATGCAGTCCTATGGTCACAAATAATTGCTAACTGTTCAAATAGAAAATAATAAAATTTTTACTGTGCAATTCATATAGTAATATGACTTTTTTATAGTAATGTACTTTTTTTGTAACAAAAAAATTTTCAGCTAAGTTAACAGCTATGACAGGTAAACCACACTTCACATTAAGTCTTCAATTTCTGATAGAGTTTCTTCACTGTCCGTGTCCATTTGACTACATCCGCTGGCGTCATCCTCATCTGTGTCACTGGTTTCCCCTCCAAGTTGAATGATGAAATTTTCAGCAGCGTTTTCTATTTGTGGTTGAGATGTAACATAGTCTTCTTCAACCATTTTTTCCTGGTCACATTTTTTTTGCCAGGATTTTCTGGTGATTTCCCCGAATTTTTGTACTGTTAGCTGCTTCACGTCTTCAATTGTAAACGTTGTGTTGTTGGTTGCTACCCAGTTCTTCACCTCGGCCCAAATAAGTTCTATTGGGTTGAGCTCCGGATGGTAATGGAGGTAAGCGCAATACAGTGTGGCCTTGTTGTTGAAGGAGCGAATCGATTACATATTCTTTGATCCTTGGTTTGTGTAACGAAATCAACTGCAGTAACTGTACCTTCAGCATCGAATCATCGAAAGGTTTTCGGTTACTTCGAAGCCACTCTTGCATTTTACTTTTAGTTGAAGCGGAGGTTGGACACTTTTTTGACTGCACATTATGGTATGGTGCATTGTCAATGACAAGTACACTTTTTTCTGGCAGGTTTGGTATTAATTTTTCTGTCAACCACTGTTGGTAGTTTTCAAAGTTCATTGAACTGTGATAGTCTCCCGAACACAGACTTGATTTCCACATGGTGAAGCAGTTTTCAATAAAACCCATCTCTCCTCCCGCATGAATTATTATGTCTTGCTCCTTTAGTGAGGGGTATAGCGACACCATCATTGTTATTGTCTGCCCACAATTTCTGGCTCACATGTGACGAATGAATATAAGTCTCGTCCATGTAAACTACTGGTCGCCCTTCTTCTCTGTATTTCCTAATGTTTTTTAAATATTCGTGTCTGTAGAAGGCTATGTGTTGTTCAATAAGTACATGTCTGTTGTTTCTCGTCTTTTTCCATTTAAAACCCAACTGTTGATTACTGTCCTTAAACTTGTCTTCCCTCCATTAAACCCTATATCTTTCACTAATTTTGAATATAATTTTGGTAGTGTAGGTAGACATTTTGCGACAAGGTAAAAGCCGTTGATCATTCGGCGTATAACAGATTTATCAAAATCGTCCAAATCTGTCACAGGCTTTTCTCTCTTCCTTTTTTTATTTGGCGTTTCAAATAATGGTTGCCCTTCGCTTCTCTGCCTCTTCGCTTCCTGGTTTATTCTCGCTAGTGTCATCCGACTTACACCAACGCAGCCTCTTAACTTTTTTACAGTCTATTAAAAACCCTCCATGATCTGCTTCCTTCTTCATAAATTCCATCACATTGTATATAACTTCGTGAGTTTGGCTTTTAAGCACCTTTCCCGACAACTTACTCATTGTTAAGCAATCACTAATAACAAAAATTAAAGATAGAAAATGTATCGCGACGAAAAACAATACAAACAAATTAGTTTTAAATAGCGTCACAGAAAGGTAAACCTAATCACTAAGATAGCTATTAAAATACAAAACCACAGCACAGATTGCAAAACACAAAACACAACAGCAACTCGGTAACTTTTGGAATGCTTGCAGACTGTACGTGTAAACAACACCACACTACAGTCACACTGTATGGTGGGAGATGCTCATTCATTGCGCATGCGCTAACCAGGCAACTTCCTAAATTGATGTGTGTATACCTGGTGCTGTCATAGCTTATGTTTCCAGTAAACGTTGTAGGTTTTATTTTTTTCTATTTTGTGCAATACGCATATTGGTGGAATGCAGAAACGGCATGTTAAATGTCAGTGTAGAGCATCTGTATAATATGGAAAAATCAGTTTTATTTTTTCTGAATTTTTTAGTGGGTATTTATTTACATTCAGAAGATGATCATTTGACCCAACACAAATTATTCAAGCAGTAATGTATTGTGAAGCTGCCTCTGGCGGCCTGTGGGGATCATCAATGTAATGTTTAATGTTGGCTGCCTATGTAATCATAGTAAACTTACCAAGGTCTGAGTACTGTGTAACCAGTAAGGTCAATGCTGTTTATCACAATTTCAGGAAATGTTTTGTTAATGTGAGGAATGACTGCTTGTTATGCAAGATTAATGACAAGGTGTAAAATGAAGCTAAGAAGGAAAACCAGCTGCACGCAAAAAATTATTGGCATGGTTAATAACCCCAAGCCCTTATTTGAGACAATTTAATAATGAATATGTTCCTTTGATATGTTGCTAGCATATCGCTGGGTAAGCCATATGGGGGGGGGGCACCTTCAGGCTTGAACATGCAGCTCGATTTTCTGCCTGGCTGTTTTCCCATAAACCCATAGGGTTTTTAGAGGATGTGACGTTGAGTCTGATCATTTCCTGCTCATATGAAAAATTAGTATTCCAAGTAGGTGGAGAAAGGCTTGACCTACAAAGCGCTAGTGCTCGAAGCAAACTTTTAAAGAACACCTGCTCCAAGATGAAACTTTAAAGACACCTGTACCATATCCGGTTGAATCAGTTAGCACAACAAAACCCATCAGTAACAATATAAATAAAGATTGGGGCAACATCAGAGACGTCACATTACAAGCAGCATTCGAAGCATTGGGGACGAGACATATAAAGAATGGAAACCGAGGCCTACAGGTATGGGATGACGATATTAGACAAATAATAGATGCCAAGAAGCAGGCATACCTAAAACATCTAGCCTTAAACACTGCTCAGACAAGTTGTGAATATAAGCACTGCTGTGCCATTTACAAAAGAGAAGTCAGGAAAATCAAGTGAAGTAAATGGGATAAAGAACAAAAAAAGGACTTCTATGTAAGCGATATAGAACACGATGTACATGGCAAGCAGGACAAGGCTTACAAACTATTAAGGCATTTAAGTCAAATGGAAAGGGATAATCTGATGCTCAGTAATATCTCAGAACAACAGGGGCTTGAATACTATGAGCAGCTATGGACGCAGATCAATTGGAAGAAACAATCTTTACTGATATCAGTGATTATGTGGACCCAATAACCGTGGATAAATTGTGATGGTGACGGTGGTGATGGTGTTGATGATAATGATGATGATGGTTAAGCCCAGGGAGACTTATATGTACTTATTACACATTGAAAACAAATGTAATTTTCACTTGATTGAGCAGGAATGTCCATGACAAAGGAAGTAGAAAACTGGTAATGACAAATCAAGAAGTGTCAAAGCTGTTTGTGAATGCATGATAAAAGAAACCTTAAATGGAAGAACGCTTGGAAGTGAAGTTCTTGGTTTTCAAAAGATCTTGCTCAGTGGGTTCAAAGCATCTTCTGCATGGTTGGACAGCTACAAGACATTCACAGAGTGAGCTGGGGCTCGAAAGAATTATTGTGTAAATTACTTTGGTGTGAAGAGTATCTTCAGTGCAGATGAGACAGAATTGTTTCTTTGTGCATTACAATCATCAAAGGAGCTCGTGCTTTATGGACAAGAAGAGTACACAGTAGGATAAATGTCTGTTTTATTGTGTGGAATCACTTGTGATTCATGGACAAGAGTGTACAGGTTATGATAAAATGTCTGGTCCGAAGACTTACTTTTTATTGTGTGGAAACATGATAGAGGAAACTGAAAATTATGAGTCAGCATGCGTTTTTTAACATGAACCTGATGCAGTTTTCTCCTAAGTTAACAAGCTGAGGATGAGTGTGATTTATACATACGAATCCTATGTCTAATTATCTATTAATTCTTGATTTGAAACACCTATTTTTTTTATTGAATATGACTATATAGACACTATGGTATGAAATGAAAGAGCAATATGCACATTAAATGTACATCTCATTTAGTGAAGAGGAGTCGTTAGTTCATGCAGAAATAGGCACACAGTAGAGTGCTCTTAGGCGAGTTAATGAGACGATGCAATTTGCTTTTAGCTTCTAGAACTAATGTCCCGTATAATCGAAAAGACTGCATGAAGAAAAGGTACTGAATGTAAAGTGGAAAGAATTTCTCTTTCAGACATATGGATAAGACAGTTTAGTATTGCATAATGTGGAGCGAACTTGTTTTATTGGTGTTAACTACATCAAGACAGGTAGGTGAATAAAGAAGCGGAAACAAATTCTCTTTCAGACATTTGGATAAGACAGTTTAGTGTTACTTAGTATGGAGTGAAGTTGATTTATTGGTGTTTATAGTGTGTGAGATAAAGGTGTAGTGTAGTAGTGTCTTGAGTGAAGTGATGATGCAGTACAGTACTTGCATAATATACTATAATACAGTAATTGTCTTGATAAACGTGTGTATAATAGGATAGAGAGTGTAGTTTACTTACATAATATAATATAGTAAGTATGTTTTGATAAAAGTGTGTATAATAGGATAGAAAAAGAGTGTAGTTTACTGTGTGTAAACTTTTTATAGGAACTAGTGGCTGATTTTATTTGCGTAATGGTGGAAGCTTGTCTAGAGGTCATGCCATGTTTGTTCAACCACATCAAAACATTTTACACATACACATACATACATATCAATAATCTAAAAGGAATGTTCTTCGTTCCCTGAGATGGTGAATGAAATTTGTAGTTTTATAATAATAACAATAATAAAAACTATTGTTAAGTCGCAAACTGCTTAGTCTATTGTTATAAAAATATTCAATATTATCAATTAAAGAAAACTGATTTTAGAAAAAAATATTTGAACAGTTTGAGATTATTCTAATGAAAAACAAGGAGTAAATTATTTGAAGTGAATTATAGGGGAATTGTATAATTAAGTAACACGTTTTTTACCTAGTAATCGGGAAATTCCATACCAAGTGGTCCAGAAAAAAAAATAATAATTGGTTGCTTGACCATCTCAGAAAAAATTTATATTTGGTAGGTGGATTCCCTTATTTTTTGGGGGCTCAAAAATATTTTTTTCAAATTTTTACTGTTTACCATTTGGAAATAGCAGCCATATTTGTTTTAGGCCGCACGCTATTTTTCACGTTTGCAGGCATCTACGATTTCTTAAATTATACAGCAATGGGTTGCCCTAGCCCTTGTGAAAAAACTGAACATAAACTGCATTGAGTTCAGTACACTCTGGCCTACAAAATAATACCATAATTACCTAGCTAGATGTATTTCTTAATATATTTTTTACAGCTCAAAATTATTGGTCGCAAATTGGCAAAATCCAATTTTTGAAGGGTAATTTTTCAAAGAAGGAATAATTTCTCAGCCTTAATCTTTTTTGTGCTGTTACACTACACAGTATAGTTACTTTTTATAAAGTATTAATGGTGAGAAGCTTAGCCTTGAAAAAATATGCCCTTTTAAAAACCAGTTTTTGATTTTTTTTTTTTCAAAGTTTCACCTGGAATATCTTTTTTTTGGGGGACCAGTTAAAAATCTGAAAATTGCACACATAAAAGGTCTTTATGATATCAAACTTCAGTATAAATTTCAACTTTGAGATTCAACTGGAAGTTAGTAAAAAAAATTTTCAATTTGAGCCAAAAATACGTTATTTTGACATCCGCGATATGTGGGCTAATAACAGTAGGTATAGTAATTTTATGATTAAAGCATATCCAATCAAAGATAACTAATTATAATAACATAGGATTTTGAATAAAATGCAGGTTATATTGTTCTAATATTGTATAATGTTACATATAAAAGGCATAATGAAATTCAAAATTTTATAAAGTTACAAAATCAACTAAAAGTAAAATGTTTTTGATTGTCCTATTGAGCTTTGAGGGAATTTATCACGTAATTTAAAATCAATCAACTGACAATAAACAATGCATTCTCACCTTCAATTAGTTTTTACTTAATTGTTCATTCATCTTTTGTGAAATTTCTTCGCATAGTTTGGGCGTTAGATTAAAAGTTCTCCTAGTTACAGTGGTAAATTCCAGAGGAGTCAGCTTCTTCAGTATATTTTTAATTGACATCCAAACTTGGTCTTTTTCATTTTTTTTGAATGAGGTCCTTGGTCGTGGTGGGTGATAAAATGTAACATGCACATCTTGGTTTTGATTATTAATATTATCTACTTCCGCAATCCACCATTCTCCATCGTAAATACAAGCCACTACATCTTTATTTTGAAGTGTTAATGGTACAATTTTCCAGTTGTATGAAGTTCACTATCAGGTGATGTTGCTGTGAACTTACATTTAAGCAAATTGTCTGACTGCGGTATAAAACAATGAAAAGATCAAGTGCCTTTAATCTTCTTACAATTGTTGAATCTTTCTTCCAAGACATTGGCGTGAAGTTCTTGTATTTCCTCTGTTTTTACAAAAACATAGGTAATTCCTTTAAGATGTTCTTTACAGAATTTGAACATTTCCTGAGGTGTCAAGATCTGGTTCTCATACGTCCGCTGCAGACTAGCTTTTGTGACGGCTCGCTTTGTAGTACCTCCGATGCCATCGCACGCATTCTTCCCATGACATGATGCAAAAAAATGCCACTGTACATCAAGTCCAAAATCTTCTTTGTGAAAGCACATATTGATAAAATTCTTTTTGTTTTTGTATTGGCTTGCAGCCCCATCAGAGAAGCAGATCAATTTCTTTATGGATGGGTGGTGCTCTTTTATGTAGTTTATTAGTTGTTGTTGAAACGCGTGCACTGTAGTAGTATTGTGTTCAAGATGGTCACTTATAACACAAAAACTATGACTCTTTAATTCATCTTGATCCTTATAATAAAATACTGGTACGACAGGACAGAACAATCTACGCGTTTATCGAATATGCCAGAAGGATCTCGATGTAAGTGTGTGGTGTGCGTGCTACTAGATGCATTTTGCGAGAATCTTCTCGACTGTGCCGGGCTTCGCTCGGGCGCTCGGACTGTGTCAATGCCGTAGTAATTACGTAGTTCACGAGAGATAAGACGCAGTTTGGAAGCTTCTGGTGTGTGAGCGTGACTATAAATACATCGGGTAGCGGCCTTAGTTTTCAGTTCCATGCGAGATTTTGGATAGTGCGGTTCGAGAGTATTAGTGAGATATATTTACAGAGCGGTTCGGGTTATTACTGTGTACGTTCAAGTAGTTAGTAGTGAAGTGTTGCGTTTTATATTCGGATGGTATAATTGTAATACAATTGAGTTTTAATATTAGTGGACATTTTATTGCGTGTGAACAATTTTCATTTGATTTGCTGTAGAGACTGTGTTGTTAATTACGAACTGTTTTACTGTAACAATTAAAGGTGTGATTAGTGACTTAATTGGTGTCTTGTACTTATTTTGTTTCCACTGTACCTACGACGATCGAGTAGACCGTCGTAACAGTGATGTCAGAACTGGGATAGAACGGTTAACAGTGGAAACAGTGGACGCTTTGTACAAGACGAGTGTGATTCGTAATTAATCAGTAAACATGGATCCCAGTCAGATGATGGAAGCGTTACAAACACTGCTGCGGCAGACAGAGGAAGAAGCAGAAGTACGACAAAAAGAAGAACGAAGACAGGAAAGGAAAGAAGCAGAAAAAGACAGGACGAAAAACTTAAGCAAGAAGCAGATAAAACGGAAGCTCTCTTTGAAGTTATGCAGAAACAGTTGCAAGAACACAGTACCGCAGAATTGGGTATCCTACGAGGTGAGCTTAATAAACAAGTTACTAAAATATCGGAGGTACAAGAATCAATGACATTAAAAATAGCTGAAGTAGAAAAATCTGTCTTGATTGTTGAAGAATCGATGTCTACAAAAATATATGTTATAGAAGAATTTGTGTCAAATAAAATATCTGCAGTAGAAAACTCAATGGCAAACATAAGAGAACAAATTAAAAAGTGTAGTCGAACAGTGCATGAAGATTCAACCAAAACAAATTTCTGAACAGACTGTACCAGTGATAAAGACAGAAAAAGACACAGAAAATAAGTTAATAGAGAAAGTCACTTTGCCTGCAGTAGGGACAGTTCATGTCAAAGCTCCAACGTTTGACGGAAGCAGTCACTGGGCAACGTACCTCCGCCAATTTGAAGCTGCTGCATGCGCAAATAATTGGACAGAGAAAGACAAGGCTGTTTCACTCGTTCTCTCATTAAAAGGACCCGCGGCAGAACTACTACAGAAAGTGCCACCTGACAGCCAGAACATCTATGCCGAGTTGATAAAAGCTCTGTAATTACAGTGTTTTTTTTTGAAACTGGTCTAAAAGACCAACCATCAATTTACATCTATTGTTTTTAAGTTACTTATACAGTCGCCCACTGGTGTACTATATATTACTTTCTAGATTTCTGCACACACTGCACTACACTAATTCAAAAGTTTTAGTTCTCTTCAGCCTTCTCACTGTATTGGCGTTGTCAAGCAGTTGAATAGCTTCTACATTGATATGCTGGTGTAGTCTAGATTCGTGCTTTGCAGCAAACCTTTTAATTTCACTGGCGACATCAGGGATCCTAAGGTCTCGATGTAGATTACTATTTCTGATGTACCATGGAGCACTTACCATGTTCCGTAGCACTCTATTCTGGAAGGTTTGAATACATCTAATGTTCGTTTCTTTCGCACAACCCCACAGTTGAATTCCATAAAGCCAAATTGGTTTCAGAATTTGGTTATATATCAGAATTTTGTTGTGTATTGACAACTGAGAATTTCGTCCCAAGAGCCAATACAGTTGTCTATATTTGAGACCAAGCTCCGTCCTTTTTTTTTCTGATGTGCTCTTTCCATCGTAGCTTTGTATCTAGGATTTGGCAGTGTTTGCATATGGTACTACAACACCATTTAAGGTAACTGGAAGACTGTTCTCTATTCTTTTGTTTGTAAAATTGATATGGACAGATTTCAGTTCATTAAGCTTAATTTTCCATCTCCTAGTCCACCGCTGTATCTGATCACTAGCACCTTGAAGCATGTTGGTAGCTTCACCTAAGGTCGAACCAATCGCCATTATAGCTGTGTCATCAGCGAAAGTAGCAACACACATTCTCTGGCTGCAGCAGATCACATGTAAACAACAAGTAGAGGATGGGCCCCAAAACACTCCCTTGGGGCACACCTGCCCTCACTTCTCTTAGCTCAGAATAGTCATCTTCCTGTTTGACTCTAAATAATCTTTCCGATATATATGATTTTAACACGTCAGCATATTGTTTTGGTAGCATTTTATTAAGTTTATGTATTAAACCTTTATGCCAAACTTTATCAAAGGCCTGAGCCACATCGAGGAAGATTGTCGAGCAGATTAGCTTTTTTTCTAGTGCTTTCTCTATTGTGTCTGTTATTCTATGTACTTGGTCTATTGTGGAATGTTTTTGTCTGAACCCGAATTGATGATTTGGTATCAGCTTTTTTCTCTATTACTCGATTTAGCCTTTGCAACAGAAATTTTTCAAAAAGCTTTGATATAGTTGGCAACAGTGATATGGGCCGATATGATTTGGCCTCATTTGGCGGTTTGCCTGGTTTACGTAGCATAATAACTTCTACCACCTTCCAGACACTAGGAACATGCTTTAGCCTAAGTGCCGCATTGAATAAATATGTAAGCATAACAATCCCTTTCTTAGGTAACTGCTTTAAGATCTCACCTGTAATGAGGTCAAAGCCAGGTGATTTTCGGGGGTTCAAGTTTATCTTGATCTCCTTAGCTACCTCTTTTGGAGTGACCAGTTGAATGTCCTCCTCTTCATGATTTGTATCTTCATCTAACTCTGTATCAGACTGGGTATTATTTGGCTTAGAAATGTCAGCTTTTTCTTTATTATCTCTAGCCCATGTACCGTCGCTTTTTCTAATAGGTGGTACTTGAGTGATCGACCTTTTAAGCTTCCTCGTTGCTTTCCACAACGAGTACTCTGTATCTGTATCTGCTGTTAGATTTTCCAAATAGGAAGCTATTGATGCTTCTTTTAACTTCTGTATTACACGCTTTAGTTGTTGCGATTTGTTGTTAAATACAGTTTTATCATTTGGGTCACGTGTCTGTTGCCATTTTCTTCTAGCTCTCCTCTTTTCTTTGACAAGTTCTCTGATCTCTCTAGGATAGTTGTTACCAACAATTCCATGGGTGATTTCTCTCGTATTGTTCCAGGCTGTAGTTTGAATATTATAATTAAACTTCTCGGCTTCTATTTCTAATTGCTGCTTAGTTCTCAACTGGACATTTAGTTGTATCTTGCCTTCAAGTTCTAATTTGAAGCTTTCCCAATCAGTAGTTTTGTTAACTAGGCTTGGTTTGTTTACTTTTTTATTATCCTTTCACTCAGCGTCAGTATTACTGCTGAATGATCAGAGTAAAGATCAAAATTCTCCTCGATATCAATAAAGTTCTGCGAGACCCTCCTTGATATGAAGAAATCTAATAGATCTGGAATTTTATTAGGATCTGTGGGCCAGTAAGTAGGTTTGCCTGTACTGTGGAAGCTACAACCTGTTTCTTGTATTGCTTTATTAAGCTCGCTACCTTTAGTTGTTGTTAATCTGGATCCCCAATCTACATGTTTAGCATTGTAGTCTCCGCCTACAATGAATCTCTCACCTAGGTGTAGTATAAATTTCTTGTAATCTAACTCCTTTAGGTTGTGTCTTGGAGGACAGTATATCGCACCAACGATTAGTTTTTGCTTGGTGGATTTGATTCCAACTACAGTGAGTTGGATTTCTGTAGTCTGAAGGTGACACTCCTCATAGTGGTTAATCCTATTCTTAATAATGATAGCACTTCCTCCTTTGTCTTTATTATCCGGATGAATTGTTTGATATACCTGGTATCCATTTATTTTTAAGCATGACTGATTTGTTAAGTGTGTGTCTGATACTAGACATATATCAATGTCTTGTGCCTTGAGGAATAATTCTATTTCTTGCTTTCTGTTGTGGATACCGTTGGCATTCCAGGTAGCTATCCTTAGATCTTTCCGGTCCATTGATTAGTTCTCTGTGGGATTGTGCCCGGATTTCTGGCTTCTAAGCTATGTAGTCTATCCATGACTATTTTCATCATGTCCATCATATTCTGCATCATTTGCACCATTGATGAATCATCATTTTGAACTAAAGTCTTGTTAGCTTTAACTGCTTGAGCAAAGGACATTTCACTATTGATTTTATTAGCTGTGAAAGTTCTTGGTTGAGGTTTTTTAGGTCGTCTCTCACTTATTAAATTATTGCGTCTTATTTGAAGTTCACGTGCAACCAAACAACCCCTGTAGCTAGCAGGATGTGCTTCTGCACAATTTGAACACTTTGCTGGCACATCTCGTTTTTGCTGGCAATCGATGGTCCTGTGATTGCCTGCACATTTAACACAGATAGGTCCATGTTGGCAATATTTATGAGTGTGACCGTATCTTTGACACCTTTTACACTGTGGTATCAGTTTGTTACTCCTGAGAGCTTCAGTTTTTATTTTCATATGACGTAAATATTGAATATCAAATATTTTTTTTATATCCTCTGATCTGTCAAACGTTAGCATAAATAATGGCAAATGTGTGATTTTTTCCTTGCCGTCAACTTTAGTCTTTCTAATTTTATTAACTACTTCAAGGATTTTTTATCCTCTATTCAATAACTCCTCTTTAATCTCTTCTGATATGCATGTTGGATGCGAGTTATGTGCCATGACTCTTATTGGTCTGGTCTGTTTATTTTCATAAGTATGCCATTGCAACTTACTTTCTTTTAAGAGTTTTGTCAGTTCTCTATATTCCATTTCTGCGTCTACATTAATTTTCAGCTGATTGTTGTTCATCATGCTGGTGTTAAATTTCAGATCTTTTGATTTCAGTTTCTGACTTATTTCTATATAATTTTCCACATTGCTCAGTATCACTGGCGGTGGCTTAGCCGATTTTTTTACATTTTCTTTAGAATTAAACGGAATAAATCCTATTGTAGTCCCAAGCCACGTGTTTGTTAACCAAATACACTGCACTCACCGTCTATGGCTTTTTTCCGTGATGTTTTGTCCAGTTTACATGTTTCAAGGCACTTGCCTCATCATCAGAACTTATAAAATCAATCTATGTCATAAAAAATGACATTTGTCAAAATATTAAAAACACAATACGGTAATTAAACTATGTACATAAATTCGTTTTAAAAATGTTCGGTGTGCCTTGCAAGACAACACGCGCCGTACTGACGTAATCTCCGCGACTGAGATTACGTCAGTACGGCGCGTGTTGTCTTGCAAGGCACACCGAACATTTTTAAAACGAATTTATGTACATAGTTTAATTACCGTATTGTGTTTTTAATATTTTGACAAATGTCATTTTTTATGACATAGATTGATTTTATAAGTTCTGATGATGAGGCAAGTGCCTTGAAACATGTAAACTGGACAAAACATCACGGAAAAAAGCCATAGACGGTGAGTGCAGTGTATTTGATTTTCTTTAGTCCTCTTACTTTTGTTTATTAGACTGGTTTTCAGTGTTTCTGGTGATTCCATAGTTTTCCATGCGCAAATAATTGGACAGAGAAAGACGAGGCTGTTTCACTCGTTCTCTCATTAAAAGGACCCGCGGCAGAACTACTACAGAAAGTGCCACCTGACAGCCAGAACATCTATGCCGAGTTGATAAAAGCTCTGGAATTACGGTATGGTGATAAACATTTGCAAGATGTGAACTGCACCCAGTTGAGAGCAAGGCGACAGCATTCCGGGGAAAGTCTTCAAGAGTTTGAAGCAAGTATCGACAGACTAATTAGACTGGCCTATCATGAAGCGCCAGAAGATTTTCGAACGCGTTTTGTGATGCAGACATTTACTAATGGTGTCCGAGATAATGAACTACAGCAAGTGTTAAGAACGGCAAGACACCAGAACAGTGCGGACGCCCTGGTACATGCTTTGCAATTTGAGGCCGCCAAATCAGCGTCTGGTTGGACAAGTCATAAAGTGCGCGCGCTAAAAGATCGCGACGGCACAGACGATGAGGAAGAAGAACGAGGAACAGAGACTAGACAGTCGGCGCCACAGAATAAGATAAGAAAGGATGGAAGACCGAAGTGTTATCGATGTGGGAAACCTGGACATCTACAAGATTGTCGGGTTAGAATTCAGCAGCAGGGAAACGAGCAATAGTCGGTACAACGGGGCGTGTGCTGACAAACTGGAGGAACGAAGCCCCTAGAGAATACGCAATTTCTACACTTCAGTAAACCAGCGGGAGCTTGGTAGTTACCGGATTTGTTCAAGAAAGGCCAACCTCGATTACAGTTGACACAGGCGCAACAGTTTCTATTGTGGGCCCCGACGTGGTGAAAGATCTCAAGCCAATCTGGTGCTCTTGCAGCTTGCGAACAGCTACTGGACGGCCTGTAAAAGTGTATGGAAAAGTGGAGATACACCTACGCCTCGGTAGACTTGAGTTTAATCATCAAGTACTTGTTGCAGACATTGTGGATGAAGAAATTCTTGGTGTGGACGTTATGAACGCATACGGATTTATAGTCGACTTCAAAAACAATGTCTTGAGAATCGGAGGCGAAGAGGTAATGCTATCAACAATGACGACAGCAGAAAAATCGATGGACGTCATAAACCAAGTGGCCGTAACTGTTCCGCCAAACTCCGAAAAGATCATCATGGTTAGAACTGCGGTAGAAACTGGGGGCAATCAATGCTCTATATTTGAACCCCAGGTAGTCAGCACACCGGGCATAGTTATTGCCAGAAGTTTAGTAAAACCTGATGAAACCGGAAATGTACCTATTAGAGTGGCGAATATTTTGGATCAAGCTATCACTTTACAAAGCAATACGCTCCTAGGCAAATTGACTCCTGAGGCCTGGGTAGCCGGAATAACGCAACGAAGACCCAGTTCTTCGGATACTTCTAAATTACCAGAGGAACTGCAAGAATTATTGAACAGATCTTCTAACGACCTCTCAAGTGGTGAGGTAAAAGAACTCGGGACAGTTTTTACACGAATTCAAAGATTGTTTTGCAGTTCGGGGACAGTCACTGGGAAGAACCTCTCTTGTGCAACATCGCATCAATACTGGGGACACAATACCGATACGCCAACCTCCTTGAAGGCCTGGGTCATTCCACATCAAATCAACCAATAAAAAATAATTTTGGACCTCAAGGTTTCAGAATGTCCTAATTTTTTGTTTATTTATTCTTATGGTCAAAACTAATAAAAATACAGACTTTTAGATTTTTTGGGCTTCTAATATTTATGTTATTGATTTTCAAAAAATCGAAATCACATAAATTTGACCGTGTTTTGAAATCTTTAATGG
Organism: Magicicada septendecula; assembly: GCA_034769895.1. NCBI lineage: Eukaryota > Metazoa > Arthropoda > Insecta > Hemiptera > Cicadidae > Magicicada > Magicicada septendecula. Next base: position 303,311,957 of record CM068371.1, read on the forward strand.
CTACAGTTTAAAAAAGTATTTGACAGAGGGCTGGGACTTGTACCATTTTATTCTGCTTTTATTATGCTTTAATTTGATATACAACACAACCATATTGGTAAAAATAATTTTTTCCCAAAAATTTTCAAAAAACTTTTTTAACAAATTTTCAAAAACGTATTTTTTTTTGGAAAAAGATTATTTTGTTTATACACTTATAAGGCACATATATGCCAAATTTCAGGATGTGATGGCAATGGGATCATATTTAAATAAAATATTTTGTAACTGTGAATCCATAAAAAAGACATTTATTGATAGAATCACGCTCTTCCTGAGGATCTGAAATCAAAATATAAACCAATTAAAGTAACCTGACACTTTACAATATTGTAAAGTATTAGATTATTTTTTAGTTTCATCTTACACCAATTTTTAACCATGAAATAAAAATATAACTTGCGACCATTCTCATAAAAATATTGAAGAAATTTTGTAAATTCTAAAAATCAATATAATTAAGAGCAATTATATTTTAAATATGAAAAGATATAGTATTTATGTCTCAGAATGAAAAGTATACAAGTTCAGGCATGTATATTTCGTGTGTTTAATACTGGTAACAGCTTGTTGTGTCTGAATGGGTGGCTTTGATTTGGCTGAAATAAACAAGTCCAAACAGGTCTGAGTCATCACAGGCTCTACTCTTCTTTCATGTTTGTGCTTGATAATTTATTGTTGTAATCTCTTCATTCAGTTGCCTGCTGTGCAGTGATGAGTGAAGTTGTTCTTAGGAAGTGGTTTTTTTTTTTTAATTACAGATATAGCTATTTTTTTATTTAAAAACTAATACAGGGTATTTAAACCATTTTTACAGTGACAGTTTTATTTGAAAATTGCAAATACTTTTTGACTCTTGTTTAGTGAAACATTTTAAATTAATGCCTGGATAAAATGGCAAATGAACAAGATAAGAAAAATTGGGCTGTTTTTTCTGGTAAGTGTTGCAATCCATTTGGTGATGAAAAACACCCCTTAGCAGTGAAAAGTTCAAGAAATGTTACAGAATGGATGTGCTCACTAAATTTAGATATACAAATGGGGATGAAAATATGTGATACGTGTAGGAAAAAACTGTACGAGTTTAAGACTAATGACTTTGGTGAATGTGATAATGTTGGGCCAGGTCCCAGCACAATTGACAATACATATGTTGATCCAAACGCTTCAATTGATTATCTTAACAAATCTTTAGAACTAATTGGCGAATCGCCGATCAAAAAGAAAAAAGTTAAGGTTGTAAGTTATACAAAGAAGAAGATTGAGAAAATTAAAACATCATTTGAAAAACATTTAGTGCCCTCAAAGGAACATGATTGTGAACTTCAAAGTGATGATATAAGTAATGCTGAGTCTGAAATATTAAACCAGTTGAAAGAAAAGTTTTCGCAAACTGGAAAACGAAGTGAACAAATGACAATCTTAACATTGCTACCTAAACGTTGGAGTGTTAAACAAATTGAAGAGGAATTTGGAGTATCCAACTACATGGCTCGGTTAGTAAAACACTTAGTGGGAGAAAAGGGTATTTTATCAACTCCGAACCCAAAACCAGGAAAAACATTGGATGAAGCTACTGCTAGTTTAGTTGTAGAATTTTATAACACAGATGAAGTTAGCAGGATGATGCCCGGTAAAAAAGACTTTGTAACGATACGGCAAGGAGGTTCAAAACTCCAAATTCAAAAGCGTTTGGTGCTGGGCAATCTGTCAGAGCTATATGCGTTGTTTAAGGAAAAGTACCCAACTCATTATATAGGGTTTTCCAAGTTTTGTCAGTTGAGGCCAAAAAACTGCATTTTGGCTGGTGGAAGTGGGACACATACTGTATGTGTATGTACAATACATCAGAATGTGAAACTCATGATGAATGGTGCTGGACTTAGAAGTATTGTATGGCATGGGGATAATACATCATTGAAATCTTATCATTGTTGCCTTGCAAAAATAATGTGCAATCCACCCTCACCAAATTGTTACATGGATGAATGTAAGGAATGTCCTGGTATTAAACAATTACGTGAAGCCTTGTTAAATAAATTTGAAGACGAGCTTATTGATGAAGTGACGTATAAGCAGTGGATAACTGTTGATAGGTGTAGAATGGAATCTATAACAAAAAACAGTGATGACTTTGTTGAAGAATTTCTGGAAATGCTTTTAAAACTCAAAACTCATTCATTCATTGCAAACAGGCAAAAAGAATACTACTCAGAAAAGAAAGAAAACTTAGCACCAGGTGAACTAGTTATTAATTGTGATTTTGCTGAAAATTACTCATTTATACTCCAAGATGAAGTTCAGTCATTTCATTGGACAACTAACCAAGCTACTCTGCATCCTTTTATTGTGTATTACAAGTGGGAAGATAAAATTAAACATTTACAGTATGTTTTTATCTCTGACTGCCTGGAACATGATACTGTGGCGTTTCATGTATTCCAGAATGAGTTGATTTCTCTATTGAAAGAAACTATACCATTTGAAATAAAGAAAATTACATACTTCTCCGATGGTAGTTCGGCTCAGTACAAAAACAAGAAAAACTTTCACAATCTGTGTCTTCACAAAACAGATTTTGGAATCGAAGCAGAATGGCAGTTTTTCGCAACGTCACACGGAAAAAGTGCATGTGATGGACTTGGTGGCACTGTTAAACGGCTTGCTGCTAAAGCCAGTCTGCAAAGACCTTACAATAGCCAGATAGTCACACCACTGCAGTTGTATGTATTTGCTATTGATAAAATATCTGGAATAGATTTTGTGTACTGCTCTACAAAAGAATATCAAGATATGGAAATGAAACTTGCATTGCGCTTTAGTGAATCGATACCAATTGTTGGAACCCAAAAGTTCCATTCCTACAGTCCAATCTCGGAAAATAAAATCAATGTTAAATATTACCAATCCTGTTCAGACCAGTTTACTAACACCGTAACGGCATTTGACTTTTTAACAACGACAGATATACTAAACATTAAATCAGGCTTTGTAACTATTGCCTATGATCAGTCCTGGTGGCTTGCATGTATTCTAAAGAAGAACGACAACACCTGTGAGTTTGAAGTTAGTTTTTTACACCCAAAAGGACCTGCTGCTTCATTTTTCTACCCTCAACCGAGTGACATTTTAACTGTACCAGCTGAAACATTACTTCAGAAAGTAGAACCATTTACTGCTACAGGGAGAGTGTATACGTTAACCAAAGAAGAAAATTTGCTATCTACAAAGACAGTAGAAAGGTTTCTCAAAAGGTTCTTAAATCTTAAAATAGGCATTTAAGAAATATTTTTAAAAATAGTTTTTGGTAAGTAAAGTGATTTTACAAATTTTTTTTAAATAAACTTGTATTTTTACCCTTTAACACCCTGAGAGGAAGTCGGTAATCTTTATTGGTTTATATTTTGATTTCAGATCCTCAGGAAGAGCGTGATTCGATCAATAAATGTCTTTTTTTAGGGATTCACAGTTACAAAATATTTTATTTAAATATGATCCCATTGCCATCCCATCCTGAAATTTGGCATATATGTGCCTTATAAGTGTATAAACAAAATTTTTTTCCAAAAAAAAAAAAAAAAAAGTTTTTGAAAATTTGTTAAGTTTTTTGAAAATGTTTGGGAAAAAATTATTTTTACCAATATGGTTGTGTTTTATACCAAATTAAAGCATAATAAAAGGAGAATAAAATGGTACAAGTCCCAGCCCTCTGTGTCAAATACTTTTTAAACTGTAGCCGTTTAAAGAGTTCAAAACATGATCAAATTTACGCGATTTTCGATTTCTTGAAAATCAATAACAAATATTAGAAGCCCAAAAATCTAAAACTTTGTATTTTTATTAGTTTTGACCATAAGAACAAATACACAAAAAATTATAATTATCTGAGATGGTGAGGTTCAGAGCATTGGTTGATTTGATGTGGAATGACCCGCCTCCATTATCTAAAAAAGAGATGTCTGGGTTAGTACAGGACATGTTGACAGAGGGAGTAATCGAACCTTCGTCAAGTGCTTGGTCTTCCCCTGTAGTGCTGGTAGCGAAGAAGGATGGTGGATTGCGTTTCTGCGTAGACTACCGGTGGTTAAATGACTACAAAGAAAGACTGCTATCCATTACCTCGCGTTGACGATACACTCGACACGTTGTCCGGAGCACAGTGGTTTTCCACATTGGACCTGAAGGGTGGATATAGGCAAGTGGGTCTTCATCAAGAAGACAAGGAAAAGACCGCTTTCTCGACCCCAAGTGGCTTATTCCAATTTAACGTCATGCCATTTGGACTCTGTAATGCACCGGCAACATTTGAGAGATTGATGGACCTGATACTCCGAGGCCTGACGTGGAAAACTTGCCTTGTTTACTTAGACGATGTCATAGTGATCGGGAAGACTTTCGAAGATCATCTGGAAAACCTTAAGCAAGTTCTAACTAGAATTCACGGTGCACAACTGAAGCAGCCCGAAGAAGTGTTCTCTATTCCAGAAGGAAGTACAGTATTTGGGCCATCTGGTTTCGGCAGCGGGCATTAGCATGGATCCTAATAAAGTAGACACCGTAAGAGACTGGCCAGTTCCGAAGAATAAACACGAAGTTCGGAGTTTCCTGCGGTTATGCTCATATTACCGACGTTTTGTGAAAGGCTTCGCTACAATTGCTAAACCACTACATGAGCTAACGGAAAATAAACGAAACTTCCAATGGTCGAGAGAGTGTGAACAAGCATTTAGAACGTTGAAGATAGCATTATGTTCGCAGCCAACTCTCGCTTTTCCAGCTCAAATTGAAATTTTTTTTACTAATTTCCAGTTGAATCTGAAAGTTGAAATTTATACTGAAGTTTGATATCATAAAGACCTTTTATGTGTGCAATTTTCAGATTTTTAACTGGTCCCCCAGCAAAGATATTGCAGGTGAAACTTTGAAAAAAACATCAAAAATTGGTTTTTTAAAAGGGCATATTTTTTTAAGGCTAAGTTTCTCACCATTAATACTTTATAAAGAGTAACTTTACTGTGTAGTGTAACAGCACAAAAAAGATTAAGGCTGAGAAATTATTCCTTCTTCGAAAAATTACCCTTCAAAAATTGAATTTTGCCAATTTGCGACCAATAATTTTGAGCTGTAAAAAATATATTAAGAAATACATCTACTTAGGTAATTATGGTTTTATTTTGTAGGCCAGAGTGTACTGAACTCAATGCAGTTTATTTGAAAGGGCTAGGGCAACCCATTGCTGTATAATTTAAGAAATCGTAGATGCCTGCAAACGCGAAAAATAGCGTGTGGCCTAAAACAAATATGGCCACCATTTCCAAATGGTAAACAGTAAAAATTTGAAAAAAATATGTTTGAGCCCCCAAAACATAAGGGAATCCACCTACCAAATATAAATTTTTTCTGAGATGGTCAAGCAACCAGTGCTGGACCACTTGATATGGATTGAACCAATCCTTAAAATATGTTCGTTCAAGTTCAGGAATAAAATCTGTTTTTTCACACAAGTAAAAAGATCTGTGAGAATTTTTGGTGCTCTGTAAAGGAGAAAATCATACGTATTACACTTAAATTTTGTACCGAGAGCATGTATAAGAGTTATACACAATGTAATCTGATTTTTATAATATAATATCTTGAATTAACAATATAAATTGTAATTTTTTACAATATTATATTATAAAAATTCTTATACTTCCATATAAATGGTCTCGGTAAATAGAAACATTTTAATGTTTAGAACTATTGTGTAGTGCTGATTTTAGTGGGCAAAGAAATTTGTAATTACCTCAAAATTAATAATGGGGTCGTCTGTATCATTTATTATATATTCCTGGAAAACTTTTATAGGAAAACAAATCTTCATATCTTAAAAGTAGTATAATTTCCCCCAAAATATAAAAAAAGCATGTTTGAGGTATTTTGAGTTTAACTAATTGCATTTCAAAATTTGTTTTATAAGATTCCACTATGCAACATTTTAAAACTTTTGGTACGATGTTTTAAGACTGTAAGGTGATTTTAAAAGTATTTTTCATGCTGATTTCAAATCTGGTTTTAGTTTTTCTGTATCACGTAAGGTTTTTATACAATTCAATTTCGAAGTTTTAAAAAATCGAATTTTGTGAACAGGGAAAATTATTATTATTTGATTGTGATTTCAGAATTGTTTATGTTTTAATCCTGCATAAAATCACAACACATGGCGGTGCAGTAGACAGTGGTATACACTCACTTAAAAATGTTATAATTATTACGAAAACACAACACATATATGACAATTTAATTCCTCTTCTTCGCTGAATTCACTGCTTCAAGATCTTTTTGACGTGGGTTGAAACTTCTCTTCCGTGATTGTGTCCCTTCACCAATGCCGTCTCTTTTTAGCATAAAACAGTAGTCGGCCATCATGTTGGCATTCCACCTTCCCTGGTATCTCTTTTCCATGTCCTTGATATCCTGGTGGAAACGTTCGCCTTGTTCTTCGCTGACATCGCCGAGGTTCGCAGGGAAAAAGTCAACATGTGAGTGTAGGAAGTGAAGCTTTACACTCTTGTTACATCCTAATTTCATGAAACTCTGCAACATTCTTCTAACCATGGTTTTGCCCTCTGGATGTTTGTGGTTGCCCAAAAAGTTGACAACAACTTCTTTAAACGAAACCCAGGCCCTTTTTTCCACTGGATTCATTGTACTTTCAAACAAATTGTATTTCATTAACTTTCTTATCTGCGGTCCCACGAAGATCCCTTCTGTAAGTTTCTCATAAGATACTTTCGGAAATCTTGTTACCAAGTACTGGAAACAGTCACCATCTTTTGGAAGAGCTTTAGTGAACTGTTTCATTAATCCGAGTTTGATGTGCAGAGGAGGTAATAGTATCTTGCTTCGTTGAACAAGTGGTACATTTATTATGTTCTGTGAACCGGGTTGGAGGGTTTTTCTTTTGGGCCAGTCTGTCTTCTTCCAATGTTTGTCTCTGGCTCAACTACCCATTCACAAATGAAACAAGGCATTTTTGTGTAGCCGGATTGTTGACCAAGTAACATACCTACTACTTTCAAATCCCCACAAATTGTCCAAGAATGTTTTTCATAATTCACGTATTTTAGCAGAGACTTGAGATTTACATACGTCTCCTTGAGATGAACTGAATGTGCAATGGGTACTGAACCAAATAAATTTCCATTGTGTAAAAGTACACCTTTGAGGCTAGTTTTGGACGAGTCTATAAATAACCTCCACTCACTTGGATTGTAAGTGACGTTAAAGAAATTCAATAAACCCTCAATATCACAACAATAAACCAGAGAGTCTTCTTCTTTAAAGAATTTCATTAATTCCTTCTCTCTGGACCTATACAAAGAGAACGTATCTCCGGGTAGTAGAAGATTTTTTGCATTCAATCTTGACCCAAGCAATTGGGCGGCATCTTTTGTCAGGTTCAAGTCACGAGTAATATCATTAAGTTCATTTTGACTGAATAATTTTGGTGCAGAATCTTCTTCCAGGTTGTAATCATCAGCATTATTGCTTTCATTTTCTGAGCTGCTCGCCAGTGGCACATCTTCAAGAACGGGAGGTGGAACTGGGATACGGAGAGAATTACAATGCGTAACTGGTCGTAAGGCCGAAGGAATGTTCGGATATTGTATATCCTTCTTCCTTTTTGCGTGATGACCTTGAATTTTAACCATACAAAAATAGCAATCGTTAACATGATTTTATGGCTCCCTCCAAACCATTGGGATTGCAAAAGGAATTGATTTTTTTGCACCATTTTTCCACAGTCTCAGTCCCTCAACACATTTACGACATACCTTGTGTGGTGCCCAGCTTTTGTCTTCATCACCAAGCCTTATGCCGAAGTACGCGTAATACACGTTTCTCACAAAACTATTAATGTCCTGCCTTTGCTTACCAATTACGTAGCTACCACAAATATAACAGAACACGTTTGGGTCATTCAAACACTTCCGGGAACATTTCTACAGAAAGTTCACAAACTATATATGACAGCACAAATATAACCTCACAGCACTATAGCATGTAAACAATGAACTACTGTTTCCCGCCTAACAGCCAGCTGGGTGTAACAAGTGTGGCCAACTAATCCCTCTTACCGAAATAAACTTTCCCTCCCCCACAATAAAATTTCCCCTTGTGAAACTTACGTGTAAATAAAAGATGAGTTCATTTGATTTGCAAAAAAACTGTACGTGATAGAAAGAAACGGATTGCAGATCTGGAATCGGCGCAAAAAAATGCTTTAGGAACACCTAAGACTACAGAAACATAGAAAATCATGTTGCATAGTGTTCTTATTAGGTGTAGTTTCTGTATACAAGCTTCCAAAGTTACTAAATTAGTAGGTGATAGAGACTAATAGACTAATAATAGCATTAACATGAAAGAAAGATTAATGTGGGAATAATTTTATATATCTTACCTAAAATAATTAGGCTAACTCAGGTAAAGAATAACCCATTACTGTACACCAAAATTTCTTGCATTTTGTGTAAAATTTTACTTACCATTTTTGTAGAAGAGCTTCCGTGTTGGCGATTATTTTGTCAATTTTTTCATACAGCTCTTTGTATAATTATGTTATCTCAGTTAATGCTTTTGGTAGATCTAGAACAGCAAAAATATGAGGAGATTACAGGATAGAAAATATCTCAGTTTTGCCAAACATAAGGTGATGGTCGGTCCAGTTGGATGAAAAAATTGACTGTAACATCTTGGTTTATGTAAGTCAAGTTCCAGTGTAGACAATCATATTTACATGCTATATAGCTTCTAAGAACATACCAATCTTATGTTGCCTTTGTGGTATATTTTTATGGTGTTGTGTTGAAGTAGGTGTGTTATGGGAACTGGTCCAAATAATAGGGAGTGTGCACTTTAAAATGTGATGTAAGAGTAGATCTAGTGAGGTCTTACAGAGTTAGGTTTAGATCCAGTCGATTACTCAGGGTGTATTGAGTAAAAACAGATGATGACTGTTATGCAAAAATTGAAGTAGTCTGTTATAATTTGATTGAGTGGACTTAAGCACCCCTTTTCAGCTAATCTTTTTATCTCATCCCCCAGACCTGATTTACTGTGACTTCTTATAGCATAAAATATCGACAAGAGAGATCATATAAAGCTCTCTGGTATAATGATTATGAGAAAGCAGACAATATATAGAAACCAACAACGTTGTTACCTATGAGGGAGACTTAATAACAATGGATGAGCTTGAAGAAGCCCTTGGAAGAACTAAAGATCAAAAAACAACAATACACGATGGATTGAATGCTGCAGAATTTGTTTAATAATGAGGATTCTTGGTTAAACTTTGATCATTACATTTATATGGTTTTATTAAAGGTATCTACAGAGAATTCAGTGGGGGAATGGAAATTCCGGGGCTGTTGAAATTTTCAAAAACTGTGTGTTTGCATACAGTGTCTGGTATACAGAATGTTTGGGTGACTGCGACTCAAAAGGATTTCAAGCTATACAAGACATGAAGCCATATGGAAATGAAACAGCTGTTAGTAAGTTAGAATGGATTGGCCACATTCAGAAAAGGATGGGCACTAGGCTAAGAAAGCTGAAAGCAGAAAATATGGGCCTCAAATTCTCAGATGGTAAAACCTTAGGTGGCAAAAACCTATTAAGATCCAATGTGATTGATAAAATTCAAACATATTATGGTCTTGCCATAAGAAGAAGTTCAACAGTAAATGACATCAGACAGGCTATTTGGTGGTCCCTATGTTTTCACAAGATATCAACAGACACTAACCCCCAGCATGGCTTCTGTCCAAAAGGGAAAGAAAGTTGGTGTAAGTATCAAAAAGCCATAGAAACAGGTGAAACTTGAACCGCAAAAACATTATTCCAGAAGCTATTATGGAATTCATTAAGCCAGTTTTCAAAAGCCCATCTGAAACATCTACTAAAAAAGTTTGCACAAACGGGCACATAATCCAAATGAAAATAGTGTGATTTGGGGAAGACTGCCAAAGGTTGGCTTTGTTAGAATCAAACACTTCACTTTGGGAGTGTATGAAGCTGTATCTACGTTCATTTGTGGACAGATTACCAAGTGTAAAGTTTTAAGTAAGTTAGGAATAGATGTGGGAAAGAATACAATTGAATCGATGAAAGCGACTGACAAGGAAAAGCTGCGAAATTTGGCAGGCCAAAAGAAGGTTAGAAGATGAAGAAGAAGATCCAGACAATCCAATCTATGGAGCTGGGATGTTTTAAAATAAAAAAGTAAGTGCTTATTCCATGTTTGAAGCTATTATTAGCTTCCTAATTTTCTATTGCGGTTTGCCGAAACCTGTTTTTCAACTTGGTGCACTTTTTTCAAAAACTAATTATGATAACGGGATGAAATTTTCACCACGTTTTCCTTACCACCTGATGCACACTTTAAGACAAGGATTTTTTGATCGAGCCATAAACTTGTTTTTAGAAATTTTTAATCAATAAATTTTATAAACATAAAAATTACATTAAAGAGTTATTTTTGTAAAAAAGTCAAATAACAAAATCGCTGTGTTAAAGTGTACTATAAGATGCAAAGAATACATGGTAAAAATTTCATTCAGTTATCTACAGTAGGTATTGAGAAAAGTGTGCACCAAATTGACCAATTTTACGTGTAAAAGATAGATGTTACCGGGTACCCTTAAGAAATATGCTTATAAAACTAGCAGAAGAATATGTGAAATGGGGTCTCTAAATAAATACCGGTACCTCAAAAACTGAGTACCTTATAGTAGGTGGTGAAGGTCAAGACCTAGAACTAGGAACAAAAGTGATTAAAATATTAAAAACTTCAGGTATTTGGGTGTAACAGTGACATTGGATGGTTGACAGCAACAAAACAATTAAACAGTCTGCTTTGCAGTCCACGAATAACAAAAAACAATAAAATCAGAATATATACAACTATAGTCAAAAGTATAGGCCTATATGGAGCAGAACTGTGGGAAATTAATAAAAGAAATAAATCAATAATAAGAGCTATGGATATGGATTACTGACGGGGGTGCTGCAGAGTAACAAGGCTAGCTAGAGTGAGAAATGTAGAGATAAGACAAGCGATGGGAATCCACCTTGATATTATAGAAACAATAGAAGCAAGAAGACAGAATCGGTTAGGACACCTAAAAAGAATGTCGGATGAGAGGTGGCCAAGTAAGGTATGGGAATGGACTCCACCCTCTAGAAGAAAAAAAGGAAGACCTCCTAAACATTTATATAAAAATTGACGTCGAAGATGCAATGAATGCAAGAGGACTTATAGAACAGGACTGTTTAGACCGGCGCCTGTGGAAAAGCTAGGATGCGAGAGGCTGCGCCAGCCGTAATTAAATCGCCTAAAAAAAAAAAGAAAAAACTTTCTGTAGTATGTTTTGGAAAATATCCTTCAAGATTGGCTAACTTCTCAAGTGTCTGTTTTTAAGAAAGGAAGACAGAATGACTGGAATCACTATATGGGAATATATTTGGTTGATACCATCTTTCATCTTATTTTAGAAGAACAAAATGGTTTCAGGAAGAGCAAAAACCAATGATTTAATCATTACACAAATCAGTTGAGAAGCATCATGAGTTCAATAAAGATACTCCAGTAGCTTTTGTATGCTTTGTGAAGACCTTTGATACAGTACAAATTTGCTGTGGCAAGTTATTAATTTTAATGAAAGACTAAAAGACTGTTATAAACAACAGTGGAAAGAACACTTAGACTGGCCAAACAAGTCTGGAAATATAAACTAATAACACAGGAAGCCCATGAAGAGATGGCTGGAGGAACTTTGAAGACAGAAGAGGCAGCACCGTGCTTATGCAGTGATGTGAAGATGATGCTTACTAAAAAGTAACAAGGCTGAAAATTTAATGATTTGTAAATATTCCACTTGTCAAATATATACAGGTGCAAATATAAAGGTGTGTTGTCTACATAATAACAGATGAAAATAGAAATATAAAATATTTGAAACAATAAAGTTGTATTCTTCGTATTGTTTAAATTAGCAGCCATTCTTACTATTTCTTTTATGAATTTGCTAACTGCTATAATTTTTTATTGTTCGACTAAGCTTTTCGTCATTACTGACATCTTCAGGTCTTGAACAACGTCTATCAACTGTACGTTGTAGGCTTTTATACTTTAGGCCCCTCCCCTTATGATATAAATAGGAGGGGCAGTGACATAAGGGGAGGGGCCTAAAGTATAAAAGCCTACAACGTACAGTTGATAGACGTTGTTTAAGACCTGAAGATGTCAGTAATGACGAAAAGCTTAGTCGAACAATAAAAAATTATAGCAGTTAGCAAATTCATAAAAGAAATAATAAAGTTGTAATAATATATACCCATTAAGTAATTTATAAAATAGCAGTTGTTTATATTGCTGTTTGATATTTAAAAAGTAATGTACATTCTTCTTGTTATAAAGAAGTCGTCAATTATATTCCTGAACACATTGTGTGGATTATTAGAAAACAAGTTTTATCCAATTATGTCATTCTTTTTAATTCACTTTGGATCAATTGTTGTTTTTGTTAACAAAAATTATAAAATTTGGTGAAACAATTTTTTGAACCTGCTGAAAATACCAAAATATTGCATATTTTACAGAAAACACTACTGAAAATTTGTTAAGACTGACCAAGCAGTTTCAACCTATAATAACAAATGTTTTATTATAAAGCTACAAATTCCATTCAGAGTCTCTGCTGATGAAAATAATTTTTTATACAAATTGTGAATGACCATAAAGTAAAAACTGTACAAGTTATAAAGAAAAACATTTGATGCAGTTGTTTATGTTTGTGAAAGGACATTCGATTTCAAAACCTACGAAATTTATTCAAAATCTGAGACTGAGACGATGGGTGCATACATTGGTTGAACTCCCATGTGAAAAAAGACCCGAGTTCTGCTTTGAACAAGTTTTAGTATGTGTTTAAGTTACAATACAAGGATTTATTATGCGTAGATGAGCAACAGTGGGAGTATGTATTTCTCTTGAGTATTATTTATTTTCTTAACTACAGGAGTTGTGAATTTATTGTATTAGTGTGCAACTTGATGGTTGGGTGTGATATATTTAATATTTCTCATTCTCCAACGTTATTTGTTCTGATGTTGATTTTCCATGGTTTGTAATTCTAAAGAGCATAACTTCTTACATTATCTTCTGTTACGTTTTTCAGATTATTGATTGTTATCATGGTATTTTTCTTTGGAGTAATACTAGTCTATTTGTTTCATGTCTCGTTTGTTAGGTGCTGTTGAATTTATAGGACTGAAGTTTGAGTGTTTATTGGGCATTGATGTTAGGATGGGTGACTGGTCTTAGTGTCTAAACTGTGATCGTGGTTATAGCATTGTTAACGACAATATGTTGTTGCAGATTTTGGTTATAAACAATTAAGAGTTGGTTGTTATGAATTGCTGACATAGAGCGAGTTTTTAGCTGTTGACCAAGACTCTGTTAGTGAGCATTAATGTTTTCCAAACTAATAATAATTAAAAATGCAGTAAGCAATCTTGGTAATGAAAATAATACTGTCATGGCATATAAAAGAAAGTAGACTAACATGAGGGAACTGTGTTGATAACACTGAGGGAATTCTGATTGAATTAGTGATTGATAATGAATGGCATATCTTCAATCAGGTGTGTCCTTACTCTCAGGTACACTACAGCTACAGCTGTTGGCACTGACATTGACTGGCGGCTAGACAAGAAACAGTAGATATTGATGTTTGTTAATGCTGTTGTGTATTGTATGTTGGCAAGCCTGCATTTTAGGTAATGTGGACGTTATTGTATACTTTTGAATGTATTTAAGTGTAATTAGTATGTACGTGTGAACACAACAGTTTTTGTAATAGTGTATTGTGTGTACCGTGTATTGTTTCCTGTAACTGCACAGTGTTAGCGTCTGTCAAAAAAAAAAAATTGTCGATGTGTGTGAGATTTGGATAAAAGTAGCAGATATTTACTTTATTGTTATTATCAACAAGATTTATATTGTTATTATAAAATTCACAAGATCAGGTGACTGCTATGGACCCGGCATAATTAAAAATAGTCGTAATTAAAAAAAATTAGGATGGTGTTCACTGTTTAAGCTGCCATACAATGGGGCAGTTTTAAGTTTATTGTAATTACCTTAGTTTAGATGTTAACATGAGTTGGTGTTTGTACAGAGATCTAGATATTTAGCACACAGTTGAAAAGTAGCTGGAAAAGAACCATGATTGTAAAGTAGAAAATAGAAATCAGTGTTTTGGGAATAGCGGAATGTTGATGGGAAATAAATAAGGAGTGATGGTTTTTGGTGGACGGAGGAAACTGGTGTAAGACGGTGTTGCTGGAAACTGTGAAATTTGCTGAGAACTAAGGAAGAGCAAACTCTTTAGAAAGTAAACAGAGAATGTGACAATAGCAAGGCTCATCCCTACAATTGCCTGTGTGTTGGTTATGTTTTTTCATTAACTGTGGGTGTTTTCCCGAGATTTCAAATATCCTGCCATGTCAGTTAACATTCAACATGAAAGATTACAAAAATACACCATAGTTCATATGGTTCTATGCTTCTTGATTGTACAATTTGTATTATTAGGCCTGTACTGTTTGTTTGTTAGTGCCCCGTACTTATTACGCCTAATTTTAAATGTCTTTATCAATTAAGGCAGTGGTTGATGCTGTCAAGCCAGCAACATTCCTCTGGTTTGCCATTGGTACTGTAAGTAGGCTAGTTACCCAACTGTGGTTACTGTACACGTTGACTTTTCTACGGTTTACTAGAAGTGTTTTAGTTTAGTGACATACCTGTATGGTTTGAGGTGCATATCTGTATGGCGGGAGTGCTTCTATTTCTTTTAATGTAACTTGAAAATTTTTTTAATAGTGGTGAGTATATAAGGATATAAATCTTACACTATATATTATACTAGTTCAGTATTGTAGTGTAATGGAAATAACCCTAGTTACAGCCATGGAAAAATGTTTGTGATCATAATACACAAAGTTTTAATACTGTACATACATGTTATCAATAATAATTATGTCTGCAAGCATTTTGTTTAGTTTTTATTGTTATGTTTCAACCAGAGTGAGGTTAAAATGCAACATAAAAAAATAAACATAACACTTTTAGACAAAATTATTAATTGATAACATATACAATATAGAAATCCTGCAAGAAACATCATGAGTACCTACTAGTACTCAGGAAACATCAGAGTTTTAAGTATATATATTTGCGAGCTGCTATTATTATTATTATATATTTTTATGATATAATTTCAGAAATGACAACCAGATCGTTAGAAATAAGATTCTCTTATAAGATTGGACATCACGTGATTTCAAATCAAGTTCTAGTTTCATTTTTGAGAGTAGTAATAATAAATTCTAAAAGTTATTGCTAGTATCAGTAAACTGATTTTAAGTGTGACTGGACCTTAGTAACTGGTTATCTACGTAATGTGAACACTGACCAACAGTTTGTATATGTTTTACCAAAACCCAAAACCGTATTTTTAAGCATTTACCAGTATATATATTGTAACGTAACAGAGTTGAGGTCCCCAACGTTACATAAAAAATTGAATTAACTATGGTCAAGGACCATACCCCGAATTAAGGTTGCTCAGTAATTAATGCATCTGAGAAGTACCTCAAGTCAAAAGATGCAATAATTAACGTTGAATATAAAATACTATACCAATTAATAGTTAATATAATAAATTGTACTTGTTTTAATACTGTAGCATGTTAGTGTTCACAGAATATTTATGTTATGTTTTGAGTATGGTAAGAGTGAACTAATGTTTAATAGGAATACTTAATCAGTGATAATGTTTGTATTTTTGTTAAATTTGTCTTTAGACAATCAAGTATAGTTACCTGTGTTAGGCATTATACTAAGTTTTAAGTATTGTCTAAAATTGAATAATGAAGTTGTTTTAATTAATGTTTGTAAACTTGGCCAGGAGGGCAATCAGTGTTTATTGTTTGACAAGTAGTTCTGATAATTATCTTGTAAACTAATGAAGGGTTCTAGGACGAGTTAATTAATGTAATAAAGTAAAAACCAGGAAATTAAAATTAATGTAAATAACCATTAACCAATAATTAATTGTACAGTAGGTCAGGTAAAGAAAATTAAGTTAAAAAAAAAACCAAACAATATTATAACAGTTGTAAGAAAACCTATAGGCCTAAATTTAATATTTGTGAAAGGAAATTGATACCTTTTTAAGAAGCCCAGTCCAATGAAACTATAGTAAAACATATACTGTTTAAGAAGGAAGGTTAGGTGAGAATTTTAGGTAATTTAGTATTATTCCAAGCATGGAGTATTTTATTGAAAAAGAGTAGTAATATTCTATAATTCTGGCTGTAGGATATCTAATTTCATCCAATGACAGAAAAAGTGGTTGTTAAGGCAACTGAAATGTACAAGAGTTGTTGATATTGAATCATTCGTTCCGATTGTTACAAGCTAATGAGTTGAGATGGGCAGACACATTTAAAAGAATGAATAATAAAATTTGAAGAAAATATGAATCTAAATTAAAAAAACCCTATTTGAAACCTAATTCTATAATACTACTGATGAGTAATAAAACCAATTAGACTTCCAAATTATAACAGAATACCTCTAAAAGAGTTGAAAACTCCTCACTTCATTCACCAGAATAATTCCGCTGGATTTGGTATTATACCGATTTCCCATGTAACCAGAAGACTAGTTGAGAGAAGTAAAGGCCGAAACTAACGGAATTATTGAGAAGACATACGAATACCTCGTTTTGCTGAGTTAACCATCGCCTTCAAGAAAAGTTAGAATCCTATTCTCATTCCAACGTGACTGGCACCTATCAAGATCATAAGAGAAGAACGGCAGTCAGAAGAGTTCCTGAGAGCTTCCCTGTATACTCCACCATCAATTTTATTAAGGGCCAGAACACTTTTTACTGGATGAACGTGATTTAAGACGATCGTCTTCAACTGTTTACAGACGTCCACTGCCAGTCTGAGTTCCGTCGACTCGGTAAAAAACAACTTATTTTTAAATTCAATATATTTAGAGTTAATAAACTTATGTAATACTTGAGTAACCTTAATTTTGCATTTTACCTGGCCTTACTAATGGTTAAAAGAATCTTACGAACCCTGGGATAAGAAATATTTATTGTTATATTTAATTTGTATAAGTCAAAGGAACTTGATCAATTGACAATCGATATATCTTTGTATAATCGATTCGATAATATTATTATTTTTGAGATAACGGTTACTGTGAAATAACGTATAAAATTAATAAAGGATCTTTATTGCATGAGATAATGTTTTATGTTATTACAGAATAGGTACTATATGTTGTGGGTGGAATAATTTACAATAAAAGGTTGATTAAAACCCGATGAACGGCTAACCTAGAAGCAAGCTTATTACAAATAACAGTGCTAATTGTCAACAGCTGGTGGAACGGGAGATTGCCGAACTAGCGTGTTTTCAGTACCAAATTTGAATAGAATTCTCTAATATCGAGGGACTAGGGTTGACAAGAATACTCAATACACTCAGTCAATACACTATATATATATATATATATATATATATATATATATATATAGTTAATATTGCCCAACTACTGAATACTAAGTTAAACCTATATCGTAGTACGATTATAAGTTAAAAGAATATAATCATAACTATATTTGCCTAATAATATATTTTCAGGAGGTTTCATCTGTAACAACCTAATAGATACATTCATTAATGTCACATTGATTAAAAACAGGTAATAACATTTTAATTGTTACAAATTGCCACCTTCAACGTGTTACTTGACGTTGATACACGGGAGTCTCATATAACTAATTACACCCATAAACCAAGTTCTTTACAAATTGACGCTCACAACGCAGGGCATCATCATCTTCTCTTAACACCGATTAACGGGTGGCGTTACAAATTGACGACTCCAACGTGGGGCTGAAACAAGAAGGACCCCCCACAATCGATTTCTTTACAAATTGGCGAACCCAACAGTGGGGCTTTCACACATCCTCGAATATAATTAAACACACTAGAGATAGTGTTACTTTACAAATTGGCGCCCAACGTGGGGCTTTAGTTAAGTAAAAAATCATATTAATTATTACTTAACTTGAGCAGGCAACCATTAGAGGCACAGGAATGCATACGAGAGGCGTTACTAAAAGGATGGAGAAAGAGCAAGAAACAGAAGAAGATAGACGGGAAGAAGAAACAGAGGTAGTTACAGACACCGAAATGGAACAACAAACAAACAATAAAGAGGATGCCCAAGGGGACCAACCAGATAAAGCGGTAACCAGAGAAGAACCAAATTGGCAAGACATGATGAAATTTATGGCGGAACAATTTAGGAAACAGGAGGAAAACTCAAAGCAAACCAAGGAGGAAACTAATGAGAGTTTAAGACAAACCAAAGAAGATTCCAGGAAACAGAAAGAAGAATTAAATAAAAAATTTGACGAGAATTCAGAAAAGCTAGAAAATAAAATAGACAGTATCAAAGAAGATAATAGACAAACTAATGAAAAAATAGACAGTATCAACGAAAACTCAAAGAAACAAAACGAAATTTTGAGTGAGAATTTAATCAAACTAATTGAGAAGTTTGACAAAAATAAAGAGGAAAACGATGAGAATAACCGGCTGATAAATGAAAGCTTAAACCAAATCAGTGAAAGGTTTGACAGGAATGATGAGAGATTAAAGCAGATTCTGGAAAATACCAAACAAATAGATGAGAAAATTGAAAACCGTAATAAGGAGTTGCGGCAAATCATCAATGAACAAGACCTAGCGTTGAGGGAAGTCATCAATGGAAGTATTATAATTGTCGATGAAACACTGAGCAAAGGAGTTGATAACTATGAAGTGGAAGTAAGACAGAAAATAACCGAAATTAAGGTGGGTCTGGAAAAGACAGATGAACCCATCATGCAACTCAGAGTGGAAGTAGAGACCAAAATTACTCAAATAGGAAACCTACAAGAGAAGACCCAAGAAAAATTTGACGGGATACCAATTAATATAACTGGAAGAATAGAACGGGTTCATAATGAAATAAAGACACTGAAAATAAGACAAACGCGTAAAAAGAAATTAATAAATACACGGGAAGGATTGGAGATGATTAAAAGGGGATTGGTTCAGCTACATAATATACCAATTACGGAAACCAGAGAAGTAAGGCAAGTGAGAAACTTTAAACGAACCACACTTGAATTCCCAGATGAACTAGAAGGACCCAAAAGGGCCAAAACTAACCGAGGAGCATGGAGGACTTATGGAATTTATGTATGAACCATTAGAATAATTAAGAAGCAGTACAGAAGAACCAGTTCGAAAGGCGATGGTGAACTTGAACATAAATGACAATTTTATAGCGACAAGATGCAAGAACTGCATAATAATGAGATATGTCACAAGGACAGAAATAACTCTATACACTAGAGAAATCCGAACAATCAGTATAGAGGAAATAATGGACCACGGTTAAACAGATTCCAAACAGAATATAAAGAAAAGGGACGGATTTTATGGATACAGGATCAAGTAAATCCAAGGTAAATAATGAAGAAACAATAAGACAACAAAATTCAAAAAATAAGTAAGAACACCTTACTATATAATTCAGAAGAAATTACTTTAAACTAATATAAAAGAAAAAAAACAAATATTTAAGAATTATCCGTAAGAAAGCCAATTAATAAATGTCAATAAAATAGCCAAGTATTGGAGAGGAGAAGTGTATAATAGAAGGAAGAATTAATATGACGAAATAATATGATCTGAGTTAAAGTACAGTGAATAATCCCTAGAGTATTATTATTATTAATTATTTTATTGAAGGTCACATGATGACTATCTTGCGAGGTTTATTAATGAAGATTGACTGTAGAATATTCCAGCAATCATTTAACTGGGCAGAGATGATGTTCCTCTGATCCCAGAAGGTATGTAACGGACGACGGTATTTGGTAAGCCGATAGAGCACCACCGATTCGATTCCAGTTAGGGAGGTTAGGGGTTAGGGGGGTTAGGGAGGTTTAGGAAAATTAAATATTAGAGGGAAAACTCACAAATAAATATAGATAAATAAATGAAACCAGATCCAAAATGTATAATTAATAAAGAATGTCACAAGAATGATTATAGAAGTAAGATTTAAACTTGGGAAATAATTGATTTTAAGAAGGAAAGAAGAAATAATAGTAATACAACGGATAATTCCATACGCAAATAATAGGGTGAAAGGTACATACAACCAGTCTGAAATAAAAAAGTATTATGAATAGGAGAACCAATTGGTCAGATACGAGTTATGAGTTTATTTTTTTACTAAACTTTGTTAAGACAAAATAAACTTCTTTCGAAGGGGGGGGGGTGTTATGTAACGTAACAGAGTTGAGGTCCCCAACGTTGCATAAAAAATCGAATTAACTATGGTCAAGGACCATACCCCGAATTAAGGTTGCTCAGTAATTAATGCATCTGAGAAGTACCTCAAGTCAAAAGATGCAATAATTAACGTTGAATATAAAATACTATACCAATTAATAGTTAATATAATAAATTGTACTTGTTTTAATACTGTAGCATGTTAGTGTTCACAGAATATTTGTTATGTTTTGAGTATGGTAAGAGTGAACTAATGTTGTTTAATAGGAATACTTAATCAGTGATAATGTTTGTATTTATGTTAAATTTGTCTTTAGACAATCAAGTATAGTTACCTGTGTTAGGCATTCATTAATGTCACATTGATTAAAAACAGGTAACAACATTTTAATTGTTACAAATTGCCACCTTCAACGTGTTACTTGACGTTGATACACAGGAGTCTCATATAACTAATTACACCCATAAACCAAGTTCTTTACAAATTGACGCTCACAACGCAGGGCATCATCATCTTCTCTTAACACCGATTAACGGGTGGCGTTACAAATTGACGACTCCAACGTGGGG
The DNA here is from genome assembly GCA_034769895.1 of Magicicada septendecula. Classification (NCBI taxonomy): domain Eukaryota; kingdom Metazoa; phylum Arthropoda; class Insecta; order Hemiptera; family Cicadidae; genus Magicicada; species Magicicada septendecula. The sequence continues at coordinate 303,333,056 of CM068371.1, forward strand.
CTGAAACAAGAAGGACCCCCCCACAATCGATTTCTTTACAAATTGGCAAACCCAACAGTGGGGCTTTCACACATCCTCGAATATAATTAAACACACTAGAGATAGTGTTACTTTACAAATTGGCGCCCAACGTGGGGCTTTAGTTAAGTAAAAAATCATATTAATTATTACTTAACTTGAGCAGGCAACCATTAGAGGCACAGGAATGCATACGAGAGGCGTTACTAAAAGGATGGAGAATGAGCAAGAAACAGAAGAAGATAGACGGGAAGAAGAAACAGAGGTAGTTACAGACACCGAAATGGAACAACAAACAAACAATAAAGAGGATGCCCAAGGGGACCAACCAGATAAAGCGGTAACCAGAGAAGAACCAAATTGGCAAGACATGATGAAATTTATGGCGGAACAATTTAGGAAACAGGAGGAAAACTCAAAGCAAACCAAGGAGGAAACTAATGAGAGTTTAAGACAAACCAAAGAAGATTCCAGGAAACAGAAAGAAGAATTAAATAAAAAATTTGACGAGAATTCAGAAAAGCTAGAAAATAAAATAGACAGTATCAAAGAAGATAATAGACAAACTAATGAAAAAATAGACAGTATCAACGAAAACTCAAAGAAACAAAACGAAATTTTGAGTGAGAATTTAATCAAACTAATTGAGAAGTTTGACAAAAATAAAGAGGAAAACGATGAGAATAACCGGCTGATAAATGAAAGCTTAAACCAAATCAGTGAAAGGTTTGACAGGAATGATGAGAGATTAAAGCAGATTCTGGAAAATACCAAACAAATAGATGAGAAAATTGAAAACCGTAATAAGGAGTTGCGGCAAATCATCAATGAACAAGACCTAGCGTTGAGGGAAGTCATCAATGGAAGTATTATAATTGTCGATGAAACACTGAGCAAAGGAGTTGATAACTATGAAGTGGAAGTAAGACAGAAAATAACCGAAATTAAGGTGGGTCTGGAAAAGACAGATGAACCCATCATGCAACTCAGAGTGGAAGTAGAGACCAAAATTACTCAAATAGGAAACCTACAAGAGAAGACCCAAGAAAAATTTGACGGGATACCAATTAATATAACTGGAAGAATAGAACGGGTTCATAATGAAATAAAGACACTGAAAATAAGACAAACGCGTAAAAAGAAATTAATAAATACACGGGAAGGATTGGAGATGATTAAAAGGGGATTGGTTCAGCTACATAATATACCAATTACGGAAACCAGAGAAGTAAGGCAAGTGAGAAACTTTAAACGAACCACACTTGAATTCCCAGATGGACTAGAAGGACCCAAAAGGGCCAAAACTAACCGAGGAGCATGGAGGACTTATGGAATTTATGTATGAACCATTAGAATAATTAAGAAACAGTACAGAAGAACCAGTTCGAAAGGCGATGGTGAACTTGAACATAAATGACAATTTTATAGCGACAAGATGCAAGAACTGCATAATAATGAGATATGTCACAAGGACAGAAATAACTCTATACACTAGAGAAATCCGAACAATCAGTATAGAGGAAATAATGGACCACGGTTAAACAGATTCCAAACAGAATATAAAGAAAAGGGACGGATTTTATGGATACAGGATCAAGCAAATCCAAGGAAAATAATGAAGAAACAATAAAACAACAAAATTCAAAAAATAAGTAAGAACACCTTACTATATAATTCAGAAGAAATTACTTTAAACTAATATAAAAGAAAAAAAAACAAATATTTAAGAATTATCCGTAAGAAAGCCAATTAATAAATGTCAATAAAATAGCCAAGTATTGGAGAGGAGAAGTGTATAATAGAAGGAAGAATTAATATGAAGAAATAATATGATCTGAGTTAAAGTACAGTGAATAATCCCTAGAGTATTATTATTATTAATTATTTTATTGAAGGTCACATGATGACTATCTTGCGAGGTTTATTAATGAAGATTGACTGTAGAATATTCCAGCAATCATTTAACTGGGCAGAGATGATGTTCCTCTGATCCCAGAAGGTATGTAACGGACGACGGTATTTGGTAAGCCGATAGAGCACCACCGATTCGATTCCAGTTAGGGAGGTTAGGGGTTAGGGGGGTTAGGGAGGTTTAGAAAATTAAATATTAGAGGGAAAACTCACAAATAAATATAGATAAATAAATGAAACCAGATCCAAAATGTATAATTAATAAAGAATGTCACAAGAATGATTATAGAAGTAAGATTTAAACTTGGGAAATAATTGATTTTAAGAAGGAAAGAAGAAATAATAGTAATACAACGGATAATTCCATACGCAAATAATAGGGTGAAAGGTACATACAACCAGTCTGAAATAAAAAAGTATTATGAATAGGAGAACCAATTGGTCAGATACGAGTTATGAGTTTATTTTTTTACTAAACTTTGTTAAGACAAAATAAACTTCTTTCGAAGGGGGGGTGTTATGTAACGTAACAGAGTTGAGGTCCCAACGTTGCATAAAAAATTGAATTAACTATGGTCAAGGACCATACCCCGAATTAAGGTTGCTCAGTAATTAATGCATCTGAGAAGTACCTCAAGTCAAAAGATGCAATAATTAACGTTGAATATAAAATACTATACCAATTAATAGTTAATATAATAAATTGTACTTGTTTTAATACTGTAGCATGTTAGTGTTCACAGAATATTTGTTATGTTTTGAGTATGGTAAGAGTGAACTAATGTTGTTTAATAGGAATACTTAATCAGTGATAATGTTTGTATTTATGTTAAATTTGTCTTTAGACAATCAAGTATAGTTACCTGTGTTAGGCATTCATTAATGTCACATTGATTAAAAACAGGTAACAACATTTTAATTGTTACAAATTGCCACCTTCAACGTGTTACTTGACGTTGATACACAGGAGTCTCATATAACTAATTACACCCATAAACCAAGTTCTTTACAAATTGACGCTCACAACGCAGGGCATCATCATCTTCTCTTAACACCGATTAACGGGTGGCGTTACAAATTGACGACTCCAACGTGGGGCTGAAACAAGAAGGACCCCCCCACAATCGATTTCTTTACAAATTGGCGAACCCAACAGTGGGGCTTTCACACATCCTCGAATATAATTAAACACACTAGAGATAGTGTTACTTTACAAATTGGCGCCCAACGTGGGGCTTTAGTTAAGTAAAAAATCATATTAATTATTACTTAACTTGAGCAGGCAATCATTAGAGGCACAGGAATGCATACGAGAGGCGTTACTAAAAGGATGGAGAAAGAGCAAGAAACAGAAGAAGATAGACGGGAAGAAGAAACAGAGGTAGTTACAGACACCGAAATGGAACAACAAACAAACAATAAAGAGGATGCCCAAGGGGACCAACCAGATAAAGCGGTAACCAGAGAAGAACCAAATTGGCAAGACATGATGAAATTTATGGCGGAACAATTTAGGAAACAGGAGGAAAACTCAAAGCAAACCAAGGAGGAAACTAATGAGAGTTTAAGACAAACCAAAGAAGATTCCAGGAAACAGAAAGAAGAATTAAATAAAAAATTTGACGAGAATTCAGAAAAGCTAGAAAATAAAATAGACAGTATCAAAGAAGATAATAGACAAACTAATGAAAAAATAGACAGTATCAACGAAAACTCAAAGAAACAAAACGAAATTTTGAGTGAGAATTTAATCAAACTAATTGAGAAGTTTGACAAAAATAAAGAGGAAAACGATGAGAATAACCGGCTGATAAATGAAAGCTTAAACCAAATCAGTGAAAGGTTTGACAGGAATGATGAGAGATTAAAGCAGATTCTGGAAAATACCAAACAAATAGATGAGAAAATTGAAAACCGTAATAAGGAGTTGCGGCAAATCATCAATGAACAAGACCTAGCGTTGAGGGAAGTCATCAATGGAAGTATTATAATTGTCGATGAAACACTGAGCAAAGGAGTTGATAACTATGAAGTGGAAGTAAGACAGAAAATAACCGAAATTAAGGTGGGTCTGGAAAAGACAGATGAACCCATCATGCAACTCAGAGTGGAAGTAGAGACCAAAATTACTCAAATAGGAAACCTACAAGAGAAGACCCAAGAAAAATTTGACGGGATACCAATTAATATAACTGGAAGAATAGAACGGGTTCATAATGAAATAAAGACACTGAAAATAAGACAAACGCGTAAAAAGAAATTAATAAATACACGGGAAGGATTGGAGATGATTAAAAGGGGATTGGTTCAGCTACATAATATACCAATTACGGAAACCAGAGAAGTAAGGCAAGTGAGAAACTTTAAACGAACCACACTTGAATTCCCAGATGGACTAGAAGGACCCAAAAGGGCCAAAACTAACCGAGGAGCATGGAGGACTTATGGAATTTATGTATGAACCATTAGAATAATTAAGAAACAGTACAGAAGAACCAGTTCGAAAGGCGATGGTGAACTTGAACATAAATGACAATTTTATAGCGACAAGATGCAAGAACTGCATAATAATGAGATATGTCACAAGGACAGAAATAACTCTATACACTAGAGAAATCCGAACAATCAGTATAGAGGAAATAATGGACCACGGTTAAACAGATTCCAAACAGAATATAAAGAAAAGGGACGGATTTTATGGATACAGGATCAAGCAAATCCAAGGAAAATAATGAAGAAACAATAAAACAACAAAATTCAAAAAATAAGTAAGAACACCTTACTATATAATTCAGAAGAAATTACTTTAAACTAATATAAAAGAAAAAAAAACAAATATTTAAGAATTATCCGTAAGAAAGCCAATTAATAAATGTCAATAAAATAGCCAAGTATTGGAGAGGAGAAGTGTATAATAGAAGGAAGAATTAATATGAAGAAATAATATGATCTGAGTTAAAGTACAGTGAATAATCCCTAGAGTATTATTATTATTAATTATTTTATTGAAGGTCACATGATGACTATCTTGCGAGGTTTATTAATGAAGATTGACTGTAGAATATTCCAGCAATCATTTAACTGGGCAGAGATGATGTTCCTCTGATCCCAGAAGGTATGTAACGGACGACGGTATTTGGTAAGCCGATAGAGCACCACCGATTCGATTCCAGTTAGGGAGGTTAGGGGTTAGGGGGGTTAGGGAGGTTTAGAAAATTAAATATTAGAGGGAAAACTCACAAATAAATATAGATAAATAAATGAAACCAGATCCAAAATGTATAATTAATAAAGAATGTCACAAGAATGATTATAGAAGTAAGATTTAAACTTGGGAAATAATTGATTTTAAGAAGGAAAGAAGAAATAATAGTAATACAACGGATAATTCCATACGCAAATAATAGGGTGAAAGGTACATACAACCAGTCTGAAATAAAAAAGTATTATGAATAGGAGAACCAATTGGTCAGATACGAGTTATGAGTTTATTTTTTTACTAAACTTTGTTAAGACAAAATAAACTTCTTTCGAAGGGGGGGTGTTATGTAACGTAACAGAGTTGAGGTCCCAACGTTGCATAAAAAATTGAATTAACTATGGTCAAGGACCATACCCCGAATTAAGGTTGCTCAGTAATTAATGCATCTGAGAAGTACCTCAAGTCAAAAGATGCAATAATTAACGTTGAATATAAAATACTATACCAATTAATAGTTAATATAATAAATTGTACTTGTTTTAATACTGTAGCATGTTAGTGTTCACAGAATATTTGTTATGTTTTGAGTATGGTAAGAGTGAACTAATGTTGTTTAATAGGAATACTTAATCAGTGATAATGTTTGTATTTATGTTAAATTTGTCTTTAGACAATCAAGTATAGTTACCTGTGTTAGGCATTCATTAATGTCACATTGATTAAAAACAGGTAACAACATTTTAATTGTTACAAATTGCCACCTTCAACGTGTTACTTGACGTTGATACACAGGAGTCTCATATAACTAATTACACCCATAAACCAAGTTCTTTACAAATTGACGCTCACAACGCAGGGCATCATCATCTTCTCTTAACACCGATTAACGGGTGGCGTTACAAATTGACGACTCCAACGTGGGGCTGAAACAAGAAGGACCCCCCCACAATCGATTTCTTTACAAATTGGCGAACCCAACAGTGGGGCTTTCACACATCCTCGAATATAATTAAACACACTAGAGATAGTGTTACTTTACAAATTGGCGCCCAACGTGGGGCTTTAGTTAAGTAAAAAATCATATTAATTATTACTTAACTTGAGCAGGCAATCATTAGAGGCACAGGAATGCATACGAGAGGCGTTACTAAAAGGATGGAGAAAGAGCAAGAAACAGAAGAAGATAGACGGGAAGAAGAAACAGAGGTAGTTACAGACACCGAAATGGAACAACAAACAAACAATAAAGAGGATGCCCAAGGGGACCAACCAGATAAAGCGGTAACCAGAGAAGAACCAAATTGGCAAGACATGATGAAATTTATGGCGGAACAATTTAGGAAACAGGAGGAAAACTCAAAGCAAACCAAGGAGGAAACTAATGAGAGTTTAAGACAAACCAAAGAAGATTCCAGGAAACAGAAAGAAGAATTAAATAAAAAATTTGACGAGAATTCAGAAAAGCTAGAAAATAAAATAGACAGTATCAAAGAAGATAATAGACAAACTAATGAAAAAATAGACAGTATCAACGAAAACTCAAAGAAACAAAACGAAATTTTGAGTGAGAATTTAATCAAACTAATTGAGAAGTTTGACAAAAATAAAGAGGAAAACGATGAGAATAACCGGCTGATAAATGAAAGCTTAAACCAAATCAGTGAAAGGTTTGACAGGAATGATGAGAGATTAAAGCAGATTCTGGAAAATACCAAACAAATAGATGAGAAAATTGAAAACCGTAATAAGGAGTTGCGGCAAATCATCAATGAACAAGACCTAGCGTTGAGGGAAGTCATCAATGGAAGTATTATAATTGTCGATGAAACACTGAGCAAAGGAGTTGATAACTATGAAGTGGAAGTAAGACAGAAAATAACCGAAATTAAGGTGGGTCTGGAAAAGACAGATGAACCCATCATGCAACTCAGAGTGGAAGTAGAGACCAAAATTACTCAAATAGGAAACCTACAAGAGAAGACCCAAGAAAAATTTGACGGGATACCAATTAATATAACTGGAAGAATAGAACGGGTTCATAATGAAATAAAGACACTGAAAATAAGACAAACGCGTAAAAAGAAATTAATAAATACACGGGAAGGATTGGAGATGATTAAAAGGGGATTGGTTCAGCTACATAATATACCAATTACGGAAACCAGAGAAGTAAGGCAAGTGAGAAACTTTAAACGAACCACACTTGAATTCCCAGATGGACTAGAAGGACCCAAAAGGGCCAAAACTAACCGAGGAGCATGGAGGACTTATGGAATTTATGTATGAACCATTAGAATAATTAAGAAACAGTACAGAAGAACCAGTTCGAAAGGCGATGGTGAACTTGAACATAAATGACAATTTTATAGCGACAAGATGCAAGAACTGCATAATAATGAGATATGTCACAAGGACAGAAATAACTCTATACACTAGAGAAATCCGAACAATCAGTATAGAGGAAATAATGGACCACGGTTAAACAGATTCCAAACAGAATATAAAGAAAAGGGACGGATTTTATGGATACAGGATCAAGCAAATCCAAGGAAAATAATGAAGAAACAATAAAACAACAAAATTCAAAAAATAAGTAAGAACACCTTACTATATAATTCAGAAGAAATTACTTTAAACTAATATAAAAGAAAAAAAAACAAATATTTAAGAATTATCCGTAAGAAAGCCAATTAATAAATGTCAATAAAATAGCCAAGTATTGGAGAGGAGAAGTGTATAATAGAAGGAAGAATTAATATGAAGAAATAATATGATCTGAGTTAAAGTACAGTGAATAATCCCTAGAGTATTATTATTATTAATTATTTTATTGAAGGTCACATGATGACTATCTTGCGAGGTTTATTAATGAAGATTGACTGTAGAATATTCCAGCAATCATTTAACTGGGCAGAGATGATGTTCCTCTGATCCCAGAAGGTATGTAACGGACGACGGTATTTGGTAAGCCGATAGAGCACCACCGATTCGATTCCAGTTAGGGAGGTTAGGGGTTAGGGGGGTTAGGGAGGTTTAGAAAATTAAATATTAGAGGGAAAACTCACAAATAAATATAGATAAATAAATGAAACCAGATCCAAAATGTATAATTAATAAAGAATGTCACAAGAATGATTATAGAAGTAAGATTTAAACTTGGGAAATAATTGATTTTAAGAAGGAAAGAAGAAATAATAGTAATACAACGGATAATTCCATACGCAAATAATAGGGTGAAAGGTACATACAACCAGTCTGAAATAAAAAAGTATTATGAATAGGAGAACCAATTGGTCAGATACGAGTTATGAGTTTATTTTTTTACTAAACTTTGTTAAGACAAAATAAACTTCTTTCGAAGGGGGGGTGTTATGTAACGTAACAGAGTTGAGGTCCCAACGTTGCATAAAAAATTGAATTAACTATGGTCAAGGACCATACCCCGAATTAAGGTTGCTCAGTAATTAATGCATCTGAGAAGTACCTCAAGTCAAAAGATGCAATAATTAACGTTGAATATAAAATACTATACCAATTAATAGTTAATATAATAAATTGTACTTGTTTTAATACTGTAGCATGTTAGTGTTCACAGAATATTTGTTATGTTTTGAGTATGGTAAGAGTGAACTAATGTTGTTTAATAGGAATACTTAATCAGTGATAATGTTTGTATTTATGTTAAATTTGTCTTTAGACAATCAAGTATAGTTACCTGTGTTAGGCATTCATTAATGTCACATTGATTAAAAACAGGTAACAACATTTTAATTGTTACAAATTGCCACCTTCAACGTGTTACTTGACGTTGATACACAGGAGTCTCATATAACTAATTACACCCATAAACCAAGTTCTTTACAAATTGACGCTCACAACGCAGGGCATCATCATCTTCTCTTAACACCGATTAACGGGTGGCGTTACAAATTGACGACTCCAACGTGGGGCTGAAACAAGAATGACCCCCCCACAATCGATTTCTTTACAAATTGGCGAACCCAACAGTGGGGCTTTCACACATCCTCGAATATAATTAAACACACTAGAGATAGTGTTACTTTACAAATTGGCGCCCAACGTGGGGCTTTAGTTAAGTAAAAAATCATATTAATTATTACTTAACTTGAGCAGGCAACCATTAGAGGCACAGGAATGCATACGAGAGGCGTTACTAAAAGGATGGAGAAAGAGCAAGAAACAGAAGAAGATAGACGGGAAGAAGAAACAGAGGTAGTTACAGACACCGAAATGGAACAACAAACAAACAATAAAGAGGATGCCCAAGGGGACCAACCAGATAAAGCGGTAACCAGAGAAGAACCAAATTGGCAAGACATGATGAAATTTATGGCGGAACAATTTAGGAAACAGGAGGAAAACTCAAAGCAAACCAAGGAGGAAACTAATGAGAGTTTAAGACAAACCAAAGAAGATTCCAGGAAACAGAAAGAAGAATTAAATAAAAAATTTGACGAGAATTCAGAAAAGCTAGAAAATAAAATAGACAGTATCAAAGAAGATAATAGACAAACTAATGAAAAAATAGACAGTATCAACGAAAACTCAAAGAAACAAAACGAAATTTTGAGTGAGAATTTAATCAAACTAATTGAGAAGTTTGACAAAAATAAAGAGGAAAACGATGAGAATAACCGGCTGATAAATGAAAGCTTAAACCAAATCAGTGAAAGGTTTGACAGGAATGATGAGAGATTAAAGCAGATTCTGGAAAATACCAAACAAATAGATGAGAAAATTGAAAACCGTAATAAGGAGTTGCGGCAAATCATCAATGAACAAGACCTAGCGTTGAGGGAAGTCATCAATGGAAGTATTATAATTGTCGATGAAACACTGAGCAAAGGAGTTGATAACTATGAAGTGGAAGTAAGACAGAAAATAACCGAAATTAAGGTGGGTCTGGAAAAGACAGATGAACCCATCATGCAACTCAGAGTGGAAGTAGAGACCAAAATTACTCAAATAGGAAACCTACAAGAGAAGACCCAAGAAAAATTTGACGGGATACCAATTAATATAACTGGAAGAATAGAACGGGTTCATAATGAAATAAAGACACTGAAAATAAGACAAACGCGTAAAAAGAAATTAATAAATACACGGGAAGGATTGGAGATGATTAAAAGGGGATTGGTTCAGCTACATAATATACCAATTACGGAAACCAGAGAAGTAAGGCAAGTGAGAAACTTTAAACGAACCACACTTGAATTCCCAGATGGACTAGAAGGACCCAAAAGGGCCAAAACTAACCGAGGAGCATGGAGGACTTATGGAATTTATGTATGAACCATTAGAATAATTAAGAAACAGTACAGAAGAACCAGTTCGAAAGGCGATGGTGAACTTGAACATAAATGACAATTTTATAGCGACAAGATGCAAGAACTGCATAATAATGAGATATGTCACAAGGACAGAAATAACTCTATACACTAGAGAAATCCGAACAATCAGTATAGAGGAAATAATGGACCACGGTTAAACAGATTCCAAACAGAATATAAAGAAAAGGGACGGATTTTATGGATACAGGATCAAGCAAATCCAAGGTAAATAATGAAGAAACAATAAAACAACAAAATTCAAAAAATAAGTAAGAACACCTTACTATATAATTCAGAAAAAATTACTTTAAACTAATATAAAAGAAAAAAAACAAATATTTAAGAATTATCCGTAAGAAAGCCAATTAATAAATGTCAATAAAATAGCCAAGTATTGGAGAGGAGAAGTGTATAATGGAAGGAAGAATTAATATGACGAAATAATATGATCTGAGTTAAAGTACAGTGAATAATCCCTAGAGTATTATTATTATTAATTATTTTATTGAAGGTCACATGATGACTATCTTGCGAGGTTTATTAATGAAGATTGACTGTAGAATATTCCAGCAATCATTTAACTGGGCAGAGATGATGTTCCTCTGATCCCAGAAGGTATGTAACGGACGACGGTATTTGGTAAGCCGATAGAGCACCACCGATTCGATTCCAGTTAGGGAGGTTAGGGGTTAGGGGGGTTAGGGAGGTTTAGGAAAATTAAATATTAGAGGGAAAACTCACAAATAAATATAGATAAATAAATGAAACCAGATCCAAAATGTATAATTAATAAAGAATGTCACAAGAATGATTATAGAAGTAAGATTTAAACTTGGGAAATAATTGATTTTAAGAAGGAAAGAAGAAATAATAGTAATACAACGGATAATTCCATACGCAAATAATAGGGTGAAAGGTACATACAACCAGTCTGAAATAAAAAAGTATTATGAATAGGAGAACCAATTGGTCAGATACGAGTTATGAGTTTATTTTTTTACTAAACTTTGTTAAGACAAAATAAACTTCTTTCGAAGGGGGGGTGTTATGTAACGTAACAGAGTTGAGGTCCCAACGTTGCATAAAAAATTGAATTAACTATGGTCAAGGACCATACCCCGAATTAAGGTTGCTCAGTAATTAATGCATCTGAGAAGTACCTCAAGTCAAAAGATGCAATAATTAACGTTGAATATAAAATACTATACCAATTAATAGTTAATATAATAAATTGTACTTGTTTTAATACTGTAGCATGTTAGTGTTCACAGAATATTTGTTATGTTTTGAGTATGGTAAGAGTGAACTAATGTTGTTTAATAGGAATACTTAATCAGTGATAATGTTTGTATTTATGTTAAATTTGTCTTTAGACAATCAAGTATAGTTACCTGTGTTAGGCATTCATTAATGTCACATTGATTAAAAACAGGTAACAACATTTTAATTGTTACAAATTGCCACCTTCAACGTGTTACTTGACGTTGATACACAGGAGTCTCATATAACTAATTACACCCATAAACCAAGTTCTTTACAAATTGACGCTCACAACGCAGGGCATCATCATCTTCTCTTAACACCGATTAACGGGTGGCGTTACAAATTGACGACTCCAACGTGGGGCTGAAACAAGAATGACCCCCCCACAATCGATTTCTTTACAAATTGGCGAACCCAACAGTGGGGCTTTCACACATCCTCGAATATAATTAAACACACTAGAGATAGTGTTACTTTACAAATTGGCGCCCAACGTGGGGCTTTAGTTAAGTAAAAAATCATATTAATTATTACTTAACTTGAGCAGGCAATCATTAGAGGCACAGGAATGCATACGAGAGGCGTTACTAAAAGGATGGAGAAAGAGCAAGAAACAGAAGAAGATAGACGGGAAGAAGAAACAGAGGTAGTTACAGACACCGAAATGGAACAACAAACAAACAATAAAGAGGATGCCCAAGGGGACCAACCAGATAAAGCGGTAACCAGAGAAGAACCAAATTGGCAAGACATGATGAAATTTATGGCGGAACAATTTAGGAAACAGGAGGAAAACTCAAAGCAAACCAAGGAGGAAACTAATGAGAGTTTAAGACAAACCAAAGAAGATTCCAGGAAACAGAAAGAAGAATTAAATAAAAAATTTGACGAGAATTCAGAAAAGCTAGAAAATAAAATAGACAGTATCAAAGAAGATAATAGACAAACTAATGAAAAAATAGACAGTATCAACGAAAACTCAAAGAAACAAAACGAAATTTTGAGTGAGAATTTAATCAAACTAATTGAGAAGTTTGACAAAAATAAAGAGGAAAACGATGAGAATAACCGGCTGATAAATGAAAGCTTAAACCAAATCAGTGAAAGGTTTGACAGGAATGATGAGAGATTAAAGCAGATTCTGGAAAATATCAAACAAATAGATGAGAAAATTGAAAACCGTAATAAGGAGTTGCGGCAAATCATCAATGAACAAGACCTAGCGTTGAGGGAAGTCATCAATGGAAGTATTATAATTGTCGATGAAACACTGAGCAAAGGAGTTGATAACTATGAAGTGGAAGTAAGACAGAAAATAACCGAAATTAAGGTGGGTCTGGAAAAGACAGATGAACCCATCATGCAACTCAGAGTGGAAGTAGAGACCAAAATTACTCAAATAGGAAACCTACAAGAGAAGACCCAAGAAAAATTTGACGGGATACCAATTAATATAACTGGAAGAATAGAACGGGTTCATAATGAAATAAAGACACTGAAAATAAGGCAAACGCGTAAAAAGAAATTAATAAATACACGGGAAGGATTGGAGATGATTAAAAGGGGATTGGTTCAGCTACATAATATACCAATTACGGAAACCAGAGAAGTAAGGCAAGTGAGAAACTTTAAACGAACCACACTTGAATTCCCAGATGGACTAGAAGGACCCAAAAGGGCCAAAACTAACCGAGGAGCATGGAGGACTTATGGAATTTATGTATGAACCATTAGAATAATTAAGAAACAGTACAGAAGAACCAGTTCGAAAGGCGATGGTGAACTTGAACATAAATGACAATTTTATAGCGACAAGATGCAAGAACTGCATAATAATGAGATATGTCACAAGGACAGAAATAACTCTATACACTAGAGAAATCCGAACAATCAGTATAGAGGAAATAATGGACCACGGTTAAACAGATTCCAAACAGAATATAAAGAAAAGGGACGGATTTTATGGATACAGGATCAAGCAAATCCAAGGTAAATAATGAAGAAACAATAAAACAACAAAATTCAAAAAATAAGTAAGAACACCTTACTATATAATTCAGAAGAAATTACTTTAAACTAATATAAAAGAAAAAAAAAACAAATATTTAAGAATTATCCGTAAGAAAGCCAATTAATAAATGTCAATAAAATAGCCAAGTATTGGAGAGGAGAAGTGTATAATAGAAGGAAGAATTAATATGAAGAAATAATATGATCTGAGTTAAAGTACAGTGAATAATCCCTAGAGTATTATTATTATTAATTATTTTATTGAAGGTCACATGATGACTATCTTGCGAGGTTTATTAATGAAGATTGACTGTAGAATATTCCAGCAATCATTTAACTGGGCAGAGATGATGTTCCTCTGATCCCAGAAGGTATGTAACGGACGACGGTATTTGGTAAGCCGATAGAGCACCACCGATTCGATTCCAGTTAGGGAGGTTAGGGGTTAGGGGGGTTAGGGAGGTTTAGAAAATTAAATATTAGAGGGAAAACTCACAAATAAATATAGATAAATAAATGAAACCAGATCCAAAATGTATAATTAATAAAGAATGTCACAAGAATGATTATAGAAGTAAGATTTAAACTTGGGAAATAATTGATTTTAAGAAGGAAAGAAGAAATAATAGTAATACAACGGATAATTCCATACGCAAATAATAGGGTGAAAGGTACATACAACCAGTCTGAAATAAAAAAGTATTATGAATAGGAGAACCAATTGGTCAGATACGAGTTATGAGTTTATTTTTTTACTAAACTTTGTTAAGACAAAATAAACTTCTTTCGAAGGGGGGGTGTTATGTAACGTAACAGAGTTGAGGTCCCAACGTTGCATAAAAAATTGAATTAACTATGGTCAAGGACCATACCCCGAATTAAGGTTGCTCAGTAATTAATGCATCTGAGAAGTACCTCAAGTCAAAAGATGCAATAATTAACGTTGAATATAAAATACTATACCAATTAATAGTTAATATAATAAATTGTACTTGTTTTAATACTGTAGCATGTTAGTGTTCACAGAATATTTGTTATGTTTTGAGTATGGTAAGAGTGAACTAATGTTGTTTAATAGGAATACTTAATCAGTGATAATGTTTGTATTTATGTTAAATTTGTCTTTAGACAATCAAGTATTGTTACCTGTGTTAGGCATTCATTAATGTCACATTGATTAAAAACAGGTAACAACATTTTAATTGTTACAAATTGCCACCTTCAACGTGTTACTTGACGTTGATACACAGGAGTCTCATATAACTAATTACACCCATAAACCAAGTTCTTTACAAATTGACGCTCACAACGCAGGGCATCATCATCTTCTCTTAACACGCGCACTGGACACTCGTTATTTCTTTGTTATGTATAGGTTATGTGTGTATAGCGTAACTTATGAACGTGTCGCGCACAATTTAAATACAACTTCATACATTTCTTCATCGACCTTGCTCGTCGAATTATGCTGGTAGACCCTTTGACGACTGAATGATGACTGCACGCTTCACCTAAGCGTCTCCTGCTTGTCTGGTTGTTTTAATTCATTTGATTGGTTTAAATTGTCGAACTCTCCACCCCAAAACACCTCGGTTAAATAAAACTTTTAATTTTTTACCAATTTCTTATATGGGTTGGAGACTATAGTGACGTAAGCGTTGATACACAAAATGATTAAAAAGTTTATAATCGCTATAACTTTTTTATTAATTGTCACATCGTTGAATAGTTGGTGGCAATAGATCGCGGACACCTTGGGCTTTAAATAAAGTCTAAACAAGGATAAAATCCGTCCATTATTAACTCACTACAATTATTTCACAAATTCCTATGGTGAATCTTAAAATTAATAAGTTTATTTCACCAGATCTTATTCTAATTACACAATAACACTTCTTATTAAACGTTTTGAGTCCATTTCTTATTTGTTTAACACAGAAAATAGGTGCAATTACTATTTCAACAATATTTGGTAATGGCGTCTTCAAACGTCCATATTCGATTATTTATAATCGCTTATAAGACTATTATTTCTTATCTAATGACATTTGTTTGGCATTTTAACAATAATATATACATTTACTTACATCGGTTTACACTTTGTTATATGAAAAATGTTGGTTTTCATATGCTAATAGTCTTATCCAAATACCTTCTGTTCTCTTTTCTTTAAATTGTCACTTTGTCAATCATTTTACCATATAAGGTATATAATGTTACAAATGAAAATAGTGTACAACTATAGTACCTTGTCAATTTAATGTATTTATTAGTCTTTCGCTATCTGAAAGCTTTCCAATCCTTAGTATTGGGTTTGTTTACATCAGGTTATGCCATGACAGTCAGTTATTTTTTAATAAATCAATAACTAAATTGCTATTATTACATTTGATATGTGTTCTCATAGTAGTATCAGATATCCTTCTGACTACTGATAACATTTTTAATTACCTTTGAACAAGTTTGTATAGTGCATTTTGCTTAACTAACTTGTTACATAGTGTTTGTTTACATTTGATCCCACAATCATAGTCATTTAGTTTTCAATAATTTGTCTATAAAATTACTATTATTATACTTATGATCTGTTCTCATAGTAGTACTAGATATTTTTCTAACTACTGGTAACATTTTCAGTAATCCTTGGACAAGTTATAATAATGTATTTTGCTTAACTAATTTGTCACATTGTGTTTGTTTACATCTGGCTATACATTCATAGTCAGTTAGTTTCCAATAATTTGGTTATAAAACTATCATTATTACAATTATGATCTGTTCTCATAGTAGTGCTAGATGTTTTTCTAACTACTGGTAACATTTTCAGTAATCCTTGGACAAGTTTTAATAATGTATTTTGCTTAACTAACTTGTCATATTGGGTTTCTTTTCATCTAGCTTTGTGCTATCATATTTAATCTGCTTTATGTGCTGTGTATTTCAGTATAAAATATTATTTATTAGCGTGCATCATTATTTATAATGAATCTTTGACTGAAACAATTGTTGATGGTTGCTTGGTTTAATTAACATATATGATTTTGTGTTATAGGTGCACTCCCTATGGGGTTATGTATCAATGTGCAACATATTCTTATGCAGTATTTGCTTCTACTATTATGACTTCATTATGGTATTCTATTACAATGGTTTAATTGTTGATTAATACACATGTTTACACTATTTTTCTAAACAATAACACAAATATTCTTAATCTAATGGTTTTACATTTCTTGTTGTCTTGTACCTAATTTCTGGTACCTTTGTTGTTTGATACTTAACAAACTAGCTTGTTTGTTATTATTTTTTCAGGACTTTCTTTATATTGTATTCTGTCTTGCCGTGGCGTTCAGTTATATTTCATTTTAAAACTTAACAAAGCTTTTATTATCAGTTTCTATGAACAATGATTTTACTGTTCTATCTTACATTTCTCTTGGTGGTCTTATGATTATCTATTTTGGATTACAATCTTGATTAAATTGGTCACACTAATTGTCTGTGCACTTTAACTATTTAATCTGTGATGTTTCCACTATAAAGGTAACACATTTTCCTCTGTTATAAACCTTCTCACTTGTATTGTCTTTGGGGTTTATTTAGGTTAAAATTGGTTAACTTGTTACAGGTTCTCACACTTACATTAAGTTTTCACTATTACTGTTTGTGATTTCTTAAATATGCTAAACGCTGTTTCTTCATAGTTGATAATCGTTATTCTTCTTCCGGTCACTAGTATAGTTCCTTGTATACTTGGTGAATGGTGATTTCTTGTATTGTCCATACATTATCTTCACTCTTCGTGTCATGTTTCCTTGCTCTTCTTCTTTTCTTCTTCTTTTGGTTTAAACGTCTTCTTCAATATTTCCATTTGTCGTAGTCGTTGTTCCATAGTATTTGTATTCATATATAGATTGGTTGGTTTGTCATCATTGTGGTTGCTCTTGAGTTCGTTTCTTCAATTTACATAGTCATGATTTTTTGTTGGTTCCCCTCACTGTTGGGAATCTGTTGTCTTCTTTTCATCTTACATAGTTATTATTTTTCTTGTTTCCCCTCACTGTTGGGAATCTGTTGTCTTCTTTTCATCTTGCATATTTATTATTTTTGTTGTTTCCCCTCACTGTTGGAGTTCTGTTGTCTTCTTTTCATTTTACCTAGTTATTATTTTTATTGGTTCCCCTCACTGTTGGAGTTCTGTTGTCTTCTTTTGATTTTACCTAGTTATTATTTTTGTTGTTTCCCCTCACTGTTGGAAACTATTGTGCGTGGTTTCTAACATTTTATATTGGCTTGTGGTCATTTTCTTTCTCTCTTTTGTACTCGATGATGCTATATTACACTTCCTTCTTCTTTGTTGGAATTTTACAATAATATATCTGTAGATACTCACTTTTTGTTTCCATTGTTTTACGTACTTAGAACTATTTTCATGATTTCCCGTCACTTGACGTAATAATTGTTTACTCAATGTAACTACCAAATTTGGTACGTTACAACGTAAACAGTAGTCTTTGATAAAACAACATATTTCTCCCCCTACTCCTCGAAAAACCCCGAAGTGTTACCTGTGCAGAAGGTAATGTCTACATTTTACCACTGTAACCCTGTGTAGTGTTGTGACAAATTGTACCATGTTAGTCGTGTTGTGTGGCTTCTGTCATGTGATTACACACATAGCAATCAGATTGTGCAAGTGAGAACCCCTTACACACCACATTTGCACACACGGGACATTTTGCACCCATATGCATAGGTGTTTTCGATTGGCCACATGCCAAATATATACCAAAATGAATGGTTTTTAAATATTTTATTTCGAACTGTTAACCTAAGCTTAAGGGAGTACATGTCACATCAGTGTGATGTATGCAGTAGGCCTATATGTTGTTACGACAAGCAATCTGAATCTGTCTTTTGTAGTGCAGTGTTTGAATCCAAGTGTATAGAGAACTCTTGAATTCATTTGAATCATGTTTTAAGCTGGTGCACTTACCATGTAGTAAGGGACGAAAGCATAAAAAAAAAGTTTTTATTAAACAAATGGTAAGTCTTATTAAGTGTCAACATAACTGATAAACAGGTAATCAGTCACTAAAGCCCAGTAACCTTAGCAAACTGATAATAGTAATGACAATTTATTATGTATAATTCTGTATATTACATGGACTTGCATGTCAGTTCAGTCTTACAGCAGCGAGCATAATATACTAAAATAGTTTGTATGAAAATTGTATTGTATGACAGAAATGTGTGTTTAAAAAGTATTAAGTTTTTTTATTTACCATTACATTATCAAAATATTTGTACTTCAATTTCAGTACAATTGTTATTCTCAATATTTTGTTTGAAAATAGTAAAGTAGGCCTACTTACATGCCCATCTTTGGTTGATTAATGGTATGGGCATGTGGGCATAATGGGATTACTTGCCCACTTACGTATGTTAATTTTGTTGATTTTTCCAATATTTTTTCATCAAGATCACTGTCGCCAGATTCGTCGTCACTTTAAATAGGTTTTGAAAGATAATGTAATCCTTCAGCTTCACTTAAATATATTTTTTAAACGCAAAGATTTGCTTTTGTTAGACATGCCCAGAAACGAATACACAAAACACAATATTTATACATTCCTAAGTAAAATTCATATAAAAACCGTCAACATAGTGGGAGAAAGTGATTAGCATCAAAGAAACTTGTACCTCAAAAAGTCATCATAGGACACGTACCCAAGAATGTGTGATGTCCCAATCTAATATAAAGCTAAATGCTAGTTTATTATTTGTTTCAAATCCTAGTGAAGTAAGCTGTGGAAATGATTTGTGGAATCAATATTAAATAATAAATTTACATGTCTTGAAAACCTTATGTCACGTGGTAGTAGCAGACATACTGCGAGTTCGGGTAGTGTACGTATATTGACACATGACCACTACAGTTTCATACAGACAACTGTACCACAGCTGGGACTCTATGAAATGAGGAAGTTTTCTTCCAGAACGTCATTCAGTAAGGGAAAAATAAACTTCCAGATCTGGTACATGATGCAGTGTAGGGTTGAAGTAGATACACTAGATCAGCGTTTCCCTAACTTTTTCAGCCGACAGCACACTACGAATAGATTCTTGTGATTTAATTTCTAAAAGCTATTAAAACACAATTTCTCACATAAGTTTCATTGCACTTTCTTAATTTACAAAAGAATGAAAAACACAAGATAACACTTTCCACTCTTTATTAAATTAATTTCCAATGTAGGTTTCAAGACAGGTCTATTAACTATGTAAGCAAACAGTTTAATTTTTGTTGTTGTTGCCTTGGTAGACATTTATTTTATATTTTCGTTATTTTTCCAAAATTTTGTGGCACACAGTTTGGGAAACACTGACTAGTCAAAATGTAAAACTGAAAGGTTTATATTTAAATATTAGAATTACCTTGGTTTCCTTCTTTGCAACTTCTTTGTGTTCTCAAAAGAAGGAAAGAAAGTTGCAAAGAAGGAAACCAAGGTAATTCTAATATTTAATTATATAGGCAACTTGGAGACCACAACAATTATGTTTATATTTAATTTAATCGCTTGTCAAAAATAATTGTTTGCATTTGAAGTATTGGTGGACTGGGAAATTGGCATGGCATGGTATAGTCCCAGAACGAAGTGGGCACCACAGATCATTAACTAGTTCATTAACCACAGTAGTAAAATCAACAGTGCTGCTCTGAATGTGTTTAAGGAAATATAAATTCGAAGTAATTTCCTGCACTGTACTTTATTAAACTTTTAATTAATAAAGTTTAGAGCCTCTCCTAATCTGATAGGTTGCAGCTTGCAATTTTGTTCCTTTCCTTAGACAGCCTATTATCCTCCCATACCTTCTTTCTTCTGTTACCCTATCCATAGACTCCTGCCTGTGCCTTTCTCTTGAACCACGCCCCTTAAATTCCTCGACCAGCGGTGGTAAGTCACTTTTGAATTGCGTAGAGGGTGAACCATATTATTTCTTCTGAATCTCTTTTTCCACTCACTCCCTCCAAAACCTCATCATTAGGTACGCCTTCTGTTCTTGGTATTCTTAAGGCTTTTCTCTTGCATCATACATCAAAAGCGTTAAGGTAGCTCCTCTCGACTTTACCGTGATTCAGGGCCATATGTACACATGCTCCGAATGAAACTCGCTTGACATGTAATTTGCAAATTTGCTTTCATTTTTTCGTAAACATTTTATACTTCACTATATGAAACTGTTATTACAATATGCTAAACACTCATGCTACCTAGAGAACGACTTGACATTCAGTGCACTCTCTGGTGGGAACTGAACATTTTCATCTAAAGTTAAACACCGGACATGTGATCTAAATTGATTCATCTTGCAACAGGCCCGCAGTGCTCTGGCGTGGATCATCAAATAGTTATGATTTGATACTAAGCGCAACATTTTTTAAAGAGATGTTCAAGTTTCAATGAAAACTGACTGTGATCCCAGCAGTAATACGTCTCGAATGAAGTGTGAAGGATTCAGTTGTTAAGTATACGTGGTGTATTGTGCGTTCTGACACACGATGGTGTTACTACTGTACGAGTGTTCAGTGTTATTACTGTAATAACAGGGGTAAGTGTACTGTGTGTTTGTTTACTTTTGTTGTGTTATGACAAAATATTGAGCCGAACCTGGGGTCTAAACCAGACTGTCCGTTCATTACTCTGAAAGCTTGCTGACAGTTTGTAGTTTGTGTTGGGAATTCTAATAATGTGTGAGGGAACAGTGGAAAAAATGGACAAAAATAATAGTGAAAATAATAGCAGCTGTTCTTCATAAATTGTAAAGGTTTTGTCAAATGTATAACAAAAAGAAAGCGTATTGAAACCTTTTTTGAACCTGCATTGATTCTTAAATGGTGAGGGAGGAAGGTATGAGTTTATCAAGAGCATACACATAACCGGCCGTTGCTATTTTCTAGGAGAATACAGTTAGGCGATGTATTTGAATATGAATATACGACTACAGGTAGATTTCAAACCCAGGAAGAGGTTTTTATAACAGTTTAGACTGTCTTCTTGACACTTCTCATAAAAGTTAGCTTAAAGTGGACAATCTGTAATGATAGTTTTCGCTTGCGTATGCTTAAAATGTTTTCATGCCGGTTCTTAGAAAATTATTAAACGCCGAATAAACCGTGCTGGTGGCCATAATACTCTTTGGGGGTCTAGTAGTTGGAAACAGAATAGTTCCCTCTCCTAGGGGGTGCGCGCCCCCAGTTGAAAAACTGAAAAAACCTGCTAAAAGTGTGTTTTTGGTGGTTGGAGGGGTGACGGGCACCCCCTAGGGGAGGGACCTTTTTTGTCTTCAACTACTAGACCCCCAACAAGTATTATGGCAAAGTATCAAAACTTTACTATGTTGGGCAGTAATGCAGTTTCCCTCCTTCCTTCTTACGTTTTCCTTGAGATTAGTTAGTTGCTTTCTTCTATGTGCGAGCCATTCTTGAGGAGATTTCAAAGTTCATTTCCACTTGGCCCATATCTGTATTCAAATTTACCGTACTTGATTTGATGAGAAGTTTAATGGATCTTTTGTGTCAAATCCCAGTGCTTATAGTCTGCAGATACAGGCAGTAAATTTGTTTCCATTGACCTGAATGACAGAATTAATAGAAACCAAGAAAATTGATACAGGATTTGAAACATCTATATTGTTAAAAGAGGTTAAAGGAGTAACTGAGCTAGATATTATGAAATTTAAGAAGGAATACCTGACATTTCTTATGAAGACTATTGAAAAAATCAAGGAAAGAAGTCCATTAAAACAAAGCTGTTAGAGGTCTGACATAATTTGACCCTGTAATTATAAGTAATCTGTAAAGTATTGGAAAGAACAGAATTAATGTTTTACTTGAAGTTCATATTTTTATGAGAAAAACAGGATTACTGAAGTGGTTGCTGAAAAAGCTAAACAGCAGTATTCTGTGCTCTGTACTGAGGCCAGTGGTGTGTTGAAAGACACTTGATTCTTGTAATGAGAGTAACAACGACAAAGAGAAAACTGTAATTTGCTTGGACGATTTCTACTCATCTTTTTTATACAAAAGCCTAAGTATTATAAACTGTGGGAAGTTGTTAAATTGGTTCGAATTGTTTCACGTGGTAATGCCTCTTTTGAGTCGGGGGTTTCAGTAAATAAACGGCTATTAACAGAAAATGAAAAGAAGATAGTATTGTTGCTCAGCGCTTTGTATATGATCCTCTTAAGTATTATGGTGGCGTCAAAAATGTTAATATCACTGGAAAAATGCTTACTGCTGTACGATCTGTCAGAAACAAATATGAACAGTCACAAGAGAAAGTAAAATAGAATAAGAAATGCTAAGAAAACAATGGCCCAGACCTTCAAAAAATAAAAATGAAATCAAAAAGTTACAAGATCAGAGGAAATATAAGATACTTGATATATATATACTTTATATAATACAAGATATTTTAAATATAAATCTTAGAACATGGAAGTCATATATGGTTCTCCATACCGATATTTTAATCTTACAATGTGTTAATGATTTAATAGCTCTCTGTCTTGTGGTTATTCCTTATTCTCTATAGGTCATCTACTTTAACCAGGCCATAAACATGTTTTATGATCTTTCTTTCAAATCTTCTTAGTGTTTCTTGTCCCTTTTTTGATCAGTGTTCATGTCTTGCCTCCATAAGTAACAACCAGTCTGATAAGTTTCATTTTGTACTTTTGTGTTAAGACTAATGACTCCTAATGAGTTTGTTTTTCAGTTGTCTACTGTTGGTACAATAGTATAATAGTTCCCGATTTCCTATTTGTATCCTGTCATGTGTCGTCGTATTTATGGACCCTTCATTATCATGTTATCCAAG
Organism: Magicicada septendecula; assembly: GCA_034769895.1. NCBI lineage: Eukaryota > Metazoa > Arthropoda > Insecta > Hemiptera > Cicadidae > Magicicada > Magicicada septendecula. The sequence continues at coordinate 303,356,695 of CM068371.1, forward strand.
TATCTAAACTTATTAACTGCATCAAATTAATTATATTCTGTGTATAAATTATATAGATTTCTTCTTTCTGATTCAGAAGTCAACAGGTAATTATAGTTTTGCTGATGTTGATATTCAGTCCCATTCCAGCGGATTTTTTATTCAGCTCCTTGTATACCTCAACTAGCCGTTGTCGTGATCTGGCTATTATCACATCAAGAGCATAAGCACAAATTAGGCTTGCCTTATTTAATATTCTTCCTCAGTGATCTATATCTTTAATGGCATAACGTAGCACAGTAATAAAGATGTTGCTGATAAGCCATCACCTTGCAATTAAAGGACTTCAACTACCTTATTAAATGCAAATGATTTACTCAGTGTTTTCTCATGCTTAATTTTGGCTTTTGTGAATCTCATGGCCATCTTCGTTAACTTTATAAGTTTTAAAGGATTTGCATATCCTGTATGGCTATGTAAGGTGATGGCCCAATTGGATGAAAAAGTGTGACTAACATCTCCTCCTTCTTTGTTTGTGTCGGCCACAACTCCAATGTACCATAGACAATCATATTTACACATTACATAACAGCCTAACAACATAGCAGTGTGTTGCTTTGTGATGTTATATGCTGTTTGAGGTGTTAGAGTATACCTTACCAAGTAGAGAAACTAGCTCTAGTCGGGGTGCATCGAGTAAAAACTTATAATGACTACGTTCTGCAAAAATTGAAGAAGCTTGTAATAATTTGATGGTAGAGCGGACTTTAAGAACTCTTTTTCAGCTAGTCCTTTGTCCCATCCTTCCCAGTCCTATCACATCATGATTTATCATGACTTCCTGTTACATAAAATGAGCACAGTGCTTTTAGTTGGAAGTCCTCTTCATGACAAGCATAGATTGAGAGGCTATCTCCTTGAAGTGATGAGGAATACTGGCTTACTGGTGTTAAGTATCCTGTTGCTGCTTGTGTACTAACTGGGATCATATTTGAATGTGGTTATGGTATGAGCTGTTTATAGAATGTAAACGTTCAGAATTGCAAAAAGTCTTTAAAATCACATTGATTAAGCAATAATTTATGATTAAACACTATTACGTCATTGTAATTTAACTATTATTTTATTGATGTTATGCGTATATCTCAATAACAGTGAACTAGTTGATTTTAATTGCTTCTAAGATTTAAGATTTTTTATTTAGTAATGTAATTACCAACATAGTTTGGGGAAATATATGTCTAGAATTTGTTGCCAACTGAGTACAAAAATGATTTGGTGTTTTAATAAAAATATGGGATTACTAAAAGGTAAAAGTAAATTTATTAAATCATTTTCTGGAAACAATACAAAAAATTTAAATATCATTCTGAACATAAATTCACAGACAGAATTATCACTGTTGCACACCATAGTGGTGTGGAACAGTGATAATTCTGTTTGTGTTTATAACCACTAACACAACTTCTTTACGTAATTAAAGTTCTGAACATAAATTGATAGATTCTTTTATACTTTCTGGTATAATGATGTGAAAGCAGACCATTGTAATATAGAAACCAGACACATTGTTATCTATGAAGGAGAATTAATAACAATGGATGAGCTTGAAGAAGTCCTTGGAAGAACTAAAAATCAAAAAGCAACAATACAGGATGGATTGAACTCTATAGAATTGTTTAAGAAATGGAAATTCTTGGTTAAACTCTCATCATTACATTTTTATATTGTGTGTTAGAAAAGATAACAGATCCCGCAAGATTGGCTAACTGCTCGAATGGTGTGCATTTTAAAGAAAGGAAGATGTGGAATGATTGAAATCACTATATGGGAATATGTTTGGTTGGTAACACCTTCCATTTTATTTTGGAAGAAGAAAACGGTTTCAGGAAGAGCAGAAAGCAATGCTTTATAATTGCACAAATCAATTGAGAAACGTATGTAGTTTTTGTTGGATTTGAGAACACCTTTGATAGAGTAGATATTTGCTGTGGCAAGTATTAGGAGAATGGGCATATATGCACAACTTGTAAGTAGTATACAAATTCTATATAACGGGAAAAGTATAGTTTTATAAAAATAATTTTAGGTTATCTCAACAAATATCTTGGCAGTCAAAGAGTTAGACAAGGGTGTGCAGTATATCACTTTCTCTTTTTATGAACTTATGGTTCAGTCCATTGATGCACTGACTGTAATATAGCAGCGACCGTAATATGATATAATAGTGTATAAGAAAAAAATGTATGATAGAAATGTGTAGTTAAAAAGTATTAAGTGCTTATATGGAGTACTACATTATCAAAATATTTTCATGCTATAATGAGTTGCATTTGTATTACATAACAGTATTGTCCAAGTGTAATCTGCATGGTTAAGAATTTGGAATACAAAAAAAAATTATGTGACTCAAACACTACAGAAATATAAGTCAAGGAATAGATTGTCATTAAACTGAAATACTTGTGAACTGTAGAGAAGGCTTCCATTTACAGTTACCATAGCAGCCACTTATTAGTTCACCAACTACTTTTAAACTACTGGTTTATAGAACATAGGAATGCTGATGGCTTCCACAAAATCTGTATTTCACAGCAGGACTGTAAAGTTATTATAACGTATATCACAGTGCCTTATGAATTCTTTCATTTGTGTCAGGTTGAAGCAAATTAATGAGTTATTTAGTCATTAAAGCCGTTTACATGGTTTTTCATCCCAGGTTATTCCGATTAGCGCTTTCATGCTTCTCAGCTCATCGTCAGATCGGAAACTTGCCACCATGTCTACAATGGACAGTTTCATATTGCACTGTTGTTATCCACTGTGGTTGCTTCCATAGCTTTTATAGGGTGGTGTGGGGTAACTGTAATCCAACGTTTAATAGAGAAATATTTTTAAGTAGTCATTTTATTTCTAACTTTCTTATCATGGTGGTACAAAAGAATTATTTAAATATTGATATTAAACAGCTGTACAATTCAATTTATAATTATCACATTCACTCCCAATATACCCCAACATCATTAGGGCATTTTGTAAACTACTGCTTTCTTTATCATTTCACATATCTAGACAAACGTTTGGTGTAAACTGTTAACTAATTAACCTTGTATTATTTCAAATTGGGTTTTTAATCTTCAATGCGTGTTTACATTTTTCCCTTATTGGTCAATTTGAAAAATGAATGGGGAATTAAGTTTTTCAGAAACTACATAGATCATAATGAAATAAAAATATATCCAAAATATGACTATTAATGACACGTATGTGTTACAGTTTTATTTTATTTGTTAAATATATAGCTAATTATGTTAATTATTATTTTTATTTATCTACTTCAAACTAGTGTCTTTAAGATAGTCACACAATGCAGCATTCAGGAACTCATTTAACATCCTTCTAAGGACCAACAAACCACCCTGTAGGCGTGTACGTGTTGCGATCAGTGAATTCTCCGCACGAGGCGTGCAGTAGGTACGCCTCCCGTGGGAGAAACAGTCTCCTCGGCCGGTGATGCGATCTATTTCCCTTCGGAAGCTACTCATAAAGCTGATGAGACCGGTGGAATGCCTGCCACACGGGCGCGCCGGGAGTCGGAAAGAAGAGGCCATGGACGTCGTTTAGCACGACGGGCTTCGCTGAAGACTCCGGGAAGTTCACCTCGCAGACTGCTAAGTTGATGCGGTTGCTAGCTTTCCGAGGGAGAGGACCTTCTGCGCGCGAGAGCGGACGATTGCGTCTCTTTCCGCCTGAGTCTGGCGAGGAAGCGTCCTCAGCCTAGAGTCCACGTGGATACGTGTCTGTACCGCGCTTACGCGGGGTAGTAGCACAAGCAAGTCGTTGTAGGAGAAAACACGGCCTCCTCCTCGGGCAGGAACTCGATCGCCACGAGTATAGACGCAATTGCGTCAGATACAGGTAAAAGAATACGACAAACTGAAGAAGTCTGGCGGGCAGGGCATGGCACTGCTAAGCAACATACCTCCAAGACGAGAGTCTGGCGTCCGAGGAAGAGGCGCACGAACAGGGTCCAGACCAAGAGGGAGTAGAGTAGCAGATAGACACCCGAAAACAGCTTGGCCACGTTTGTTTTGGTTATCGTTTACGCTTGTGGCAGTCGCGCAGATCAGACGATCGAGTTCCGTCCAAGGAGAAGAGGAGGAGGAGGAGGAGGAGGAGGAGGAGGAGGAGGACGCCCGCTGCACAGACATCGGGCAGCGAGAAAAGAAACGCAAAGGGTAGCGAAGAGGGGGTAAAGGTACCCACGCACGCGGTTAGAGAGACGGTCTTTTTCGTAGCAACGAAGTGATGGGATAGGAGAGGGTTAAAAAAAGAAAGCCATGCGGCCAGAGATGATAACCTTCACAGCGCAGGCGTCGGCTAACAATCGGGCGAAAGGGAGTGGTCGAGGTTGGTGAAGGGGGGGAGAGACCGAGAGGCCCACTGTACTTAGAACTAGAACATTAAACAAGGCGAATGATGCAGTTTCTGTAACAGGTGGGTAGCAAAGTTGCATAACAGCGCCTGCTGCCTAATGTAAACTGAAACGGACTCGACGACATACAAAATTATTATACACTTATATAAATCCATTCGTACAAAGACAGATTTCTGTGACTGCCCTTTCCATTCCACTTAGGAGCAATAAAAAAAAAACTCAAAACAAAAATTTAAATATGGCTGAAAAACGGGACGGCGGATGGTAATAAAGGGGGGGGAATGTCGAAGACGTTAGTTGTTCGACAATTGCGGAACGCTCTCGAAAAGGCGAGAGTGTCCTACACGGTTACCGACTAGAGCGCAGCCCAGCGTGCCTGTGGACAAATTATTATTATTATTATTATTATTATTATTATTAATTTTGTTGTTATTTTAACTTAGTATGGGGACCGATAAGACGAATGAAAAGGAAGGCGAAAAAGGGGGCAAGATACTACTCACCCGCGCGGCCAGAGAGAGAGACGGCTTTTCACCGTGGCGCAGGCGCCGGACAACAGTGGTCGCAGGGGGGAGACACAAAACAGGTGACGAAAGGGAAAGGAGGGGTAAAGGGTTTTTTTTTTTTTTTTTTTTTTTTTTTTTTTTTTTTTTTTTTTTTTTTTTTTTTTTTTTAAGTCCGAAGGTCACGGCCTTGACACTATTTTCGCGAGCTACGTCCTTCCCGGTAGGGGCGCTGCGCCGGGCGTCCGACGAAGCGCAAAAGCCACTTCCGCAGCGACTCTGGAGCTCTTCACCCTCCAATTCTACGGCCGGCTTCCGTTTTCGTCCTCTCAAAGTTCCGACCTGAACTACGTACCAGCGGATTGTCGTATCGAGACGGAACAAAGACCGCCGTGCTCGTAGTCGCTGTAGCTAACGATTTATCGGGTTCTTGAAAAACCCTTGGGGGGGCCTCCAGCTTGGGGGTGGGGGTAGATTTTACGAGGTACGGCCGTTTCGGTAAGGGCGCTGTACAGGACGCACGAACGAGCGGATAAGCCTCTTGGAAGCGGCTCTGGGGCTTTTCCCTGTCCCGTTCTACTGCCGATCTCCGTTTCCGCCCTCTCGTGGTTCCGTCGTTGACAGCTTTCGAACGGGAATACATACAGACCCCGAACAAAGGCCGACATGTTTGTAATCACTCTTACTATCGTTTTGAACGATTTTGACCAGTACGTTTGGCGCGTCTGATTCTGGGGGGGGGGGTAAACGGAATTTCCCCCCCTTTTTTCCGAGCTGCAATAGCAAAAAAAAAAAAAAAAAAAAAGTTATTTTCACATGCAAATGTTAGTGTGATGGCAGCTTAGCGGGAGCCAGACGAGATCAATAAATGGACGGTACCGTGTGTACATGGACATTGCAATTGGCAACGTCTGTATGTATCACCACCACCGCTTTATATCTATATCCAAACCGTGTCGCGCGCGCCGTAATTGTGAAAATATGTGCAGACAAGAAAGTGATATACGCGATAAGCGTGCTTCATAATTCCGTACTGCATACACACCTACATACTGTATACTGTACTACACGATTTACCACGACACGACACGATTTACCATTGTACACGATATTACCACCTACGTTTGTTGATTTGAAGTTAATTGATTAATATAACCCGACCCGAGTAATTAAAACCAATTACGCTCAACCAATTAATCAATTAATTCATCAAGTTCACAAGTTTTTTTAATTAATTTTTTTTTAATTAACTTTAATCTTTACTGGAAATTGAAAAGTAATTAACGGAAATCGGTTATACTAAATTCAGTACGTCTTACAACGGAGTTGGAATTTTTTTCTTTTCCCCTTTAATATTAAAGTTTAATTAATTAATTTTTCGAACAATTTAAACTTAAAAAAAAAGATTCGAAACATTAAATAGAACACGCGCGCGCGCGCAAATATGTGCAGTATTGACGATGATTATGTCCATAGTTGACCAAAGTTGAAAATTAATATATATTTTTTTTCCACCCAACTTTTGTAAGTTTGAAATCAGATTGTACAAGTAATCACACTTACTCGACGAAAATGGCTTTACGCAAGTAAGGTATTTAATTAAATTTTACAACGTAAAGTTAACTTTAGGAATATACTTGAAAAACTAGTACTGCTTTATGAATTTACGAACGGTTTGGGAGAGTAGTTAGAATTACATTACTGAATTAATCTTGCAGGCGGACCGTAGAATGGACAATACTTTAGACTCCTCCTACGGTGCGATACGCCATAAGGGAACAAACTTCCCCGTATTGGCGTTTCTCCCCTTTTGTAAGTGGGTCGACGGCAATCGCGTAAATCGTATTGTGACAACGTTTGGGGCCCTTAAAAGGGCCATTGTTTGGGGGGGGGGGGTACCGACCAAGTCCGGGATGGGGCTTAAGCGCGTTCACCGCGGATACGTCTGGCCAGCTGGATGTCTTTGGGCATTATGGTGACCCTCTTGGCGTGGATGGCGCACAAGTTGGTGTCTTCGAAAAGACCGACCAGGTAGGCTTCGCTGGCTTCTTGCAAAGCCATAACGGCCGAGCTCTGGAAGCGAAGGTCCGTCTTGAAGTCTTGCGCGATCTCGCGTACCAGACGCTGGAACGGCAGTTTGCGGATCAGAAGTTCCGTACTTTTCTGGTAACGCCTGATCTCTCTGAGAGCGACTGTGCCTGGCCTGTAACGGTGAGGCTTCTTCACGCCGCCGGTGGCTGGGGCGCTCTTCCTAGCCGCCTTTGTGGCCAGCTGTTTGCGAGGGGCTTTGCCTCCTGTGGATTTACGTGCCGTTTGCTTCGTACGCGCCATCTCTCAAGGTTGAATCCGCAATTCTCTCGGTTTCCGCCCGGATATTTTCACGTATTTATGCATTCAATGGGGTACGAAAAAATTCGATTGGTCGAAACCATCTGCCAATGTGGCCGGCCGAATTTACTAGTGCCGACGGCATAAAAGACGGGATTCGTGGAAAATATCGAGACATTCTCTCGACGTACGCCAGCGCAACATGACCGGACGCGGAAAAGGTGGCAAAGGACTGGGGAAGGGAGGAGCCAAGAGACACCGAAAGGTGTTGAGAGACAACATCCAGGGCATCACTAAGCCCGCAATCAGGCGTCTCGCTCGTCGCGGCGGTGTAAAGCGTATCTCCGGTCTGATATACGAGGAGACCCGTGGCGTGCTGAAAGTATTCTTGGAAAACGTTATTAGGGACGCCGTAACTTACACCGAACACGCCAAGAGGAAGACTGTGACGGCCATGGACGTCGTGTACGCTCTGAAACGTCAAGGTCGTACCCTGTACGGTTTTGGCGGTTAAAAAGAACATCTTTTCTCGTTGTTGTTGGTTTCTATCGGTCCTTTTCAGGACCACAAACGTTTCTGTAAGAGCTGTGTGCTACGCGGCCGCGTTTCTGATGTTATGTGTGTCGGTGACATTCGTCACCGAGACGGGTGCGCGATATTTTAAAATCGTGCGATCTCGTAGTGTTGTAGCATTCCGCCGTGTACTGTATGCGTGTTGAACAGAGACGTAGATGAGAGTCTGTCTCTACCCGCGCGTGTGAAAAGAAATTGTAGACGAACCGCGTAGCACACAGAGACGTAAATAAAAGTCTGCCTCTTACCCGCGTACAAAAAGAAATAATTTTTTTCCTCCCGCGGTTCCGGTGAAAAGCGTTTGTGAGTGGTGTCGCTGCTTACAAGGCATTGTGGATGAAGGATACGTAAAACACTCCACGAAACGTCGGCTAACGTCGAAAGATAAGTGACCTGTCCACCATGAGTTAGACTGAAGAGAAAAAGGAAAATCGCAAACGCACAATTCTTCAAATTGGCGCTGTGATTGCTGAAGAGCACATAAGGATCTTTATAAGGAAGCACTCGTCAGGCGAGAGGCGGGTTCAGAGGAGTGAGCGGTGTTCGACGAGATCCCACTCGCGTTTGTGTCGCGCCAGACTGCCGTCACGCGCGTAATTGATGTGATATTTAATTGAGGAAGAACGGATTACTATATTAGACGGGTGTTTAACAAAAAATGACGCGGCAGGGTGCGTAACGGCAGTTCCGAAAACGAAACGTCAACACTGTCACTGTACATGGTACGTCGCCGATGGAGTTGCCAAAGTGGGTATTTTGCAGCGGCGAAAGGATGCGAAACGACGACGTCGAAGTATTCACCGACGTTCAGAGTGTTAGAATGAAGCTTTCTACAGCGTAGGACACGGGAAGCGTACGCGTTGTGTCTATTGTAAAACGTTTTTGGGCGGTTTCCGCAAACGGTGTCACAGAGACTACGGAACCATCGCCGACTTCGAGGGTGTGTGCAGCCGTAACCGTCCAAGGGTCTGCGACTGGATCCGCCTGCGTCGTTAGTCCGATATATCTGGGATGTTGTTTTGCGTTTCAGAGGATATACCGGCGTCGCGTTTTCTCAAAACTCTGAGCGAAATCGACCTATTAACACGACGCCAGACGAACTACGACGTTCACAAAGTCCCGCGGACGAGCGCGCGTTTGGCCAAGGTAACAAACGGTTTAATAATATCCCCGAATTTAACATTGGTTTTTTAAGAGACCACATCGTGACTGACGAGATGGCAGACGCAGCTACTAATGCTACACCAGCTCCCGCCGCTACGCCCAAAAAATCGAAGGCGTCGGCCGCCGCCAGCAAGAAACCCAGGACGAAACCGTCGCATCCGCCGACTTCGGACATGGTGAACAACGCTATCAAGAGTCTGAAGGAACGCGGTGGCTCGTCACTGCAGGCGATAAAGAAGTATATCGCCGCCAATTACAAGGCGGACGCGGAGAAACTCGCTCCGTTCATAAAGAAGTATCTGAAATCGGCGGTGGCAACGGGCGCTCTAGTCCAACCGAAAGGGAAAGGCGCGTCCGGCTCTTTCAAGCTAGCCGCCAAGGGCGAGGGAGGCAAAACGACCGCCGCAGTGAAGAAAGCCGCTCCGGCCAAGCCGAAGGAGAAGAAGGAGATCGCCAAAGCCGCGGCTAAGAAGAAGCCGGCCGCCAAGAAAGCGAAAGCCGCTTCCGAAAAGAAGAAGTCCGCCGCGAAGCCGAAGACTCCGTCGAAAGCCAAAAAAGTCAGCAAACCGCCGACCAAGAAGCCCAAGAGTCCGAAACCGAAGAAGGCGGCAGTGAAGAAACAACCGAAAGCCTCGCCAAAGAAGGCTGCCGCCAAGAAAAAGTAGACGGTGAGAACGACGTTCGCGCCTGTTTTCTGGTAATTGGTCCTTGTTAGGGCCGCCAATCGGTTCGGAATGGAGATCACGCGAGCCTCGCTTACGTAGGGTCTCCAAGGAGGACGGCACAGCCGAAAATCCTCGCTCGTCAGTTCGCGGCGGAAGAGTTTGGTCCGGAGCGCCTGAAGCGGTTTAGCATGAGGGCGACACGCTGACTTGATTTGAACGGATTGCCAAAACTAACCGGGAATCGTACAGACATGTACGAAATCTAGTGTACGATTAAAATAACCGGAAGTAAGCGGGTGTGTATAAGATAATGTACTTAAACGGCCGTCAACGTGTAGGGAGTTTGAATGTGTGAATTTGGAAACTAAACCTTTTTCTATTCTACGTTTGCGCGGATGCGTCGTTGGAACGGGAGCCCCCCATGCAATCAGGCGTTTGATAACCGGTATTACCGTTTCATAATGTCTTTTCGTGAAGCGAGCTGTGGTATTTACACCACTGTAAGTGTTGTGGGTCTAATGAGAACTCTGTAATTTGTTGTATCCTGCAGCTCTTCGGGTTTAACAAGTTAAACACGGCTAATATAGTTCTTACCGGTAAATTTATACATGATACGGATATAGGCTAAACATATATCGGACAGTTTCAATTCGCCCTACTACTACTACTACTACTACTACTACGACCGGTGTTGTATGGTCGATACACACCATTTTCCCCTATTCCAAGTTACTTGTAACGAGGATTCGCGTTGTATACAGAAAGCGGGCTTCGGTACGTCTGTGTGTCCGATGTAATGTTTCGAATTAGATAAATATAGTTTGTTTGTTTCATATTGATCTCTGAAACGTAACTAGACTGGAAAATAAGTTAAATCAACTTTAACAATAGTAAAACTTAATTTAATTAACTTAATGTAATTGGTTTTAATTATAGGGTTATTAATCAATTAACGGAATTTAGTGTAACCTATTCCCGTTAATTGCTTTTGTGAAAAGATTTTTTTAAGTTATACAGATTTGTTGTGGCGCAGTGGTCAGATACTCCCGATTCAATTAGTTATTATCGACGGACCTAGTAAACGTAGGTCTTGGAGAGGATGCTATTGTTGCGTTGCGCCCGTGGCAGGATTGCGACATCTGGATATAGGCCAGACATATATAGGGCGTCCCCCCCCCTCCGCACAAACGTCTCAGCGTATTGGTCAGATATTCCCGATTCACTATCTATTATCGACGCATCTAGTAAACGAAGGTTTTGATCGGAGAGGATGTCGCTGAATGAATCCACTACGTTTTACGCAGTTCAGCACAGCGGTACTAAGAGGCCGCACGTATGGTCGATACACATTTTTCTGCCTGATACATATGTAACGAGTTTTCGCATCGTGTAAACAAATCGGGCTTCGGCGCGCATGGCGATTAGTTGTCCTAGAGACTGGTGTATAATATACATACATATTTAGTCCTCCACCCTCTCCCGATTGCAGTATTGGACACAGATCGGTCTTCGCCGCGATTGCTCACGCGTGACGATTTAATGTTATTCCTAAATCAAACACTCGATCAGCCGCAAACGTATAACTCTACAAAGAGTTCTCTAGTGGCCCTGAGAAGGGCCTTTGCGGCGTGTGTGTGTGTGTGTGGGGGGGGGGGGTTAACCGACTTACGCCTTTTTCTCGGTCTTCTTTGGCAGCAAAACGGCCTGGATGTTCGGGAGTACACCTCCCTGGGCTATCGTTACACCCGACAGTAACTTGTTCAACTCCTCGTCGTTGCGTATGGCAAGCTGAAGGTGTCTTGGAATGATCCTAGTTTTCTTGTTGTCACGGGCGGCGTTGCCGGCCAACTCTAGGACTTCGGCGGCCAAGTATTCCATGACTGCAGCCAGGTAAACTGGAGCTCCGGCTCCAACGCGCTCCGCATAGTTACCCTTGCGAAGCAGCCTGTGTATTCTTCCCACGGGGAACTGCAGCCCGGCACGAGACGACCTGGACTTTGCCTTGCCTTTCACTTTGCCTCCTTTACCGCGTCCTGACATGGTTTTTGGATATCCGTTGACGATCGAGAGAGAAGTGATCAAAATTTGCCACGAAAACCTCGGTATTTAATTCGCCGTGAATCGCGAATAGCGAACGAACCAGAGGTGTACCCCCGCCTTGATTGCACACTGTTGGCTCGCTGTAAACACCACAGTGCGCGGATAGTGTCGTTCTCTGGAACCAATCGTACCGCATATGACCCGCAATTGGGTCGCAGTGACCACCAGAATTGCGTCTTAAATATGGGGCTGGAAGGGAGGGCCAGCAGACCAGACGCCAGCAGACTTCGACAAGATGCCTCCAAAAGCCAGCGGAAAAGCGGTGAAGAAAGCCGGCAAAGCCCAGAAGAATATCACTAAGGGGGATAAGAAAAAGAAGCGCAGGAGGAAAGAAAGCTATGCTATCTACATATACAAAGTGTTGAAACAGGTCCATCCGGACACTGGGGTTTCGTCGAAAGCCATGAGCATCATGAACAGCTTCGTCAACGATATATTCGAGAGAATAGCTGCCGAGGCCTCGCGGTTGGCACACTACAATAAGCGGTCGACAATCACCAGCCGGGAGATCCAGACCGCCGTTCGGCTGCTGTTGCCAGGCGAACTCGCTAAGCACGCAGTCAGCGAAGGAACAAAGGCGGTGACGAAGTACACAAGTTCGAAGTAATCGGTTTAATCCGGTTTAAAAACGGTCCTTCTAAGGACCAACAATCCACCCTGTAGGCGTGTACGTGTTGCGATCAGTGAATTCTCCGCACGAGGCGTGCAGTAGGTACGCCTCCCGTGGGAGAAACAGTCTCCTCGGCCGGTGATGCGATCTATTTCCCTTCGGAAGCTACTCATAAAGCTGATGAGACCGGTGGAATGCCTGCCACACGGGCGCGCCGGGAGTCGGAAAGAAGAGGCCATGGACGTCGTTTAGCACGACGGGCTTCGCTGAAGACTCCGGGAAGTTCACCTCGCAGACTGCTAAGTTGATGCGGTTGCTAGCTTTCCGAGGGAGAGGACCTTCTGCGCGCGAGAGCGGACGATTGCGTCTCTTTCCGCCTGAGTCTGGCGAGGAAGCGTCCTCAGCCTAGAGTCCACGTGGATACGTGTCTGTACCGCGCTTACGCGGGGTAGTAGCACAAGCAAGTCGTTGTAGGAGAAAACACGGCCTCCTCCTCGGGCAGGAACTCGATCGCCACGAGTATAGACGCAATTGCGTCAGATACAGGTAAAAGAATACGACAAACTGAAGAAGTCTGGCGGGCAGGGCATGGCACTGCTAAGCAACATACCTCCAAGACGAGAGTCTGGCGTCCGAGGAAGAGGCGCACGAACAGGGTCCAGACCAAGAGGGAGTAGAGTAGCAGATAGACACCCGAAAACAGCTTGGCCACGTTTGTTTTGGTTATCGTTTACGCTTGTGGCAGTCGCGCAGATCAGACGATCGAGTTCCGTCCAAGGAGAAGAGGAGGAGGAGGAGGAGGAGGAGGAGGAGGAGGAGGACGCCCGCTGCACAGACATCGGGCAGCGAGAAAAGAAACGCAAAGGGTAGCGAAGAGGGGGTAAAGGTACCCACGCACGCGGTTAGAGAGACGGTCTTTTTCGTAGCAACGAAGTGATGGGATAGGAGAGGGTTAAAAAAAGAAAGCCATGCGGCCAGAGATGATAACCTTCACAGCGCAGGCGTCGGCTAACAATCGGGCGAAAGGGAGTGGTCGAGGTTGGTGAAGGGGGGGAGAGACCGAGAGGCCCACTGTACTTAGAACTAGAACATTAAACAAGGCGAATGATGCAGTTTCTGTAACAGGTGGGTAGCAAAGTTGCATAACAGCGCCTGCTGCCTAATGTAAACTGAAACGGACTCGACGACATACAAAATTATTATACACTTATATAAATCCATTCGTACAAAGACAGATTTCTGTGACTGCCCTTTCCATTCCACTTAGGAGCAATAAAAAAAAAACTCAAAACAAAAATTTAAATATGGCTGAAAAACGGGACGGCGGATGGTAATAAAGGGGGGGGAATGTCGAAGACGTTAGTTGTTCGACAATTGCGGAACGCTCTCGAAAAGGCGAGAGTGTCCTACACGGTTACCGACTAGAGCGCAGCCCAGCGTGCCTGTGGACAAATTATTATTATTATTATTATTATTATTATTATTAATTTTGTTGTTATTTTAACTTAGTATGGGGACCGATAAGACGAATGAAAAGGAAGGCGAAAAAGGGGGCAAGATACTACTCACCCGCGCGGCCAGAGAGAGAGACGGCTTTTCACCGTGGCGCAGGCGCCGGACAACAGTGGTCGCAGGGGGGAGACACAAAACAGGTGACGAAAGGGAAAGGAGGGGTAAAGGGTTTTTTTTTTTTTTTTTTTTTTTTTTTTTTTTTTTTTTTTTTTTTTTTTTTAAGTCCGAAGGTCACGGCCTTGACACTATTTTCGCGAGCTACGTCCTTCCCGGTAGGGGCGCTGCGCCGGGCGTCCGACGAAGCGCAAAAGCCACTTCCGCAGCGACTCTGGAGCTCTTCACCCTCCAATTCTACGGCCGGCTTCCGTTTTCGTCCTCTCAAAGTTCCGACCTGAACTACGTACCAGCGGATTGTCGTATCGAGACGGAACAAAGACCGCCGTGCTCGTAGTCGCTGTAGCTAACGATTTATCGGGTTCTTGAAAAACCCTTGGGGGGGCCTCCAGCTTGGGGGTGGGGGTAGATTTTACGAGGTACGGCCGTTTCGGTAAGGGCGCTGTACAGGACGCACGAACGAGCGGATAAGCCTCTTGGAAGCGGCTCTGGGGCTTTTCCCTGTCCCGTTCTACTGCCGATCTCCGTTTCCGCCCTCTCGTGGTTCCGTCGTTGACAGCTTTCGAACGGGAATACATACAGACCCCGAACAAAGGCCGACATGTTTGTAATCACTCTTACTATCGTTTTGAACGATTTTGACCAGTACGTTTGGCGCGTCTGATTCTGGGGGGGGGGTAAACGGAATTTCCCCCCCTTTTTTCCGAGCTGCAATAGCAAAAAAAAAAAAAAAAAAAAAGTTATTTTCACATGCAAATGTTAGTGTGATGGCAGCTTAGCGGGAGCCAGACGAGATCAATAAATGGACGGTACCGTGTGTACATGGACATTGCAATTGGCAACGTCTGTATGTATCACCACCACCGCTTTATATCTATATCCAAACCGTGTCGCGCGCGCCGTAATTGTGAAAATATGTGCAGACAAGAAAGTGATATACGCGATAAGCGTGCTTCATAATTCCGTACTGCATACACACCTACATACTGTATACTGTACTACACGATTTACCACGACACGACACGATTTACCATTGTACACGATATTACCACCTACGTTTGTTGATTTGAAGTTAATTGATTAATATAACCCGACCCGAGTAATTAAAACCAATTACGCTCAACCAATTAATCAATTAATTCATCAAGTTCACAAGTTTTTTTAATTAATTTTTTTTTAATTAACTTTAATCTTTACTGGAAATTGAAAAGTAATTAACGGAAATCGGTTATACTAAATTCAGTACGTCTTACAACGGAGTTGGAATTTTTTTCTTTTCCCCTTTAATATTAAAGTTTAATTAATTAATTTTTCGAACAATTTAAACTTAAAAAAAAAGATTCGAAACATTAAATAGAACACGCGCGCGCGCGCAAATATGTGCAGTATTGACGATGATTATGTCCATAGTTGACCAAAGTTGAAAATTAATATATATTTTTTTTCCACCCAACTTTTGTAAGTTTGAAATCAGATTGTACAAGTAATCACACTTACTCGACGAAAATGGCTTTACGCAAGTAAGGTATTTAATTAAATTTTACAACGTAAAGTTAACTTTAGGAATATACTTGAAAAACTAGTACTGCTTTATGAATTTACGAACGGTTTGGGAGAGTAGTTAGAATTACATTACTGAATTAATCTTGCAGGCGGACCGTAGAATGGACAATACTTTAGACTCCTCCTACGGTGCGATACGCCATAAGGGAACAAACTTCCCCGTATTGGCGTTTCTCCCCTTTTGTAAGTGGGTCGACGGCAATCGCGTAAATCGTATTGTGACAACGTTTGGGGCCCTTAAAAGGGCCATTGTTTGGGGGGGGGGGGTACCGACCAAGTCCGGGATGGGGCTTAAGCGCGTTCACCGCGGATACGTCTGGCCAGCTGGATGTCTTTGGGCATTATGGTGACCCTCTTGGCGTGGATGGCGCACAAGTTGGTGTCTTCGAAAAGACCGACCAGGTAGGCTTCGCTGGCTTCTTGCAAAGCCATAACGGCCGAGCTCTGGAAGCGAAGGTCCGTCTTGAAGTCTTGCGCGATCTCGCGTACCAGACGCTGGAACGGCAGTTTGCGGATCAGAAGTTCCGTACTTTTCTGGTAACGCCTGATCTCTCTGAGAGCGACTGTGCCTGGCCTGTAACGGTGAGGCTTCTTCACGCCGCCGGTGGCTGGGGCGCTCTTCCTAGCCGCCTTTGTGGCCAGCTGTTTGCGAGGGGCTTTGCCTCCTGTGGATTTACGTGCCGTTTGCTTCGTACGCGCCATCTCTCAAGGTTGAATCCGCAATTCTCTCGGTTTCCGCCCGGATATTTTCACGTATTTATGCATTCAATGGGGTACGAAAAAATTCGATTGGTCGAAACCATCTGCCAATGTGGCCGGCCGAATTTACTAGTGCCGACGGCATAAAAGACGGGATTCGTGGAAAATATCGAGACATTCTCTCGACGTACGCCAGCGCAACATGACCGGACGCGGAAAAGGTGGCAAAGGACTGGGGAAGGGAGGAGCCAAGAGACACCGAAAGGTGTTGAGAGACAACATCCAGGGCATCACTAAGCCCGCAATCAGGCGTCTCGCTCGTCGCGGCGGTGTAAAGCGTATCTCCGGTCTGATATACGAGGAGACCCGTGGCGTGCTGAAAGTATTCTTGGAAAACGTTATTAGGGACGCCGTAACTTACACCGAACACGCCAAGAGGAAGACTGTGACGGCCATGGACGTCGTGTACGCTCTGAAACGTCAAGGTCGTACCCTGTACGGTTTTGGCGGTTAAAAAGAACATCTTTTCTCGTTGTTGTTGGTTTCTATCGGTCCTTTTCAGGACCACAAACGTTTCTGTAAGAGCTGTGTGCTACGCGGCCGCGTTTCTGATGTTATGTGTGTCGGTGACATTCGTCACCGAGACGGGTGCGCGATATTTTAAAATCGTGCGATCTCGTAGTGTTGTAGCATTCCGCCGTGTACTGTATGCGTGTTGAACAGAGACGTAGATGAGAGTCTGTCTCTACCCGCGCGTGTGAAAAGAAATTGTAGACGAACCGCGTAGCACACAGAGACGTAAATAAAAGTCTGCCTCTTACCCGCGTACAAAAAGAAATAATTTTTTTCCTCCCGCGGTTCCGGTGAAAAGCGTTTGTGAGTGGTGTCGCTGCTTACAAGGCATTGTGGATGAAGGATACGTAAAACACTCCACGAAACGTCGGCTAACGTCGAAAGATAAGTGACCTGTCCACCATGAGTTAGACTGAAGAGAAAAAGGAAAATCGCAAACGCACAATTCTTCAAATTGGCGCTGTGATTGCTGAAGAGCACATAAGGATCTTTATAAGGAAGCACTCGTCAGGCGAGAGGCGGGTTCAGAGGAGTGAGCGGTGTTCGACGAGATCCCACTCGCGTTTGTGTCGCGCCAGACTGCCGTCACGCGCGTAATTGATGTGATATTTAATTGAGGAAGAACGGATTACTATATTAGACGGGTGTTTAACAAAAAATGACGCGGCAGGGTGCGTAACGGCAGTTCCGAAAACGAAACGTCAACACTGTCACTGTACATGGTACGTCGCCGATGGAGTTGCCAAAGTGGGTATTTTGCAGCGGCGAAAGGATGCGAAACGACGACGTCGAAGTATTCACCGACGTTCAGAGTGTTAGAATGAAGCTTTCTACAGCGTAGGACACGGGAAGCGTACGCGTTGTGTCTATTGTAAAACGTTTTTGGGCGGTTTCCGCAAACGGTGTCACAGAGACTACGGAACCATCGCCGACTTCGAGGGTGTGTGCAGCCGTAACCGTCCAAGGGTCTGCGACTGGATCCGCCTGCGTCGTTAGTCCGATATATCTGGGATGTTGTTTTGCGTTTCAGAGGATATACCGGCGTCGCGTTTTCTCAAAACTCTGAGCGAAATCGACCTATTAACACGACGCCAGACGAACTACGACGTTCACAAAGTCCCGCGGACGAGCGCGCGTTTGGCCAAGGTAACAAACGGTTTAATAATATCCCCGAATTTAACATTGGTTTTTTAAGAGACCACATCGTGACTGACGAGATGGCAGACGCAGCTACTAATGCTACACCAGCTCCCGCCGCTACGCCCAAAAAATCGAAGGCGTCGGCCGCCGCCAGCAAGAAACCCAGGACGAAACCGTCGCATCCGCCGACTTCGGACATGGTGAACAACGCTATCAAGAGTCTGAAGGAACGCGGTGGCTCGTCACTGCAGGCGATAAAGAAGTATATCGCCGCCAATTACAAGGCGGACGCGGAGAAACTCGCTCCGTTCATAAAGAAGTATCTGAAATCGGCGGTGGCAACGGGCGCTCTAGTCCAACCGAAAGGGAAAGGCGCGTCCGGCTCTTTCAAGCTAGCCGCCAAGGGCGAGGGAGGCAAAACGACCGCCGCAGTGAAGAAAGCCGCTCCGGCCAAGCCGAAGGAGAAGAAGGAGATCGCCAAAGCCGCGGCTAAGAAGAAGCCGGCCGCCAAGAAAGCGAAAGCCGCTTCCGAAAAGAAGAAGTCCGCCGCGAAGCCGAAGACTCCGTCGAAAGCCAAAAAAGTCAGCAAACCGCCGACCAAGAAGCCCAAGAGTCCGAAACCGAAGAAGGCGGCAGTGAAGAAACAACCGAAAGCCTCGCCAAAGAAGGCTGCCGCCAAGAAAAAGTAGACGGTGAGAACGACGTTCGCGCCTGTTTTCTGGTAATTGGTCCTTGTTAGGGCCGCCAATCGGTTCGGAATGGAGATCACGCGAGCCTCGCTTACGTAGGGTCTCCAAGGAGGACGGCACAGCCGAAAATCCTCGCTCGTCAGTTCGCGGCGGAAGAGTTTGGTCCGGAGCGCCTGAAGCGGTTTAGCATGAGGGCGACACGCTGACTTGATTTGAACGGATTGCCAAAACTAACCGGGAATCGTACAGACATGTACGAAATCTAGTGTACGATTAAAATAACCGGAAGTAAGCGGGTGTGTATAAGATAATGTACTTAAACGGCCGTCAACGTGTAGGGAGTTTGAATGTGTGAATTTGGAAACTAAACCTTTTTCTATTCTACGTTTGCGCGGATGCGTCGTTGGAACGGGAGCCCCCCATGCAATCAGGCGTTTGATAACCGGTATTACCGTTTCATAATGTCTTTTCGTGAAGCGAGCTGTGGTATTTACACCACTGTAAGTGTTGTGGGTCTAATGAGAACTCTGTAATTTGTTGTATCCTGCAGCTCTTCGGGTTTAACAAGTTAAACACGGCTAATATAGTTCTTACCGGTAAATTTATACATGATACGGATATAGGCTAAACATATATCGGACAGTTTCAATTCGCCCTACTACTACTACTACTACTACTACTACGACCGGTGTTGTATGGTCGATACACACCATTTTCCCCTATTCCAAGTTACTTGTAACGAGGATTCGCGTTGTATACAGAAAGCGGGCTTCGGTACGTCTGTGTGTCCGATGTAATGTTTCGAATTAGATAAATATAGTTTGTTTGTTTCATATTGATCTCTGAAACGTAACTAGACTGGAAAATAAGTTAAATCAACTTTAACAATAGTAAAACTTAATTTAATTAACTTAATGTAATTGGTTTTAATTATAGGGTTATTAATCAATTAACGGAATTTAGTGTAACCTATTCCCGTTAATTGCTTTTGTGAAAAGATTTTTTTAAGTTATACAGATTTGTTGTGGCGCAGTGGTCAGATACTCCCGATTCAATTAGTTATTATCGACGGACCTAGTAAACGTAGGTCTTGGAGAGGATGCTATTGTTGCGTTGCGCCCGTGGCAGGATTGCGACATCTGGATATAGGCCAGACATATATAGGGCGTCCCCCCCCCTCCGCACAAACGTCTCAGCGTATTGGTCAGATATTCCCGATTCACTATCTATTATCGACGCATCTAGTAAACGAAGGTTTTGATCGGAGAGGATGTCGCTGAATGAATCCACTACGTTTTACGCAGTTCAGCACAGCGGTACTAAGAGGCCGCACGTATGGTCGATACACATTTTTCTGCCTGATACATATGTAACGAGTTTTCGCATCGTGTAAACAAATCGGGCTTCGGCGCGCATGGCGATTAGTTGTCCTAGAGACTGGTGTATAATATACATACATATTTAGTCCTCCACCCTCTCCCGATTGCAGTATTGGACACAGATCGGTCTTCGCCGCGATTGCTCACGCGTGACGATTTAATGTTATTCCTAAATCAAACACTCGATCAGCCGCAAACGTATAACTCTACAAAGAGTTCTCTAGTGGCCCTGAGAAGGGCCTTTGCGGCGTGTGTGTGTGTGTGTGGGGGGGGGGGGTTAACCGACTTACGCCTTTTTCTCGGTCTTCTTTGGCAGCAAAACGGCCTGGATGTTCGGGAGTACACCTCCCTGGGCTATCGTTACACCCGACAGTAACTTGTTCAACTCCTCGTCGTTGCGTATGGCAAGCTGAAGGTGTCTTGGAATGATCCTAGTTTTCTTGTTGTCACGGGCGGCGTTGCCGGCCAACTCTAGGACTTCGGCGGCCAAGTATTCCATGACTGCAGCCAGGTAAACTGGAGCTCCGGCTCCAACGCGCTCCGCATAGTTACCCTTGCGAAGCAGCCTGTGTATTCTTCCCACGGGGAACTGCAGCCCGGCACGAGACGACCTGGACTTTGCCTTGCCTTTCACTTTGCCTCCTTTACCGCGTCCTGACATGGTTTTTGGATATCCGTTGACGATCGAGAGAGAAGTGATCAAAATTTGCCACGAAAACCTCGGTATTTAATTCGCCGTGAATCGCGAATAGCGAACGAACCAGAGGTGTACCCCCGCCTTGATTGCACACTGTTGGCTCGCTGTAAACACCACAGTGCGCGGATAGTGTCGTTCTCTGGAACCAATCGTACCGCATATGACCCGCAATTGGGTCGCAGTGACCACCAGAATTGCGTCTTAAATATGGGGCTGGAAGGGAGGGCCAGCAGACCAGACGCCAGCAGACTTCGACAAGATGCCTCCAAAAGCCAGCGGAAAAGCGGTGAAGAAAGCCGGCAAAGCCCAGAAGAATATCACTAAGGGGGATAAGAAAAAGAAGCGCAGGAGGAAAGAAAGCTATGCTATCTACATATACAAAGTGTTGAAACAGGTCCATCCGGACACTGGGGTTTCGTCGAAAGCCATGAGCATCATGAACAGCTTCGTCAACGATATATTCGAGAGAATAGCTGCCGAGGCCTCGCGGTTGGCACACTACAATAAGCGGTCGACAATCACCAGCCGGGAGATCCAGACCGCCGTTCGGCTGCTGTTGCCAGGCGAACTCGCTAAGCACGCAGTCAGCGAAGGAACAAAGGCGGTGACGAAGTACACAAGTTCGAAGTAATCGGTTTAATCCGGTTTAAAAACGGTCCTTCTAAGGACCAACAATCCACCCTGTAGGCGTGTACGTGTTGCGATCAGTGAATTCTCCGCACGAGGCGTGCAGTAGGTACGCCTCCCGTGGGAGAAACAGTCTCCTCGGCCGGTGATGCGATCTATTTCCCTTCGGAAGCTACTCATAAAGCTGATGAGACCGGTGGAATGCCTGCCACACGGGCGCGCCGGGAGTCGGAAAGAAGAGGCCATGGACGTCGTTTAGCACGACGGGCTTCGCTGAAGACTCCGGGAAGTTCACCTCGCAGACTGCTAAGTTGATGCGGTTGCTAGCTTTCCGAGGGAGAGGACCTTCTGCGCGCGAGAGCGGACGATTGCGTCTCTTTCCGCCTGAGTCTGGCGAGGAAGCGTCCTCAGCCTAGAGTCCACGTGGATACGTGTCTGTACCGCGCTTACGCGGGGTAGTAGCACAAGCAAGTCGTTGTAGGAGAAAACACGGCCTCCTCCTCGGGCAGGAACTCGATCGCCACGAGTATAGACGCAATTGCGTCAGATACAGGTAAAAGAATACGACAAACTGAAGAAGTCTGGCGGGCAGGGCATGGCACTGCTAAGCAACATACCTCCAAGACGAGAGTCTGGCGTCCGAGGAAGAGGCGCACGAACAGGGTCCAGACCAAGAGGGAGTAGAGTAGCAGATAGACACCCGAAAACAGCTTGGCCACGTTTGTTTTGGTTATCGTTTACGCTTGTGGCAGTCGCGCAGATCAGACGATCGAGTTCCGTCCAAGGAGAAGAGGAGGAGGAGGAGGAGGAGGAGGAGGAGGAGGAGGACGCCCGCTGCACAGACATCGGGCAGCGAGAAAAGAAACGCAAAGGGTAGCGAAGAGGGGGTAAAGGTACCCACGCACGCGGTTAGAGAGACGGTCTTTTTCGTAGCAACGAAGTGATGGGATAGGAGAGGGTTAAAAAAAGAAAGCCATGCGGCCAGAGATGATAACCTTCACAGCGCAGGCGTCGGCTAACAATCGGGCGAAAGGGAGTGGTCGAGGTTGGTGAAGGGGGGGAGAGACCGAGAGGCCCACTGTACTTAGAACTAGAACATTAAACAAGGCGAATGATGCAGTTTCTGTAACAGGTGGGTAGCAAAGTTGCATAACAGCGCCTGCTGCCTAATGTAAACTGAAACGGACTCGACGACATACAAAATTATTATACACTTATATAAATCCATTCGTACAAAGACAGATTTCTGTGACTGCCCTTTCCATTCCACTTAGGAGCAATAAAAAAAAAACTCAAAACAAAAATTTAAATATGGCTGAAAAACGGGACGGCGGATGGTAATAAAGGGGGGGGAATGTCGAAGACGTTAGTTGTTCGACAATTGCGGAACGCTCTCGAAAAGGCGAGAGTGTCCTACACGGTTACCGACTAGAGCGCAGCCCAGCGTGCCTGTGGACAAATTATTATTATTATTATTATTATTATTATTATTAATTTTGTTGTTATTTTAACTTAGTATGGGGACCGATAAGACGAATGAAAAGGAAGGCGAAAAAGGGGGCAAGATACTACTCACCCGCGCGGCCAGAGAGAGAGACGGCTTTTCACCGTGGCGCAGGCGCCGGACAACAGTGGTCGCAGGGGGGAGACACAAAACAGGTGACGAAAGGGAAAGGAGGGGTAAAGGGTTTTTTTTTTTTTTTTTTTTTTTTTTTTTTTTTTTTTTTTTTTTTTTTAAGTCCGAAGGTCACGGCCTTGACACTATTTTCGCGAGCTACGTCCTTCCCGGTAGGGGCGCTGCGCCGGGCGTCCGACGAAGCGCAAAAGCCACTTCCGCAGCGACTCTGGAGCTCTTCACCCTCCAATTCTACGGCCGGCTTCCGTTTTCGTCCTCTCAAAGTTCCGACCTGAACTACGTACCAGCGGATTGTCGTATCGAGACGGAACAAAGACCGCCGTGCTCGTAGTCGCTGTAGCTAACGATTTATCGGGTTCTTGAAAAACCCTTGGGGGGGCCTCCAGCTTGGGGGTGGGGGTAGATTTTACGAGGTACGGCCGTTTCGGTAAGGGCGCTGTACAGGACGCACGAACGAGCGGATAAGCCTCTTGGAAGCGGCTCTGGGGCTTTTCCCTGTCCCGTTCTACTGCCGATCTCCGTTTCCGCCCTCTCGTGGTTCCGTCGTTGACAGCTTTCGAACGGGAATACATACAGACCCCGAACAAAGGCCGACATGTTTGTAATCACTCTTACTATCGTTTTGAACGATTTTGACCAGTACGTTTGGCGCGTCTGATTCTGGGGGGGGGGTAAACGGAATTTCCCCCCCTTTTTTCCGAGCTGCAATAGCAAAAAAAAAAAAAAAAAAAAAGTTATTTTCACATGCAAATGTTAGTGTGATGGCAGCTTAGCGGGAGCCAGACGAGATCAATAAATGGACGGTACCGTGTGTACATGGACATTGCAATTGGCAACGTCTGTATGTATCACCACCACCGCTTTATATCTATATCCAAACCGTGTCGCGCGCGCCGTAATTGTGAAAATATGTGCAGACAAGAAAGTGATATACGCGATAAGCGTGCTTCATAATTCCGTACTGCATACACACCTACATACTGTATACTGTACTACACGATTTACCACGACACGACACGATTTACCATTGTACACGATATTACCACCTACGTTTGTTGATTTGAAGTTAATTGATTAATATAACCCGACCCGAGTAATTAAAACCAATTACGCTCAACCAATTAATCAATTAATTCATCAAGTTCACAAGTTTTTTTAATTAATTTTTTTTTAATTAACTTTAATCTTTACTGGAAATTGAAAAGTAATTAACGGAAATCGGTTATACTAAATTCAGTACGTCTTACAACGGAGTTGGAATTTTTTTCTTTTCCCCTTTAATATTAAAGTTTAATTAATTAATTTTTCGAACAATTTAAACTTAAAAAAAAAGATTCGAAACATTAAATAGAACACGCGCGCGCGCGCAAATATGTGCAGTATTGACGATGATTATGTCCATAGTTGACCAAAGTTGAAAATTAATATATATTTTTTTTCCACCCAACTTTTGTAAGTTTGAAATCAGATTGTACAAGTAATCACACTTACTCGACGAAAATGGCTTTACGCAAGTAAGGTATTTAATTAAATTTTACAACGTAAAGTTAACTTTAGGAATATACTTGAAAAACTAGTACTGCTTTATGAATTTACGAACGGTTTGGGAGAGTAGTTAGAATTACATTACTGAATTAATCTTGCAGGCGGACCGTAGAATGGACAATACTTTAGACTCCTCCTACGGTGCGATACGCCATAAGGGAACAAACTTCCCCGTATTGGCGTTTCTCCCCTTTTGTAAGTGGGTCGACGGCAATCGCGTAAATCGTATTGTGACAACGTTTGGGGCCCTTAAAAGGGCCATTGTTTGGGGGGGGGGGGTACCGACCAAGTCCGGGATGGGGCTTAAGCGCGTTCACCGCGGATACGTCTGGCCAGCTGGATGTCTTTGGGCATTATGGTGACCCTCTTGGCGTGGATGGCGCACAAGTTGGTGTCTTCGAAAAGACCGACCAGGTAGGCTTCGCTGGCTTCTTGCAAAGCCATAACGGCCGAGCTCTGGAAGCGAAGGTCCGTCTTGAAGTCTTGCGCGATCTCGCGTACCAGACGCTGGAACGGCAGTTTGCGGATCAGAAGTTCCGTACTTTTCTGGTAACGCCTGATCTCTCTGAGAGCGACTGTGCCTGGCCTGTAACGGTGAGGCTTCTTCACGCCGCCGGTGGCTGGGGCGCTCTTCCTAGCCGCCTTTGTGGCCAGCTGTTTGCGAGGGGCTTTGCCTCCTGTGGATTTACGTGCCGTTTGCTTCGTACGCGCCATCTCTCAAGGTTGAATCCGCAATTCTCTCGGTTTCCGCCCGGATATTTTCACGTATTTATGCATTCAATGGGGTACGAAAAAATTCGATTGGTCGAAACCATCTGCCAATGTGGCCGGCCGAATTTACTAGTGCCGACGGCATAAAAGACGGGATTCGTGGAAAATATCGAGACATTCTCTCGACGTACGCCAGCGCAACATGACCGGACGCGGAAAAGGTGGCAAAGGACTGGGGAAGGGAGGAGCCAAGAGACACCGAAAGGTGTTGAGAGACAACATCCAGGGCATCACTAAGCCCGCAATCAGGCGTCTCGCTCGTCGCGGCGGTGTAAAGCGTATCTCCGGTCTGATATACGAGGAGACCCGTGGCGTGCTGAAAGTATTCTTGGAAAACGTTATTAGGGACGCCGTAACTTACACCGAACACGCCAAGAGGAAGACTGTGACGGCCATGGACGTCGTGTACGCTCTGAAACGTCAAGGTCGTACCCTGTACGGTTTTGGCGGTTAAAAAGAACATCTTTTCTCGTTGTTGTTGGTTTCTATCGGTCCTTTTCAGGACCACAAACGTTTCTGTAAGAGCTGTGTGCTACGCGGCCGCGTTTCTGATGTTATGTGTGTCGGTGACATTCGTCACCGAGACGGGTGCGCGATATTTTAAAATCGTGCGATCTCGTAGTGTTGTAGCATTCCGCCGTGTACTGTATGCGTGTTGAACAGAGACGTAGATGAGAGTCTGTCTCTACCCGCGCGTGTGAAAAGAAATTGTAGACGAACCGCGTAGCACACAGAGACGTAAATAAAAGTCTGCCTCTTACCCGCGTACAAAAAGAAATAATTTTTTTCCTCCCGCGGTTCCGGTGAAAAGCGTTTGTGAGTGGTGTCGCTGCTTACAAGGCATTGTGGATGAAGGATACGTAAAACACTCCACGAAACGTCGGCTAACGTCGAAAGATAAGTGACCTGTCCACCATGAGTTAGACTGAAGAGAAAAAGGAAAATCGCAAACGCACAATTCTTCAAATTGGCGCTGTGATTGCTGAAGAGCACATAAGGATCTTTATAAGGAAGCACTCGTCAGGCGAGAGGCGGGTTCAGAGGAGTGAGCGGTGTTCGACGAGATCCCACTCGCGTTTGTGTCGCGCCAGACTGCCGTCACGCGCGTAATTGATGTGATATTTAATTGAGGAAGAACGGATTACTATATTAGACGGGTGTTTAACAAAAAATGACGCGGCAGGGTGCGTAACGGCAGTTCCGAAAACGAAACGTCAACACTGTCACTGTACATGGTACGTCGCCGATGGAGTTGCCAAAGTGGGTATTTTGCAGCGGCGAAAGGATGCGAAACGACGACGTCGAAGTATTCACCGACGTTCAGAGTGTTAGAATGAAGCTTTCTACAGCGTAGGACACGGGAAGCGTACGCGTTGTGTCTATTGTAAAACGTTTTTGGGCGGTTTCCGCAAACGGTGTCACAGAGACTACGGAACCATCGCCGACTTCGAGGGTGTGTGCAGCCGTAACCGTCCAAGGGTCTGCGACTGGATCCGCCTGCGTCGTTAGTCCGATATATCTGGGATGTTGTTTTGCGTTTCAGAGGATATACCGGCGTCGCGTTTTCTCAAAACTCTGAGCGAAATCGACCTATTAACACGACGCCAGACGAACTACGACGTTCACAAAGTCCCGCGGACGAGCGCGCGTTTGGCCAAGGTAACAAACGGTTTAATAATATCCCCGAATTTAACATTGGTTTTTTAAGAGACCACATCGTGACTGACGAGATGGCAGACGCAGCTACTAATGCTACACCAGCTCCCGCCGCTACGCCCAAAAAATCGAAGGCGTCGGCCGCCGCCAGCAAGAAACCCAGGACGAAACCGTCGCATCCGCCGACTTCGGACATGGTGAACAACGCTATCAAGAGTCTGAAGGAACGCGGTGGCTCGTCACTGCAGGCGATAAAGAAGTATATCGCCGCCAATTACAAGGCGGACGCGGAGAAACTCGCTCCGTTCATAAAGAAGTATCTGAAATCGGCGGTGGCAACGGGCGCTCTAGTCCAACCGAAAGGGAAAGGCGCGTCCGGCTCTTTCAAGCTAGCCGCCAAGGGCGAGGGAGGCAAAACGACCGCCGCAGTGAAGAAAGCCGCTCCGGCCAAGCCGAAGGAGAAGAAGGAGATCGCCAAAGCCGCGGCTAAGAAGAAGCCGGCCGCCAAGAAAGCGAAAGCCGCTTCCGAAAAGAAGAAGTCCGCCGCGAAGCCGAAGACTCCGTCGAAAGCCAAAAAAGTCAGCAAACCGCCGACCAAGAAGCCCAAGAGTCCGAAACCGAAGAAGGCGGCAGTGAAGAAACAACCGAAAGCCTCGCCAAAGAAGGCTGCCGCCAAGAAAAAGTAGACGGTGAGAACGACGTTCGCGCCTGTTTTCTGGTAATTGGTCCTTGTTAGGGCCGCCAATCGGTTCGGAATGGAGATCACGCGAGCCTCGCTTACGTAGGGTCTCCAAGGAGGACGGCACAGCCGAAAATCCTCGCTCGTCAGTTCGCGGCGGAAGAGTTTGGTCCGGAGCGCCTGAAGCGGTTTAGCATGAGGGCGACACGCTGACTTGATTTGAACGGATTGCCAAAACTAACCGGGAATCGTACAGACATGTACGAAATCTAGTGTACGATTAAAATAACCGGAAGTAAGCGGGTGTGTATAAGATAATGTACTTAAACGGCCGTCAACGTGTAGGGAGTTTGAATGTGTGAATTTGGAAACTAAACCTTTTTCTATTCTACGTTTGCGCGGATGCGTCGTTGGAACGGGAGCCCCCCATGCAATCAGGCGTTTGATAACCGGTATTACCGTTTCATAATGTCTTTTCGTGAAGCGAGCTGTGGTATTTACACCACTGTAAGTGTTGTGGGTCTAATGAGAACTCTGTAATTTGTTGTATCCTGCAGCTCTTCGGGTTTAACAAGTTAAACACGGCTAATATAGTTCTTACCGGTAAATTTATACATGATACGGATATAGGCTAAACATATATCGGACAGTTTCAATTCGCCCTACTACTACTACTACTACTACTACTACGACCGGTGTTGTATGGTCGATACACACCATTTTCCCCTATTCCAAGTTACTTGTAACGAGGATTCGCGTTGTATACAGAAAGCGGGCTTCGGTACGTCTGTGTGTCCGATGTAATGTTTCGAATTAGATAAATATAGTTTGTTTGTTTCATATTGATCTCTGAAACGTAACTAGACTGGAAAATAAGTTAAATCAACTTTAACAATAGTAAAACTTAATTTAATTAACTTAATGTAATTGGTTTTAATTATAGGGTTATTAATCAATTAACGGAATTTAGTGTAACCTATTCCCGTTAATTGCTTTTGTGAAAAGATTTTTTTAAGTTATACAGATTTGTTGTGGCGCAGTGGTCAGATACTCCCGATTCAATTAGTTATTATCGACGGACCTAGTAAACGTAGGTCTTGGAGAGGATGCTATTGTTGCGTTGCGCCCGTGGCAGGATTGCGACATCTGGATATAGGCCAGACATATATAGGGCGTCCCCCCCCCTCCGCACAAACGTCTCAGCGTATTGGTCAGATATTCCCGATTCACTATCTATTATCGACGCATCTAGTAAACGAAGGTTTTGATCGGAGAGGATGTCGCTGAATGAATCCACTACGTTTTACGCAGTTCAGCACAGCGGTACTAAGAGGCCGCACGTATGGTCGATACACATTTTTCTGCCTGATACATATGTAACGAGTTTTCGCATCGTGTAAACAAATCGGGCTTCGGCGCGCATGGCGATTAGTTGTCCTAGAGACTGGTGTATAATATACATACATATTTAGTCCTCCACCCTCTCCCGATTGCAGTATTGGACACAGATCGGTCTTCGCCGCGATTGCTCACGCGTGACGATTTAATGTTATTCCTAAATCAAACACTCGATCAGCCGCAAACGTATAACTCTACAAAGAGTTCTCTAGTGGCCCTGAGAAGGGCCTTTGCGGCGTGTGTGTGTGTGTGTGGGGGGGGGGGGGTTAACCGACTTACGCCTTTTTCTCGGTCTTCTTTGGCAGCAAAACGGCCTGGATGTTCGGGAGTACACCTCCCTGGGCTATCGTTACACCCGACAGTAACTTGTTCAACTCCTCGTCGTTGCGTATGGCAAGCTGAAGGTGTCTTGGAATGATCCTAGTTTTCTTGTTGTCACGGGCGGCGTTGCCGGCCAACTCTAGGACTTCGGCGGCCAAGTATTCCATGACTGCAGCCAGGTAAACTGGAGCTCCGGCTCCAACGCGCTCCGCATAGTTACCCTTGCGAAGCAGCCTGTGTATTCTTCCCACGGGGAACTGCAGCCCGGCACGAGACGACCTGGACTTTGCCTTGCCTTTCACTTTGCCTCCTTTACCGCGTCCTGACATGGTTTTTGGATATCCGTTGACGATCGAGAGAGAAGTGATCAAAATTTGCCACGAAAACCTCGGTATTTAATTCGCCGTGAATCGCGAATAGCGAACGAACCAGAGGTGTACCCCCGCCTTGATTGCACACTGTTGGCTCGCTGTAAACACCACAGTGCGCGGATAGTGTCGTTCTCTGGAACCAATCGTACCGCATATGACCCGCAATTGGGTCGCAGTGACCACCAGAATTGCGTCTTAAATATGGGGCTGGAAGGGAGGGCCAGCAGACCAGACGCCAGCAGACTTCGACAAGATGCCTCCAAAAGCCAGCGGAAAAGCGGTGAAGAAAGCCGGCAAAGCCCAGAAGAATATCACTAAGGG